>CAUIVZ010000002.1:26830426-27430426 GCA_961763995.1 Juglans cinerea | reverse complement strand
CTAGCTGATTGGTGGAATGTTAAGGTATTGGAGGTCAGTCACTAGGGTATCCCAACAAAGGAAGATTGATTATTTTGGGTGATTTGCCATGGTTGTACTAAACTGAAACAGAGAATTTGTTTGTGCATGTCTCTGGTAGTAAAAAATTTAAGATGGATGTTTGGAGAGTCAAGATTAATTGTAATTGCTTAAAGGAGTGTATTTTGGCTCTTATTAAGCTATTATTCGGGTTATAGATTTTTGTTAGGTTAATTTTGTATTAGCATGGGTTTTTAATGTTAGTGACGTTTTCTTGATTAGGTCATGATACTGGTTCTATTTGAATTCAAAGCTTACATAGTATACTACAAAAGTCAGATAAGCGATGTTTCCATGCTAGACTTCGCCTAAAATTGACTAATGTTAATTTTTTAAAAATACGCATATTTTGTAATGAAAATAGAATCAGTTATTTTCGGCACTAGTCTTTGTTTTGAACTTTGATATCTGACATTTTATCATGACTGGTATAAATATGAGTAATTTTTGTACTTTGTTATGATATGATATTACATCTGAAAAACCCTAAGTCATAAGATTCTATTGTGCTTTGGTTACGACCCTGTCATGGGTAATAGTAGTGGCCTTTGACCCAGTCATAGGTGATAGTAGTGGCCTCTGCCCTGCCACGGGTGACAGTAGTGGTCTTAGCACACTAGTATATGTTTGTTGCTTACTGTGTTGTTGATAACTCACCCAATTATCTTCATTATTTTTTAGATAACTTTGAGATTCAACTGGGTACCAAGAATAGGAAGCAAGGGTGAGATTAGTTTAGCGTAGAGGAAAAAGTGCCAAAAGGTACAAATGATTCGTGAAGAGACTTATTCAAAAAATTTGTTATTTCTCATTGAGTAGTATTTTGGAATATTTATGATTTTTATTGAGACTTTGGGGATATTGTTTATCCCTCTATGCTAGAGGAATTCCTGGATATCTTTGTGGAGGAACGTATACCTTAATTAAAGGAGTTTTACATGTTAAACAGTTGGCTCTTGTGTTAGTTGGATTTTAATCTATATTGTTAGGATGTGATTTTTAGATGATAGGAACTAACTCCCTGACCCTCCTAGTACGGGGTGCTATAGGTGCACTATGAAATAGAGATGTACCAAAACAATAACAAAGGCAACAATGTCACACTCGTGTTAAGGTCGGGACGGAAGCAGAAACATAATGTCCTGCTAGAGAGTTTTTAGATGCAATATCATATCATAATAGAGTCTAAATAGATAAATATCATATAATCACTTACAAATTTCACTCTATTTATTTAGTTCAAAACATGGTACTAAAAATGCTCATGTCTACATAAATCATGACGGAAAATGTTTCAGTTCTTGTTCATATAAAACGAAATTGTGCAGAAAATGATCGAGGTTGTTTTCATAATAAAACATGCAAGTTTTCATAAATTTAACCTCAATCAGTTTTAAGCAAAGTCTAGCATAGAAGCGCCACTTACCTGACACTATCTAAGCCTTGAGCCCTAACACTATCAGTAGTACAACCTAAACCAGAAAAACATTCACTAACATGTTAATAATCCATACAAGTGCAAAATCACCTAACTACCAAAATTCCATAATATGTACTTTGCACACAATAACCCAATCATAGTGCCTCAGTTTTTATAATAATCCCAAGTAACTCACTACTCCACAAATAGACTAGCCCAACCTTCTCGGATATGCTTAACCATATATACATCACATGCACTCTACTATTTACACACTTAGTCCAACATGTCAGACAACTAGGGGTGTAACCGGTCCGGTCCGGTTTTGGACAAAATCTAAAACCGAACCGGTATATACCGGTTTTGTATTTTCCAAAACCGATTACGCACCGGTTACCCTCCTAAACCGGTACTTCCGGTTTTACCGGTTTCCGGTCCGATTTTCCAGTTTTTTTAAGACTATTGGTATAGTTATAAGTTATATATTAGTATTAGTTATAAATTATATATTTAATATTAGTATTAGTTATAAACTTTTAGTATTAATTATAAGTATAACTATAGTCTATAATCTATATTAGACTATTAGTATTATTTATAAACTTATATATTGTATTAACATTTAATGTAATAATTTATAAATTATAATATGAAACTATTTCATATATGAATATATATATATATATATGAAATTATAAATTAACATTTAATGTATAAATTTATAATTATACATTATATATAAAACTTATATATATTAATATTTAATATATATATATATATAATATTTTGTATAAAACTTATATATAAAAAAAAAATTTATATTTTTTTTATCAACCGGTCTGGTTCGGTCCGATCCGGTCCAAAAAATCCCTAAACCGGAATTGACCGGTTTTCACATTCTAAGAACCGGTCCGGACCTGTTTTCCGGTTTACCGGTTTGAATTTACACCCCTACAGACAACAACCCACAAATACCAATCCACACATTCCTCTGTCCACCTCATCCCAATCAAGAGATCCTCCAAACAGCAACCCACCAAGAAATCACACAACATACAGGTTCTACCATACAAACAGAGGCCACCTAATTTCAGTGAACAAAAATCGAACATGCCACGAAAGCAACAGTGCAAAAATGTGACTTCGTTTGGAAGTTGAGTTCATCTCAACTCATCTCAACTCATCATTACAACTTTTTCAAATCCCAATATAAAATATAATAAATAATTCAACTTTTTCAAATCCCAAAATAATAATAATAATAAATAATAATATTCTAACAATATTTTATCATCTCAACTCAACTCAACTCACTTCAATATCCAAACCCACGCACTCAGGATACTATAACTAATTTCATGCAGTGACCCGTCGAACTAGAGAGCGAAGCGATGCTGTCAATGGACGTTGGAGATGCCCTGTGATATAAAGGAGCGACGTCAAAATGTTAATAGAGAGTCACTAAAATCGGATGAAGCGGAAAAGGAGAAAATACCTTGGCAGCTAGAGGTGCATGTTGACTCCGTTGGCCTCTGTCAATCGTGGCCTGAAGCTAAGAGAGAGCATCTGTGGAAGGAAACAACCGACGGAGAGAGATAGATAGCACGTGAGATGGAAAAAAATGAAAGAAAGAGAGAAACGAAAGAGAGAGGAAAACAAGATACAAACAGAGACATTAATGAGACTAACCCCAGCATCGGCGAGGGAAGCCGTGGACAGAGGCGTTAGCAATGGAACCCACAGACAGAGACGTTGCCGTGTGGTGTACAGTGGAAAGATAAATCTCAGGGCAGAGGAAACAACTATGAGAGAGATGGAGAAAATAAATCAGAGAAGAGAGAGAGAGAGAGGTAAACAAAGAGATTAATCGGTGAGGGAAGACTTACCAACTTGGTAACGTGCGGCAGTGCGTGATGGCTTAAATCAAACGAGGAAGAGGGAGATAAACCGACAAACGTGCTACGGCAATGGGAACCGAACTGAATAGAGAGAGGCCAATTGTGGAGAGAATGAGGTGCATGGAGAGAGTGAAATAGGGCACGAGAGTAACGGGAATGGGAATGGGAATGGGAATGGGAATGGGAAAGGGAAAGGGAAGGGGCAATCGGCACAGGGGAGGAGAAGGAGAAAAATGGTGTAGCCGAACCCTAAGGGACTAAATGGGTGCTTCACACTGGCTTGGGTTTTCCTCCAAGCTTGGGTCGGGTATTACATAGACGTCGTGAGAGGAACGCTCTGATACCATAAAGACAACTGTAGTCAGAGTGTTTGTAGAAATGTCTCAAAAAACCGTCAGTGCAAGTATAAGAGCCTTTATTATTTGAATAATTCTAACTATCATCCCATACATTATACCTCTTTTAATTTTTTCCTTTTTAGCATAATTAATATGTGGTGTATGGATGATAAGAGAACAACTCAATTAGTTTAGTATGAATAAAAGAAAAAGATTTAAAAAATATAGTGTGTGGTGTGGTATAACAAGTAACATAACCCTTATTTTTTATGCAATGTTTACAAGATATAACCGTTGTATTACAACGTTAGAAGGGAGGAAATCAAGGCTACGGATTGAAAAGAAATAAGTTGATTTCCTAACAATTAGTCAAGGTTTTCGTAGTTGTTTAATGATGTAATTCCCATATGTGATTTTTTAGCCATCAGAGGATTTGTGTAGGTCTCTCTTTCCATATGTGTTTGTAGCCATTTGGTCTGAATTAATAAGAGTTTCCTTTTGTCTTGAGCAAGTCACATGAGTATCTTCTATAAGTACTATGTAAGGGGATTTCCCCCTACTTCACAAGCCCACTGGGCTTCAACCCGAGACCCGGCGCCCAGCGCCCAAGCTTGCCCCAGAAGTAAGTCACCTGCAAGGAAAAGTAAACAATGATGGCTGATTGAATGGACAGGCCTAACGTCGGCCGGCCACACTCCACTCATTGGGACTTGTCTAGGGCAGAATGGGAAAGACGAAGAACCTTTGATCTTCTAACATGGGAACATCGATGGACTGTCGAAGACACCACTAACCAAGCTACAGTAGAGTAAAGCAAATCAGGAAACCATACCCCTTTAATGGCACCACTAACCAAGCTACATGCCACATTAAGGACGTTGTCGCTGAGGCATGCCGCAATAAAAGATTCTGACAAAACGAATAGTACAAAGGACATGGACTCCACGAGGCAGACACGATCAGTCCCCTAAACTCCTGGTATAAATAGCAACTTCAAGGTACGAGAAAGACTCTATGATCCCTAAACTCTCTCATTATTTATAAACTTCCAAAATATTGTACTAACTTTGGCATCGAAGACTCCTCAGCTCGAAGGCCGCCTTCTCCTAGCTACTTTCTACTTCATTTTCGCAAGCTCAGCTCAGAAGACCTGAGTTGCTGGAACCTGGCCCAAAGGTATACGAAACACGATGTCAACAGTGGCACCGTCTGTGGGATTCTTGTAAATCTTTCTTGTACTTCGTATGCTTGCGACAACCCGTTCTAGACAACTTAGAAGCTCACCAATAGTGCTAACGAACATGGAAGCTGACCAACGAGAAATCGAACTCCTAGGATTGGAGGAGACGCTGCGGAAGAAAGGCAGGAACATACCAAGGAAGTGATACCTCCGAGTGGCGGGGTGAGCGCAGTGTGCCCTACTGTGGATGACTACACCATGCCACCACCGCCTGTCTGTGTCATAGTTGAAGATGAAATCCGAGATGTGCAAAGACTCAAAAAGGTGGAATCAAACGAGCCGTTAGAGTTCATTCCCCTAAACCCGGATCTACCAGAAGCCATGGCAAGGACCGGCAGCAAACTGACGCTTAAGGCACGAAGCGTTGTGCAACAACTCCTAGTTGAGCATTATAACGTATTTGTTTGGAGCAATGAGGACATGCCCAGAATAGCCCCCAAAGTCATATAGCACAGCCTTAGTGTTGACTCAAGGGCCAAATGAATGAGGCATAAATTTCGAAGTATCAATGCGAAAAGAACGTCGCCATAGCTGAGGAAGTGGATTGCCTATTAGCCGCTGGATTCATCCACGAAACCCAATATCCAGAATGGCTGTCGAATGTGGTGCTCATAAAAAAGCCGAGCGACAAATGGAGAATGTGCATCGACTTCACTGACCTCAACAAAGCCTGCCCGAAGGAGAGCTTCCCACTTCCCCTCATTGATTTGATCTTCGACTACACGGCAGATCATTGTATGCTCAGATTCATGGATGCTTACTCTGGGTATAACCAGATTCGCATGAACCCGAAGGACGAGGAGAAGAACTCCTTCATCATCGACCGAGGCCGATATTGTTACAGGGCAATGCCTTTTGGGCTAAAGAATGTGGGAGACACCTACCAGCAGCTGGTCAACCGTATGTTCAAAAATCAAGTAGGAGGAAACATGGAGGTCTACGTTGAAGACCTGTTGGTTAAGAGTGGGACTCTGGAACAACACTTGAACGATTTAAAGAAGGCTTTGGCAATACCGAGGTAGTACTAGATGAAGTTGAATTAGACAAAATGCGCCTTTGGCGTCCGATAGAGGAAGTTTCTGGGGTTCATGGTGTCAGAATGTGGAATTGATGCCAACCCCGAAAAGGTGAAGGCCATCCTCAACATAGCCCCACCTCGAAGCATAAACGAGGTGCAAAGACTAGCCAGGCGAGTGGTGGCTCTCAACAAGTTCATGTCAAGATCCATCGACAAGTGTCTGCCTTTCTTCAAGGTTCTGCGAAAGGCACAGATATAGGACGACGAGTGCGACCTGGCATTCGAGGCTATCAAGAAATACCTCAGGATTCCACCGCTCCTCAGACAACCCAGGTGTGGGGAAACGTTGACTCTGTACCTAGCAGTCTCCCCCCAAGCAGTCTCTTCGGCATTAATGTGCGAAGAGAATGGAGTCCAGAGGCCAATCAACTACGCCAGCCGAACATATCGTGGGGCTAAAGCCAGATACACCCGAATAGAGCAACTCACCTTAACGTTGGTGGTAACCACACGCAAGCTGCGCCCATACTTCCAAGTGATGACTTGAATAATTTAGTATAGTTTATCACTTCTTAACTTTAAACTTTAGTCTAATTTTATTTATTTTTGTTGATTTAGGCTTCATTGTTGTCATTTAAAATTTATTTCAGATTTGAAGAAAATGTAGACCAAATTTTACAAGCATATCGTCTAAGAACTCTCTCATTTAAATGAAGATGTTATTTGAATATAGGAGCTGCTGAAAAAAAAATGCATGCAATACG
Organism: Juglans cinerea; assembly: GCA_961763995.1. NCBI lineage: Eukaryota > Viridiplantae > Streptophyta > Magnoliopsida > Fagales > Juglandaceae > Juglans > Juglans cinerea. The sequence goes on along the minus strand of CAUIVZ010000002.1, from coordinate 27,423,670 downwards.
GATACTTTTTTTGATTTTCAGTGAAGACCAATGATGTGGCTTGTGTGGGATGTTTGGGCTCTTGAACGAATATACACTGGCGCGGGTTTGACTTGGTTGAGATGTGACATGCAGGACGAAAGGCTGGAAGACGCACGAAACGGATTGGTATGCGAGAGAAGACACATAATGCACGAAACGAATTTGACTTTTCCGTAACGGAGAGAGCTAGTCTGGGGGCTTTTGAATTCTCTTTTCCGAAAAGAAAGAAGCGAAGTGACAAAAAAGAGAAAAATAGACGAAAAAGAAAAAGGTAGGAACGAAAAAAAAATAGAGAGCGGAAGAAGGAAAAAGAAGCAGACGATGCGGACGCGAGCAGAGTTCCACGCACGGACTGACGCTGCGATTGAGAGGCTTGGACTATGAGGAGCATTTTCAGTGTTCATTTTCTTATATTCTTCTCTCAGAAAAATTATGGTCAATTTGTTTATGTTGAATTTAATTTTTAGCATGAACTCAATTTTCTTTATTCTAGGAAAACGATATAATCTAGTTCCGAACTATACTCGTTTTTCTATGTTAATTTGAAGTAATTCTCTTCTATGTTTGTTGATTTATTCTGAGTTTATTGCTTCTAATTATCTAGCCATTAATTAGATGATTTTAATCTTATGATTTGCTGTCGAAAGAGGGAATTATAGGATAGATCTTGGATATTTCGGCATAGGTAAATATAGAGATAAAAAGACTATCAAAATAGGCTTTTGGATGTTTGTAGAGATTTGCTAACAAATAGAGAAAATTAAATTCAATTAATTAAATGAGTAAAGCATAGTGGAGAATTAGGTGAAATCGATTTCTTTGAAGTTTTCTTTCTCATTGATTTATTTTTGAACAATATCTCTCTTTTCCTTTGAGTATTTTCTTTGAATTAATTTTATTTTAATTTGCAATTACAAAAAAAAAAAATCTTAGTGAATTTTCTAAATAAAGTCAAAATTAGTATAATTTCAGTATTTTTCAAAAGTAAGTTACCAATTTCTGAGGACGATACTCTTCTCATCACTTTACTATAAAACTACGATACTGTGCACTTGCAGTTTTGCACCGATCACCAAGCACAGCCAGTAAGGGTCCTCACAGAAACCCCTCTGAAAAAGATCCTGCAAAGGCCGGATGCTTCTAACCGGCTCATGAACTGGGCAGTAGCGCTGAGTTAATTTGACATCGACTATGCACCACTGAATACCATCAAGGGGCAAGTGTTGCTAGGCTTCGTAGCTGAATTTACTAGTTTCCCGGCAGAGACCGAACATGCACCTCCCGTAAAGCCCTGGCAAGTTTTTATGGATAGCTCAGCTTGTCGGGCTGGAGGGAAGTCGGGGTGCATATTATTACACTTGAGGGAGATGAGTACAATTACACCATAAAGTTGGCATTCAAAACCCCGAACAACGAGGCAGAGTATGAAGCATTGCCTTTAATACTGGCAGTAGCCAGGTCTCTGGGTGCCGCAGAAATTGAAGTGCGAGCTGACTCGCAGGTGGTGGTTAATCAAGTACGAGGGGAGTTCATCGTGAAGAGCAAAAACCTAAAAAAAATAATTGGCACTAGTAGAAGCCAAGCGCCCCTACTTCAGGTACTTCCAGATTCAGTAGTGTCGAGGTCAGAAAACTAGAAAGCAGACAAGCTAGTACGCGTGACATTTGGGCAAGAAGACACCTGCTGCCAGAGCAAATTGTGATCTGAACAGTCGAAATACCCGCCATAAGGATTGAGGTGATAGAGAAACAGCCCAGAGCCCCGGATTTGGCGAGGGACATCCTTAAATACTTGGACGCCAACGAGGAGCCTGGCGACAAGCAAGAGGCTAGAAAGATTAGAAATCAGAGGTGCATCTCTCCTGAAGAAACATAGTATGTGTGGATAGAAATATATGAAGGGATCTGCGACAGTCACTCAAAAGGAAAGGTGCTAGCTGGAAAGGTAATGAGGGCAGAGTATGCATGTAAATGCCAGAAGTGCCAAGAGTACACCAAAGTATCCCCTGCCCGGCAGAAGAATTGACGTCGATCACGTCACCTTGGCCCTTCGCCCAGTGGGGAATTGACCTGGTCGGCCCAGTCCCCATAGCAAGGGAGGAGTAAAATTTGTGGTAGTAGTTGTGGATTACTTCACCAAGTGGGTTGAGGTCGAGGTCCTAGCAACCATCACGATGAACAACATCACGCGGTTCCTATGGAAGACGGTGATTTGCAGGTTTGGCATCCTAGGAACAATCATATCGGACAATGGTAGATAGTTTGATTCCAATCACTACCGTAACTGGTACCAGAGTTAGGGATTGAGTTTCGATACTCGCCTCCGGGCCACCCCCAATCTAACAGGCAGGTGGAGGCGAGCAACAAGGCATTGATGGGAATGCACAAGCAACTCGACGATAGGAAGGGCACGTGGGTAGAATAGCTTCCTCCTGTCTTGTGAGCCTATTGGGTCACAGTGAAGGGGAAACTCCTTTCACCCTCACTAACGACCATGAGACGATGTCACCGCCACTAATCGCCTGAGCTCCTACCGGCTCTGAGACTCCCAAGAAAATGAGCTGCCACAACCCTGGAACGGCAAACACCTACAAAAATTTTATTGCTAAAGCTAGATTAATTATTGTAAATTTATGTTTTCGTGCATACACTGTGAATACTAATGAAAGAGGTGTTGTGTTTCAATGTCAAGTTTCAGGGATATAACAAAATCTCCATCAACGTAGTCTCCATCAACAAAATCTCCATCAATGTGATCTCCATCAACAAAATCTTCATCGACTAGTTACCTCTCCGCGGGACACCAAAGGGATGAGCCACACCAAAGGCCGTTTTGTCCCTCCTGAAAAGGAGTACAGGTCGATCCTTGGCCACCCAAAAATAAAAACTAACCTTCCTCATGAGAGTTAATAGGCGAGAGTGGGAGCGGGTCTAGTTACAAACTGCCCGAACAATGTATCTCCTACGGGGGCAAAAGGGTAGGGTGAGCCAAATGCCACTTTGTCCCTACCATGAGGGAGAACGGGTTCAGCCCTGAGGGTGCTTGAAACTTACCATTTCCTACGAAGTCAACGAGAGGGTGCGGGTCTAGTCCCAAACTGTTCGAACAACCTACTTCCCCACAAAGGATAATAGGTGAGCAGGAGGCTCAACCTCCTCGTTTGGGAGAGCGGGACCAAACCCCCCGATGGCCTGTAAAACTTACCCTGACCCCCATCAAGATGAAGGAGCATACCAGCCACATCACTCTCTAAATTACCTCCCCCGCGGGGTACCAAAGGGATGGGTATAATACCTCAAGCTGCTTTTTCCCTCTCGCGACAGAGTGTGGGTCAGTCCTAAACTACTCAAAAGAAAAGACTTACCATCCTCGTAAACGTTAACAGGCGGGAAAGGGTCCAGTAGCAGGTTGCCCAAACAACTTACCTCCTACAGGGTACAAAGGGATGGGTTGAGCCAAAGGTAGCCATGTCTTGGCGACGGAGAGTGAGACCAGCCCCACGGCTACCAAAATAACTTACCCCGACCACCGCTACGATGAAGTGTGGGATCAACACCAACCTGACTCAAACTTACCCTTCCCTGTGGTCTCAACATGCGAGAATGGGTGCAGTAGCAGACTGCACGATCAACCTACCTCCTATAGGGAGCAACGGGATGGGTTGAGCTAAAGGTCGCCATGTCCCTCCCTCGAAGGACAGTGGGTCCAGCCCCAGGCTGCCCAAACACTTACCCAAACCCCCATCGCGGCGAAGGAGCAAACCAGCCATATTGTTGTTCGAATTACCTCCTCGGGGGGCAAAGGGGCGGTTTGGCATGAGGCATTCTGACTCCTCCCCGAAAGACTGTGAGCCGAGTCCACCGACCGCCCGAATACTACACCAAGGAACGCAAACATCGCCAACATGGTAAAAAGCAGCAAGCACATTACGCCATAGGCCCAAGGGATCAAGTTTGCAAAGTCTAACTCCTCCAAAGCCAAGGATGAAGTTATGATGACATTCTTATCTTCCAATCAGGAATTAAATACACAATGCCAAAGGGCGGGAGCGGGTCCATTTCCAAACTGCCTGAACAACCTACCACCCCGCTGACCAATGAAACAGGTTGAGCCAAAGGACGCCTTGTCTCCCTGCGGTGGAGATTGAGACCAGCCCCACGGCTACCCGAATAACCTACCCCAGCCCCCATTACAGCAAAAAGCAGCCTGGTCTATTTAGATTCAACTTCGCAACCATGGTGCTACTTAGAGGGGCGTAGAGGCGGGTTAGCAAAACGCTTCCCAGCCTCCCCCCAAGAGGCAACCAGAGTCTCCCTGACGCGGCTTAGCTCTTAGTGGAGATTTCCATCCCCCCAAGCCGACGACATCGAACGAAAGCCAACGAACGCTGATTACACTTCTCTTCTTTTTAGTTACATATCAAAATAAAGCACAACAACAAAAAATGGAAGATTTGAAGGACTAGGCTGGATAAAGTGCATCCAAGAGACAGACGTCAAGAAGAAGGAAACATTGGAAAAGAATACGCAAGGACAAGGAGTCTGGCACAACAAAGTGTAAGCCAATTTCATTAATGATCAGAAGTTACAACATGATTCCACAAGCTTACTGGGGACAAGTTACACAGAGCAAGACAAGTTACAACGTGAAGCACAAATTACAACGACATACAGCATAAGTCAACTAGATACGACAAAAAGTTGTGAAGGCACAAAAAAACCAAAGCCTGATCAGATATATTCCAGTAGAAGTGGCAGACAGAGATCTCCATCATTACAACATGCCAATAGCGCCCGAAGTTACCTCAAAGAAAATCAACAAGGAATGTAATGAGGCAACTAATTGAGTCGTATGGTGACAGCAACCATCAAGACGCCACCAAAAGCTGGCCGCTTGCTGAGGAGGGGTGTGAGAAACTGTTGGAGGAGGTGAAGACAGGAGGGTGAGATGACGATAGGAGGGAAATCTTGGGGCATGAGAATAGGCGTTGTGTGCTGGAGTGTGCGAAAATAAAGGCTGAAAGCGAGGTTGAGCTTTGGAAGAGGAGGTTTGAAACCAGAACCACGAGTGAATAGTAGAGAACAGTAGGACTTGTCAGAGGAGTCAGTCGGGATACAGCCGAGGAAAATCAAACATTAACGGGTGGGATTATGCCTGGTAGAGCTACCCTTACGGGCGCTTCGGTTTATATTCCTCCTGAGGAGAGCAGCCCATTCCATGGACACTTCATCTGGAGGAAACTCCCGCACACTCATAGCCCTTAGATCGCATTGGAGATTTCAGAGGATATGGGTCTTCATCCTTTCCAAGCTGTGAATGTAATAGAAGTGCCAGGCATCATCATGAACACCACAGACATCCGACAACTCCTCCAGCAGACCCCGGATGGTAGTATCCTGGGTTTACAAAACGTGCCTTACCTCGGCCTGGTCGGTCTCCAAATCCCTCATTCGTTTCCTTTCGTCTTCCAGGGCCTTCCTCTTGTCCGTCTGAGGCTGAGAAGCCTTCTTGAACTCACTTGTTACGACCGACCATCGGAGTCTTGCCACTTGCGCAGCTCCAAGTTTTCAGCCTGCAGCTGCTCAAGCTCCCACTAACAGTCGTCCAGAGACTTTTGTAGCCTTCCCTCACTCGGAGGCAAGCGCCACCCCGAGACAAAGAAGGTCAACCACATCCCAAGACTTCCACAAGTAAACGAGGGCCTCCTCAATCCCTTCTTTCTTCTTCCGCTCCTCCGCTGCACAATGTAAAGCCAGTTGTGCGAACAAACGAAGTGCTCTATTCTCGTACGCATGACTCTTTATTTTCCTCACTTTTTCACGAACCATACCAATTAGGAAAGAAAATTTTGCGCAAACTCGGGTAGGTAATACTCCAGATTTCCATGCATAGATTGTGGGCTCTTTTTGGCTTAGTAGACGGCCGAATTAGAAAAGTGATATTTCTGGAACAAATGTAACCCATTGAGTTCTCTTTCCAACGCATCTTGAATCGCCTCAATCAGAAATTGGAAGGGGAATATATGACCATAATACTGATGGATACTCAGAGAAGCTATGGATTCCAAATATTTTTCATTAATTGTTCTTTCCTTCCTTGTTTATGGCACAAATCTCTTTGACTTTGGACGTATGAAATTCTTCATTGATTGTTCTTTTCTTCCTTATTAGCCAAACTTCAGCTTAATCAATTTTAAGTTCATTCCTGCAATAAAATCATTAGACACTAAATCAAAACTTGGGCACAATGGAATTAACGTTTAAAATGGAACCACAATTGTACTTTTGTATTTTTGACCCGTCTGAGAGGAATTGGTGGGGTAACTATAAGAGGATTTCCCCCACTTCACAAGCCCATTGGGCTTCAACTCGATTCCGGCCCCCGATGCCCAAGCTTGCCCCAGAGGTAAGTTACCTGTAAGGAAAAGTAAACAATGATGGCCGATGGGATGGACAGGCCCGACGTCGCTTGGCCACACTTTGCTCATGGGGACTTGTACATGGCAGAATGGGAAAAACGGAGAACATTTGATCTTCTGACATGCAAATATCAACGGACCGCCGAAGACACCAACAAAGTAAAGCAAATCAAGGAACCACGCAGCATTAATGGCACCACTACTCGAGCTACATGTCACATTAATGACGTTGTCGCAAAGGCACGCCGCACTAAAGAACTCTGACAAAAGGAACAATACAAATGATATGGACTCCACGGGAGCAAACACGATCTGTTCCACCATACCAACGATATAAATAACAACTTGTAGGTATGAGAAATGCTCTCTGATCCCTATACTCTCTCATTATTTACAAAATTCCAAGATATTATACTGATAATCCCCAGCCCCAAGGCCGCCCTCTCCTAGCTGCTTTCTACTTCGTTTTTGCAGGCCCAGCTCTGAAGACCTAAGTTGCTGGAACTTCGCTCAAAGGCGTACAAAACACGACCATAATATACCACATCTAATTTTTAAGAAACATAGGAGTCACATAGATTTGGTCATTTTGTCCTTAAATCATGGAAAGACAAGTTCTAAAAGATAAGAGTTCATAGTGCTAAAAGAAACAAAAAAAAAAAAAAATGAAGAAAGATGAAAAAACAAGTGGTTGAAGTGAGAAAAATCAAATTGTATATATGAACTTACTTGAAGGTGTTGATAGATCTGGGGCCTAGGAGTATCTCACCGCACTACAAGAAATTTTACTTTTAGGGACGGAATTTGTTAGGAAATAATTAAATTTCGTCCCTAAAAGTAATTATTGGGCTAAAATTTAAATTTCATCTCAAAACTTGGTTGAGTTTCTAAATTCATTCGAACAGATAAATATCCGTTCGAACTATATATTTTGTAACAAATAAAATCACCTAAAAGATATAAAATTGTTCAAACGAGAAAAAATAGATTCGAACAGGTAAATGTCTGTTTGAACTATATATAATCTGTTCGAATAATAATCTTGGCAGGAAATTAATATATTTTTCCCAGGGAAAGTTCATAATTGTTCGAACTTATATTTATTTTTTCGTATGGGAGCGATTTGGTGGGAAAATGTGGCAGGAAGGTTGCTAGACCGTTCGAACAAGAAAATATAGTTCGAACCAGTTTGAACTCCACATTGATTTATTCGAAGGACTAATTTGGTCAGACATTGTATAAAAGTTGTTTATCATCATTAATTTGTTTATATAATTTTTCCATTGAAGTAAGAAATATTTTTTCTATTAATTTGTTATCATTTTCAAAATATAAAAAATGTGTATATATTATATATTATGATTTACGGTGAGTTAAAATATTTATAATTTCATAAATTAATTTTATGTAATTAATTTCAAAATATTATAGTGATTGCTTTTATGTTAAATTTATATAAATATAACTTTAAAGATAGTGTTATTTTTTATATTATCATGAACGGTAAGTAAAATGAAAAAAAATAAACAAGGTAGCAAACACAAAAAATAAAAATCATATATTAATTACATCTCAAATATAAAATGTTCGATATAACATAAAAAAGTAAAATAATAACTAAAATGATCTATTTGCTAATTAGATCAAAATCCTCTTGTAACATTTTCATACGTTCATCCATATTCTTAAACTTCTCCATCATGGGTTCAATGAACTCCACGAACAGAGCTCGTACCTGATCCAAAGTAGCCCCAACAGGCTGTCTCTCAACACCGACAGTACTACTAGAAGCTGGATCGGTCGGCGTACCACTATGTTGTACTGCTGCAGTCTTCCACAAGTGCCCATTGCTCTTGCTGAATATGATATTCTTAAAGGACCCCATCTGTGGCAACCTTCGCTCAGTCCCTTGCACTGCAACCCTCGATCGAGTAGGACGTTAGATATCAGCAGTGCAAATGGTAGACTATCTCCACTGAATAGCCTGACTCCAATCGAATGTGGAGGAAAAAATACAATGCCAGATCAGTCGGGTCCCTCTACGCTATCCACAACAAAAATCTGGCTCACTCGATCTCGAAATCAGCCTTGTGTTTTTTCGAATCGATGTTATACCCAACAATCAAATTAAACATTCTGAAAAATGATATACAGTCGGCATGTCAAATCACCTTGCTGCCATCATATGGAGGAGCCAAAGGGTTTCATACTAGCTAACGAACCTGATCGTCTACGAGACCATCATCAGATAGATCCTCATCCTCATTATCATCCAAACTAGCGTCCATGTAACGCCCCAGTCCCGGATGGGTCGAAGAGTTACTTCTTAACACTTAAAATCATATCTCACTGCACAAATATAAACTCAAATTCCTCAATTACTCATAGACCTCATTACTTTAAACCATCTACTCCAAAATAAATAACTAAGAATACAACGAAGTCTCAGAATAAATGACAACTTTCTGAAGTACTAAGTCAACAGAGCAAAATGAAACTGTTTAATAAAAATCCTCCAATAACAAGTACCCTCTTTGTATTTAACAGACTATGCTCACAAACCCTTACCCATGCTTCCTATTCTTGAACCTCCATTGAAGTATCTAAAATATTTGAAAAATGTTGCGGAGATAAGGGATGAGTTATCAACAACTAACTAAGCAGAGGACATATACTAGCGTGCAAACATGAGCATTTACAGAATATTGTATGCAAAACAAAATATTTTCCAGAGTTATCATATAGAACAATACATGTTTTGTAACGTAACAAAGCGATGGTTTTAAGACATAAAACCAGAGTACTTTGGCATAACATAACCTGAGCATCATCATCATCACATCAAAACAGAGCATCTCACAGCGTAGAGACCATGTTTCACCCCCATGGTAGGGTTGTGCTAACCCCGATGGCCAAACCGGGCAGATACAGTGGTGAAATCTTTCCCTTATTACTCTCATAGCCCTGAGTGTGCACACAGAAAATACCATATAAAAACCACTTTGTTTCCAAAATGGGTGCACTTAGAACAGAGAAGTTGGTACCAACCCAAACAGAGCAGAGCAGAGCATAACAGAGCAGAGCATAGCAAAGACATAGTTAGATACAAAATCAGTACACCATGCCAAACATTTTTCAGATGATTTTGAATAGTTCAGCTAAGGATCAGGATTATGGAGCATCAGTGAGATGATTATTTAAGCATAATGGATTACTCATAAAAGATTTTTGAGAATTAGCAGATTTTATTAAGAGATTTTGTAGTATTCTGATGACTTTATATTTCAGAATTTGTAAATATATTGATGAATTGTGAGTTTTAAGTTACAGGGAGTAACTCTTCGATCCCTGTTGGATTGGGGCATTACAATCCAGCTCATCGGTCTCTACATTCGACGCTAGCGATAAGGATATGGCCGGTGTGTCTACATCAGATGGTGCAGCCACTGCTCCAGGTGTAGCCACCGCAACCGCTGAAGGATATGCACCGACCATGCACAGAATATCAAGGAACTGAGCAATAATGCAGTGAGAGAAAGTAATACTCACTACCCGGACCACTAAGGTGTCGCACAAAGCATCAACATCATACTCTCTCATGGCGCGGTAAAACTCACCTACCATCTTCGGATATGAAGTCCCCTTCTGCTGACAGATTGGTGTCCATCCCCGATCGGTGATGATGGAGTGTATGCTCCGTCCCTCCCATGCAAGATCGCATAAGTCATCCAGAATGATCTCTGGCTTAACAAGAATAACCCTCGCCTCTTGAGCATGAGCTGCTCCACTACTTTGGTCGGCCTGATCTCTCCCACGTTTTCTTTCGCTGGTTGCCATTAGTATACTATTGATCTTATAACCACAAGGAAAGTAAGAATATAATTAAAATAATTGTGTAATTATATTATTGAAGAATTACACTATATTAAATTGAATTGAAATAACCCATTCGAATAAAACATATTCCGTTCAAACTAATAATCTGTAATAATACTAATATTACAAATTACAAAAGAAAAAAAATAATACTAATATTATTATTATTATACTTATATTTAATATACATATACTATTATTTGTGAAATTTAAGTTTTGAAAAACTTAAGCGATCTGTGAGGAATAAAGCTCTTCTGGAAGGTTCGATTATAGAGTCATACATTGATAATTAGCAGCATACCTTTTGTTCAATGTATTTCCGTGGGGTTGATACTAGATTTACAAGACCAGATCGAAATTATAAAGGTGGACAAAGGGGAGTCTCATCAGCATTTTTTGTGTTTTTCCATACTGTACATCCCTTAGGTGCACAAGGGGCTATGAGCGAGAGTTTAAAAGAGCTCGATGGTATGTTTTGAATAACTGCGCAGAGATTGACCACTACATGAGGTTAGTGATGAACCTCTAAATCAATAGTATTTTTAAGTACATATATAATAATATAGTATAACTTGATACTAATTAATAGTTTACATAAACATGCACAACGAACATATACAATTAGTTCACACGAATGGTGTAACTGACATAAAAAAGACACAAAGGAATTCGCCTCATGGTTTGAACATATGGTATTACTTTAAAAATATCTTATAATACAAATTTCATACCACTAAACTCCATTTTTTTCTGTCCAACATTTATATAACTATAATAATATTTATTGATGTAGGTTGTATCAAAATATGGTGAAAATTCAAAAAATTTTACCAGAACTGTATGCTCTGGCACGTGGTCCATCCAAACGGGTCATCCAATACTCAGGATGTTCTGTGCATGGATATAGATTTCAAATAACTGACAGAGAACGATATAGAAAAACTCAAAATTGTGGAGTCATAGTCAAAAGAAGCTATAGAGATGATAACATTGACTTTTACATAATTGTGGAAGATATCACAGCGTTAAAGTACGTGGGGGATATATGGTCTGATTATTTAAATGTAATTGTTGGGATGTCTCAAGTCCTAGGTTGGAAGTGCGTAACGATAAATATTTTGTGAGTGTCAATACATCTCACACATGGTATGAGGACGATCATTTTGTTCTCGTTTGCCAAGTGAATCAAGTTTTTTATTTAGATGATACAAAGTATTGGAACCCTTGGCGACTAGTGGAAAAGTTTGCACCAAGAAATGTATATGATTACATTCTAGAGGAAGATGAACCAAGAAGTTGATAGTCCAGCAAATGAAGAAGCATATCAAGAAAACGAATCAAACATCAATCTATTTGCTTATCTAAGCCAATATGACATGGTCTCATTGCGTAGAGAATATGTTAAACCCAAAATAATTAAGGGTGAAATGTCAGAAGAAGATGAATCAAATGAAATGTCTAGTGAGGACAACTGTTCTAGCAAAACTGATAGTGAATGAATTTCAAATAGATATTTGTATAAGTATCATTCTTATAAATATCCGTAACATTTGTTTCAATAATAATTTATTACAATTTCAAACAGATATGCCTCTCAAACGCAAAGCAACACTTGCACCAACCCCATCCATTACCAACTCCCCGTGTGGTTCACCTGCCATCGATAGTGGGCCAACATCACCACACCCAAAACAAACTATTTTATCAAATTAAATACCACATTTAATGCTCAATTTAAGTAATATATATCTATAAAACAAAATAATTTAATTAAAATATATACTTTAATTACTATATATATAGCTGTTGTAAGCTAGTACCGAGATCGAGGCACTACGAGGGGTGTCTGCATAAAGAAAGTAAGGAAAATGGATAAAATTGAAGTTGATATTCCTGATGATCACATCGGTGGCTCTGGAGATTCGGCAGCTTGGCTTGCTTCTTATGTTGGCACGGTTACTCGCATGTATGCACCGATGGCGACATCCTCCTAGGCTAAAGTTTCCCAAGATGTGAAAAACCACATAAAAGATCTTGGTCTGGTAATAAGCTACATCCCAAGAAACTAAGTATAACATGTTAATTTAAAGTTATTTTATATTTACACTAATTGCTTATAATTTTTGAAATGACAAGTTTGAACTTAATTTTGGCCAACGAGATGATTGACTAACGATTTAAGAACTGATGTTGTATGCATTCCGAAGGTACAAAGGTCAATGTCATGCACACTATCAGAAGTTCATTACTACAACAGAGGCGCGCCAAAATCCATTCCAAACAATACCACCAAATGAATGGAAGAAAGTTTGTGATATGTTTGAAGATCTTATTTATCAGGTAATTTCACTACTATATTTTTTTAATAGTATATGATAAATGTATTAAATATATAGACTTAATATTTTTTTTAGCAACGGAGTACTATGAACAAAGCAAATAGATCAAATTTAACGATACATCACCATGCGGGTTCTCGATCTTTTTATCGTTTGTCTAACAAAATGGTAAGTTATTCTAGTCTCCGTTAAATATTAACATATAATACACTTTTCTGATTTAAGTTCTAATATAGATTTTCCTTTTGCAAAAAGAATAAAGTTCTGCTGACTATGATCTGAACCAATTGTATGCTAAAGCACATAAAAATTGTGATGGTATTTGGACCAATCCTGAAGTAGAGGCAAATTATATAAGTTTAAGTTTTTTCAATTCTATTGTCTAATAATATTTTTGTTACTTATACTAACTTTAATTTTTTTTTTTTTTTTTGTAGGATAAGATGATATCTCTTAAGGAAACTGTTGCAGATCCATCTAATGAGTCATCTATCAACGATGTTCAAATCATTTCTCAAGTTCTTGGATCACATTCTGGATATTTAAAGGACTTAGGACGTTGCGTTGAAACCGTCCTCAACATCATCATCCTTTTCTCGAGGCAGATCGAATGACGACAAGACTAAGAAATTGGAGAAACTAACACTTGAGATAGAACGATTGAGGTCCAAAGAAAAAGAGTTGCTGACTCGATTAGATCAAGTAGCGGATTTAGAGGCGAGATTAGAAAAGAACATGCAGAAGTGGCTGGAGTTGAATAACCAAAAAATGTTTGAACAATGGCAGTCAATGATGTCCCAAAACTCTATGTTACCACCACAATCATAAAATTTATTTTGTCTTTATATTATGATGTTCCAAAATATTTGACCAATTGTGATGTTTGAATTACAATTTGTATAATAGTAATATGGTATTTTTAATTAAATTCTGTTATGTATGATTAATACCTTCGAACGGTAAATTACCATTTATAAATCCATTTGAACAAAAAAAGACTCATTCAAATAAAAACTAACCCATTCGAACTACAACCGAGAAATACAGTCTGTACAGTCGTTCGAACAATCAAATATTTGTTCGAACAACATTAATATGCAAAATCTCGTTCGAATGGACATAATTTTCGAAAATAAAATGTATGTTCGAATGAACAGAATTTATGTTCGGACACAAGTCATTTAAAAAATTTATTAGTTAGAACGCATAAAATCTGTTCGAACACTCTGTCCGTTCGAACAGGAGAGTGTTCGAACAGTATCAAATATGGTTATTAGTTCGAATTGAAATTTCTTACAGTTCGAACGGTTCGTGTCAGTTCGAATTGAAAGGATTTCATTCGAATGGTTTTTTGAGACAAAATTTGTTCGTCTCTAAAAACCTAGGTTTTTCAAGACAAAATAGAGATGAAATTTTTGCGTCTCCAAAAATATATTGGGACAAAAAACCCAATTGTAGTGCTGTATGGCTCCACATGACATAAAGAATTTGTAGAAAATTCTTTTAACTCTTTTGTTTTGACTGGATATTTCTTAACTTTTTAGAGGGATGATTACGTGAATCACATAAGTTTGGCAGAACAAGATCACATGGTCAACGTATAAATTATTGAGTAGAGTTAGATCCATATTTTCAGTGCCCAATAATGAAATAGTTGGGAAATACGGTGTGCCCTCAGCTGGATCTGGTTTCTCGAATTTTGCAAGTCTATATTGTGTGGTCACCTTTTCGTATGTACCAGTGCGCATGCTCGGTGCCATCGAGTGATCAATAGTAAACATGCCGGGGGCGGAATTGCCAAAAACTGTGAGAACTGGTTTTCACATTGACCCAACTAGAAATATGATTAGGAGATTAGTTAACCATCACGACTAATATGAGATTTGAAGAGATACTCGGATTTGCAGATCAAGATTGTCTCCAATTTCAGACAGTCCAGCATTGACAGCACTATGAAACTTATAATCAGCTGTCTCATGTCTGGACTATATATGTAGATAGTCAAAGTTGAGACGAGTCAGATAGAAACAAGAAAAGAGAGCTTAGACCCTTTTTTTTTTCCTTGATTTTTTTGCAGAGAATAAAGACAACGTAACCAAGAAACTAAAATGGTTAAATTAAGCTACTCTCTTAATAGTCACATGAAGACATGCATTTCTTATTGAAGTTGATCTAGGTCCACCAATTCTGAATTGCTAGATGCATGATGATGACATGGGTCCCCAAACTTGTTTCTTCACTTCTTAAGTGCACCACTGCTTATGACCCGGAACCCATTTCGGGCATTTTGGACTGAAATAATTTGCAACCACCCTCGAGTTCAAGAGCTTGATAATGGGAGCGTATTTCACGCAGCGGGGTGCTTTGTACTGGTTTATTGAAGCACCCTGGCTGAGAGCATAGTCCATAAGCTTGTCAAATGTGCCACTCTCCACTATCTTTATCTCTAAAGGGCCAATGGACTTATCTTGAACCCTTCCTTGGCGGTACACACTGTTGAGTGATTCTTCAACAGTGAGGCAACAATCCTCAAAAATTGAAGGAGGAATTGAGGTTTCCCCGCTCAGGCTAATCTCCCAGTACAAGACATAGTGCCCCGGGATGGTTGAAGTGTCTGCGTAGCTTGTATATTCATTCAGTGTTGCATCAAATGACATAAGATGGTTAGCAGCATTCTTCACTGCATTTTGGAGTTCAACTTCGTCGGTTTTGTCCGAGTCAATGCTGAGAACAACATTCTTTCTGCATACGAAGTTGAATTGAGGAGCCTTGTTTTTGAATCCGGCCACTCGAAGTATGTCTCCAACACGATAACGGTAAAGACCTGCAAGAAGAAAAATTAAGTTTGACAGTTGTTACAAGATATAAAAAAACAAATCTAAGCATCATTTAGGTTTTTTCAAATTGTGAAGTGTAATGAATGCCACCTGCATAAGTGGTTACAACAAGCTCATATTCTTGACCTAGCTGAACATCAACCAGATCAACCAAGTCTTGGTTTTCCTTCTCTTCAAGGGAGACAGGTTTAGAAAAGGAGCCCGTGAATCCATTCTTCCTGTTAACTGGCAAGAACTCATAATAGCACATGGTGGGAATGAGGGTGTACGAGACTTCACTAGGCTCACTTAGAGGATTCAAATTAAGGCCAAAGTAACACTCGGAAGAAGCATACATGGTGCAAACAAGAGGGAGACCATTGCTATAATAATCCAAAGTAGGAATGTACTGAGACATCGTTCCAGTCACAATAACATCGATATACTTGGTGTTAGGCCACAACCTAATTATGATTCCCCTCCATGAATCTTTCCCACATTCGGCTTCTACAAAATCAGCTAGCTTGGGGTTTGGTTCAAGAAATTTCATGACTGCCTCTCTCACTGTTGGGTCCGTAACTATGGGGTCTATGGTACCAGTTCTGATATCATTGCACAAAAGATGCCAATGCTTTTCAAGGAACTTGATGGCACGAATGAAGCCGGAAGCAAATACGGCCCCAACACGAATAACTTTGGTATTTTGGTAAAGCCCACAAAGCAACTGAGAGTACATGCTTTGATAAGGTTCTGGGCAAAGAATGGTCTCGTTTGGGCTAGTATAGTTAGTGTAAGGATCATGTGGCCGATCCGTAAAATGTGAGCTTTTGTAGTAACTGGTTAAGACGGGACGTGCAACAAGTCCTCCTGGGGTCTTGGCTTCTGATTTTATGAACAAAAAGTACATTCCTTTGCCTTTATCCAAACCTGGAACAAATTGATTCATCACAGGCATCAGAAGGCTGTAAAGCAACGACCTTCTCTGCAGCTCCTCTTCAATTGTCGGCATCAACTTCCTCTCCCCATCAGATGTTCCAGAGCTACACGCACAAACCAACATCATTAAAAGTAAAAAAACAAGTTGGTTTTAAGAAAGTTTAGGCTTTTCTTTTTGTGATCACGACTCATATTTCCACTGGATCAAAGAAGAGTGAAACTTCATAGATAGCAGTACAAGTAAATAAGCAGTAGTGAAAACTGCAAACAAAAATTACAAAGCTATAAAAGGAATACACCAAGAATAGATTTACCTAGTCAAGAACTCAGATATGGGTTTGGAACAAAGAATTGGAGAAGTATCGCCATTGGCTATACGGTCAATATCTGGTTTTAAATCTTCATACGTGACAACCGGCACGACTTTCTTGAAAGCCTCTCGGTCTGTACGCCCGTCTAGGCCATAACGCTGCAAGTACTCAACGTTGGCGCTGCGAGAAAGTATCTCAGAAAGAACCTGCTTCTGAACTTCATCGGCATTACTCGTAACTTCTTCAATGAATTGTAATGCCTTCCTATTCTTATCATAGATTTTAACGCTACCACCGCAACAATCATGCTCCGGTATGTTCTTAGGAGCTTCTGGCATAGTTACAAGCTGCTCTACGAACTGAATGAATACTAGGAAAATGTCCCCGGCCCCCAAAAGAAAAACTCGTTTAGGCTATGACGTTGGTAGGCAAGGGACATCTCCATATATATAGTACAAACGTTGAAGGTGGCTGTCACCCACTTGAAGATCAACCAAACGGTAGGATGGTGAAATTTGAATTGTATATAACCCCATCTAATACAATATTAACTTTTGATTTGTTTTTGTTTTTTATATGTTAACTATGTAACCAAGTCATATGTTCCTCCGTTCTACATGTAACGTTGGAACCGGGGCTCTCGGTCTCCCCGGGGGAAAGTTTCAGAGAGGGCCATGAAAACGGGGAAAGGTCCGAGAGAGGAGGTGAGTGGACGGGCAATATCCGGTAAAGTCGCGGTAAGTACAGCTGGTGGGAACCGGGTACATGCGAGCATGTACTACGGGTGTCGTTTAGAAAACCGGCAGCGGCTTCCGTAATTTGGTTAGAAAAAGAGTAGCTTCTGCTTCACGGTACTATATCTTCTCATTCTTCCCCCCACACATCGTTGACACCCATTTCTTTTTTTTTTTGAGAAGTGTTGACACCCATTTCTTAAGCTACTCGCATATTAATGTGCAGAATATAGTTCCTTAAGTGTGTATGTATATACATATACACGATGCAATCGTGAGGGAAAATGTCACACATTTATACATCGTTTTTGGATTGGACGTAACAGTACTACAGGTTAGGGGTAAGTACCCGCGAAAATAACTTGAGCAGGCAAACTTGTTCTATTTAGGTATGGTTTGTTTTTACAACTCATTTCAATTTATATGAACTTATCTTATCTAATCATTATAATTTTTCTAAATTTTTACACAAAATAAAATAAACACAAATCTTAAAATAAGAATAATATTAAAAGAAATATATCAATTTAACAATATTTTATTCAATTTTTAACTCATCTCATTTGATATGTGAAAACAAACGAAATAGTAAACTTCTATATATATAGGCGAGTAGAAAATGGAAGGTTAGATATAATCAGATTGGAAAAATAATCTTAGCTAAGAATGACATATGTGCACAAATAAAAAATGGGGTAAGCTAGCTAGCAATTAAGAAAGAAAAGTTTTTAGAGATTGTGATAACACGCAGGGTGCACCACGAAGTTACGTCTTGGAGCCGCCCTTGAAGAATGCATGTCCACTCAACAGTACGTTACTATCGTTTTAAACATGTACGCCAATGTTTCTATCTATCTATCTATCTATCCATCGTGTTTTCTTTTTCACAGGCTTGCGTGCTGCTTATCAGTACAGAAGTGGAGGAGTTTTATGGTTGTTTTTGAGGTTGCATTAAAAGTTTTGTGTGGGAAAAAAGTGAATCATATACCTTTCTTGCACGTTTGAAGCTTCTTTTGAAGGTCCTTTCCATGCGATAGAGAATATATTAGCGTCACTTTTGAGGAGATGGAGATTTTAATGGGGCTGCTTTAATTATTTAGATTGTTGTAACCCATTATTTTCCAAGCGATTTTGATTGCTAATTAATAACCCGAAACAACAAATAATATTTATAGATTAGATTGTATAATCAAATCATATACACATTTTTTCAACTAGACAAACGGTACAGACACGTCGAATATGTCTTTGTCGTTAACATTGATGATTTAGTTATCATTTAGATAGTAAGATAAGATGAGATGATTTTAAATAAAAATTAAAATATTATTTGTTAATATTATTATTATTATTTTAAAATTTAAAAATATTAAATTACTTATTATATTTTATGTAAAAATTTAAAAAAAAAATTAAAGAAATAAAATGAGACCAAACCGTTTGTATATGACTTATTTTTGTACTCAGAACGAAGAGAGAAAAAAAAAACCAAAATAAAACAAAAGAAGATAGGGATGTTGACGTAATGGCCAGATCACCATAAAACCTGTGATGGGGGGATTACTATGAGCCGTTGACTGAGGGTCCTACCACCGCCCTTCTCTCCGGCTGTCTCCCTGTGCGGGATGACAGTCACTTTCGCAAGACACGTGTTGATATACCGAGGCTGGTCCCTACTTCCCTTCGGCTCGTGTTCCCCAACAGTCAACCCCCAAAGAGAGTTGCCAACTTGGGCAGCAGATATGTGGGGCTTAGAGCCCGCACCAAAGGCAGGGCTGCCTTGTGCTTTGTGAGATTTTCGTATCTCTTTTTTAGATTTTGGGGAATGTTTATCTGGGATTTTTGTCCCTCTTTTTCTTTTTTATTTTAAAACCCATTTTTCAAACAGTACATAGCTCTCTTCTATTTATTTTTTTATTTTGAAATAAATAGCCCTCTTTTTAAATGACGTATGTACCCTACCTGCTACAGTTTTTTCTGAAAAACAAAATCTATTAAAAAAATAATGATGTAACTAGTAATTTTATGCATAAGTTATAATTCACTTTTATATTTCACACTTATAATTTTCGTAGGATTCATAGATATTTTTCATAAGAGAAATGATACTTGTAGTCATGAGTGTGCAAGCGCCGTACAATCGCTTTAAAAAAAGTGAATAAATGTGGGACCTACAAGAAAATAAATTAATTTTTTAATAATGGATCCTACTCTTTTTCAAAACGACTGCACGACGTTTACGCATTCCACGACTGTATGTAGCATTACTCTTTTCATAAAGTAGGAGGTGTAGAATAATGAATAGTGACTGATTCATAAAACTTTTATTGAGCTAATATAATAAAACAAAATGGATGAGTCCATCTTATGAAAACTATTGGCCTTTTATACATTTTATATCATGCAATTATATGTTAAATATACATGACAAATATGGTAAGATCATCTGCATGTTGTCTTTTTTCAAATTTCATTCTAGAGTCAAGAAAGAGAAATCTAGATATCTCATTTCTAAACTAAGAATGTTGCGGTTCAAAATTTGGTTGTGTAATCTGATCAGTCGTGAGCCGTCGATAATGTATATATATATATATATATATATATATATATCTATTAATTTACTTTGAGGGAAAAAAATAAGGGACATATATCTCGTAAATATTGATTTTACTGATACTTTTGTTATCTTGTGACCTAACCCTTTGACTGAGGAAATAGGTGGTAGTGTCTTGCAAGCCAAGGCTGTCCACTTTGCCAAACCGTAGGCGTAGCCTCGTAGGCAATTTGTCAAGTGTGAGTGTGATGCTGTTGCATCTACGAATCACGAGTTGTTGGAATTAATAACCAACTTTTTTTAGAGTAATTTTACATATAATCGTGAAGTATATAGACGCCGCATAATCATTTTAAAAAAAATAAATTTATTATTAAAAAATTAATTTTTTATATGAATCTCATATTTTATTCTCTTTTTTTCAAAATGGTTACGCAGCAGTTACACAATTCACAATTATAATATTTTTTTTCCTTTCATTTATGCGCAAGTTTCTTGTCTAGTCTAAAGGATGATATGAGAGGGACCTCGCATGATGTGTTTGCTTTCCAAAGAATCCTATGCGAAAAAATCTCTACTTTTGAATTTGTGAAATCACATTATTAAGGTCTCTTAGAAAACACAATTATATTTAGATATTCTTAGATTACATACTTTACTATTATTTATAGACTATTCACTATTATTAGTAAATTATTTAAGATATTTTTAATATCCAAACCTTTGACACTTACCGTGCAGGTGTAAGGCGCTTAACAATATGGAATCAGATCTTACTATAGGAAGTGCCAATAATTTCTTCGATCGACATGCTACTGATCCCTCGACAGGAGCTCTAGTGCCGGGTGTTGAGGATCTAAAATAAGATAAGGAGTAGCTCTGGCGATCAAGTTAGTGTCATGTATAATCCGTATAAAAGATACCATATCATGTAGAAAGGATGTTAGTCTAGGAGAGGAAAGCCTCTCAGGGATTTGTTTGAATTAGCCTGATCTATCTTCGAAGACATATTGTTATTAGTTTTACTATATAACTTTCACCACATTTTATATTTTATATTTTTTTATATTTTTTAAATTTTTAATATTATTTTTTTTTTGAATTTATTATTTTTAAATTATTTTAAATTATTATTTAATTTATTTATATAATAAATATTTAATAAAATAATAATAAAAATTAAAAATAACGTATGAAATGTTAAGAAGTTGATTTTTTAGAATGTTATATAAGGTTTGAAACTTGTGCCGTAAGGTCCTGATCGGTCCTCAGATGCATCTGTTGGCAACTTCTTTACACTCAGATTCATGTCAGCTTTTGTGACTCCTGAAGCGTATCCGGAGAATAATCGATCGGTCCTCGAACGGTCTTGAGGTGCATGCTTTACGTCACTTCAACTTCCTATTACGTCTATGAAGTAAAAAAAACATTTATTTAATTATGAAGTAAAAAAAAAATCACCAGCGGTAGCTCCAACGAGCCAACGGTGAGCATAGCATTTCTCTTACGTCTATTGCAGTTAATGCCATCCTTGGCTTGCAGGCTTCAAGTCAGCCATCGAGGTTTCCCTATCATGTCACATTAATTGATCTTTTCCCTGGCGAGGTATATGCGACGGGTACTTGCTCATGAATCAGGATCTTCAGGAGGAGTTGCACAGTAAAGGAGGCAGGGACCGCAGGGTACTTGCTCCTTAGAATGACTTGCTTCAACGGGCCCATGGTCGGGCAAAAGGCTAATAACATCCTTACAATCGGTTCATAATCCTACACTATTTATATTATATTTAAAAATTTTTATTTTTATTTTTATTTTTTAAAATATTTTTTTAACATTCTTAATTATTAAAAAAAATTAAGAAAATATATAATTTTATTTATAATCACTTTCTTAAATATTAAGTAAAAAAAAATTAAATATAAAAAGAATAATAAATAGTAATTATATCATTTTCCCAAGCAATTTCCCAACAAGAAGAAAATAAAACACACTTACCGATCATCAAGATCTCGTAAAGTAGTGGACAAAATTTTGTTTTTGTTCCAAGAGTTTCTTATTCGACTATTTGATTCAAATTTAAAGGTATAGATTTATGGTTGTAAACTAATCAATTTGGAACCAGTAACATGGAAGATGAAGCTGTTTGAATCTTATAAAATTATCTACAAATTTTGACAAACTAGTTTTTAGTTTTATGTAAATAATTTTATAAAGTTCATAGACCATTCTGTAAGTTTTGGGAGTCCACCAAGACGCATGTTGAAATATAGAGAGTTTTGGAGAATAAATTGTATAATTTCTGTATGTGTAAAACTGTCTAAAGGAGGCCTATATATAGTTGAATATGGCCAAAGTAAATAAGGTTGTAAGGGGATTTTCTTGCTAGGCAAGGCCCACTAGACTTCGGCCCTAATTCAACCCGGCCCAAAGGTGTCCCTACACGCGTAGAGAATAGGGGGTCTACCAAGGAGTAGTGCCGAATGGACGACAAGACTGATTTGCCTAACATACCACGGCCGACTTCAGATCCCAAGGACCTGCACAGAGTGCGACGAAAGATGCGGAGAGGCTTTGATCTTTTGGTGTCAGATCATCTACGACACACATGACTTGGACGGTCAGGAAGCCACGCCGCATAATGACATTACTTGTAAGTTACACGCCACATTTATAGAACCGGCGCAGAGCCATGCCGCATTAGAGAAAGTTTGACAGCAGACACAAAAGAGAAGGCACAAGTTTTATGGAAGAAAATACTATTTCATACCTTTCCTAGACTACGGTATAAATAGCCAATTCCAGGTACCAAAAATCTCTCTAATCCCTAGACTCCTTCACTTATGTACAAACTCCCAAAAATATTTACTAACTCTGGCATCAGAGATTACTCAGCCCCTAGGCCACCCTCTTCAACTTGCACTTCTCTCCATCTTTTGCAGGCCCATTATTGAAGACCTAGGTTGCCAGAGCTTGGCCCAAAAGTGTGCGAAACACGACGTTAATAGTGACACCGTCTGTGGTATCATTATAGATCTTACGTATACTTCGTATGCTTGCGACAACCCATTCCAAGCAACTCGGAAGCTTGCCAGTGCTACTAGTGGCATGGTGGTCAATCAGCAAGAGAGCCAAGTACACGGGAGTGAGAAGGGCGCAATAGAAGAAAGTTATACACACGTTGACAAAGAGATGACAACAAACAGCAGGGTAAGCGAGGCATATCCTGCAGAGGGTACCTGTACCTTGCCACCAGCTCTAGACTGCACGAAGGTCGTAGGTAACGTCCGAGACGAGCAGGAGCTCTGGAAAGCAGAACCAATCGAACCATTAGAGCTTGTCACTCTTGACCCAGATCGGCCAGAAGCCAGAGTAAAGATACGCAGCGAAATTACATCTGTAGCCCAAAGCACGATGCGGCAACTTCTCGCTGAGCACCAAGACGTGTTCACTTGGAGCCACGAGGATATGCCTTGAATAGCGCCCGAAGTCATACAACATAGCCTTAGTGTAGACCCCGAAGGCTAAAGGAGTAAGGCAGAAACGTCGAAGCATCAGTTCAAAAAAGAACGTTGCCATAACCGAGGAAATGGACTGACTGCTGAGTGTGGGATTCATTTGAAAAGCTCGTTACCCGGACGTAATGTAGTACTCATTAAGAAGCCGAACGGTAAATGGAGAATTTGTGTCGACTTCACTGACCTCAACAAAGCTTGTCCCAAGGACAACTTCCCACTATCTCGCATTGACCTCATTGTCGACTCGACGGCGGGTCATTGCATGCTAAGCTTCATGGATGCATACTCTGAGTATAACCAGATCCGTATGAAGCCCGAAGACAAGGAGAAAACTTCGTTCATCACAGATCAAGGCTTGTACTGCTACACAGCAATGCCCTTCGGTCTCAAGAATGCGGGGGCCACCTACTAGCGGTTGGTCAACCCTATGTTCAAAGATCAGATAGGAATAAATATGGAGGTCTACGTGGACGACCTGTTGGTCAAGAGTAAAACCCTATGACAACATTTCAATGACTTAAGGGAAGCTTTTGCGATACTGCGGCGGTATCAAATGAAGTTGAACCCAGCAAAGTGTGCCTTCGAAGTCGGGTTGGGAACATTTTTGAGATTCATTGTGTCCGAACAAGGTATCGAAGTAAATCCCAAAAAGGTGGAGGCCATCCTTAGCATGGCCCCACCGCAAAATAAAAACGAAGTGCAGAGACTGGCTGGGCAAGTAGCCACCCTCAACAAATTCGTCTCAAGAACTACCGAAAAATGTCTATCATTTTTCAAAGTCTTGCGGAAAGCGAAGAAATGGGACGACTAGTGCGACTAGGCATTCAAAAGCCCTTAAGAAGTACCTCACTAACCCGCCGCTCCTCAGTCAACCTCGATGTGGAGAAACATTGACCTTGTACTTGGTCGTCTCTCCCTAGACGGCTTCTTCAGCATTGGAACATAAGGAGGAGGAGATCCAAAAGCGAGTTTACTACAATAGACGGGAATATCGGGGAGTTGAAACTCAATACCCCCGCATAGAGAAATTAGCTTTCGCATTAATAGTAACCACGCGGAAGTTGGACCCATACTTTCAGGCTCACCTGGTACAGGTCCTCATTACAATGACCGGATCCCTCAGGACGCCTAATGAATTGGGCGGTGGAGTTGAGCTAGCTCGAGAGTGAATGCGCGCCACGAAACACCATAAAGGGGCAGGTGTTAGCAGATTTCGTTGCTAAGTTCACCGGGTTCCCAGCAGAGTGCGAGGGTGAGCATCCTGTGAAGCCCTGGCAAGTATTCATTGACGGCTCGTCTTGCTAGGCTGGAGGAGGAGTGGGGGTGCACATCGTGACACCCGAAGGAGAAGAGCACAATCACGCCATTAAGTTGGCATTCAAAACAACAAATAATGAGGCAGAGTACGAAGCCTACTTTCAGGAATACAGGCAGTCAGGGCTCTAGGAGCTACTGAAACCGAAGTTTGGGTTGATTCTCAAGTGGTAGTAAATCAAGTACGATGGCAATTTGCTGTAAAGAATGAAAAATTAAGGAGATATCTGGCATCGGTAGAAGCTGAGGGCCCTCACTTCAACTACTTCCAAATTCAACAAGTGTTGAGGACGGAAAATCAGAAAGCAGACAAGCTGGCACACGTGGCGTCCAGACAAGAGAACTCTCCCCAGCCAGAAATACAGTGGTTAGAACAATGGAAGTACCTGCTATCGGAATAGAGGTAACCGAAATATGACCTGGGACCCCAGATTGAGCAGGGGACATAATTAGGTACTTGGAAACCAAGAATATTATGGTACAAGAAACTAAGAATATTACCATAATATTATTATGGTCTAAGAATATTAGGTAATATGCTAATCTAAGTTATAAATATACACTAACATCCTCCCTCAAACTCTTGGTGGCGAAGCCAACTGAAGTTCGCCACCAAGGGTTTGAAAAAAAGATCACCAAGCCGATCATGTGGATTTGATTTCGAAAAAATGTCAGCTAGATTGTCTTCAGAGGGGACTAAGTGTAACTGTAGGACATCATGCTGAAGATGATGGTGGATGAAGTGTCAATCAGTCTCAATATGTTTGGTATGCTCGTGGAACACATCATTGTGTGTAATCTACATTGCACTATGATTGTCACAGTGAATAGGAGAATAGGTTGCTTGAGGAACACCCATATCTGTCAGAAGTCAGTGTAACCACAAAAGTCTAGGTTTCATATCAGCGAGGGCACGATACTCAGCCTCAGTGCTAGAACGGGCAACAACTTAATGTTTCTTACTATGCCATGAAACTAGAGAAGTACCAAGTAAAAAACAGAAACTAGAGGTGGAGCGACGATTAGTGGGATCACAAGCCCAATCTGCATCAAAATAGGCCAGTAGCATAAGAGAGGTGTATGAGGAGAAGTGCAGACCATGCAATAGAGTTCCCTTAATATAGCAAAAAATTTGAAGAACAACAACAAAATGGGTAGATTGAGGTGCGCTCATGAATTGATTAACCAGATGAACAACATATGAAATGTGAGGCCTGGTAACAGTGAGATAAATGAGACTGCCAACTAACTATCGATAAAGTGTTGCATCTAGAAATGGGGAACCGTCAGTGGCCAAGAGTTTGGTATTATACTCGAGTGGACTAGTGGCTATATTGCTATCTGTCAAACCAGCCTCGGAAAGTAAATCAGAAACATATTTGGATTGAGTAGATAATAACCTTCTGAATTCGAAGTAACTTCTAGGCCGAGAAAGTAGTTAAGGTGCCCCAAATCCTTCATCTCAAAATTTTGACTAAGAAAATTTTAAAGATCTTGAAGACCAGCAATATCATCACCAGTAATAATCATATCATCCACATAGAGGAGAATAAAGATAGTAACTGCACCAATAGTATGAAGAAAGAGGAGGGAATCATATAAGGTAGAAATAAAGCCATGTTGAGAAATCACTAACCGCAATTTGTTGAACCAAGCCTGAGGAACATGTTTGAGCCAATATAGAGGTCGATGAAGACAACAAACTTTATAAGGAGGATGCTCATAACCTGGTGGAGGTTGCATGTAAAATTTTTCAGTAAGATCATCATTGAGTAATGCGTTTTTAACATATATTTGAAAGAGTTTCCATAGTCGGACAGTAGCAACTGCAAGTAAAGATTTGATAGAGGTAAGTATTCCAATAGGAGCAAAAGTCACCTCATAGTCAATAGCATACTCCTGGGTAAAACTCTTTGTATCGAGTTCAACTAATCCATATGCTCGAATCTTGATTTTATAAATCCACATGTATCCCACTACAGCTTTACCAACAGGCAAGTCCAATGGATCCCAAGTATCTGTTTTGATAAGAGCATCCAAATCATCAAACATAGCTTGCTGGCAAAGAGCATCAGTAAGAGCCTCACGATAATTGTGAGGTTCGTGGAGGGTAGCAAGAACAAAGAAACAATAATAATCACGAAGATGAGTAGGAGGAACACTTATTCGACTGGAACGACAAGGTTTAGGGAGCGGAGAAAGCTCAAGAATGGATGGTGTTGCAGGCGGACCATCAGACGCATCAACTAGATTGAGAGTAGCCTTGGAAAAACTATATGAGGAGCTCGGAATCTCTAAAAGTTAGGAAATAGAGCAATAGAGAGATCAGTAAATACGAGTGAATGGGTGGAGGAGGAAGGGGAGAACAGGGAACTAAGAAGACAACATAACCGAGAGCAAGGTTCATGTTTGGTGCGTTCATGAGAAGGAAGAGTAACAAAACATGCACAACCAAAAACTCGAATCAAGGAGTAATTAGGAACCATACCATAGAGAAGCTCATAGGTTGATTTGTTGTGAAGTATGGGCAAGGGTACTCGATTGATGGTGTACACACCTGTAAGAGCAGCTTTACCCCAAAATTTTTTAGGCACAAAAGTAGAAAGTAAAAGAGCTCTTACAGTATATAACGATGTTTTCGTTCTGCCCAACGGTTGAGAGGTATAGGGACATGAACGATGTGAAAGTGTACCTTGTTTATTCGAAAATCGAGGAGAGGTTTTTCGTTATATTCCATGGCATTATCTGAACGAAAGACTTTAGTGGTATGAGAAAATTGAGTTTGTACTATTTTGTGAAAATTTTGATAAACACGAACAAGTTCAAATTGATGCTCTAATAGGTATAGCCATATATAACGAGAATATTCATAAACAAAGATAACAAAATAACTAGATCCCCCATCAGTAGAAGTGGGTACAGGAGTTAGGACCCCAACTATCAAAGTGGATCAAATAAAAAGGTGCAAATGAAGAAGATTCACTTATATTAAAAGGTAAATGCGTTTGTTTTTCAAGTTGACAGAAGACACAATCAAATGACTTTAACCCTATAGAACCTAGATGACCTTGGGAGAATAAAAGGAAAACATGAGGTAGAGAGGCATGACCAAGCCGAGAATGCCATAACTGGGAAGAGACAGAAGAGGCAACAACAAAGCCAGACGAATGGGATGGAAACTGCAAAAAAGAGAGTTTGAATAGACGTCCAATCTTACGGCATGTCCCAATGAGTTGACTCGTCTGTCAATCCTGCACACCAACCCTAGCATTAGAAACGTAAGCTTAACACCTAATTCACAAAACTGACCAACTGAAATTAGATTTAAGAATATCTGGGAAACAATGTAGGTGTTGTTAACAGATAGGTGAGGGGATGAAATGCACTCAATGTGACTGACATTGTCAGTAGTATAAATGATAGGATTGGGTAAAAAAATAGATTTTTGAGAAGAAAAAAAAAAGGTAGAATCAGAAGTCATATGCTTACAGCATGCAAAGTCAATAAACCAAGGAGATTTTCTTGAGGTGATGAATAAAGCACTAGAAGATCGGGATAAAACTTAATGAATCAATGCCTCAATGTCAGCAATAGTGAGAGTGGTGGACAATGATGGAGGCTCAACAATGGACTCGGGTTCAAAATGAGCAGTTGGAGCCACTGCGGGAACTTGCGATAATGGGGTTGATAATCATGTCAACTGTAGATGTTTTTAAGAGAAATAGAAAGATAATCAAGTCTTGAGCATCCGGCGAGCTTGAGTTTAGGCAATATTAGTTCACTGTTCATGGGTGATTGGAAAAGTCAAGGATGTGGTGCGTGCGACTATAAGAGGCAGAAAGATTGGTTAGCTCATGAGTCTTTTACGTACGTTGGTCGAAACATGACAGTATTAGGCCCGTTTGGGTGCTAAGCCATCTTAATTAGATCATCTGAAATAGTTTTATGAGTAATTCTACATACAACCGTGAAATGCGTAAACGTCGCGTAATCACTTTGAAAAAGAGTGGAGTCCACTATTAAAAAATTAATTTTTTTCATGTGGGTCCCATGTTTTATTTACTTTTTTCAAAACGATTACGCGGCGGTTACACAATTCACGATTGCAAATATTTTTTTTTTATTTTTATAAAATGGTGTTACTAGAAAGAGACATGAGTAGAAGCACCCTCGCTGGTGTAGCCTGTAGGTATACGAGTCTCTGTGCCTCTGCTACTGTGACATGAACGACAAAACAATGACAATCCCCATCTTTGCTCGCTGCATGTACTTGTCCTTCTTGTGCCTTCGGCCTGTTAATTCATTCCAAACATAAAACAAAATAGCTTTGGGGTTGGTTTGTGGCAAAGTTTTTAATTTCGTAATGTACCGGCCAATACAATCGAAATATATCGTTTTTGTGGCATAGTCGGTACAGAAAAGGATATAGTTTTATACCAGATAGAATTTCAGTCATTTCTGCCCATACTAGCCGCTATTTCGGCCTCTACTTTTTTTTTATTATTTTTTCAAACTGTAAGTTTATTTTTTGACCTCTCAATTCAGATCAGGCTATTTATAATATATATATTTATATATATAATTTATTCATATATAGACTATTATTTTGTAATATAATTATATATAATTTATTCATATATAGACAATTCAAAAACGGTACAAGTACCGAAATATCTTGTTTTAATGCTTCGACCGAAATGGTATTCAAAACATTAGTTTGTGGTCTACCGCTATATATATATATATATATATATATATATATATATATATATATATATATATGAAAAATGTACTCTTACCCGTTCCGATCAGATTCCGATAATTTTTTTTATTAGTGATTAAAAAAATATTGTTTAATAATGTTGTAATTTTTTTAAAAAAAGATATTTAAGAGTATAAAAAAATAAATGAAAAAAAAATCAAAATAAAAAAATGTTTTTTACCCTTATTGGACCCATCTCATGCTACACCCTTGATAGCACTGCTATATATATATATATATATATATATATATATATATATATATATATTTTATTTATAAGGAGACGTGAATAAAACACAGTAAAGTATTTATATAGTATAATTTGATTTGCAAAGAAAAAAAATAAAATTTGAATATTAAAAAATCAATCTTCTCATTTAAGTGATGTAGATTATGTACTCTACACACCAGTTTAAAAATAAAATATATGTATATAGGACAATATGTGTGTGCGTCTCTTTCTGGCTAAACAACCTGTCAACACACCATTAAAACTAGCCAAATCACCCGAAATTTAGCATACATTAGTACATACATATTCACCTTGAAAAATTTAATATGTTGCATATAATTATGACGGTTAAGATAAATATAAATGATTAAAGTTACTTATTTCTATCAGCTTAAACTTTTGAGACAAGCTGTCATTTCACCTGATACAACTCAATCAATTGATTAAATATTTCACGTGTTAGGCTCACTTATTGAGGAAGAGTCTGACCATACTTGGGGGCCCAAAGAGAGTGTTAAAGGATATAAATAAATTTACATCTTTGCATCAGTTTAAACTTTTGTGACAAATAATAATTTCACATGGTATCAGAGTAGAGGTCTTCGAGCTTTGACTCTACACTCTATCAATTTAATTGAATATTCTATGTGTTGGGCCCACTCGTTCAGCATGAGTCTAGCGCACACATGAGGGTGAATATTAAACATACAACATAAATAATTAAGAATATAATTTAGTATTTTCATGACTAATTAGACAATAAAAATGTTCTTGCCCAGTGACTAAAACAAGAGGGGGGTGAATTGGGTTGGATTTAAAAATTTGCAATTATAAACTAAATACATAATATAAAATATGAATAAAATACGAAAAATAGTAAATATAAAGAGTAAGGGTAAGAGAAAGCAAACTCAATATTTTAACGAGGTTCAACCTCAGTGCCTATGCCCTCGCCTCAAACTATCCCTTGAGGATTTCCAAATTCACTATTCAACCTCCTTTAGGTGGAGATAGAAACCTATTACACATTCGAGCAGTACCGCTACAAAGAATCCATGTAGAACACTCTCTACACTTGCAATCACCTTACACGTGGTGATTCAACTATTACCTGTGTAGAACCCCTTCAACAAACACAAGGGTTATACACATCATTTTACTGATACAAGAGCTAATAGTGGGTAGGTTATCATAAAACACTTCTTAATGAGTGGAATAAGAACAATACAGCGCAAACAATATCTCTCTTAAAACGAACAAGGGTTAAGGCTCAATACTTAGAGAAGAGAGATTGAAAGCTTTGAGTGGATGTAGTAAAACTTACAATTGATGTGTGTATGCTCTTGTTGTTGTGTTTGTTATTGTGAATTTGAAGATCTTAATTGGGCTATTTATAGGCATATGAGACTTCATTTTCAAATTTAAAAATATTCACATGTCAAAAAGGAGCATGACTCACTTTTCAAAATTTTCAAATAAAAGTTTCTCCTTTTTGCAATTGTCAAATACAACATTATTTACTTTTCAAAATTTTGAAACCTAATCTTTTACTTTTTGCATATGACAAAATGAGCATTATTTACTTTTCAAAATTCTCAAACAAAATCATCTACCTTTTGCATATGTAAAAAAGAGCATCAATCACTTTTAAAAATTTTCAAACCTAATATTTTACTTTTTTTATATGATAAAAGGAACATTATTTACTTTTCAAAATTTTCAAACAAAATCATCTACCTTTTGCATATGGCAAAAAGATTATCAATCACTTTTGAAATTTTTTTCAAACAAAACATACACATGTGAAAGATGACAATCCATCATCTTTCAAATTTTCAAAATTCGAACTTTAATCATGTCATGCACATATGAAAGATGACAAACAATTATATTTCAAAAATTTAAATTTCAAAAATTTAAATTTTAAATATGTCATGCACAAGTGGAAAACACAATTTGATGCTTTATGAGAAAATATAGATTTTGAGCCTTAATCCAATTTTAAATTTTATCAAGAGATGTACAAAATTACTCTAAGGGCTTTATTTGTGAGCTTGTTCCCTTTCTTGCCCATGCTGGATTCATTAATATGCTTGGCTCTCCACTGTGTAGACAACTTGAGCTTGAGACTGTTTTATACTTGAATTCATTTGTTATCATCAAAATCCATATGTAGATATATAATTATATGAAACTTGAACTCTTGAGTTCATCAATCTCACCCTTTTTTATGATGACAAATACTTCATAGGACTCTGAGGCCTATAGTAATACTTAAGCTCTCCTTGAGAATGTGCGTTAGTTTTTCAAGTAATAGATAAACATAATTCCAAGCATATATAACAAGCTTAATAATTCAATGGACGCTAATTTAAAATAAAGCATGGTAAGAACATGTTAATGTTCTTGTTCTAAAACTTCTCCCCCTTTTGGCATGATTAAAAAGGAACCGTAGCAATCAATAAACTGATAAAAACTATGCATTTGTAGAAACTGTGGAGAGTAGAATAATTGGAGCCGCCCGGGTCCCGACAAGTGCTTCAAAGCCTTAAGGCCTAACTCTATG
Organism: Juglans cinerea; assembly: GCA_961763995.1. Taxonomy (NCBI): domain Eukaryota; kingdom Viridiplantae; phylum Streptophyta; class Magnoliopsida; order Fagales; family Juglandaceae; genus Juglans; species Juglans cinerea. Next base: position 27,391,276 of record CAUIVZ010000002.1, on the reverse strand, counting down.
GATATAGTGCGGAAAGAGATTCAAATCCGCTTGATGTTGTTGACAAACGAGATTTGCATAGATTTGAAGACTCTAGGTTATTATTCAAAAATATCATTTTCACCCATCGAATACTCACGAAAAAAAAAAGATTTCTCACATTGCTCCTTAAACTAGTTTCTGTTTATTCCAAAACGATAGTATGGCCGTGCAACTTTCTTCCATTAATGTTCCAGATTTGAATCAAGAATCATTTACACCTCATCCACCAATTTTCTCTCATGAGGCTGTCAATTCCATGATAGGAGCAGAGATACATTTTTCTAGTAGGACTAATTTTGAGGTTGTTGCAGAATCAAGAATGCTCAGTGCTCAATATGTTGCCTTTGTTACGACCATATCTCAAAGGTTACTGGCGAGGGTGAGTGAGGTTGATCAACTTAACAGTTAAATATCTGAATAGCATCAAATGCTTGCCAATAAAAGTAGAAAGAATAAAAGGTTAAAGTAAGAAAACAAGGAGTTGAAGAAATTTAAGGACTGGTACGCTCATGACCTGCAACCACGAATAAAGGAGCTGAAATGAGAGAGAGTTCAAATACAAAGTCAATATCAACAGCTAACAATAGAGGTTCAGCGTTTATGAGAAAAATATGGACAGTCTACAGTTAATCTCACTGGCTTAGCTAAATAACTTTTGACAATATGCGTCCAGCATATCTTGTAATTTTTGACTAAGTAAGATTTGAAGAAATGATAGCTTATTTTGTTCTCATTTTTATCTGTATAAAATCAGTCTTGAGTTTCATCTAGTTCGCATCAAATATTCTTCACTCTCTGTAATCCATCTACATTCTCACTCTCTATGCTTTTTCCTTCTTTTTTTTTTTTTTTTTTTTTTTTTTTTTGTGCGATGGCTCAACAATCTTCTTGCAACAATCCTTTGATCACTATATGAGTTATTCTACACCTATGCACTAGTTATTTCTGCATCTACCATACGTGCCATGATGCAACATGAGAGTGATCTGACTAACAAGATGACGCCATTCATGAACTTGATACTCAATACTCATCATCTATTGTTGCATTTTCTTGACGGTTGCAGTACAGAACTCGTGAGGTTGAAAAGCTTAACGAGAAGATTTATGTACTTCAACGAATTGTTCATAAGTCTAACAAAAAAATAGGAGACATAAAGCAGGAGAATAAGGATTTAAAATCCTTGATTGAATCTTCATTTCGACTGCCTAATCCATTAGATAAGGATAGCATGTTGATATATGAAGAGTAACAGTGCTTGAAAAATGAGGCTAAAAGTCTCAAGTTTTTGTAAGTCATGATTTGAGATAATAAAATAAAAATATTTAACAGATATTCAGGACTTGCATCATTCTAATTTCTTTTCTAATCATATGCATAGTCTATCTTCTAGCAGAGGTTTTGTGAAAATGTCTGTCAACTAATTGTGTGTGCTTATGAATTATAGTACAATATCGCCCTTCTGCACATGATCTCGAAGAAAATTATATATAATCTCTATATGCATAGTTCTAGAATGTTGTATTGAGTTATTTGAAAGATTTATAGCACATGTATTATCACATTTTATTGGAATGTGATTGTACATGAGTTTAAAATCCTCAAGTTGTTGCTTCATGTAAAGAACTTGAGCACAACAACTACCCGCAGCAACATATTCTGCCTCAGCAGGAGATAATGCAACCGAATTTTACTTTTAACTAAACCATGAAACAAGTGCATGACCTAATAATTGACATGTTACACTAGTGCTTTTTCGATCAACTTTGTAACCAGTATAATCTGCATCTGAGTAGCTGATTAGATTAAAAGAAGTGCGCTTAGAATACCATAACCCTAGGTCAATTGTACCAACAAGATATCTAACAATGCGTTTAACTGTAATGAAATGAGATTCTTTTGGAGATGATTGAAAATGTGCACTTAAACATACACTGAACATAATATCCGGTCTACTAGGTGTTAAATATAATAGACTACCAATCATAACTCGATATACCTTTGAGTCAACTGGCTTACCAATTTCATCCTTGTCAAGTTTGGTGGATGGGCTCATTGGTGTTCCAATTTTCTGCGTACCTTCCATCCCAAAACTTTTGAATAATTCTTTGATATATTTTGATTGATTAATGAATGTTCCACTTTTTACTTGCTTGATTTGCAATTCAAGGAAGAAGTTAAGTTCTCCCATCATGCTCATTTCAAATTCTTCATGCATACTCTTAGCAAAAAGTTGACACATATTTTCATTAGTAGCACCAAATATTATATCATTCACATAAATCTAAATCAAAAGAATATCATCATTTTTGTGTTTACTAAAAAGGATTGTGTCGGTTTTTCCTCTTGAAAAAATTTTTTCAATCAAGAAACCACTAGGTCTCTCATACCAAGCTCTAGGAGGTTGTTTGAGTCCATATAGTGCCTTTGTGAGGTTGGAAACATGATTTGGAGAAATATGATTTTCAAAATTTGGAGGTTGCTCAACATATACCTCTTCATTTATAAAACCATTTAAGAAAGCACTTTTAACATCCATTTGAAAAATTTTGAAATCTTTATAACAAGCATAAACAAGTAGCATTAGAATAGCTTCTAATCTTGCGACCGGTGCATATGTCTCATCATAATCGATTCCTTCTTCTTGATTGAAACCTTGGGCTACAAGTCGAGCCTTGTTTCTAGTGATGACTCCAGACTCGTCTTTCTTGTTTCTAAAAGCCCATTTTGTTCCAATAATAGTATGATTTTTGGGTCTAGGAACAAGTGTTCAAATATCATTTCTTTTAAATTGATTTAGCTCTTCTTGCATAGTTAGAATCCAAGATTCATCAAGATGTGTTTTATCAATATTTTTGGGTTCAATCTAAGATAGAAAAGCAATATGATTGCAAATATTTCTAAGAGATGATCGAGTACTTACACCTCGTGATGGTTCTCCTAGAATATGTTCAGCTGGATGATCTTTCACAAGTTTCTACTGTTTGGTTGCATCTTGCAGTAAGTTTTGATGATCTTTCCTGATGTCTCCATGTTGGACGTCCTCTATTGTGTTCTTTTTGTTGAGATTGAGACTCTTCGATTTATTTGTATCTTCTGTTTCTTCATCAAAAGATTTCTTGGAGAGTAGGATTAGATTCATCAAATACTACATGCATAGATTCTTGTACAGTTAAAGTCTTTTTATTGAATATTCTATAAGCTTTACTATTAGTAGAATACTCGAGAAAGATGCGTTCATCAGATTTTGCATCAAATTTGCCTAAATTATCTCTGTCATTCAAAATGAAACATTTGCATCCAAATACATTAACCAATGTTGGGCTTTTTCCCCTTCCAAAGCTCATAGGGGGTTTTATCTAACTTAGACCTTAACATAAATCTATTTATAACATAACAAGCAGTACTTACCACTGGTTGAAGGGGTGTGGCTGTCTATTAAACTTTAGCACAAAATATTGATGGCCGAACATGCCAAAGTTGAATTGGTTTCGTCCAGTGATGCACAGGTACTTGAATTTCTTGATATTCCTATGGTGCAGAATAATAGACGTAGACCACGTCTAGTTACGTGGAGCAAACCCAACTTTGGTGATGTGAAGCTGAATGTTGATGGGAGTTGTAGGGGTAATCTGAGGTCTTGTGGGGGAGGAGGTGTAGTCTGCGATGGTTATGGTAATGTAAAATGTGATTTCTCTACTTGCTTTGGAGAGGGTATGAATAATGAGTCCTTGAGGGTGTGATTTTATGTAAAGGGTTTCATTAACGTGGAAATTGAATGTGATTCCAAAATAGTAGTTGACTGGATCATTTCTGGTAATTGCATAGTTTGATATCTTTTCGAGTTTTGGGAAGCGGTGGTTAAGGAGCTTCAAGGGGTCAATTTCTCTATTAGACACATTTATAGGGAAGCTAACCAAGTTGCGGATTTTTTGGCTTGACTTGCAGATATGCGGAAGGAGATGCTCTTCCACGACAGTTGAGAGGTATTGCTCGGCTGGACAAGATTGGTCTCCCTAATCTTAGAACTCAATTTTCTGTGATCTTTTGTTTTGTTTTGTTTTATGGGCTTCTGTTTGCAGGTTTTTGATTTAACATAGGCATGTGTAGATTGGTTTTGGTTTAATTGTTTAGTTTTTTTTTTTTTTATATATATATATATAAGTTTGTTTTTGGATTTGGTTTTTGATGCCTGTAGGGCTGTAAATGAACTAGTATGCTCGATAGCCCACTTGGTACTCGCTCGGCTAAACTTGAATCGTGAAAAAAAAAAGCTCGTTCATGAAAACAGATATCCGCTCCATTTGTAAATGACATATACCCGACAAAACTCGACTCAACTAGGCTAAGGCTCGTTAAGGCCCGCTCGTTTATGCTTGAGCCAACTTATTAGCTCAACCCGATTAAAACTCATTCATATATTGATAAATATATACATACATCTATGTATATATACATATATATATGTTTTAGCTAATAATATAAGCATACCACTTTTATAATTAAATATATAATATGTAATCTAATTACTTATATCTATATAGTGAATATACTTTATAGCTATGCTTTATAATTTGTATAATAATTAATCGATAAAATTTAATAATTTCATATACTAGTACGTGGGAACCATATATGAAATAGATATATGCTATCATATTAAATGTATGTATTAATAATATATGTAGGGCATATAATATATTGTTATTTTGGATAAATATCAACTAGTTAGATATTAATTATTTATAAATTTTTTAAAATTTTATAATTCAATAGAGGTTATACTTGTTAGTTGTATAAATTCAATATTACATCTTTTATTTTTTATTTATTAATTATTAAATTTTATTCAAAAAATAAAAAAATAAACAATTCGAGCTCAAGCGCGAGCTCGGCTCGACTCAAACTCGTTTGTGGGACGAGCTCGAGCTCGAGCTCAAGTTCAGAGTTTAGCTTATCGAGTCGAGTTCAAACAAAGAATAAAAAAAAATCTCGAGCTCGGGCTCGAGTATTTTGAGTCGAGCTGAGCTCGACAAGCCAAAGACCGGCTCGATTACAGTCCTAGATGCCTGGGATGGTTTTATTGTATACTTGTAAATCTCAAGTGTTCAGCTTATTACCACGTTTTCCTCTATCATAAGCGAGAGCTATTAATAAAGTTGGGATACCGTATTCTTTCTTAAAAAAAAAAAAAGCAATACTTACCACTTCGGCCCAAAAATAACTAGGCAAGTTGTTCTCATTGAGCATTGTTCTTGCCATCTCTTGAATATATATGTTCTTCCTCTCTACTACCCCATTTTATTGAGGAGTTCGAGGAGCGGAGAAATTATGCATAAAACCATTTTCATTACAAAAAGTTTCAATATCTTTATTAACAAACTATTTTCCCCTATCACTTCGGATACTTGAAATAGTATAACTCTTTTCATTTTGAGTTCTCTTATATAACTTAGTAAAGGCATTATGTGCCTCATCTTTATGAGCAAGAAAGATGACCCAAGTATATTTAGAGAAATTGTCAACAATAACAAATGCATAATATTTACCTCTTAGACTTGCAACTCTGTTTGGTTCAAAAAGATCCATGTGTATCAGTTGCAGTGGTCTAGTTGTGGAGATATGTTTCTTGGTTTTAGAAGATGTTTTTGTTTGTTTACCAAACTGGCATTGTAAGGGGATTTTTCCCCGGCCCATAGAATGTCATAGGCCCAACCATTGGGGGGGACTCACTAGAAGATAAAGTATGGGAGAATGAGAGGGGACAAGAAGGAACTAAGGCTTGGAAGTGTCAAGAGGCATGGAAAAGTAATCTCAGGATAGAAAAATGGGGGATTTCACATAAAGCTAGGTGTCAGGAGAGAAAAAGTAGGGAAGTGAATTAAAGCAAGTGAGGGGCAGGAGATAGAAGGTGAGAGGAAACCTATGGATTATGGACCTTTTTTCCAAACCTTGACACAGTCGCTTTGGGATGACTTCGACTTCTTTCAAACTTGGAGAATTCTTCGTCAGCCAGAGAGTGAGAGGCCATGAGAGACTGTAAATAAGCTTATTATAGTGGAATCTCCTCTCCCCAAACCCCTGTGGACGTAGGCCTAGTGTCAAACCAAGTGAAATCTGTGTGTTCATCTCTTTATTTTCTCAGCATTTAAATATTGTTCATCGCCATGGACGTACGAACCGATACCGTACAACTACACCAGACCACTATCGGGGGCTCCATACAGCATTGATCGAGGCCCAGCTCCCAAGACCCGAGTTGCCGGGGGCCTGGCCCAAGGGCGTGCGAAACACGACTTTAACAGTGGCGTCATCTGTGGGAATGTAATAGATCTTGCGTGTACTTTATATGCCCGCGGCAACCCTTTGCAGGTGACTTGAAAGAGACACAGAGGAAGGCATGGAGGCAAGGCTGGAAATCTTGGAGGAATGGGTGACGAACTTGACCGACGAACTGCAAACGCTTCGCAAAACAAACAAGGAACTCATATCGAAGGAGCAGATAAAAATTCTCCAGATAAGTATCTTTGAATTTTCCACTTTTATTTTTATGAAAAGCGAATTGCATTTGAATATTTTTTATACATCTAGCATGTAGGGTCGGGGTCCCAAACTCCTCGAATGTGCATGGCATGCACAGTGCGGGTTACGCAACGCAGCAAAATGGGTGGCTCGCGACAACCCGCTGCGAGCTCGCAGGACCTGCCAATGGCCACCGTTAGGTCTGCCGGTGCCCTCTGTCCCAGACGGTAGGGCACCCTAAGCCGGCGGCTAACATACAAGCCCTGCGACCACATACGACAGTGGATAAATGGAAACGCCACGGGACTACCATGACGAGGCACTGGAGCGGCACCGGCGGTCACTTGAGTAACTGTCGGCATTGTCTGTCCCCGTGGGGGTGGTCTGTGACCTCCCTTTGCGGCGGAGACCTCACCGTGCGATTCCCATGCCTATGACCGTACGCGGCCAACTTTCTCCTATCCCATCCATGGCCGCTACACGTCGGCCACCTCACCCACAGTTATGCATGGCAGACGAAGCTCCACAGCCTCCACTTGTTTGCCTCTACTCCACAGCCTCCATGTACACGGACTCTCCACAGCCTTAATGGACTCTACGCGACCACAAGTCCCCACTCCTCTTCAAACTCCACGGCCAAACTCTACGGCCTCAATGCAGTGAGGCCAAAGAAACCTCTACAGCCTCCATGTAGTGCAGCAAAGAAAACACTATGGCCTCCATGCATTTTGGCTTTATGGCCACCATGCATTGCGGCAAAAAGCTCCACGACCAACCTTCACGGCCACTACATGTCCGTAGCCGAGAACCACCACACCTTGACAATGTTCTGTGGCCAAGGATCACACGGCCACTAATAGGCAGGGACTCGTCGGCCAGCATTAGGCCATGGACTCCTCAGTAGCCCCTCCATGGCCCTTGAAGCACCACTCCTCTACAGCCCCTCAACGGCCCTTGAAGCATCACGACAATACATGATTAGGAGAAATCGAACAATTCAAGCGACAGACGAATAGAAAAAAATGGAAGCATAAATAAAATGGAGGATCAAGAAAGAGAAGAAACGACAACACAACTACAATTTTGGTCAAATAACAGTGGGCAAAAATCAGTCGTGGCAGCTACACGCTCCGGTTTGTCTTCTTAAAAACTTGTGTAAATTCTGTTTCACTAATGTAATTATTTCCTGTGGTGTGAGATACCAGTTGTACGACCCGACACAACATCTTCAATTAGCGTAACTTGCAACGAAAAAATCAATTAAGTCATCTCCACTAAACGGAAACTCCATAAGTAACTTACCTCCCCGCGAGGCAAAAAGGGAAAGGTAAGGCTTAAAGGTTGCCTTATCCCTCTTGCGGATGAGTGTGGGTCGGTCTTTGGCCATCCAAAGATAAAACTTTTTCTTCCCTATAAGTGTAACAGGCGGGAGCGGATTCGGTAACAGACTGCCCGAACAACTTACCTCCCCACAAAAGATAATTGGCGAGTAGGTGGCTTAGCCTCCTCGTCCGGGAGAGCGGGATCAACCTTACGGCTACCCAACTCAGTTACCCTGACCTCTGCTGCAACGAAATGTGGGATCAACGCCAGCTTGACCCAAACCAACAATTTCCTGTGATGTCAACAGGCGGGAGCGGGTCTAGTAACAGACTATCCGAACAACTTACCTCCTCAAGAAGGATGATAGGCGAGCAGACGGCTCAGCCTCCTCGTTCGGGAGAGCGAGACCAACCTCGTGGTAGCCCGAATAACTTACCCCAACCCTCTCACGAGGAAGGAGTGGTCAGCCAACTGTTGTTTGAACTTACCTCCCCGTGGGACATTATAGGGAAAGGAGTGCGGCTTAGTCCTCAACTACCTAAAGAAAAATGTTTACCTTACTCGTCAGCGTTAACAGGCGGGAGAATGTTCAGTAATAGATTGTCCCAACGACTTACCTCCTTGCGGGATACCATAGGGAATGATAGGTCTTAAGGTTGCCTTATCCCTCCCCCAGCAGAGAGCGGGATCGGCCTCACAGCTACTCGAATAAGTTACCCCGACCCCCGCTACGACGAAGTGTGGGATCAGCGCCAGCATGACCCAACCTTATCCTTTCTTGCGGTGTCAACAGGTGGGAGTGGGTCTAGTAATAGACTGCTTGAACGACTTACCTCCCTGTGTGGTACCATAGGGAAAGGTAGGCCTAAAAGTTACCTTATCCCTCACACAGCGAAAAGCGAGACCAGTCCTACGGCTACCCGAATACTTACCCCGACCCCCACCACAGTGAAGGAGCAGACCAACCACATCGCTGTTCGAATTACCTTCCAGGGGACAAAGAGGCACAATGGCATGAGGCATTCCGACCTCACCCCAACGGAGAGCGAGACAAGTTTATAGATCGCCCGAATAATGAAGAGAAAGACACGAACATCATCAACGGAATCCACATCAGCGGGATCACCATTATTAACTTACCTCCCCGTGAGGAGTACGGGTTGGCCCTTGGCCACCCGAAGACAAAATCTCCACCAACGGACTTTACTTCAACAAAAGAATCTCCAACAACATAATCACCACCAAAGGAAACTCCACCAGCTCCAACCTACCTCCCGCGAGGCAAAAGGGACGAGTCACGCCAGAGATGGCTCTATCCCTCTCGTGGAGGAGTGTGGGTCGGCCTTTGGCCACCCAACATATTTATCAATGAAACGTCATCTCCAGTAACTGAACGCTAAATGGATAGCGCCTCAAACCTTCATCGCATTATGGCAAAACAGCTCAGGTTTGTGAATTCACTAACAGGTTTGACTTGTGCAACATCTCTTATTTACCTTCCTGTGAGGATCAACAGACGGGACCAGCCTTAAGGCGGCCCGGCCTGCCTTACGGCGAAGTACGGGTTCAGTCTTTCGATTGTCCGACATTACTTTTGAGACGGCATAGCACGGCCGGACATCTCCTACGTACCTTCTCGTGAGGATCGACAAGCGGGTCCAGCCTGCCTCACGGCGAAGTGCAGGTCTAGTTTTTCGACTGCCAGATATTACTTAATGAGACAGCATCTCCACCGGCAAACGCTGGGTGTTCACACTCGTGCAATAACCACAGCTAGCAGGCTACCTTCGGGAATGAGCCTTGGGAGTTAACGTGCCTCCGAGCTCCCTAACCACTTCATGCGGGTTACAACTAGCACACTCTAACATTAACCGCAATCCGCATCAGAAAAGGAAATTTCACCAACGTCATAAAAAACGAAGACGCCGGAAGAAAGTACGCCTTTTAACGAGACTTAAGGCAAGTTTAGTCTTACAAACTGCTGACCCCCCTTTTTACCATTTTTATAAAAGCCAACAGGTGGGAAAGGTCAAGGACCGCCCGGCCTCCCAGCCGTCTGAATATGCGGGCAGGTCACTTGACTGCCTGGCCAACTTCCGTGCGTGCACCATGCGGTCGAACCTACCTCCCCGCAAGGCAAAAGGAACCAGTCACCCCGAAGGCTGCTATATCCCTCTAGCGAAAGAGGGTGGGTTGGCCTTCAACCACCCGACATATTTATCAGCAGGATCTTCATTTATAAAATATTTATCGGCAGAGTCATCATTTACAAAATATTTATCGGCGAAATCTCCATCTACAAAATATATATTGGCGGAATCTTCATCTACAAAATATTTATCAACAGGATCTTCATTTACAAAATATTTATATGCGGAATCTCCATCTACAAAATATTTACTAGTGGAATCTCTATCTACAAAATATTTATTAGTGGAATCTCTATCTACAAAATATTTATTAGCAGAATCTTCATTTACAAAATATTTATCAACAGGATCTTCACCAACAAAATCTTCATCAGCAGACTATCCATTAGCATAATCTTCAACAACAAAATCTCCACCAAATGAATCTTCGCAAATAGAAACTAATACTCTTATAATGCAAGAATGAGCAAATGAAAAGAAAAGCTAAGGAAAAGCGGCGGGACAAGGCGAAAGAAAAGAAAAGGAAGGAGCAAACGGAGCGAAAAGCTAAGGAAAAGTGGTGGGACAAATTAAAAGGAACAAAAAGGATAGAAAAAAGGCTCGGCAGGGTACAAAATAGGAGAGACTAAGGAAAAGGCGACTACAAAAAAAGGGCAAAATGAATGTAGCTAAAGGAAATAGGAGCGAAAGAAAAAAGGCGGCGAAAGGAAAGGCATAAGTAGATGGGAAATGCGACCAAAGGAAATAGAAAATGAAAAACAAACTATAAAATTCCCATCGGACAAGTGATAGGAATTGGCGGGGTAATGTAAGGGGATTTTTTCCCAACCCATAGAATGTCATAGGCCCAGCCATTGGGGGGACTCACTAAAAGATAAAGTATGGGAGAAGGAGAGGGGACAAGAAAGGACTAAGGCATGGAAGTGTCAGGAGGCATGGGAAAGCAATGTCAAGATAGGAAAATGGGGGATTTGACATAAAGCAAAGTGTCAGGAGAGAAAAAATAGGGAAGTGACTTAAAGCAAGTGAGGGGTAAGAGATCAAAGGCGAGAGGAAACCTACGAATTGGGGAGCTTTTTTCGGGACCTTGACACACTCTCTTTGGGACGACTTCGAAGTTAACTGTTCATCCCACAGGCGCTACTGTGTGTCAAGGTCCAGAAAAAAGGTCTCCAATCCGTAGGTTTCCTCTCGCCTTTTATCTCCTACCCCTCATTTGCTTTAAGTCACTTCCCTACATTTTTCTCTCCTGACACCTTGCTTTATGTCAAATCCCCCATTTTCCTATCTTGACATTGCTTTCCCATTCCTCCTGATACTTCTATGCTTAGTCCCTTGTTGTCCCCTCTTCTTCTCCCATACTTTGTCTTCTAGTGAGTCTCCCTCTAATGGCAAGGCCTATCACATTCTATGGGCCAGGAAAAAATCCCCTTACAGGCATGCATTACAGATTTTGTCTTTAAGCAAATTTGTCTTTGGTAAACCTCTCACAAGATCATTTTTTGAAAGTTTGGCAATAAGTTTCATGTTGGCATGACCTACTCTTCTATACCATAGCCAACTAGTTTCATTTTGAGCTGAAAAATAAATAACATCCTGTGAGGCTATTTCTTCAAATTGAAAAGTATAAAAATTGTTGCTTCTTAAAGCAATAAAATAAACATTGCAATCATAATCATTCAAAATAATGCATTTATCCCTTTTGAAAGTAACTGTGAATCCTTTATCACATAATTGACTTATGCTCAAAAGATTATTCTTTAAACCTTCAACAAGTAGAACATCTTCAATTATAAGAGAAGACTCATTACTAATTTTACCTATTCTCATGATCTTCCCATTCGAGTTATCTCTAAATGTCACATGTCCTTCTTCTTTAGATGTAAGATCAATTAACTTAGTCTTGTCTCCTGTCATGTGTCTTGAATATCCACTATCTAAAAACCATATGCTTTTACTTATGAAGGACTTCATGCATACCTACAAAAACAATTAAAATGAATTTTCTTGGTACCCAAGTTCTTTGGGTCCTTCATTTATTAGTATTACAAGAAATAAGATTTTTAGGTACCCATATGGCCCTAATAGTCATTGTATGTTTTCTTTTAATAGGACAAGCATGATAATTATGACAATTTCTATTACAAAAATTACAGATAGCATGTGACATATAAGAAGAACTTGAGTGATTGTAATAGTATCCTTCCTTAAAAAAATTATTTTTATGAAAATAATTTTAAATACTTGGCTTTGATTTAGAATGATTATCAAAGAAGTTTTTATAAGGTTTGTATTTTTGTTTTGGCATGTATCTCAAGCCTGCCTTGTCAAAAACAAATCTTTGACTACCAAGAAGTCTTTCAAAATTTCTTTTTCCGTTTGTAAAGTTTCCAACAATTTTTTCTAAATTAGTCATTTTCTTCTTTAACTCATGATTTTTATCTTTCGAAACGATATTTTCTTTTCTTAAAACATCAATTCCGTTTGTTAAAAAAGAATTTTTCTTTTTCAAAGTAGTATATTTGATACCCAAGTTCTCAAGTTTCTCATATACTTCTTCCAAAATATTTTGCAATTCCTCATATGAGGAATTTTCAATATTATCAAGATTTGTTAGCTCAATATCATCTTTAGCCATTAAGACAAAGATTTGCAGATTCTCCATTGCTTGCTTCGTTGTCTAAGCTGTTTGAATCATCATCCCATGTGGCTTTCAATGCTTTCTTGCCCTTGTTTCGATCTTTCTTTAGCAGAGGACAATCCGTCTTGATATGTCCAAGATTTTTGCATATATAATAAGTTAAAGAGTCATTTTTACCTATATCATTTTTGGGAAACTTTTTGAAAGATTTCTTTGAATGAGCTTTATTTTTCTTTAAGAATTTTTTAATTCTCCTTGTTATCATTGCAACTTCTTCATCTTTGTCATCACTTTCCTCATCTTTATTACTTTCGCTTTCGTGAGAAATAGCTTTAAGTGCTCTTATTTGGCTTTCCTTCATCTTCTGCTCTTTTCAATGTGTACTCAAGAGTAGTAAGTGACCTGATGAGTTCATTTACTTCTAGTTTCTTGAGGTCTCTAGCTTCAAAAATCGCCGTCACTTTTGATTCCCAGCGTTTTGGTAGAGAGTTGAAAATTTTTCTTACTATCTTCATGTTGGAATAGACTTTGCCGAGGGCTATCAAACTGTTTATGATGTTAGTGAAACGAGTGTACATACTTGGAATAGATTCATCATCATTCATTTTAAACATTTCATATTCATGAGTAAGAATATAAATTTTCGATTCATTGACTTGCGAAGTTCCTTCATAAGTAACTTCCAAGTTATCCCAAATTTCTATTGTCGTCTTACAAGTCATTGTTTTATTGAACTCATTCTCATTGAGAGCATTATATAGGAGATTTATAGCCGTTGAATTCAATGTTATAGTTATATCGCCTCCACGATCGAACTCTTCTTCTTCTTTTTTTATATTTACTCCATCAACAACTTTTGTTGGGATATAAGGTCCATTTACAACGCATCTCAATTTCTCGACCTTGAGATTGAAGAAAAATTCTCATTTTAGTTTTCCAGAATGTGTAATTATCTCCGTAAAATAGTGGAAGCCGACTGCTAGATTGACCTTCACCAAATGTAGCAGCAATGTTAGCCATAAGATCTTAACTCAAAAGATAGTTAATCTTATAAAAGAGTCATTGCCCTTATACTAACTGTTGCCCAGATGACTAACACAAGAGGGGGTGAATTGGGTTGGATTTAAAAATCCGTAATTATAAATTAAATACACAATATAAAATATGAACAAAATACGAAAAGCAATAGTAAATATAAAGAGTAAGGGTAAGAGGAAGCAAAATCAGTATTTTAATGAGGTTCAGCCACACTGCCTACGTCCTCACCTCAAGCTACCCCTTGAGGATTCCCAAATTCACTATTCAACCTCCTTTAGGTGGAGATAGAAACCTATTACACCTTTGAGCAGTACCGTTACAAAGAATCCATGTAAAACACCATTTACACTTGTAATCACCTTACACGTAGTGATTCAACTATTCCCTGTGTAGAACCTCTTCTACACATGCAAGGGTTATACACACCATTTTACTGATACATGAGTTGATAGTGGGTAGGTTATCAAAAAACACTCATCAATGAGTGGAATAAGAATAATACAGGGTAAACTATATCTCTCTCAAAATGAACAAGGGTTTAGGCTCAATGCTTAGAGATGAAAGATTGAAAGCTTTGAATGGATATTGTAAAACTTGTGATTGATGTGTGTATGCTCTTGTTGTATTTGTTATTGTGAATTTAAATATCTCAATTGAGCTATTTATAGGCATATGAGACTCACATGTAAAAAAGGAACATTACTCACTTTTCAAAATTTTAAAATAAAAGTTTCTCCTTTTTGTGATTGTTAAAGACAATATCATTCATTTTTCAAAATTTTCAAACCTAATCTTTTATTTTTCGGATATGACAAAATGAGCATTATTTAATTACTTTTCAAAATTTTCAAACAAAATCATCTACTTTTTGTATATATCAAAACAAACATCAATCACTTTTGAAAATCTTCAAATCTAATCTTTTACTTTTTGCATAAGACAAAATGAGCATTATTTACTTTTCAAAATTTTCAAATAAAATCATCTACCTTTTACATATGTCAAAAAGAGCATCAATCACTTTTGAAAATTTTCAAACAAAACATGCATATGTGAACTTTCAAATTTTCCAAATGCAAAATTTTAATTTTCAAATATGTCATGCACATGTGGAAAATGAAATTTGATACTTTATAAGAAAATATTAATTTGTAAGCATGTTCCCTTTCTTGCCCATCCTTGATTCGTTGATATGCTTTGCTCCATTGTGTAGACAACTTGAACTTGAAACTCTTTATGCTTGAATTAATTTGATATCATCAAGATTCATATGTAGATATATAATTATATGAAACTTGAAATCTTGGTTCAACAAATGTTATTTTTCATCCTGATCTTCACATTATTCTATATTTCTATGCAAAATAAATGTATTCCTCATGTGTTGTTAGCCTTTCGAAGGAAAGTCTGGCGAGTAGCAAATAAAAGTATTTGATCAATACCAATTGGAGTCTATCCACATGTTTGAAAGCAATGCTGTGGTGTATCACTTTTAAAATTTAAATCTACTATGATGATTATTCATGTAAATGTTAAGACGGTAAATGTTTGAATTGGAAGTGGAAAATGCTTGTATGGCTAAACCCCTTCTATCATTGAATTTGAAAGCTATTTAAAAATAAATGATATTTGCAGTCATATAGTGTGTAAGGATCGCATACTCCTTTTAAAAAAAGTAATTACATATAAGACTCACATGAAAAAATTAATTTTTTAATAATAGACCCTACTCTTTATTAGAAGAGCGTGCAAAACTTGCACAACTCATAACTGTATCTAGCATTACTCTATCTTACTTGGAATAAAAGTTTTTCTTATAATGAATAATTTTAAGAGCAAAATTATATATATGCTTTAGACGTGTAAATTTCGTGCATTCTTTTTTTTTAAAAAAAATACACACCATAAATTTAGTAAGCTTTTAAAATATATTTTACAAGAAGGGTTTGCCTAATCCTTTGCAAATAATTTTCTACCCGAGGCCTAAACACTACAACACAATTTATCTTTTGTGATAGAGGAAACCGTCACAAAAAATTACGAAAATGTCACTAAAGATATTTGGTAACGGTTTGAAATCGTCACCACGACCGTCACCTAATGTACGTCACAGAAAACAATTGGTGACGGTTTACTGTTGAACCGTCACTAAAAATATTTTTATTTTTAGTGACGTTGGAGATGTTCCGTTTGGTTGAACGTTTGAACTTTCCCTTTTTTGTAATGGTTGAGATATATCATAGAAAGTAACGTTCGGACGTCCAATTGAGTGTTCGAATGTCAACCCGACTGATTGGCGTTCGAATCATAGAAGTTGACGTTCGTTGATTATAGATCAAACGTATCATATATAAACATTCAAATTTTCGTTCAAACGTTAACGGACCAATGTTCAAACGTAACAGGTTTAACGTTCGAACGTTATTTCGAATGTAAACGAATGAGCGTTCGAATGCAAGTGGTACGTTCAGAGGTTTGTTCGAACGTTAATCTTTTAATCATTCGAACGTTTTGTTCATTTGAGGGTGAGTACGTTTGAATGTTGAGGCCTACGTTCGAATGTTACTATATAATTTTGTGTTTTCATGTTTGAACGTTGGTTCGAATGTGAACCAATGTTCGAACGTTTTTAATTTACATTCGAACGTACAGATCAGAAATATTAATTTCATAAAATTTAAAAACATAACAATTGTATCATATTACATACCATCAATTAACAACTAGCAATGTCTTATAAAATTTCAAAATTAGATATGCCCTGATAAAATTTATTTCTTCTTTTTCCCTCGTCCACTACGATTCTTTGCGACGACATAACATGCTCCTTTTGCACCATCATCTCCCGCTGCACTTGCTCTTGGACTTCACTGCATATTCTTTCCTCCTGGTCTCTATGTTGGTCCTGTAAACGCGTCTCTAAATGAGACTGTCGTTCTAATAGAGACTCGAACTCTTGCTGTCTTGACCTTATATACTCATTCTCATGCCGTGCAGCTTCTAAATCTTTGGTAAGATTATTAATTTGTGAAGTCGATGAGGTTGAGGAGGATGAACATCTATGCTTGAAAGATCGTCTCAAACCTCTTGTCATACTAGACTGCGGCCCGAGCACTTGTGTGAATATGTCTATGTCACTAGGAGAGGATTCCCATAAGCTAACTGCATCTCCATCATTTTTTCCTACAATTTGAAAGGTAATGATCGTTAATAAGTAACGTATTAAAAGAAATAGGAATAAAAAATAAATTATTCACATGTTGCATAATTTATTTAACAAAATTAGCACTGCTTACATAATTATCTGCAGTGACAGGATCCATTCACTCACTACACTCATTAGTATGAGCAGAAGCATAGACATGAATGAGGGAAAAGTTTTCAGGATCATCACGTTTCTAACAAAGCGACAGTAGCAATTTTAAAATGATAATGTTAGTACTTAAATAAAATAATATCAGAAAAATAAATAAATTATATAATTTTTTAATTACCATTTTTTCAGTAAAACGGTGGAATGACCTTGAACTGGCATGTTAGTGGACAGTCAGAACGGATCTATTATGTGCATTTGTAGAACTCAAGTGCTACAAAATTAATTAAGAATGTTAATTGTAATATATATACATATAATATATAGAACGAAAATGAAATGTAAATAATTAAATATATAAATGTAAAATACCTAATAATCTGGAGATGCGAAAAGATCACAACACTTTATCCAATCATCTAACTTCATCTGCTGGAAAGGGGACTGCGCAGCCTCTTCCAACATCTCAAACTTCTTGAAGTGGTCATGACATCGTCCCTTGTGACATCGGAATAGTGTAGTCATCAACTCATTTACGGTTCTCAAATCCTCGCTAAGGCCAAAGTCGAGGTTGAATTCATCCTAATAAGTGAATCAGGTAAAAAATATGATATACTAATCTAGGTGAAAAAAATGTACTCTCAAAGTAAACTCACCAGCACACGACTTCGAATGTGCTCCTTAATCTCTTTCGAAACATCTCGCCATGAGCACACATAAAATGGAGGAAAGCGCTACTGCACTATCATCCACTCCTCCAGTAGAATTATCAGGAATGGTGATCTTGAGTTTTCCGCACCTTCTATTTTTCTTAAGAGAGATGCCACGTGTATAGCCATGATCGCGACGTGCAGATGCATCAACTATATGATAATAGTATAATTATAGTTATATAGTTATTGAGACAAAAGTATTAATTATATAAATAATTATCAACGACAATATTTCCTTACTAGTAGGTGTCAACTGTCTGTTATTCTCTTGCGCGTTAACTTGATCTTCAGGAGCGGAATTCCTCAAGTGGGGAGTCCTCAATGGGTTCGGGACTTGAACTTGGCAGAGGCACATTTTTCGTTGTTGTTTTGGCGGCATCCTTGAAAATGATTAATTATATCAAAGAAAATTAATTAGAAGAAATTATTAAAAGTATAATATTTTATAGTCACCTATATGAATAAAATATTTAGTACTTTTATTCTTCATCTTCAGATGTATTTTTTATACTTGTTTCAGAATCTCCCTCAATAACATCTCCATCATTATCATCAACCTCTTCTTCGTCCTCCTTATCCACCTCCTGTCGGGATTCTAATTCGTCTTCATCTTCTGACTCTTCTTATTCTTCTTCCTCATCACTTACTTGAATTGAATGATAATTTAATACGAACGGGTTAAGATAGACGGGTGGGACATCATCTCTACACAAGGGGAGCAACTCGAGTGCACCGAGGTCAACAAATAAGTTAATACACTCTCCATCTTACTAGTATACCTCTATAATCGGAGTGTCATCTCCATCTTCACTATTCTCGTAATCTGCACTCGTTCTTGTTTTATATATATTTTGAAGGACAAATTTTTGTACGACTTGGGTAGCTTGACAAGCCAATACGAATGGATCATTTTCGTACCATTTAGATGAAGTATTGACACTCGTAAAGTGATTATCCCTATGTATCGAAACCCGACCACCGCCTAGATCCTACCAATCACATTTAAAGACATATATTACAGACCCACCCAAATATTTCAATCCGATAATATCACATATGACACCATAATAGTCAATATCATATGTTCTAGGACTCCCCTTGACCAACACACCAGAGTTTTGAGTATTTCTATTAGGTTCACGGTCCAGAGTATGGACTCTATAACCTCGAACCATGCATGCAGTGTATCGAAGTGCTCTATTTGAGGGACCATGGGCCAATGCATACAATTCAAGATAAATTAACCCGAAATCATGAGCACGTTGTTCCAAAATCTAACAATTGAAATAGTATATATTTATTAAAAGTTACTCAGAGTTAAAAGTTTCAAAATGTAACATATATATAATTTTAGTTCATACACGTTTTTCAAACCATCCGAGAAATTCTTCCTCGTGTCTTGCCTCTATAGTCTCTACGCCTTCCGTCCTAAGTTTGTCCATGTGCTCAATGTTATATATAAGTGCAAAAGAAGTATATTTTGAGCACAACAGTTATAGTTAAACTTGAAGAAAACTAGAATTATTCGAAGCATGCAACGACATACCTGAGATAGTCATCAATCTCCCGGCAATCATTTAGCACATACCACCGAACTTTACCCAACTCTCCATCAATTAAATCGTAACTTGTTTGTGCACCCAAGGGTCGTACATTCTGGAAAAACACTGATAGCTCACGAGGAGGAAAAGCAGCAAGATCAGCATTTCGCTCTTAATGATTAAATCATGTCTAAACACCACGAAGATATAGAGAGCAAAATGTTAACCATTCATCGTGTATATAGGCCTCTGCTATTGAACCCTCAGCTCTAACTTTGTTCCCAACAGTGCATTTCAGTCGACCCAAATATCTTTCAACTGGATACATCCAAAAGAACTGCACCTGGTCCACCCAACAGTACCTCTCGCGGTAAATGTATTGCTAAATGGACTATGACATCAAAAAATGATGGTGGAAATACATGCTCGAATTTACATAGTATAGTAGCAATGTCTCTTCCAATTTCCAAAACACATCTCAATTTACTACCCGAGCGCTCAAATTCTTAAAAAAAATACAGAGTTCGGATATGGCAACACGTACATTAGATGCCAGCTTCCCATGAATTCCCACAGGTAATAACTTCTGCAAAAATACGTGATAGTCATGACTTTTCAATCCACTGATTTTCCAGTCATCAGGGCTCACGCATCTACCAATATTTGAAACATAACCATCTGCCAACTTCACACCTTGCAACCATTTGCAGAAGTCCATCCTCTCCTCCCTCGTATGGTAAAACATGCATGCGACATGACTACCCTATTGCCTTCCACCCGCAAATGTAGATTATGTTTAATTTTCATTCTCTCAATATCTTTCCTCGTCTTGATCGTATCCTTCGTCTTTTTGTTAATGCTCATCAATGTACTTAGTATATTATCATAGATATTCTTCTCTATGTGCATTACATCCAAACTATGTCGCAACATGCTGGACGACCAATACGGCAAGTCAAAAAAAATACTATGCTTTGTCCAATTCAATTATGCTGCCCCTCGTTTTCTCTTGTTCTTTCCCCGACCTTTGCCAAAATTGTTCGCTCTAACATGTACCAGCTGTTCCACTATCTCTTCCCCAGACAACTCATTTGGTGTAATTCTGTCTTCTACTCTCCCATCAAACTTAGCACATTCTCTTCTCCATGCATGATTTGCTGGTAGATAATGTCGATGACCCATGAAACACAACTTCTGAGAATATTTTAACCACTCACTAGCAGTTTTTTTATTACACGTCGGACACGCTAACTTCCCTTTCGTACTCTAGTCAGAAAGATTCCTATATGCTGGAAAGTCATTTATCGTCCACATTACTGCAGCATGCATCTGAAAAGATGTCGACGTGGATGCATCATAAGTTCTGATGCCTATTTTCCATAATTCTTCCAGCTCTTCAATCAATGGCTGCATAAATACGTCAATGTCATTCTCAGGCGATCTCGGGTCGGGGATAAGTAAAGTTAACAAAAAGTTGGGCGCCTTCATGCACCTCCATGGTGGAAGATTGTACGGAATCAACACTACAGGCCAAGTGCTATAACTTGTACTCATATTCTCAAAAGGGTTGAAATCATCGGTTGTGAGTCCCAGGCACACGGTTCGAGCTTCTAGCCCAAACTCTGGGTATTGATTATCAAAAGATTGCCACGCAAGTGAGTCAGCTGGATGCCTCATATATGCGTCATCCTTAACTCTTTTCTCCTCGTGCCACCTCATATCGTGAGCTGTTTTCTTACACATATATAGTCTTTGCAATATAGGTCTCAAGGGAAAATACCGCAACACCTTAACAGGCACGTTTTTCTTACTCTTCCACCCCGACTCTCCACATACAGGACATGCTTGTTTCTCCTCGTTCTCCTTCCTAAACAAAACACAAGCATTCTTGCATGCATGTATGGACTTGTACTCAAATCCTAAACCTTTTCTCAATTGTTTCGCTTCATAAAAGTTCTTCGGCAATACAGACCCTTCGGGAAGCACCTCATTAAATAAATCCAATACCATGTTTATTGCTTTAGTCAAAATCCCACACAATGACTTAATGTGAAGCAACTGCACAATAAACGGTATTTTGGAATGTTTTGTACAACCTGGATAAAGCTCGCACTTTGCATCTTCCCACATTGAAGCAAAATTTTCACAATTAGTCCTTCGGCCACAAACTAAACACAATATATTTCTAACCATATAAACATATTCAATAAAAATTGACAAACAATAATCACAATATTTCAAATCCATATCACAACATATTCACAAGAGTAATTCTACATACAACCGTGAAGTATGTAACCGCCGCGTAATCGCTTTGAAAAAGAGTGGGGTCCACTATTAAAAAATTAATTTTTTTCATGTGGGTCCCATGTTTTATTCATTTTTTTCAAAGTGATTATGCGGCGGTTACGCACTTCACGGTTGTAAGTATCTTTTCTCTATTCACAATATTCCCACAACAATATTTCTACACATATTAATTCATCAATGAACACCATAAACTCACAAATTATTCACAAAATTCACAAACAATAATCACAATATTTCAAGAGTAAGCATGCATAAAATCACAACAACATGTATAAACATATTGTTAAACTTTAGAAATATACCTAACACTCACAAATTTAAAAAATACCAAAAAATATTATATCAAAGAATTCACATAAATCCACAAACTAAACACAATATATTTCTAGCCATATAAACATATTCAATAAAAATTGACAAACAATAATCATAATATTTCAAATTCATATCACAACATATTCACAATATTTCCACAACAATATTTCTACACATATTAACTCACAAACTATTCACAAAATTCACAAATAATAATCACAATATTTCAAGAGTAAGCATAAAATCACAACAACATGTATAAACATATTTCTAAATCACAACAAAATGTATAAACATATTGGTAAAGTCTAGAAATATACCTAGTATTCACAATATCTTCTCACAAATCAAAAGCTTCCAACTTGCCAAAACAGTCAATCATTAAAAAAAATACAACACTAACTTATTAGAAGCATATATATATATAAAAAAAAAAAAAAAAACACACACACACACACACAAGACAAATATCATAAATTGCAAAAAAATACAAAAGAAAAATAATTTTTCCTTACTAAAATCAATGGAACTAGAGTTTCAAAATATTAATTAACCCTCTCTCACTCAACTCTCTCCCACTCGAACACTCTCTCACTCTAAGTCTCTCTCTCTAACCCACGACCCTCTCTCACTCAACTCTCTCTCACTCTAACCCTCTCTCTTTCTAACCCACAATGAGTACAAATCTAACCGTCTCTCTCTCTCTCTGGGTAAATGTGCGCGCACGGGAGAAGTAGCAGAAATCAGTCTACTGCCTTCCATGCATGTATTCATTCAAAAACTAAATCTTTAGATGTAACATTCGAATGTTTAAGTTGTACGTTTGAATGTTAGAATATCCCGCCCAAATTTTAGATGACGTTCGAACGTTAAAAAATTCAAGTAAATTTTCTGCAGATAACGTTGACGTTGGTTATTCATGTTTGAACATATTGAGTTATGACAGAGCCTGAAATCTAGCGGGAAGTTTCCCGCACTTTTATTTTCATGGTCGAACGTTAGGAAATTTGACGTTCGAACGTAACATTTTAACGTCCAAACGTTTCAGGTCATCACAAAGGTGCCGAAATCGAGCGACAAATTTTCCACATTTTTCTTCTCGTATTCGAATGTATTATAATTGTACGTTCAAATGTAAATCGATTTCTTCTCATATATCTCCATTCACGTTCGAACGTTAAATTGAAACGTTCAAACGTGGAGAGATCATCACATATATGAGAAAATCGAGCGGAAATATATTATTAACGTTCGAACGTTACTTTAGCACTTTGTTCAATAGTTAGTATTTATTAATATAATAGTTATATATTTGTACTTTTTCTAGATACTCATAATATTTCTCTGCAATATAATCTCTTTTTATTTTTGAAAAGTTGAGAAAAATACTAACATTTTGTGACTATTTTCTTCTTTCATATAATCTTGTTTGAGATATTCTTTATTACTTTTAAATTCTTCCACACTCAAGGTGTATATTTGGGTATCATCTCCAATCACTTGTAAATATGTTGTTGAAAAATGTTCATTTTCAGGATTATGAGAGATCGATGCCAGGGTGAGTAATTTTAAGAAGGAGATTCGACATTTGAAAGGTAATGATCTCCCCAGCCTTTTAGTTGGGCAGTTGGCCGGCCTGTAACAATAATATGTGATATAACAATAAGTGTTCGACATGGGTGGTGCTATATAGTATGTGATATATATACATAACTTATATAAATATAATACACTATATATATATGGTATTATATAGTATATATTATATAGTACTATATTACATTATATATATAATACACTATATATATTCTAAATTATAGTATATTTATATATATAATATATCTATATATATAGACAAAGTTCTTTGTCCTTATTCTTCTAAAGAGATAATATTTCTAACAACTTCCATCTATCACACTATCTAACTGAGAAAGTAATAATTTTCTAGAATCACATCATTTGAGAGTCATAATTTGTTAATTTCAGATCGAACGGGTCTTAGGAATCCATCAGAGGTACTGGATTGAGTATTTCTTTGATTGGATTTAATGGCTTCAAAAGGACAATATTCTTCATAATTAATTTGATTATTTTCTTCTTTAATCCATTGATTAGTAGTCCTGTTTATAGTTGATAATTGATTTGATTTATAAATTTCAAACCATGTATAGAAATGTATATTAATATGTATTCCTTCTAAGTACTCGTAATATTTTTCTTGAATATAATCTCTTTCTATTTTTTGTAAAAGTCGAGAAAAATATTAATCTTTTGTGACTATTTTCTTCTTTCATATAATCTTGTTTAAAATATCCGTTGTTAATTTTAAATTATTCTTTACTTAAGATGTATATTTGGGAATCATCTCTATATCACTTGTGAATATGTTGGAGAAGAAGGTTCATTTTCAGGATTATGAGAGGTGGATGCCTTATTTGGATAATTAACAGTATATACTGGTGCATCAATAATATTTCAGGGAATTATTTCTCGAATCTGTGTGTTTAGATTCTGGGATTTGTTGTCAAAATTTTAAGATTTATTTCTAGAAATTGATGTAATAACAGATCATTTGGGTGTATGATAACTAGAAGGTGCTGGAGAAGAATAATTTGATAAAGATCTTCTAATAGGTTGAAAGGCAATTTGGACTGTTTCATCCTTTTTTTATCTATGTATTCAAGATCATCTTTAGAATTATTTTCTTTAAAAAAAGAAAAAAAAAAGATAATGGAGTAATATTTTCTAATTGCCATTTATTAGGGAGAGTAATTTGATTTCAATTAATATGTTTAGGAATTTGTACACTAGAATTTTGTGTACTAGATTCTAATAATAAAGTATATCCTTTTGGGCTAGTAATAAGAGCTTGTGGTTCTAATTTGTTTTCATTAGTTTATAATGGATATATTATACGTTCGCACGTATGTGTTTTACGTGCCAAGGTAAAGGATACACGTCCGAACGTTTTATTTGAACGTTCGACCATTTGTTACTATGTTCGAACGTTAATGCAGAGCAGCTTAAAATTAACACGAAAAATGCATCAATGTAAATATTTTTTTCCTTTTCTATTTTTAGGATATGGCTCATCCTTGCATACCAGGAAACGAGAGAGGGAATGAGCTACTCAGGACACTGCTCGTATAGAGGCTCGTATTATTATGGTGGAGCGAGAGGTCCTGATCAATTAGTTCGACGAACTCAAATGGGAGCAGATGAGCCTCAGAGATGTCTTCGTCAGTAGAGGCTGGGGAAACATCTGCACATTGAGGGGGAAGTGATACCCCTCAATGGTTCAAGAGTTCTATATGGGGATGTGTGACATGCCTCAGGACGCATCCTCTCATACCGTGACTGTACGCGGTGTTTCTATTGAAATTTCACCGGATGTCATCGCCTAGCACCTCGGGATTCGTCGAGGAGTTGAGACATCGACTACGACTGACTCTCTAGGCATGGTTCGCACATCTACATCTGCACACGGCACATCAGGTGAGGATGTAGGCACTTCTGCATCATCTACTGGCCCATTTGAGACAGCATCAGCCAGAGATGCAGACTCGTTAGAGGCCGATGATACTGGCCTCGAGGCTCGAGATGATGACCAAGATGAGGATTTCTACATCCTCACCTGGAGAGACCGTATGCAGATCAAGAGGAAGAACACATTCAACCAAATCCATCTGCTACCTTTCTTTCGCATGTTGCACCTTATTGTTGCAACAAACGTGGATCCTGTAGCACATAAAACCACATTTAGTCAGCTTCGGGAACAATTTTTTATACGAGTGGCACGTGGAGATCCCATAGATTTTCCACTGCACATCTTTGAGAGGATCCGTTATGAGGCGAGCATCGTTTCCAAGGACAATCTCCCATACGGTGTCCTGATCAGCCGGAGGAGCAGGTCAAAGATCAGATGAGTCCCCTCGACATGACCACGCATCGACATAGCATTGGACAGGTGAGGGGACGTCAGCCACCCCTGTAGAGGATCTAGTTCCTCCAAAGCAGCCTAAGCCAGGTGTGGGGAGTAGTAGTCAACGGCTGACGAGTACATCTGTAGGAGATTCGTGGCCTGCTTGGGTTGATGCGGTGATCTCACAGCTGACTGCGCATATCGATCATAAGATCGATCAATCGCTCGGGGCTGTAGAGGCGTCTGTCACCGAGATAGCCCATCCTGTAGGTATCCTCAACGACAAGGTTGATACCTTGACTGAGGAGATACAGAGTACAAATTTCGCAAACAACGCTATCATCTGAGTGTTGTTTACGAAATTCTATCATATTTTGTATTTTGTTTTTAATATATGTAAGGAACAATTTTATTTAATATTTCTATGGTTTTTTAATTTCAATTCTCAATCTTTTTTAATGTTATATTTTCGAACTTTAATACTAAATCACTGAACTTCAAATATATATAAACATAAATATATATATTTATATATGTATATATAAATAAATATTTTTATATATAAACATAAATATTTTTATATATAAACATAAATATTTTTATATATGTATATATATAAATATATAATTATATTTTACAAATTATGTATATATAAATATATACAAGTCAATTTTTTAGACTTGTTCACAAATTAAGCATTATAAAAATCACATAATTTTAAATTAGAGTCATATTTAATTTAAATTTACAATTAACGTTCGAACGTTATTTACTAACGTTCAAACATTGGTGCCAAAACATTTCACATTCGCACGTAAGTAGCCACAATATTCGAACGTATATGTGACGTTGGAACGTAAATTTCTTATACGTTAGAACGTAAAAAAAAATCTCATCTGTCTTTAGTGACGATTTTCAAAAACTGTCACAAAAAATACTTTTTAATAACAGTTTGGAGACTGTTACAATTTCACATCGTTAAAAAACAATTGTATTGTAGTGAAATTTTGTGAATGTGATAGATGTCCTTTTAACAAATAATGAACTTCAAATGACGACATCATTATATGCCATGTTAAACATATGAGCTAGCTAGCTTATATATATACCAGAAATAGCGGAATTAAGTGAAGATAGGAGAAAATGAAGGAGTAAGAGGAATCAATTAGACATGAACAAATATGTGGAGGCTTGGCCTTCCCATGCATGAAATGTTCAAATCAGAATAAAATAAACCAAAATTTTCAAATATTATTAAATGAAAGTAATACAATATGTCAAATTTATTTAATAATAAAAATTATTTTATAATTAAATAAATCACATCAAATTACGTTGAAATCATTGATGTAATAGATAGAATATTTCTCATTTTTTTTAACTCACGTCTACAGAAAATAAGATTGCAAATAGTGTTACGCTAATATATCAAGACAAACGTGATGTGTTGCAGAAACATCGTATAGTATTCACCTATCCCTGTCTCTCTGTCTCGCACAAGCTTAGAGACCACGAAGCATGCATTTATGGCAGGCGTGAAGATATGACTGCTCAACAACTCACGAGTACGTACGTCTCCGATCCAATCAATAATGAAGAAAGATGGGTGAAAATTCCATATCTCTAAAGATTTCTCCGATATAATTTCTAAGGAAAGTCCATCGCATTTTCTTCATGATGTCGAGAGAAATACTATGATCTTCTCTCACAGTTTCTGTAACTTTCTCTTTTATTCAAACTTTCTTCTCTCTTTCTTTTCTTAGGATCAAAATAATAGATTGTTCGATGACTTTTTTTGTCTAAACGTGATGTCTTCAATTTTTTATATCCTTTCACTATCATGGGAACTGATTTCGCCGCTCGTTGAAAAAGATAAGACAACTTTCTGATCAGTCCAATAATTTCCCAAAAAATGTACTATGCCGCTTAATAATTATTGTTTCATTTGACCGTTAGTAAATTTTGTTTTTTTTTTATTTAATGATTAAGAAAATAATTTTTAATGTATTAATATATTTTTTATATTTTTTTAAAATACTTAAAAATATAAATAGATATAAATAAATAAAAAAACATTCACAACTTCCTACTATTCCGGTTGTGTAGCGTAACTTAAAGAAAAAAAAAAAACACTATTTTTATACTATCGATCACTACGATAAGTTACAAACGGTACAGTAGCACAGTTCTGCGCTGTCTGGCTAATTATAAACGAAAAAGCTGCAAGTGCAGTACCTTTCCAGTACACTATTAATTACTACACGTATTCCTGCCAACTACATGAGCGTTGAGATCGTACGTGTTAATGTGTCTTGTTTAATGAATTAGATCCGGTACTTGATCCACATGCCCCTTTTTTTTTTTCATCTTCTTCTTCTTTTTTTCTTCTTCTTCTTCTGAAAGAAAATAAACTCAATTCATCAATGAACGGAAGTTACAATTGTGACTTATTAATACATAAAAAATTCAAACTATAAGTCAAACTACGCATCAGCTCTAAGGTTTTCCCAAACACAAATTCATTTGTGGCGAACATTGTCTTAACTTCTAAATAAACTCTCTCCTAATAGAGAAAGTGTTCTGTAAAACAGAACTTAAAGACCCCCTCTGTCATTCCAAAGAGGATGAGTACGAGACACTGCTATGGACACCAAATTCAATAGTCTATTTCTATTTTGTTAATAACTAAAATAACAAAAAACTACAAATAAACATATTAATAACTACATGACCACAAGCACTGGTGAGACTCCGAATGTCACGCCCACCACAAACATCGGCATCTCGACCCCTGACGGAACGAGCACCCAGCTCACACACGGACCACAACAGCCTGGCCGTACGACCACCGATCGTAGCATCGCCCACCACTCTCGAACAGCTCTTGTCCCGGATTACGTCCGATCCAAAGGCTCAACACCTTACTCGGGTCAACAAAAAACAACAACAAAAGTAGAAAAACAAAACAACTACAAAACATTGAAGCGGAAACAAGAAAGAAACAGAAAAAATAAAAATGGATGAACAGTATACAATGGGTCGACAGTGGCGCATGCAGGATACTGTTCACTCTCTTATCTTTAAATAATCAATGAGCAATGGGAGGGACCCTTTCATTACCAGATTATAAGCAGGCAATTAGTGGGTTGAACATATTATATATATTGTCTGTTCGGCTCGGTTTGGATACACAACTATCTCATCTCATTTTATCTTATTATTATAATTTTTCTAAATTTTCACACAAAATATAATAAAAAATTTAACTTTTTCAAATTCTAAAATAAAAATTATATTATAATAATATTTTATTCAACTTTCAACAAAACATTTCATTTTATCTCATTTGAACTACGTAATCAAACGAGGCCTAGTGTACTCATGCTGTTGACTAGTGTACTCATGCTCAACAGCTAGCTGCATCTTGTCTACACAAACTCTTGTAATTTATTCATTCTGATCATTTCCAGTAACTGATCACTACTATTTGTAAATATCGTAGAGAAAGAGAGATCGTTCTTCTACTTCGATACTTTGCAAACCTATTTGTAAGGAATACAAGAATCAACTCAGGTACTTACAAGCTTTTCTTCCACATTTC
Source organism: Juglans cinerea (assembly GCA_961763995.1). Taxonomy (NCBI): domain Eukaryota; kingdom Viridiplantae; phylum Streptophyta; class Magnoliopsida; order Fagales; family Juglandaceae; genus Juglans; species Juglans cinerea. The sequence goes on along the minus strand of CAUIVZ010000002.1, from coordinate 27,361,866 downwards.
ACCCACAAAGTAACAGATTTTATGCATTCTACGTAGAACATAAATATAAACCATTTATAAAAACACCTTCAAACTACCGATAATTGTTTTTCCTTTTTTGTAATTTAAAGATGCAACATGTTATCAGTAGTACTAGCAATAATTTAAGGTGCAAAGTACTATAAAATGTCTCTATAGTTAGAGGGTCAAAAGTACTCATGATGTATCTCCTTTAACACATGTCACAATAGCCACCGCAAGAGATTTGACTTTTAGAAACGAAATTTGTTAGGGACGAATTAAATTTCATCCCTAAAAGTCATCACTAAAAATGCTTAAACTACTAAATTCGTTCGAACGGGTAAATATCCATTCGTACAAGATATATTGTGACGAACAAAATCGTCTCAAACAAAGAAAACCATTTGAACGGAATAAAATAGATTCGAATATGGAATTAATATCTGTTCGAACAGTATATAATCTGTTCGAATAATAAAATTGGTGGAACTAAGTTTATTTTTCTCGAGAAAAGTTAATAACCGTTCAAACTTAAATTTATTTGTTCGAACGTTCATTTTTTCAATTAATTTGTTTATTAGTATGGATTTGTGCATATATTTTTTCTATTAAAGTAATAAATATTTTTTCCATTAATTTGTTATCATTTTCAAAATATAAAAATGTGTTTATATTATATATTATGATTTGCGGTGAGTTAAAATATTTATAAATTCATAAATTAATTTTATGTAATTAATTTCAAAACTTTATAGTGATTTCTTTTATATTATATTTATATAAATATAACTTTAAAGATAGTATCATTTTTTATATTATCATGAATGACAAATAAAATGAAAAAAAATAAACAAGGTAGCAAACACGAAAAATAAAAACCATACATTAATTACATCACAAACATATAATGTTCAATACAACATAAAAAAGTAAAATAATAACTAAAACGATCATTATTGCCTAAGTAGATCAACATCCTCTTGTAACATTTTAATATGTCCTTCCAGATCCCTAAATTTCTCCATGACGGGCTCAACGAACTCTACAAACAGAGCTCGTACCTAATCCAAAGTAGCCCCAAGATGTTGTCTCTCAACAGCGGCAGTACTACTAGAAGCTGGATCTGTGGGAGGATCACTAGGTTGTTCTGGTGCAGTCTTTCGCAAGTGTCCCTTGCTCTTGCTAAATGTGATCTTGTTAAGGGGTCCCATCTGTGGCGACATCCGCTCAGTCACAGACACTGTAACCCTCGATCGAAGTAGGAAGTTAGATATCAGCAGTGCAAATGGTAGACTACCTCCACTGGAAAAGCATTACTCCGATCGAATGCGGAGGAAGAAATACAATGCAAGATCAATGGGGTCCCCCCGTGCTATCCGCAGCAAAAATCTGGCTTGATCGATCCCAAAAATCAGTCTTATATTTTTTCGGATTGATATTATAGCCAACAATCAAATTAAGCATTTTGAATAATGCTATACAATCGGCCTGTCGGATCACCTTGCTCCCATCATATGGAGGAGCCGAAGGGTCTCGCACTAGCCGACGCACCTAATCTTCGGTGAGACCATCATCAGGTAGATCCTCATCCTCACTACCATCTGAACTAGCATCCGACTCTACATTCGGGGCTAGCGTGGAGGATGCGGCCGGTGTGTTAGAATTAGATGGTGCAGCTGCTAGTCCCCGTGTAGCCGCTGCAGGATATGTGTCGGCCACACGTGGGATGTCAATGAACTCAACAATAATGCGGGGAGATAAATTAATACTCACTCCCCGGACTGATAAGGTGTAGAACAGAGCATCTGTGCTATCCTCTCCTATGGCACGGTAAAACTCACCGACCATCTCTGAATATGCAGTCTCCCGCTGCTAACTGATCTGTATCCATTTCAGCTCGGTGAAGATAGACTGTATGCTCCGTCCCTCCCATGAAAGATCGGAGAAGTCAAACAAAATGATCTCACGCTCGACAAGTATAGGCTTCGTCTCCTGAGCATGAGTTGCTCCACTACTTTGGTTGGGCTGACCTCTAGCACGTTTTCTTCCGCTTGATACCATTAGTATACTATTTAACAATAAGGAAAGTAAGAATATAATTAACCATAATATTTAAATTATATTATTGAAGAATTATACTGTATTTAACTGAATTGAAATAATTAGTTCGAACGGAACATATTCTGTTCGAACTAGTAGAAGCTATTCTAATGGACTATTCTATTCATTCGAACTGGCAATCTTTGTTCATTCAAACGAATTTCTTTTGTTCGAACCGAAAAAATATTGTTTGGCAACTGAGCGTTCGAACGGACTAGAGTTAGTTTTAACGGGAACAAGCCAAACAGCCATGGCTGAGTCGTCGCCTTAAAAACACAATCTAGATGTTATCCTTTGTTTTAATCGGTAGAAATAATTAAGGAGTGAAGCCTAATCATTTATACCAATTATTTTGATGTTATTTCTACGGAATACACCAAAATGGGGGATTTCGAATTCGAAATCCATACCCCCCAAACACAACCCATTTGAACATAAAACCAAATAATAGATGTGGAGACTTGACCCATACCTCTTAGAAGTTCAAATGTAGGGTTGCTACGGCGGTTGAGTGGCGGTTTTTGCGGCGGAGATAAGGGGCGAATCAATTTCTCTCGACGGCTGCTGGTTCGAACTAGAGATTTTTGTTTCATTGTATTTGAACTGGATCTATAATGACCGTGGTGTCTCGTTTGAACTGGATAAATATCCGTTCGAACGGTTATTATACTAATATATTTCTAATTATATTACTAATATAATAATACTAATATTGCAAAGTACAAAAGTATAAAATAAAACTAATAATGGTATTATATAATACTTTTAATTAATATATTTAGTATATTATTTGTAAATATATTTATTCTATTATACTAAGTACATACTAAGTACTTAGTATAATTACAATGGCTTAATTATATAGCTACTATATATAAGTTATGATAACTATACTCGTATAGTTTATATAATATTATAACACTAACTATAGTTACTAGTTATATAACTACTATAGCTATTATAAATTATTATAACTATACAAGTTAATATAATTAATATATATATATATAGTACTTATTAGTTATATACCTGCTATAGTGTAAATATTATATATAGTTACTATATAGCTATAGCTATTATTAGTTATGATAACTATACAAGTTAATATAATTAATATATATATATATATATATATAGTAGTTATTAGTTATATAGCTACTATAGTGTAAGTATTATTTAAGGTTACAATATAGATATAGCTATTATAAGTTATGATAACTATACAAGTTAATATAATTAATATATATATCAATATTTATTAGTTATATAACTACTATAGTGTAAGTATTATATAATTACTATATAGCTAATGCTATAGCTACTATAAGTTATGATAACTATACTTATTATATTCTATATTACAAGGTAGTAAGTTATATAATATATAGTGCAAAATTAGAAGTAACTATATGTATTATATATAGTTACTATATATATATTAATAAGTTATGATAATTATACTCATATAAGTTAAATAATAATATCATAATAACTATATTATAAGTACTATATATTAATAATTAGTATATATAGTATAAGTATTATATTAACTATTAGACCAAAAGTATATTATATATTATCAATTATAATATAAAATTATAAGAAATTACTTATAAGTATAATAATACTATCATTAGTTCGAACCCAATAACGTTCCGTTTGAACGGATTAATCTCGTGGAATGTGTTTGGAGGGAAACTTCACGCCAAATACTCTGAATGTTAGTTTATTCGAACGTGAAAATTCCTCATCCGAATGCACTGGTTGAATAGTGTTACGAAAATACCCTTTGAACCTCTCTACATTTGAAGAATATGCCAATAAATATTCTGATTTGTTAGTTTGAACGACAATATTAAACGTTCGAGCGTGAATTAAATCGTGACAAATTTGGTGCCTAATCGAAGTTTTCATGTTTAAATGCGTTAATGTCCAGTTCGAACGGGACTTCACAGATTCAAATATCTCAACCTCCAGTTCATTTTGACAATTAACTTGGATTTCTTTGGAGGCAGAGCACGACATGCGATTTTGTGTGTGTGAGAGAGTGTTGTGGAGAGAGAGAGAGGAACAGACTTAGTGAGAGAGAAGGGATTCTTGAGAGAGAGGACAGGTTTATAAGAGGTATTTCTTTTTTTTCTTTTTTTTTTTTTTTTTTTTTTTTTGTATTTCGAGTTTCATTAATGTTAGTTTATTGCACATGATTTAAAGTTTTCTCATAATGTGTTTTATGTTTATGTAGGTATTGTGGATTCATATTTTGTTTGGATTGCTTCAATTTGAGGTAGTATTTATAATTTTTAGATTTTTGATAATTTATAGTTTTTAATTAATTATGTTAATATTTTTGGTATATTTGTGTTCGTACAATCCCATTTAAAATGGGACATCAACCAGTATACATCTTATGAGATTGTATTTGTGAAAATTGTGTTTTGTGGCAAATGTTTTGTCTCTGTTTTGTGTCTGGAATCTGGGCTTGTCCCGTTCGAACGCTATAATGTTAGTTCGAATGGGATTCTGTCTTAACAGAATCTTGTTCGAATAGAATCCTATTTGAACAGACTAATAATATAGTATAGTATAATTACAAAATATTGATAAATAGAATCCTATATATTTAATTAAAAAACTATATAGTATAATTACAAAATATTGATAAACTAAAATTAAAATGGAAACTTAAAATATAATATATGTTTAATACTTATAAAATATTTAATTAAAAAACTATATAGTATAACTACAAAATATTGATAAACTAAAATTAAAATGGAAACTTAAAATATAATATAACATAGTAATTGTTAATACTTAAATTATTGTGACTTGTAATTTTGCAATGCATTTGTGATTTGGAATGTGATTGCTTTCAAATTTATTGTATAATTGTAGGAGTTGGACAGTTTTGGATTTTAGGGTTATTTTTATATGTACTTGAACCTTAGACCCGTTCGAGAGTTGTGACCAAATATTCTCTTAAAAAATGTTTGGATACAACTCTTGAATTGTCCAAAGTGGGCAGTTTGGGATTCTATCATCTATATGGCAGATATATTCAGTTTAAAATCTTGTGTTAGTCAATTAAAATTTTGATTCAGTGATTCTTTACATTCTCCGGGTATGTGGTTTGTAAGTTTCTCGGCCCATGAATAGGGTCGACAACTTATCATGACTAGCATACTTGAAGAATTGTAGGAAAATGATGTCGAAATTTTTACTAACATTAGAGTTTTGGACGGAGTATATATGCGATAGATATGATAGTCTCTCGAATGGGATATGATCAACTATCTTATAAAATAAATGGTAAACAAGTATGAATATATTGTTTATAGTGTTTATACCATGAATTGGGTGTTTTTTTATAGACATCCGACAAGTAACGGAAATACAATGGATAAAAGTTGGATGCTACTGGGAGATAGACTTGAGCAAGACTATAAGGAGTATGCACAGGGGGTGAAGTTTTTTATAGAGTTTGCTCGCATGAGTGTTGACAGTCGAGGATTTATAAGATTTCCATGCAAAAAGTGTAAAAATCTTAGTTCTTATAATTTGGTAGTAGGAGAGGATCATTTATTTGTAAATGGAATTGATCCTAAATACTCACCTTGGGTCTTACATGGCAGACAATTTCCCAAAAGAGTTAGATTTAGCAGTCAGACTAATCAAATGGAGGAGGGTAACGACATCGACATAGACGACATTAATGTGGATGATCTTGATGATAGTGTGATAATGAAGAGGATATAACTGAGATGTTAGGCGATCTGGGGGCAAGAATATTTGGGATGAGGGATGGAGAATGAATATCTGCACAATCATTTGAGGGAAATGGTAACTTTGCAAGACTATGGGAGGATGCGCAAAGAGAATTGTACGAGGCGTGCACTCGGTATAGTAAGTTGTCTTTAACGGTGAGGTTGCTCTATATTAAATCTATTTGTCGTATTTCTGCCAAGGCCATCGACATGTTGTTAAAATTATTTATAGAAGCTCTTCCTCAGGATAACGTAGTACCCTTTAATTTTTATGAAGCGAGGGCTAGGATTTGATTATAATATCATCCACGCTTGTAAAAATGATTGTGTTCCCTACTGGCAGCAATATGTAGAATTTGACTCATGCCCAGTGTGTTATGAGTCAAGATGGACATCCGATAAACATAATGTACCCCAAAAAGTGTTAAGACATTTTCTATTGATTCCTTGACTTCAAAGATTGTTTACGTCCCGATTGACTGCCAAAGATATGTCTTGGCATCACACAGAAAGAGTTCAAAATGAAAATTTCCTCTCACATCCTGCAGATTCCTTACAATGGAAAAAATTTGACGTCGAGTATCCATGGTTTGCTGAAGAACCTCGCAATGTAAGTCTTGGTTTAGCAACGGATAGTTTTAATCCATTTGGCAACATGAGCACTTCTCATAGTACTTGGCCTATCATATTAATGCCCTATAACTTGCCACCTTAGAAGTGTATGAAGGATTCGTATTTTATGGTGACTCTACTAATACCAGGGTCAAGGTCACCAGGGAATAAATTAGATGTATATCTGTAACCACTGATTGCAGAGTTGAAAAAGTTGTGGGATTAGGATGTCAATACATATGATGCGGCCTCGCCGGGGGAGTTCAAGATGCATGCTGCAGTGATGTGAACAATAAATGATTTTTCAGAATATGAAAATTTGTCTGGGTGGAGCACAAAAGGTAAAATGGCTTGTCCTGTTTGTAATAAAGATATACAGTCTCAATGGTTGAGTCATGGTAGGAAATTATGTTTTATGGGACATCGTTGTTATTTATCACATGATCATAGATGGCGATCAAATAGAGCGATGTTTGATGGAAGGGTTGAGAGCAAGGCATCACCGTTAGAGTTGTCTGGAAATGATATTATCGTGCAGTTGGGGGATGTTTCAGAAAACAGATTTGGGAAAGATACAAGAGTTTCAAAGAGAAAACGACAAGCAGTGGAGTTGAATTGGACAAAAAAAGTATTTTCTTTGAATTGTCATACTGGTCTACCTTGACACTGCGCCACAATCTTGATGTTATGTATATCAAGAAAAATATATGTGAGAATATATTATGCACTCTGACGTCAATAGAAGGGAGACAAAAGATACAGCTAACTTTCGTAAAGACTTAAAGGAGCTGGGGATAAGATCGGAGTTGCATTTGCAAGATAATGGGTCGTCAGCTTATATGCCATCAGATGGTATACACTTTCAAATGATGAGAGAAAGAAATTTTGTGATTGATTTATGACAATCAAACTACCCGATGGCTATGCTTCAAACATGACAAGATGTGTTCGAACACATGATTGAGAGATAACTGGAATTAAAAATTACGACTGTCACGTATTTCTACTGCGTTTGTTACCGATTGGTGTGCTTGGAAAGTTTACTCGAGATGTTCGTACAACTCTCACAGAATTAGGGGGATTTTTCAGAGACATTTGTAGTATAACATTGAAAGTTGATGCATTGTTAAAAATGGAAGCTGACATTGCAGTAATATTGTGCAAATTTGAGAGTTTGTACCCGCATTCATTCTTTGAAGTAATGGTTTATTTGGCTGTGCACCTACCTCGTGAGGCTTTAGTCGTTGGCCCGGTTCAGTATAGATGGATGTATCCTATTGAACGGTTTTTGGGAAAACTTAAGCGATCTATTGGAAATAAAGCTCGTCTAGAAGGTTCGATTGCAGAGTCATATATTGATAATGAGTGGTATACCTTTTGTTCAATGTATTTTCGTGGGGTTGATACTAAATTTACAAGACTAGACTGAAATTATGAAGGTTGACGAGAGATGGGAGTCTCATCGACATTTACTGTGTTTTCCCAGACCGTGTCTCCCATAGGAGCACAAGGGGGCTACGACCTATGTGGGCGAGAGTTTGAAAGTGCTCGATGGTATGTCTTGAATAACTGCTTAGAGTTTGATCACTACTTGAGGTTAGTGATGATCCTCTAAATCAATATTATCTTTAAGTTTATTTATAATAATATAGTATAACTTCATACAAATTAACCATTCACATGAACATACACAACGAATATATACCACTACTTCGCTCGAATGGTGTAACTGACGTAGAAAAGACGCAAGAAGAGAAATTTACCTCGTGATTTGAACATACGGTAGTACTGTTAAGCCCTATTTTAAAATACGAACTTCATACCACTAAACTCCACTTTTTTTCTATATAATAATATTTATTTATATAGGTTGTATCGAAATATGGTGAAAATTTAGAAGAAATCTCACCAGAACTGTATGCTCTAGCATGTAGTCTGTCCAGGCAGGCTATCCAGTACTCAGGATGTTTGGTACGTGGATATAGATTTCACACAACTGATAAAGAACGATATAGGAAAAGTCAAAATTACGGGGTCGTATTCGAAGGAAGCCATGTGAATGATAACATTGATTTTTATGGAATTGTGTAAGATATCATAGCGTTAAAGTACGTGGGGGATATATGGTCTGGTTGTTTAAATATAATTGGTGGGATGTCTCAAATCCTAGGTTGGGAGTGCGTAATAATGATTATTTTGTGAGTGTCAATACATCTCGCAATGATATAAGAACGATCGCTTCGTTCTCGCTTGCCAAGCGAATCAAGTTTTTTATTTAGATGATCCGGAGTACGGAAACCCATGGTGGGTAGTGGAGAAGTTTGCACCAAGAAATGTATATGATTACATTCCAGAGGTAGGCGAACCACATGAAGAAGTTGATAGTCCAGTAAATGAAGATGCATATCAAGAAAACGAAGTAGGCATCAATCTATTTGTTGATCTAAGCCAATATGATATGGTCCCATTGCGTAGAGAAGATGTTCAACCCGAACAAATTGAGGGTGAAATATTAGAAGAAGATTAATCAACTTAAGTGTCTAGTGAGGATGATGACGACTGGTCCAGCAAAACGGATAGTGAATGAATTACAAATATGAATTTTTGTAAGTATTATTCTTATAAATATTTGTAATGTTTGTTTGAATAATAATTTGTTACAATTTCAAATAAATATGCTTTCTAAACGCAAAACAACACGTGTGTCATCCCCATCCATTATTGACTCTCCGTGTGGTTCACTTACCATGAATAGTGAGCCAACATCACCAGGCCCAGAACAAGGTACTTTATCAAATTAAATATCATATTTTATGCTCAATTTAAGTAATATATCTATAAAATAAAATAATCTACTTAAAAAGTTATGCTTTAATTACTGTATATATAGTTCTTGTAAGCAAGTGCCAAGGTAGAGGCACTACGAGGGGTGTCTACATAAAGAAAGTAAGAAAAGTGGGTAAAATTAAGGTTGATATTCCTGATGATCACACCGGTGGCTCCGGAGATTCGGCAGCATGGCTTGCTTCTTATGTTGGTACCCTTACTCGCACGTATGCACCGATTGATACATCATCTTGGTCTAAAGTTTCTCAAGATGTGAAAGACCACATCAAAAAGCGTTGTTTGGCAATAAGCTACATCTCAAACAACTAAATATATAACATGTTACTTTCAAGTTACTTTGTATTTATACTAATTCTTTATAATTTTTTAAAGGATGAGTTTGAGCTTAATTTTGGCCGACAAGAGGATCGATTGATGGTTGAGAAACTGATATCGAATGCATTTCAAAGGTACAAAGGTCGATGCCATGAACACTATAAGAAGTTCAGTACTACAATAGAGGCGCATCAAAATCCATTCTAAGCAATTCCACCAAACGAATGGCAGAAGGTTTGTTATATGTTTGAAGATCCTGCTTATCAGGTAATATCGTTGCTATATTTTTTTAATAGTATATGATAGATGTATTAAACATATAGAATAATATTTTTTTTAGCAACAGAGTACTGTGAACAAAGAAAATAGATCAAATTTAAAGATAAATAATCATGCAGGTTCTTGATCTTTTCATCGTTTGTTTAACAAAATGGTAAGTTATTTTAGTGCCCGTTAAATATTAACATATAATACACTTTTCTGATTTAAGTTTTAATATCGATTTTCCTTTTGCAGAAAGAAGAAAGTCCTGCTGACTATAATATGACCCAATTGTATGCTAAAGCACATAAAAATCGTGATGGTGTTTGGATCACGTTGTGTAAAACCATCCTCAACATCATCATCCTATTCTCGAGCCAGATCGAATGACGACAAGACTAAGGAATTAGAGGAAGTAACACTTGACATAGAACGATTGAGGTCCAAGGAAAAAGAGTTGCTGGCTCGATTAGATCAAGCAGCGGATTTTGAGGCGAAATTAGAAGAGAGGATGCAGTTGATCAATAACTAAAAAATGTTTGAACAGTTCCAGTCAATGATGTCCCAAAACTCTGTGCCACCACCATCGTCTTAAAATTTATCTTTTCTTTAATTGCATTTATATTATGATGTTCCAAAACATTTGAACAATTGATGTTTGAATTACAATTTGTGTAATATTAGTATGGTATTTTTAATTAAATTCTGATCTATATGATTAATACCATTCGAACGGTAAATAACCAGTTCGAATGGTAAATTACCATTTATAACTCTATTCAAACCAAAACCAACCCATTCGAACAAAAACTAACCCATTCAAACGACAACCGAGAAATATGGACGTTCAAACAATCAAATATTTGTTCGAACAATAGTAATATGCAAAATCCCGTTCGAACGGACATAATTTTCGAAAATAAAATTTATGTTCGAACATACATAACTTTTGTTAGAACACAAGTCATTTGAAAAATTTCTTAGTTCGAACGCATAAAATCTGTTTGAACACTCCGTTCGTTTGAATATGATCAAATATGATCATTAGTTCAAATGAATATTTCATATTGTTCGAATGGACGTGTCAATTCGAACCGAGAAATATTCCATTCAAACAATGTATTGAGATGAAATCGGTTCGTCTCAAAAAGAAATTTTCGTTCGAACAGTTTCGACTGGATCCACCTAATTTCGTCTCTAAAAATGATTTTTTGATTTTCGTCTCTAAAAACTTTTTGAGACGGTCTTTCCGAGACTAAATAGAGACGAAATTTTTTCATCTCCAAATATAATTTGGGACAAAATTTGGTTTTTTGAGACAAAATTTTTTGTCTCAAAAAACCCAATCTCTTATAGTGAGCTACTCTTTAAGCACCAATGCAAATTAATCTCCATGTATATATAATATATATATGTTCATGATCCTATTCTACATACATTTTCTACATCCTATTATATAACAAAACTCTGTGTGATTCGATATATAGCTTCTCAAGTGACAACATTGTGAATATTTTAGCTTACTTTCTATCGCAAAGGATATTTTGGAAATGAACTTTACGTATAAAATTCGTCAATGGTGAGTTTCATTGTTCAATATATAAGAGATCTATCAAATCATTTGGCCTGTATTTGTTTTCAAACATATTGTACGGACTGTTGGGAACTTATAATTCGACCGTCATGAGTACGTACGTAATATTAGCTAGCATCAAATTAACGGCCTATATAGCCAAGACTTTGGTTAGGATTTATATATTAGAGTCCACTAGTCTTATATATATATATATATATATATATATATATATATATATATAGGTACCTTGCTCATTATGAACAGATTTATAGGAACTGATCTACAACCCTTAATTAAAGAGAGCAGGAGAAGAGCTCAAGATTAAATACCATTTGTCGAGTACTAGCAGCTAGATCATCATCGTTGACATTGGGAAAGAAGTTGTACGTACGAACGATATTGATCTCGATTAATTACTTTTAGGAACATAACATTAATAGCTAGGTTTGGACTTTATACGTACACACACATGCGAGCTGCATGCCTAATAATTAGCAGCGCCCCCTCGGAAACAATATGAGACGTACGGTCGGCACAATTATCAATCGAGTTTTATAAAAGAGAATATAATTATGGGTGATTGACATTTATAAGAAATGAGAGCGATAATACGTTTGAATATTAACGATATGTTGTATGATGTTGGGCAGGATAGCACTTATCCAAGAGCTGAAAAGCATGACAAGATGGATCAACAAAAGGAAATCGATGAAAAAGGATCGACATGTTTTGTGATTAAAAAGCTAGCCAGTACATCATGACGAGGTCTCAGCACATTTTGGAGCCCTAGCGTAATCTGCCAACTTGAAATCCCAAAAGCACCTTTCATCAAGGTTTTTCCCAATCCAATCCGGCCAATGTGGTGATGAGATTGATTTTCTGCCCATCTATTCATGTAGTCAATTTGGCTAACATATAGGTCCATTAATGTTTGGCAACATGAATATTAGGTTGACAACAAATTAAGTACGCACAAAGTGTCATGAGTACGTACGTAGTTCTGTCTTTATTAATTTATGGAGTTAATTTTGTGTCTTATGCATTGCTTTCATGTAGGGAGAATATATATATATACATAAATAAATGTGGTGACCAAGGGTCTAGCAAAGGTGGAAAGCATTTGTAATAATGTACGAGTTGATCAGAAGTAAACATAATATATATATAGAGAGATAAATGTGTTTCCATCATGACAGGGGATACGCGGGATGACCTAATCTTCCAATTGATACAGTGTTTCTGTATGGAGTAACGCGAACTTGTCTATGTAGTAGTGCAATGGAATGTTGAAATATGGGTGTCACTACCCATTCAAATTAATATTTAAAACTAGAGAAAAAATAATATCGGAAATTAAAAAGAGGTGGAGCATATTCAAGCAGATGCTAAAGTGATCTATCTAGGATCCATGGTATTGAAAACTGCAGGCTAGGGTTTTAAAGGGCACGAGTAGTTCCCTTTTTATATTATGATCGATCTGTAAAGAGCTGCATGCATGGCTTGCTGTCTTCCTGATATTTATCTGTCTCCACTAAAACACAGTCGGTTTTTGGCCGGTGACGTAAGATTCTGTCTCAAAACTCGATCGATTTCCATTTTCCATCACAAAAAGCTTTTCTGGGTGCATGGAAAACTTTTATTCTAAGGTCGTCTCCAGCTGGAAAAGTGGCACAAAAAACATTTAGAGCTGATTTCGTGTTGGAAAATGCTTCTATGCCTAGCTAGCACTGTTCAACGGGGCTGGGTCTTTTCCCCGTCCGGTCTTGAACCCTTACGATTGGGTTTCGGATGCAGCTTTCGGCCTGAAAACGCATCACCCAACCCGTCCCTACCCGGGCCGGTTACGGGCATGGGATCTGGGTACCAAATTTAACCCGAAAATACAAAAAAGAGGATGACTAAAACTAGATTTCCTCTACCTTTTTATGTTTATATTTTTAATGTTTTTAACAAGTTATGTATCACCACACGTCAAGGGGCAAAGTGAATTATATAAATTAGAAAGTATAGTAGTATTATCCTTTCATGTTTATCACAAATTAAAAGCCTCTCTTGTGATGGACTTTTCACCGGGCCGACATTCTTTTAAGTATTGTTTGAACTTTAGGGGATGTTTGGAAATATGTTTCATCTTATCCAACCTCATTTCATTTCATTTCATTTTCTTCTCAAACAACATTCAAATATAAATACTTTCAAACTAATCATTAAAACTTTTTCAAAGTAATAATTACAATTTTCTCAAATTTTTAAATAATAAACAATTTAACTTTTTCAAATTAAAAAATAAAATTAACTCAAACTATCTCACCACTATTTACAAACTATCTCACTACTATTCACAAAATTATCATCTCTATCTCATTCCTATAGTCATTCCCGTCTTTAGTCTTGCGCGATATATAGTAGATGGTCGTATTTTTCTATGGGCTAAGCTGAAGTTGTTGGGCTATTGACTTAAGAAAGGACTCTTGTATACTCAAATGAGGAGGGCCCACTGAAAAGTTGCGAGTACTAAGTATATTCCTTTTTATTTCTGGCCCAATAAAAGTAAAAGACAAAAGTGGGATCAATGTCAAAAGTAGAGCAATGGACTGTGGATTGACCCCCACTCTCTCTCTCCCTCTCTCTGTGAATGTGAATTGGGCGCGTCGAAATACTGCCCCAGCAGTGACGTGAGCACAAAGGTCGGCTATGGCTATTTGTCTGTGGAATGTGGATTGGGCATTGGCCGTAAAAGAAACAAAAATCTAAATATGGCCTCAGCAGTGATGTCAGCACGACCAGGGGGTCTCCCTTCACGTGTACAAATCTTAAATAATATCTTTTTGCACAAATTAAAGAATCCAGGCGTATCTTCTTGTTACATGTTAAGCTCACATCACTGCTGACGCTATATTTACCCTTTTTTTTTAATCTAATAGGTGGGAATCTATTCATTAAGGTCGGATACTTCTAAGTTTGAATTTAAAATAAGTTGAAATGAATTGAGATAGTTTTAAATGAGTTGAATAAAATATTATTAGAATATTAATTTTTAATATTATTATTATTTTGATATTTAAAAAAATTGAATTGTTTATTATACTTTGTGTGAGAATTTAAAAAAATTGTGATGATGAATTGAGATGATTTTATCATTATAATTTTCTCAAAATTTTTACATAAAATATAATAAATAATTTAACTTTTTCAAATATCAAAATAATAATATTATTAAAAAATAATATTTTATTCAACTTTCATCTAATATCATCACGTCTCATCTCATTATCTAAACCTGGCCTAAATTGATTTCTTTCTTTTTGTAAATAAAACGGAGGACGGGTTTTGGCCCTTGCGGCAATAGATATATCCTCCCTCCACAATATAATAAAATTTTATATTAGAGTATTGTAATTGAGTCATCCCAAACTTATGATTCATCTAATACCACATGATTTATTATAAATAAATAAAAAAACAAAAAATATATTTAAATAAAAATGGTGTTCAAAAATATAAAAAGAGAAAAACTAAAATTCTAAATTCTTTTTATCCTTTTTGTGTTTGTATTTTTAATTTTTTTAACAAATCACATGGCTTCACATGGTGGTGTCACGTCAAGAGGGTCATATGAGTGATAAGTTTCGGATAGCCAGGTAATATTATTATTTATATTATAATTATTATTTTATGAGTAATGATAGTTACAAGTTTAAAATGTATAAACTTTATTTAACCCTTTGTAAAATTATAGATTCCACTAAAATAAATAGCTTTTTACTCTTTTCATAATGTAGTCTATTTTTTTTTTTTAAAAAGTACGCTAAATTTACAGACTTTACAAATCTTTACTCTTGTTTATCCTTAATATTTCGTAAAACTAATTACTAGGCGAACCTAAGCTACCCTTCATGAGCGTATTAACACCTCTTGTTTGTCTTTACAGAGAGCATCTTTTAATTCCAAGATATGTTCCTCTTTTGTTTTATGGTTTTTCTTTCGTTTCTTTTTGTTGTTGTTGATATTATCCTTCCCTACTTCTCGATTTTGAACTTAGCCCTCTCTTCATTGCCGCCACAACCTGATAGACTTTGAGAGAAAAGTATTCTGATTCTCATTGATTCATCAAGGTATACAAGTGAGGTATATATATATACCAGGCAAGTTCTAACAGAATTCCTATGGGCATATTCTCGTACAGCTCGTGTGCGTTGCACTTAAGGATGTAATCGGTCCGATTTTATATTTTCAAAAACTAATACCGCACCGATTACCTTTCTAAACCAGTACTTCCAGTTTTACTGGTTCCGGTCTAGTTTTCTGATTTTTTATATATTAAATCTTTAATCTCTTATACTTATATATATATATATATATAAATAATAGTAATACACTAATGTACATTAGTATTACTAATATATTTATCAATAGAAATATGTTGTGAATTTATTAAGCCATAAAATATAATTAATATATATTTTATATTTAAAATAAATGATTAAATAAATGTTCATTTTTAATTTTTAAGATTAAAATTTTATGTTATAAATTATAATATAACATTATTTTTTATATAATTATAATTTATAAAAATTATATATAATATAAAAAATATTATATATAATATTAAAAACTAATTAAAAATATATAAATATGTAAACCGGTCTGGTCCAGTCTGGTCCTAGAAGACATATAACCAAGACCGGACTGGTTATGACTAGTTTTTAAAATGGAGGAAAGGGTCCCTGACCAAACCGATACAAAATCATACTAAACCAACCGGTTCAGGCCGATTTTTCGATTATCTAGTTTATTTTTACAGCCCTAGCTGCATCATAGAGGATAATACACAAAGTTTGTTAAAATGAATCTTGCCAGAGCACTATAATGTGTTGGGGTATATGTGGAGACTGATTTTGGAGCTGAAAAAGGTGTTTGCTGAAGTTGGCTCTACTGTTGGCTCGATTGTTGGCTCGAGCCAAGGTTCGCTCGACAGACCGCTCGAGCAAAGGCAAGTCAGAGAGAGTTCACTCGAGTCTCACTCGACACAAACCCTAGTGTTCGCTTGACACTCCGCTAGAGCCAATGTTCATTTGGCTGTTCGCTCGAGTCGCGCTCGACACTCCTCTCGAGCGAAGTATGCAGTTTTTGCCAGATTATGGTTTCCAGTGCCACTCACTATATATATGTCATATTAGACTTGTGTTGGACGGGCTCAAGCATATTTTTGAGAAAGAACAATTGTCTTGTGTGCGCATATTGTGTGAGAGAGCAAAAAGCCCTAGAGAGTGTGAGTTGAGATTGAGTGATTGTAATCTCCTCTAGTTAATAAGAATTCTGCAGCTCCTGTGGACGTAGGCAATTTGCCGAACCACGTATATTGTGTGTCGTATTCTTGATTGTGTTGCTTTTACTTTATTTGCCATCGTTGGTGTGTGTGCTTTGTATAGTATTTCACAACAACTGGTATTAAGAGCCAAGGTCGGATCTGAAGAAGAATGATGGCTGGAAATAAAGTGAACGCACCCGGGATCGAGAAGTTCGATGGTACTTATTTTGGGTACTGGAAGATGCAGATTGAGGATTATCTCTATGGGAAGAGACTCCACCTTCCACTGTTGGAAAAGCCAGAAAGCATGGCTGATTCTGAATGGACCCTATTAGATCGGCAGGTTCTAGGTCTTGTTCGGCTGACTTTGTCTAGAACAGTGGCACACAATGTCAGTAAAGAGAGAACCATGGTGGAACTCATGGCGACTTTGTCAGGAATATATAAAAAGCCGTCTGCAAACAATAAGGTGCACTTGATGAAGAAATTGTTCAATCTGAAGATGTCTGAAAGTATGTCTGTAGCCCAACACTTGAATGAATTCAATACGATCACAAATCAACTATCCTCTATAGAGATTGAGTTTGATGATGAGATCAGAGCATTGATTCTGTTGGCATCGTTGCCAAACAGTTGGGAGACCATGAGGATGGTTGTGAGTAGTTCAGCTGGCAAGGCAAAACTGAACTACGATGACATACGTGACATGGTGCTTGCTAAAGAGGTACGTAGGAGAGACATGGGTGAGTCCTCGGGTTCTGGATCGGTCCTAATTGTTGACAATAGGGGCAGAGGAAATGACAGGTCAAGCTCCAAGAACAGAGGGAAGAGCAAGATGAGATCTGGGCAGCAGATCACGTGCTGGAGTTGTGGCAAGCCGGGCCACATCAAGAGAAACTGCAGGAATCAAGAAAGTTCTGATGATGATGCTGTGAATGTAGTGGCAGAAGAAATTCATGATGCCTTACTTCTTGCAGTGCACAATCCGATTGATGATTGGGTGTTGGATTCAGGGTCTTCGTTCCATAGCACTTCACATCGAGAAATCATGCAGAATTATGTTGCTGGTGATTTTGGGAAGATGTATGTGGCTGATGGATAGGCATTGGATGTAGTGGGAATGGGTGATGTGCATATCACACTTCCAAACAGGAGCGTGGGGACTTTACAGCAAGTCAGACATGTTCCAAATGTGAAGAAAAACCTGATCGCTGTGGGACAGCTTGATGACAGCAGTTTTGCAGTAGCGTTCTCTAGAGGAGCTTGGAAGATCACTAAGGGTGCGCTGGTCTTAGTGCATGGTAAGAGATCTAATTCTTTGTATTTGACATCTACATCCAGTGATGTGCAGAGAAATACAAGAGTGCAAAAAGGCAAGCTTGATCGCACAAAACATGTGAGGAAGCCAAATGAAGTCAGCTTTGACGTTCCTCATGAAAGCCTGAGAAAGTTGGCTAAGGTTTCCAAGATCGGTTCGAGACCGGATACTCCTGGTGCAGTGGGAGTTGTGAATCGCCCTATGGATGTGCTGACTAAGGGTGATGTATGTGGAAGACTAAAGTCGGGCTTGACTTCAGTGCGTCTTCTAGCTTGAAGACGGGAGCTATGAGCTGCAGAGATGATAGGGCTTGGCTGGAAACAGTGGCTAGCATGTGGAGACCCAGTCTCCAAGTGGGAGATTGTTGGAGTATATTTGGAGACTAGTTTTGGAGCTGAAAAAGGTGTTTGCTGAAGTTGGCTCGACTGTTAGCTCGAGCCAAGGTTCGCTCGACATCGCTCGACAGACCGCTCGAGCAAAGGCAAGTTAGAGAGAGTTTGCTCGAGTCTCGCTCAACACTCCGCTCGAGCGAGACACAAACCCTAGTGTTCGCTTGACACTCCGCTCGAGCCAATGTTCATTTGGCTGTTCGCTCGAGCGAAGTACGCAGTTTTTGCCAGATTAGGCTTTCCAGCGCCACTCACTATATATATGTCATATTAGATTTGTGTTGGACGACCTCAAGCACATTTTTGAGAAAGAACAATTGTCTTGTGAGTGCATATTGTGTGAGAGAGAAAAAAGCCCTAGAGAGTGTGAGTTGAGATTGAGTGATTGTAATCTCCTCTGGTTAATAAGATTTCTGCAGCTCCTGTGGACGTAGGCAATTTGCCAAATCACATATATTGTGTGTCGTGTTCTTGATTGTGTTGCTTTTACTTTATTTGTCATCGTTGGTGTGTATGTTTTGCATAGTATTTCACAACATAATGCACCCAGAGGGTACACACACAACCTAGTCTACGTTACCCCAGAATCTTCTGGAAGATTAGCTGCTGTGTTGGAGGCTTGCTGAGTCACTTGTGAGCTGGAGGAAAGGGTAGACTGCTCAGTATGACCTGTGCTATTTTCTATTGAAATGCAATGGTTCTTCACAGCAGAGATCAAATAATGGACTTGTTGTCGAAAATATTTCTGGAGTGCCTGTTTGAATAATTTGAATGTTTCAAGTAGAAGAACAGATAGAAACATGAAGTGATTCTAAAACATTTATTGATGCACATCAGCACATGCATATTCATTAAATACTCGGTAAATATTATAAGGCTTATTTTATATATTTATATCTCCCAATTAATCAAGAAATTAAATAAGAATTACATGGGATGTTCATACTTAGAATAGAAGACAAAAGGATATATATTGATTAAGGGTTAAAAGAAGAAATAAAAACTAAGCTAATATAAAATATCCTCGTAAATTACATAAAAACATAAAATGTCAAAAATTTGGATGGATTCATTTTATTGCATCCAAATCTCTAAACACACACGACATGCCCATAAAATATTCTCGGATTAGCCATATACCTACTAACAACGCTCACTACCTATGAAATGTCTGGACGAGTACAAACCATTGCAAACATAATATTGTCCACTACACTAGAACATAGAACACTAGCCATGAACTGTTCTGTCTCGTCTGTCTGTGGAGATAGGGATGCTGAAAATTTAAAATGGGTAGCAAGTGGTGTACTTACCGGTTTGGAATTAGACATTCCAAATCTCTCAATGTACTTTCCCTGTTACAAGTACAACTTTCCAGTTTTCCTATCTCTATGGATCTCTAACCCCAAAATCTTCTTTGCAGCACCTAAGTCTTTCATTTTAAACTCATTACTGAGTTGGGTTTTCAACAACCTAACATCAGACATGCCTTTGGTGTCAATAAGTATATCATCAACATAAAGTAGCAAATAAATGAAAGACCCATCAGACGATTGCCCGTGATAAACACAACTATCATAGACACTCCACAAATAACCATGATCAATCATAAAAGAATCAAAATGCTTATACCATTGCCTTGGAGACAACTTCAAACCATACAATGATTTTTTCAATTTGTACACATGATTTTCTTTATTTTCAACAATGAGCCCTCTGGCTGATGCATATAAATGGTCTCTTCAAGCTCACCATGCAGGAACGTTATTTTAACATCAAGTTGTTGTAGCTCTAGATCATACAATGCCACCATAGCAAGTAACACTCGAAATGAACTGTGTTTCACAACTAGCGAGAAAACTTCATTGAAGTCAACACCTTCTCTCTGATTGTAGCCTTTTGCAACTTAGCGTGCCTTATAACTTGCATCTGCAACACCCTGGATTCCTTCATTTTTCTCAAAGACCCATTTGCAGCCAACAATCTTCATCTTCTTTGGCAACTTAACCAAATCCTGAGTTTCGTTCTTGTGAAGAGACTCAATCTCTTTAGTTATCGCTGCGCACCATTGTGCAGACTCTTTACTCTTGATAGCTTCTGAGTATCTGGAAGGCTCATGACCATCAATGTTCTTTGCCGTAGTAAGTGCATACATCAACATGTTTGCATGAGCATCTCTTTGAGGTGGTCTGATTTGCCTCATCTGTCTACCAGTAGTTATACTATAGTCTTGCTCACCATATGCGCCACTATTAGAATCATGCTCATTAGTAATAACATAATCTTGGGTATCGCCTAGAATCCCTTGTGAAACTTCAACCTGCAACTCCACCTTTTTGTCATTACCCTGCTCTTCACCTGTTGACACAATAAAGTCCTTTCTCTGATTAAGCATGTATTGTTCATCAAATACAACATCCATGCTAATTACAAACTTAGGTGATTTAGGATAACTACAACTCAACCTAAATCCTTTCACCCCACTGGCATATCCAATGAATATGTCCTTATTTGCCATTGGCTCAAGTTTTCTTTCATTAACATGAAAATATGTAGGTCAACCAAAAATTTTCAAATTTGAATAACCAGCAGGAGTTCCAGACCATACCTCATTTGGAGTTTTCAATTCAATAGTTGTGACTGGAGAGCAGTTAACCAAATAGTAAGTTGTGTTGATTGCTTCAGCCCAGAAATTTTTAGACAAGCCGGCATTCAAAAGCATACTGCGGGCTCTCTCCAAGAGAGCCATATTCATCTGTTCAACTACTCCATTTTGCTATGGAGTGTGTCTAACTGTGCGGTGCTTGTCAATACCTTCTACTTTACAAAATTCATTAAACTCACCTCCGCAAAATTTCATATCATTGTCAGTTCGAAGTCGTCATACCTTCTTGCTTGTCTAATTTTCAATCAAAGACTTCCACTATTTAAAGTTAGCAAATACATCGCTCTTTTGTTTCAGAATATAAACCCAAACATCTCTTGAGTAATCATCAATAAAAGTGAGTAAATACTGAGCTCCACCTTTCAATAGAACAAAGGATAAACCCCAAAGATCAGAATAAATATAGTCCATAGTACTTTTGGTTCTGTAAACCCCTGTAGTAAACTGAACCCTGCATTGTTTTCCAAAAACACAATGTTCACAGAATTAAAGTTTTCCTACCTTCTGATCAGACAACAAACTCTGCTTACTCAGAATGGACATCTCATTTTCACTCATATGACCCAAACGTATGTGCCACAAACGGGTAATGTTTGAGTGTGGATCATCTTAACAGACACTACAGCTGCACCTGCCACTATATTACCCT
Source organism: Juglans cinerea (assembly GCA_961763995.1). Classification (NCBI taxonomy): domain Eukaryota; kingdom Viridiplantae; phylum Streptophyta; class Magnoliopsida; order Fagales; family Juglandaceae; genus Juglans; species Juglans cinerea. The sequence continues at coordinate 27,340,056 of CAUIVZ010000002.1, read as the reverse complement.
AAAGGAAATAAAGAATATATGTTTTATCTCCTTTCATTACAATCATGGGGCCCTTACTGACCTTAATAGCTCCACATTCACTTGTGTATTGAAAACTTAGAGAATCAAGAGTCCCTAATGAAACAATATTTTTCTTCAAATCTGGGATATGTCAAACATTAGACAATGTCCTAACAATCTCATCAAATATCTTAATCCTAACTGAACCAATCACAACAATTTTGCAAGCCATATAATTTTCCATCAGAACAGAACCACTATTGATTGGCTCATAGGAAGTGAGCCAGTCCCTCTTGGGATATATATGAAAAGTACAAATTAAGACCATGACCCAATAGATTTTTGGGATTCTCACAAAGGACCTCACTCACTCACTCTCTCTCTCTCTCTCTCTCTCTATGTATTCAACTGCTCAAAATCTGTTTAAAATGAGTACAACATGTATTTATATTGAAACGGTGCAGAGCCCTTGAATATAAACATTCGCTCAAGCGACATGTCGAGCGAACATTAGAGTTGGTGTGACGAGTGAGCTCTCGAGTTGGAGTTTCGTTTGAGTTGATTGTCGAGCGAGCGTCACAAGAACCCGCTCGAGTGTCTAGCAACAGTCGATCTAAGAATCTGTCCGAAGCTTCGCTCGAGCGGTAGAGACACCGCTCGAGTGAACAATCTGTAGAGGAGCTTTTTCAATAAGAATCAAGCCATCTCTCAACAAAGTTTCTTAGCACTATTATTGAATTTTTATTTTTATGTGTACATTGTTTCTTCAATTAATTTTTTTTTGGGGTGCTAGTGCTGTCTGCATTTGGATGAATTGGAATGGCAGTTTGTTTGGATTTTGGAATGGAAGTTTATTTATGCAGTGTTGACTGACATCCAGTGAATTTTCTTTGGTTTGATATTTGTGTAGCGTTGCTTCTTCTTGTTAATATGTTAGCGCTAATTTGCGGATGTAAATTATTGTGGTTATATATATATTTTTTCTCTTGTTTGGTAACTTGCTATTGTGAGGGTCAGTCACAACTTGTAATTTGTATTTCTTATGTTTTTTAAATTATTTTCTTAAGGCCCCAAAATTTGCTAAATTGTGAAAAAAAAAAAAAAAATGAGAGCGAAAGTTTTGTAATAAATTGGGCCTTCGACCAGGATTGAAAATTGGGCCTAATCACATCTTCGAGCTTTACCGCTCTAATTGAGTTGTAATATAGTTATAAAAGAGTTGTATGTGTTTTCCAACTCCATAAAAATTCTTTAAGACATATGAATTATTTGATCATGCAGTTTAGATGAAATGAGATATTTTATTAAAAGTTAAATAAAATATTTTTATATTATAATTTTTTAATATTATTTTTATTTTAAAATTTAAAAAAATTAAATTATTTATTATATTTTATGTATGAGTTTTGAAATATTATAATGATTATATGAAATGAGATAGTTTAGTTTTGTATAACCAAACTAACCCATAAAGACTGTTGCGAATGAACTAAACAATCTATCCGTCCATCCAATGGATATTATAGGTGGTGAGGATCTAAGGCAATGAGGTTAGCTAAGCTCCATATAGAGCTGGCTCAATTATTCTCAAACTACAAACTCCAACATAAATATATATATATATATATATATATATAACAAATTAAGGATTGGTCCGAGCTGCTAATAGTATAGTATTTAAATAATTTCCCTCTTTCCCTGTAGTTTCCTTGGTGCTGGATCTTGTCGGTTGATCGTCCACACCAATTTTAATGAAAACACGTTTTTTTTTTTGCCCTAAAACAAGGAACCTTATTTTAAAAAGAATAATGATAGAGTTACTATCTTATTACTATCTATTTACTATCTAAATTGTATTTGATTTTTTTTTAATTTTTTATTTTACTTAATGATTAAGGAAGTGAATATTAATAAAATTATATATTTTTTTAATTTTTTCTTAATGATTAAGGATGATAAAAAAATACTTAAAAGAAAATGATAAAAAAAAAATTTGAAATGTGCTTGAGTAGTAACCCTATCACTACCCTTTTGAAAAAGGGAGCTCGTGTACAAAATAAAAAATCGATTTACAAATTGATGAAGGCACTATAACAACATATCTTTTAGACGTTGTATAATTAATGATCAATAAAATATTTAGAAGTGGCATTGTAATTAGCATCTTATAAATTAAGTTATAAAATTTAATTAAATGAGAAATATTCTTAATTACGACAGGTTAACCTTGGTGTAAATTTTAAAAGCTAATATGAATATTATCTAATCTCTAGGTAAGGGTTCTACCTAATTTTCCCTTTCTTGTGTTGATTTATATGCTGATAATGAAAACTCTACTTGTACTTACAAAAAGAACATGACAAAGTTGGTATAGAAATCGATCTAACAAGGCATGAGATGTAAAAACTATAAGTAAAAAAACCATACTAAATTTTAATGAAAATTACTAACTTATAAGTTTAATAATTTTATTTCAATTTAATAACTTCAACTATAGTTACAAATTATTTAATTCTCGTTTAATGAAATATATAATGGGTGAGTACTGGACAATGATGTTCTTAAAAATGAACAAAACTCTACTCTAAGAATTATATAATATAGATCATAGATCATTTTGAACTTATGATTATTTAATGCAAGATCATTGAGTTAGGTGGCTCAACAAGATTGAAGTTTCTCTTTTAAAAAAATTAGACATGTTCAGGATTAATTGAAAGCAATTATATATCATACTAGCTAATTTGTCGGGAGGTGTACGTACACGGTACATGATCAGGGCCGGAGGAGGAGTACTGTTTATGAGATACATTGCATCATATAATATAAGATGTAAATCAACACTTAATTTATATTACATTATTAAACAAAATAAGACAGCTGTATATATAATATCATCTGATCAGGCTACTTGGATCGTTGATTTGTTCAATCAGAGGTTTGTGGGGGTTCCTTCTCCGTTGTCAAGAATGATGATATTGTGGATGCAGTTTCCTTAACAATTATCGCAGCTTTGGGGATTATGCAGAAGCAGAACTAGTGCAGTAAGAGGACCGGAGAAAAATCGATTGGACCAGTCAGATAGTCTTATTGGGGTGTGGTTTTTTTAGACCGGACCACACCGTGTAAAGTTAGATCGAGACCAACCGAATGTATCTATATATATATTAAATATATTTTTATATATAATATATTATTTCATTAATAATATATACAATGGAAAAAATATTCATGGACCGACCGGACCGGCAAAAATAATGGATCAAAATTTTCAATCTGTGACTCTTGCAGACCGGACTGGACCTATTAGACCCCTATGGAGAACAGATCGAACTGAGTCTCTTGAACTGATTGCAATTACAGTGGTACAAGAAATGCTAATTACAGAATTGGCGGATAGAATCAGCAAAGCAAACCCATCAGCGCAAGATAATGTGAAGATTGAAGTTAAACGTACAAGAAGATATATAGTCCTTACTCAGAGAAAGAAGAAGATTGTTAGAAAATATCATAAAAGAGAAAATGAGATGGAGAAGAGAGGAGGGTGTGAGAATTTGAATTACAACTTTGCTATTATCAATTGTTATTTAATATCTCTTTATCTCTTTATATATATAAAAAGCCTATCAAAATGAAATTTCTTATTTTAACGGAACTACAATTTTCCGTTAACTTTCTGTTAAATCCGTATGGGCATCCAACTTCACTCATCTCATTGGTTGCTGTATAAGAATATTTATGAGAAAGGAAAATAACGTTTCAAGCACCAACCGCCTCTTCGTACTCATCGCTCTCGCTTCGTCTTCCACATGAGAGTTCTCGATGTGCTTCTTCTTCCTCTCGCACAGTGTATTTCATGAAGAGAACTCCTTCTCGCCGAGGACCAACACCAGCGTATACGAAGAAAACATTTCTCTGGCTCGGAGTGTTTTTATGACTGGGTTGGATTGGGTCTCGCATATTTCTGGCCTCTCTTTCTGGTAAGTTTTAGATTTTAGTGTAAAATAGATTATTTGTGTTGTGTTCCTTTATTTCTGTTGTTGTTAGTGGTGGTGTCCTTAATTTTGTGGTGGTAATTTGTTTAGTAGAAATTACAAAAAATTGGAGTTGTTTATTTTTTTTAGAATCGGTATGTTAGGATTGGGCAAATAATCTGGTCTCGGTATGTTAGGATTGGGCAATAGAGAGATAGAGAGATTATTGTGGAAGATCAAATTCTCTTCAATTGATCTTGTTCTCCTTCAATCTCTAAATATCTTTTTTATTTTTATTTAGTGCTTCTGTTTTCACATTTTTGTTGTTGTTGGAAATGGAAGATTATTGTGTTATCAGTGATGGTCATGGCAGCCTGGAAATGGAAAGCCAGGCTTAAGGGGCAAGTGTGTGCAAATTTGAGGAATGATTAGGGGGCTTTTGGTCATTGGGTAGTGTTGGACTTGGTAAATATGGATGTTGTGGAGGTTGAAAAGTCGTGGGGTGGTGGGTTTAGTTTGAATACTTTTGTCATATACAGAATACCTGTGAACTTAAGCATATATGCCTTTTTTCAAATTGATTTCTGGACCTGTGACATTATATACACCCATTGTTTAAAATTGGACAACCTTGTGCGATTTCTACAATTTCTTTGAATGTTCAACGTGGATGGATGCAAATAAGAGTTTTTTTTTTTTTTTTTTTTTTATATTATATGCATCTATGATAGAGATGTTTGCAAACATAAAGACCAATTTGAGCAGAAATCTTGAGATATTAGAACTTCAAATGTATAACATCAATATTAGTCAACATGCCAGATGATAAGTTTATTTTTTCCTTTGAAAAGACCTATAGAAATTTTCCTTTGAAGTTAACCAAGTAAAATTGCAAAATAATGTACAAACAGTCTTTAGTTTGCATTAAAACATTTGCTTTTGGCCTTCTTTTCCTTTGCCTTGGTTGTTGCCTTCAATCTGCTTAAGGAGATTGCCTGAAGTGCATCTAGAGATTTTTCTGGGGTTTCAGTCTGTCATAACATGGCTAAAGACTACCACAACAAGTACAATTTAATGGCTGTGTTCTCAAGATGATCGAATGAGCATTGATTTTTGTGAAGAACCTGACTATCTTTACCTTTGTTCTGGATTACAGGTTCCATCTCATGTCATGTTTCCAAAGCATGAGGAAGCGCCATCAACCCTGCAACGCCCTCTTTTAGCAATGGGTGAGGTCTGTTCAAGAATGGACCTCACAACCATCTATTAGATCTTAGTTATGACACATTACAGGGATGATGAAGGAACTATCAAGGTAACTGGCTTGTAAAAGCTGGACTTGCATGTCATCATATTCTTATATTTGATGCTGAATTGTTTATTTAAATTTGTGTTTGAGAGGTACCAAATGCAATGGAGGTGCATAGAATTCATAAAGTCCATTTCTTTGGTGTCTTGAAAATAAGGACCAAATGAGAAGTTTATATGTAAATGGAACATGGGGGGTTGATTATGGCAATCCACACTGATCTCAAATTCATAGAGTTTTGGCTCTTCAAAATATATGTTTATATTATTTGTAATTTCTTCGTGAATTAGATACTAATTATGCTGGTTTGTCTTCTATATTCCTCACATATATATACATATAGAGGTGTGTAGACATGCTAAATATAATACAAAAAGAAGTTCCAAATTGCGTGTTAATCCAAACTTGTTTAAACTTTGACTATAGACAAACCTGATGTGGAAAAAAACATTTCAAAATTGCTATGTTATTTCAGGATTAATTTAGGGAAAAGCTGAACTAGAAAATATGGTTTGTCGAACATGGAAGTATGAATTGCACTTCTTATGACATGAAATTTTTCAACTTCTTAACCAGGTGCATGTCAAAACTCAAAACTTTAGATTTCCCAAGGCCAAGCAATTGTATACACTTTATTTAATTTTTTAGGATTTTAAGTGGATGATAGAGCTGCTAAACATTTTATTTTCTGCGTAAGAATTTTATATTCTGGTAGAATTTTTATATTTTTCCAATTGGACGTTGTGCCTTGCACGTAACATTTTTTACTAGTATATATATATATAACGTTTATCCTTATTTATAGCTAGGTGAATGAAACCAACAAAAGAATAGAAATACAATAAAACAACGGTGCTAATTTATACAATAAATTAAATATGATAGATAATAAGTCATATTATCATACATATGTTACAATATTATGAATATTGTATATATATATATATATATATATATCATAATTATGGTAAAATTCTAGAAAAATTTTACTCATCATCCTCACATCACACACAATTTTACTCATCAGCATCACAAAAAAACAAAATCTTTCATTTTTTTTTTATTTTTTTTTCTTTTACCAAATGTGTGGTGTATGGATGATGAGTAGAAGAACTTAATTAGTTTAGGAACAACAAAAAAAATTAAAATAAGTGTGGTGTGTAACTTGTGGTGATGATTAAGGGTGAAAAAAAACAAGTGAACGGGTAAACCGGGCTAGACCGAACCAAACTGATGGGTTTAGTCTGGTACCAGATTCGGTCTGGTACTGGTTCTATTTTTCTCAAAACCGATCGAAATCGGTCCTGTTCTGATTTTCTTATTTCTAACACCAAGTCGAACCGGTTCATATATATATATATATATGTATCTTAAATTTTTATATTATATATAATTTATATCTATAATATATAATTATATATAAAATAATTTTGTATTATATGATAAATTACATATTAATATAATATTAAATTTTAAAACCCTATATAAATAACTATATATTATCACTATAGTTTATTGTATTAGTAGTTATACTAATACTATCACTATATATTATAATATACTATAATATATCAGTATAGTTTATAATACAATTATAATATATATTATAATATACTACAATATATTATTATATACTATAATATATATAGTATACTATATAATATACCGGAAAAATCGGACCAGAATCAGTAAAACCAGAAGTACCAGTTTAGGGGTGTAATCGATATGGTATCGGTTCTTCAAATCTCAAAATCAATATATATCGGTTCGGTTATAAAATATATCCAAAACCGGACCGAATCGGACTGGTTATACCCTTAGTGATGATGAGTAGCAAAGTTTAATATTCTAACATCTCCTCAAACTCAAGTTGATGATGCAGACTAGGGGTGCTACCCGCACCATACGGTGCGGGGCACCCCCTCCCCGCACCCCGCCCAGCACCATGTGGGGGGAGGGTTTCCAATCCCGACCTCGGGAGGCTAGGGCGAGGCCCCCCGCCCCGCTACTGGGGGTGGGGTTGAAACCACACCCCACTCAACCCAATGACCTATTGGGTCTATATATTATATTAATTTATAATATAATTTAAATTATAAATTAAAATTTATACATTCAAAAAGAATATAAACTCATTAGAGTTTTATTTTGAATTGCTTTGGCCTCCTAAAATCCAAGACAATTCATTAACTTGAATTCAATTTTAAGTTTTTAATAAATTGTATATATATACAATATATTTATATAAATATTAAAAATATTATTTTTTATATTAAATAAAGGAAGGGTATGGAGCGGGGGGCGGGGGCTCCCGCCCCCGCATGGGCGGTGCGGGATGGTCAACAGAAGGAGTCTATGTGGCTTATGGCGCAATTGGATGGCGGGCAGAAAACTTCAGGCAATGCGTGGGGGCAAGTGCGTGGGGGCAAGTGACTTGCCAAAGTTGAATATTTTTCGCACAAAAATCTAGTAGATTACAAGGAAACTGCATATGGTGATGAATTTTGTAAATAAAACGACAATAGAAGTTGTACAGAGCATGGAAGTAACCGTTTTACATGATTGATGATGAAAAAAAGAGCAGCGATCCGTTAAGTACGTAAGAAGCCTCTGGAGGACATGTGCTGAATGAAAATGACTATCAAATAACATATTGAATATGAGACTTATTACGAATGTAAAAACCGATGAGAGAGATGCTAGAAAATCGGTGGCTCTGATTGTGTTAGAAATATAAGCATACATAGAGTGGGAAGTGTGAGGAACCAATATAGCAACCGAGGTGGAATGTTAAGAAAACAAAAAGGGAGAGAGGATTTTAGAACTACATTGAATTTTAGAACTACATTTTTGCTATACTCAATTGTTATTGAATACGTAACATAATCTGCCCCTATTTATAAGTGAATAAAGTTAGAGAAAGAATCAAAATATAATAAATGAACATACAAACTGATTTTACAATAAACTAAATATAGTAGAGAATAAATTATATTATCATATATATGACAGAATATTATAAATAGATTTTATCATAAATATGGCAATATTTTAACAAAGATAATATAGAACTCAACGAATTAAAATAAATGTTATACGTTCGGGAGCTGGCTGGAGACACCAGAACTGACCTCCAGGAGTGATGCACAGTGTTTTATAGACCATTTCATTGCCTTACGTATATAATGATTGAAATAATTGCAATACATATAAAAAACTAAAAAAAAAAGATCCTATTTATTTGCAAATGGCCATAAAAATCATAGAACTGAATTGCCGTGTCAATTTGTGTTTTTTTTTTTTTTTTTTCTAATTTGAACAAGAATAACATTGAAGAAAATGAAAAACATGGGAAAGTCAGGAATTAAGGGAACAATATGCCAAGCCATTGTTTTACAAGAAACAAACCAATTAGGAAGAAAAAAAGATACAATCTATTTCTTCCAAAAGAAATAGATGAAATCGTTGTTATTTGATCAGGTCTCTATCGGCAAAATGCTGCCTTGGCCATATCAATTGTTGATCAATATCTAGCGTTATTGTTCTTGAGCTCCCCTTCCATGGCCCCCTCAAGCAAGAACCAAGACTCCTCCATCAACTCAGGGCTCAGTCTGAACATTAAGACACAGAACTCCATCTGATTCAACGCGCCATCACCGTCAAAATCGCCCTCCTTCATCATGCTCACAAGCTCGTCCTCCTTCAAGTCTTGCAAACCGAGAAGCTTGGAGTTCCTCCTGAGGCTGTCTAAAGTGATCACCCCCTTGTCCTTGTCCACCAGCAATTGAAACCCATTACAAAGCTCCTTCATCAGCCCCTCACCACCCAGTTTGTCAGCCATTAAAGGCAGCAGATCCTCGAAAACAGCCCCCTTTCCAGTTCCTGCCATTTCCAGAGATAGACCTAGCTAGAATTAGTTTCTTTGAGATATTAGAGACAGGTGAGATTATTGACAAAAGAGATTTGGATATGGTTTGCGATGGATGGGGAAAAGGAGAAAGGGAATAATATATAAGAGAGGGAGAGAAGGGGTTCTTGGAAGGAGCATGGTATGGTTTCCCAATGGATGACAGCCAAGAACAAGCAAATTGCTGGTCGGCTTTGATTCTGCAAGGCTGCAATTGCCTCTCAGTTTCGTAGAAGTTTGACAGGGGCATTTCTTGTCATTTGGCAGAGCTTAATGTTTTTGACTTGTCTTGAGCATTGTCTATAACAAGGGTATTACCGTCACTTTCTCCTAGTTTTGACTCACACCCACAACTTTGGCTCTTTGAAGTTTGAACTTGGAAGGGTATGTCACATGTGTGAACCTTTGCCGATTTTGACTTTAGCTGAGGGAGGGCACTATTGTCATCTGGGGAGGGTTTATTTTCTGTGCCATTTGAGTTTCACCAAGAGACTACGTCCAAGTTGCGTCGCTGCAGGAGTCCAAAAACTTAATTTTGTTTTGGTTGGAACGGTAGCTTTCTGTTCACTTTCTCGGAAAAGATAGCGAGAAAAAGTTGAGAGAAATTTGGAAGAAGATGCAAATAAAGGCATCCGATTTGTCCTCACCACTATTCACATGAAGTTACTTCATCCCTAAGAAAAGCTTGTTGGGATGCACTTTCCAGACCAATGAATGCGATGTATTTTTTTTTCCCCCCTTTTGTTGAAGGTTCTTTCCCGTGTTCTCAAGCTATTTTAGAGTATAAGGGTATTATTCCTTTTGCCCGAAAAATTAAAATATTTTATAAATCTTAATTTCTTATGACAATTTTAGAGTAAACCTTCTAATGTTCTAAAGTGATTTTTTTAGGTATGATTTTTTAGACAGCTGTAGATATCTCACAACCTTTGTTTTGGGTTTTTGCTATGCGAATGAAGAAATAATAAACTAATAAACAAGTCATGTTATTTTTATCTCCACAAAAAAAAAAAAAAAAAAAAACAAAAAAAAGTTATGTGAATGAAGAAAAGACTAATTATGGTCTATAGTCTATACCCGTCTTGAACGCGTATTTCCTCGCACCACCCACGTACACGATATGGCCATTTCTAAATTAGTTTAATACAAAATTCCAGAAAGCCTATAACGGATGGATTCCCTGATGGGACTTTCAACTTATCGGCTAGCTACTTGTGAGCACGTTGACTGTTGGATCCAGCTAGCGAAGATCACCCAAATATTTCTTTTATTTCTAATTATTATTCTAAATTTTATCATCTTTAATTATTATTATCGGTGTATTTTTTCGATAATAAGACGTATACCACATATCTTTTTAAAGTAAAATTCATTATGTATAGCGATTTTTTTATTTATTTACAAACTCTAGTGATCTCTCTTTGCTATTTTTTACAATGAGAATAACCATGAAGAGATTAGGAAGATGGAGTTGAGGTGTCTTGGTCCCTGGTTGCTGGCCTAGAAGTCAAGTATTCTCTATTTCGTTGCTTTGACTTTGTCTTCTATGCTTCGTCGAGTTGGTTTGGTTATACAAAATTAAACTATCTCATATAATCATTATAATTTTTTAAAATTTTCAGACAAAATATTATTACAATTTTTAACAAAACATCTCATTTTATCTAAACTGCATAACAAAACGAGACCAAAGTTACTTCCCATTTTTCAGCTGCATTCTTCCCTTATTTTGGGAGTTTAGATGCTGCACAATGGGCTCTTTGGTTGGGCTATACAATAAGTTCTTAAGCCATTCATAAGCATTTACGAAATGAGCGAGGAAGCTTTTCTTCCTTTAGTTGCAAACTTGCAGTCAAGCCTCCAGCACTTTCTCTTTTGCTACTCTTTCCCAGCTTTTGAGAAGTTTCTGTTCTAAGACTCTCATACCTCATCTGATAGGTTTTTTTTTTTTTCTTTTTTCTTTTTATATCAGACCTCATCTAATAGTTGTGTATGAACTCACAGGGGTAGCCGCCGCGTCCATCATCTAATTCCCTAGAAATTGTATTGTTGACATTTATGGAAATGTTTTGCAAACTGCTGCGGAATTAATTTGAAAGATGACCAAACTGACCCGTTTCTTTGAAATTTTTACCAGTTAATAGGAAAGCTATGACAAATCAAATGTAGAAAATCTAGTCGTAATTTCCTTAATTAGAATTATTGACATAGTTCTTTCATATACATTTATGTTTTCATAAAGAAAAATACTTTAATCATAAAATAATTTTATAAAATAATATGTAACAAATTATAAAATTATTTTTATTATTAATTATATTTAACGACACGGCCCAGGCCCAATTACCTCACAAGAAAAAAGCCCTATTCTTTTTTCTTTCTCTTCTTCCCCTTTCTTCCCAGGCCTTCTGCGCAACCCCCACCATCCCGATTCCCAGCTCTCCATTCCTCTTTATGTTGCCAAGCCATTGCTGCCAGACTAGGCGTCATTGTACTTCACCACGCCAAGAGGTCCACCCGTATCTCTCTCATGCTCTCATTTTCCCTTCGTCCATGCCTCACTCTCTCTCTCTCTCTCTCTCTCTCTCTCTCTCTCTCTAACTCTCTGTTGATCTCTCCATTCCGATATTAGTTCCCTGGGTGACCAACGAAGGCCGCTGAAGCCAACACACCGCCCCGCCACCAAGGTATGTCTCAGCTTTACTCTCTCTTTCTCTATGTCCGATTCTCGCTCACCCCATCCGAGATCTCTCCCTCTCTGTGTGGTCCCTCACCATCTCGAACACGGTCTTCATCTTGTTGTCAATGTCACAGGGTACCTCGAGTGTCCCTAGACAGCACCACCTCACTCTCGAATTCAATGGGTCCATCGCAACAAGTTTCGGGTAAGGCACCCTCGAGCGTTAACCTTGTAATCAAACTGTAATTTCCGTGAATTGTACGATTGGTGCCTACAAGAAGTTGGGTTGTCTCTATTTGTATGCTGGAAATCGTAGATTTAGAGATTTCATGGTTGGTTGGTGTTTGGATGGGCCCCTGTTTGTGAAGTCGTGAGCGCATGATGGGGAAAATGTGGGTTAGTGTTCCGATGTGTCGGGAGTAGCGAGTTTTGGGCATTTGGCTCGGGTCATTATAAACCTGAGGCACCATGTTCGACTAGTTTGATTGATGTGCTGTTTATGCTCATTTTGAGCTATAGTCGAGCTTTAGAAGTTATTAGTTAGATCAAAGCCGCTGCAGAGCGGTCCGGCTATTAAAGTTAGAAAAGTAGCCCTCCATTCACACGGCGACACGTAGGCAAAAACACAATAAACTAGTTAGATCTCATCACATAAAATCACCACAAGCAAGTCACAGAAATCGTGTTCTCCAAGCTCTCGGGCTCTTTTTGTCTTCGTCTCGAAGCTCTCAAGCCCGTCTCTTTGCACCGCCACAAAGCCCGCCGCCCAAGGTGAAGCTCAATTCCACCTCCACTATCTAAGTCCGACGCTGACCATCCGTTGCCTAGCTTGGTTTTTCAGACCACCTGACCCACACAGATTGAGCACCATCTCACCCACACATATTTCGCACCTGTCACGGGTGCCTTGTGGCTGGCCTTGAAGAACTGCAGGTCCTTATGAAGGCTGAAGGAGTTGGGTGCAGAAGGAATTTGAGGAAAGTAATAACGGTATTAGCGGAATGGCGCCTTTAATGAAACGAGGAGTTTAGAGGCTTAATGGGGGTGTCGTTCGACGTGCAAGCAGCTGCGTTTCATGGCTGAAGTTTAATGAACGGGGCATTTTGAATAATTGTAGTTTTTGATAGTTGCGTTTTATCTTTTGTTGTTGGCGTTTTGGGGTTCCTTCATCTCAGCCTGCATGTATATAAGCAGTGTTGGGGGGAGCTTTTGATTCATTGATTGATCATTTGAAGAATTGTGTTTGGAGTTTGAGAATCCCTCAAAGATTCTCTGCAAGTTTCATAATGGAATCTTGCTTATTCCTTTCTTGATCTGAATAATCCTTCCCTGTGTTTTGGTTACAATACTAGTGAATTACTAGAATTACAGCAGATCCTTGAGAGAACCTTACAAGTGGTATCAGTAGTAGTCGATCCTTGTAACCGTGATTCTGATGGCGGATGGCATGCGTTCAACATTAAAAGGTCAGATTGAAGGTTCTCAACGGCAGCAAGAAGTCATGCAGAAACAATTGGAGCATCATCAACAGGCAATTTCTGGTATAACAGAAAGGTTAGATCAAGTTTCAGAAATGTTGAAATCTTTAGCTGATGCTATGAATGTTAATACTCGTAGAGATAGAGAAGTCTCTCATGAACTTAGAAATTATGATGAGAGAGGTAGTTGTCCGAGAAGTGTTAAATTGGATTTTCCACGTTTCAGTGGGACTGATCCTGCTGGTTGGACTTTAAGGCTAATCAGTGTTTTGATTGTTTTCAAATACCTTTCCATCAGAAGTTAATGGTGGCTTCGCACCATATGGAAGGTGCGACATTGGTGTGGTATCAAAATGCCTTAGATGCTGGACAGTTTAATTCATGGGAGTCTTTAGTAGTGGCTTTACAAGGGAGGTTTGGACCATCAACATTTGATGATCCAATGGAGGCTATAACTAGGTTGAAACAAACTACTTCAGTTAGTTTGTACACATCACAATTTGAGACCTTATCTAATAGGTTGAAAGGATTGTCTGAGAAGCATAGAATGAGTTGCTTTATTAGTGGATTAAAGGATGAAATTCGCATACCAATAAAAATGTTTAATCCATTAAACCTAGGGGCTGCTTTCAGTCTGGCTAAGTTGCAAGAAGAGCATGTACTGTCTTCAAGAAAATCTTGGAGGCCACATAATCACTATGCTGATAAATGGCCAGTAGAGCAGGTGGCACTTGCTGATCTAGCTAATAAAGGTCCAAAGAATTTGTTTCCTTTGAAGAAGGTAAATTCTTCTCAGTTCGATGATAAAAGGAGGAAGGGATTGTGTTATCACTGTGAGGAAAAGTGGAATCCCAACCATGTTTGCGAAAACCAGAGGGTGTATTACTTACAAGGGGCATGTAATGTTGAGCAGTTGACAGTTCTGAAGCACAGTTGGTACTAGAATTGGAGGAAAAAAGTGAGAAAGAATCTGAGGAGTTAGAGGTTTCCATCCACACCATTTATGGATGTATCAATAATAATGCTATGAAGTTGTTTGGTGCTACTCAGGTAATTTTCACCATTCCCAATACTCAATTGGCATGCAAATATATTATCCTATATGTGTTTGATTAAATTTTGATGAGAAGATGAAACTCGCCTATTATCGTGCCAAGAAGACCTTTTTCATCACACATTGGCTTTTCTTCAACACTTCCCTTCTCTTTTGTTTTCTTTTCTTCGAATGTTATGTGTTTGCTATTTTAAGTGAAAGAAAATTACCAGACAAGTTCAACCTTAAAAAGTTTCATGTTGGATTCTTGAATTGTTTTATTTTTTCCTTGCAATCAACTCATGCTATCATGTCAGCACTCAGATTGTATGAAAATCTCATGTTTTTTCAAGGATGTACTACCGATGTAGTGATGGTGCCATGTCATGCTGGAATGGGTGCTTCACTTTCACTACAGGAGGTGATGTCCAGCCACTAATTGTGGTAGATGAGATGTCATAAAGAGATGATTATAGGCACTTATGACATTTGAGACAAGTAAAATTCACATTAGTTGGCATCAGAAGTGGAAGAGGCATATTCTAATGCATTTTCTTCCCATTTTTTATGGATTCATTTCATAGGTAGAAATGGAATGGCTTAGTTAATGTGGTTGTTTTGAATAACTACTGAATTTATAATGTGGTGGTTTTGTATTGAAGAAACAAATTTCTTGGGTTAATAGTGATGGACTTGAGACTGAAAGTGTATACATTCCAGATGATGTGAATGTTGAAGATGGGACGAATGTCGAAGATGGAGTGAATGTGGATGGAGGAGTCTCTTCGAGTAGTGGTACTTTGGAGCCATTCATTGGTATGGTATTTGAGGATGTGGAAGACGCCCAAACATTTTACAAGGCATATGCAAGACGAAAAGGTTTTGCAATTCGGACGAATCATACTCGGTTGTCAAAAGATGATAAAACTCTTTGTGCAGTAGACTATGTTTGCACAAGGGGCAGGATTCAGGCGGGTTAGTCGGAAAGAAAAAGATCGAACACTCCCTGAACCTGCTGAGACAAAGATTGGATGTAAAGCAATAATGAGAATAAAAAAAGATGGTGAAAAGTGGATAGTGAACAAGTTTGTGGTTGAACATAACCATATTCTACTTACACAGAGAAGTACTAGTTTGCTTCGTGGACATAGGAGAGTTACTAAAGTTAAAAAAAAAATTGATTATGACGTTGAATGAGTCCGGTATACCGACAAGGAAAATTATGTCAGTGTTGAGTAAAGAATCAGGTGGTGACTTTAATGTTGGTTGTATTGGCAATGATATTGAAAATTACTTGAGAACCAAACGAAGAAAAGTATTTGAAGAGGGAGATGCACAAATGTTATATTCCTACTTTATTGATAAAAAACTCAAAGAACCTGAGTTTGTGTATTCCATGCAAGTTGATAAGGATGGGTGTATGGGAAGTTGTTTTTGGGCTGATGCACGATCAAGAGCTGCATACCAATATTTTGGAGATGTTACATTTGATGCTACTTACCTGACCAATATTTATAAGATGCTATTTGTGTCATTTTCTGGAGTTAACCATCATCATCAGACCATAATCTTTGGTTGTGTAATGAAATAACCGAATCATATACATGGTTATTGAGAACATGGCAAGAGGCTATGCTTGGGCGTGCCCCTTCAACTATAATTACTGATGATGAGAAGGCGATGGCTAAGGCCATTGTAGAGGTACTCCCGAATACAACTCATAGGTTATGCTTGTGGCACATTTTACAAAAGTTTCCCGAACACTTGACTTATGTATATAACAAATTTTTGGACTTTCAAAAAGAATTTTGTTAGTGCATCCATGAGACAATTACAACTGATGAGTTCGAGCAAGAATGAGCTTCGATGGTAGCGAAGTATGAGCTAGGAGAAAATACTTGGTTGCAAAATCTTTACAGCCGACGGGATAAGTGGGTACCGGCTAACTTGCATTCGACATTCTGTGCCGGTATGTCAACTCAAATGAGTGAAAGCATTAATAAATTTTTCAAAGATTATGTTCGTTCAAGCACCATGGTTAGTGACTTTGTGCATCAGTATGAAAAAACTATAGATGCATGTTACTTTAAAGAGAGAGAGAAAGATGTCAGGACTAAATCTACGTGGGCAATATTGAAGACACCTCTTAAAATTGAAGACGAGGTGGCAACGGTTAATACAAGAAAGTCTTTCATGATCTTCCAAAATGAGTTGTTCGATAGTTTACGGTACCAAGCAAGAAAATTGTCCAGAGAGAGTGAGACCAAGACATATGGAGTGACAACTTATGGTAAAGAAACACCTCTTTACCATGTGACATTGGAGGGTGATGAAGGACATGCAACATGTACATGCCATATATGGGAGTTTATGAGGATTCTTTGTAGGCATATCTTGTGTGATTTTGGCAAGAAAGTAAAGTTAGATGGATTGCCACAGCATTATGTTCTAGATAGATGGACTATTAATGCTAAGAGTCGACCCATTCCCAACATACCATGTTCTGTAGGGCAAGTTCGACAAGGACAAGATGAGCATTTGATGAGAAAAAGCTAGTGAATGATACAACTTTATGGCATTGTCGAACTTGCATCACAATCAATAGAAAAACACAATCACTTCACACTTGCATTGGAGAAAGTTCACAAAGAGTTGTTTGCAATGGAAGATTATGTAGAATGTTCACAAAGAGGGGAGGCAACCAATGATGATCAAATATTAAGAAGTCAAGTTGTATCAAACTTGCTAGGAACAACTGTCCTTCAGTAAGGTATTGTAGATTTGAATACTTTTTATTTATTTGTTTTAATCAAAGTTTTACTTTTTTTTTTTAATTGTATTTGTTGTTGTTTATGTAGGGATATTGAGTAGGGGTGTAACCGGTCCGGTTCGGTCCGGTTTTGGATAAAATCTAGGACCGAACCGGTATGTACCGGTTTTGTATTTTTCAAAACCGATTACGCACTGGTTATCCTCCTAAACCGATACTTCCGGTTTTACCGGTTTTCGGTCCGGTCCGGTCCGGTTTTTCGATTTTTTTTAAATGTAAGTTTCACAATTTGTCATTAAAAATTTGTTTATAAAAAAAAAAACTGATTTAAAAAAAACTATTTTATACTTTTGTTAATATATTAGACTATATAATAGTATTAATATTAGACTATTGGTATAGTTATAAGTTATATATTAGTATTAGTTATAAACTTTTAGTGATTTAATATTAACATTTTATGTAATAATTTATAAATTATAACAAGAAATTATTTCATATATGAATATATATAATTATATATATTCTATATAAAAATTTCACATAAAAATTTATAATTATACATTATATATAAAACTTATATATATTAATATTTAATATATATAAAATATTTTGTATAAAACTTATATATAAAAATATTTTTTTTTATTTTTTTTAATCAACCGGTCCGGTCCAGTTCGGTCCGGTCCAAAAAATCCCGGAACTGGAACCGGATCGGAACCGGCCGGTTTTTAGATTTTAAAAACCGGTTCCGGGTTCGGTCCGGTCCGGTCCGGATCGGTTTTCCGGTTTGTATTTACACCCCTAATATTGAGCATACACCTGAGGTCGAGCGCACTAACTTGGACGACTAATGGAGGTTTGCTCAAGTCAATGTTCTAATTTTTTTTTTCATTTTTATATATTTGATATACATCCTTAAATGTAATCAGTTTTGTTTTTTGTTTGTTTGCTTTGTTTTTATATAACTAATGGTTTTGTGATTAATGTGACAGGAGGGTTGTGAAGCTTTTGAAGGTTGTGAAGCCTTCTCGTTTTGAAGTTGATGAGCTTTTGTGGATTGAAGCTTCATATTTTTCGGAGTTTTGTGGATTGACGCTTGTGAATCTTTGAGTTTGAACTTACGTCTTTGACACCAATGTTATGTACTTATTGCTTATAAATTGAGGAATTGAGAATTATATGTATAAATTGAGGAATTGGGAACCTGGTTTTTCCCATCGATTTGTGCCATTTGCTTAATAATTTGGAATTATATGTATAATTTTTGTAACTCATTACAGCTGAGAGTGGTTAAGTAGCATATGATATATCTGTTGTGTTGATTGCTAGACGTGGTGCAGGTAATTGCTTGGTTCGTTGAGGTATTTTGTTGGTCAAGAGTCTTTTTATTGTAAACGTGTTTGTTTTTATGCAGAAATATTGTAAAGTTAACATAAGCACTAGTCCCTGGGCAGATAAATACGATTTTAATGGTAAAGGTATCATTTAAGCTAGCTTCACATTTTCATTACAAATCAGTTGTCCAAAGCTCTCATTTTAATGAGAGCGCTGCTCGACATACACAATATTTTTGGGATATATAAAAATTATAGCAAAAATCGCGATAAACAACAACCACAATGTCAACAACATTTTTAAGGTTCTCTTATACTTCTTCTTTATCGCTTTATATTTGGCTTGTTCGATCTATTGATGTTCATGAAGTAACCTCTCATTCTTTCGTTGAGCTAACTCCAATGTCATCTTGCAGTATGAGTTTTGTTCACTTTTAAAATCAATCTATTTAAAAAGCCACATTGTTTATTGATCTTATAGTTTGGGCAGTTGTAAAATCTTTTGTCGAAACTATTATCTTGGCCAGAGATTTGGCGTTTCAATGGAATGTCACAGTAGCAAAGTGGTCTGTCCAAACTTGTTTTTCCTTTCCCTCTTGAAGAACACGGACTTGAACTGGAATGAGAACTCAAACTTGTTATTTGCTGAAAAATATGGATTAAAGTAAGCATATATGGGACAAAAACAAAAAATCTGAATTTGGAAATATTGAAGACAATTTGCTATTTCTTCTTTCTATATCCTTCAGTATAGTCTTAATTAAATAATAAGCAATTTAGGAAAGAAATTAAGCAGCTGCAACCAATAACTAGGAGTATACAATATAGACTGTGACCTCACAAAGTGAAACTTCTAAAGTTTCTGAATACTTTGATACATTGACTTGGACTCTTGATCACTCAATATGGAACAAGTCCATCAGAAACTCTACCATAACTAACAAAACAAATTGAGCATTATGTTGCACCAATATTATGAAGCAAAATCTAGTAGAAACGATTCAGTAATATATTTTCTTTTACTGAGCTATAGCATCACCAACACAAAAGGCCTAGTTGTCCCTCCACTGTCAGTTCTACAAAATATATTAATTGTTACTTCAAAGAGAAGTAGGAGATCCTCCTCCTTAAAGCTCCTCAAACTTCTACTACAACTGCCTTAGATATTAGGAGTTTCACATTGATTGTATAAAAACCAGTCCGTTTCAAAAAGACCCCAAAAAACTTTCAGGTGCCATTAGGTACCAATAATTTACAATTAATTAGGGCGTCCCATCAATAATGAAAATTGATAAATCGAACTCCTTGAAATGAGATTAAGAAGAGAAATCCTATACGAAAGAAGATAAAAAAAACAACGAAACTGACCGTCAAAAGAGAAATTTCAAAGACATAGAGAGAGATTACTGAGAGAGAAAGATGAGAAATACACCATCTGGGTCGAGCATTGTCACTGTCTGGGTCGAGTGCCAGGCGGGATGAGTGTGTCGAGATCTTCGTTCGTCGAGGATGGAGTGGAAGAAGTGAGGGAGGCATGGAAAATGAAGGTGTGAGGGAGGGGATGTAGGGAGTCTCTGATTGGGTGTATGTAGATGTAGAATAAACACAATAAACCTCTTACATGGCGCAAGGCTATTGGAGGGCTGCTCTTCTAACTTTAATAGCTGGACCGTTCCCTAGGTTAACTCTAAAGCTAGATTGGTATTGTGTTGGTGTGAGTTACTTATTGGAGAGGCTCTTTTCCCCCTAGTTGATGGGCCCAAATGTACCAAGTAAGAAGCTCATATAAGAGGCCCAAACGAGTTAGATAGCCAGGGGCACACCGTACCCTCACCCCCCCAGGAGATCATATTTTCCAATGGGATAAATATGGTAACTATCGCCAGTCAAAGATATCTATCCCTAAGGAAATGGCAAGATATTTGAGATGCTTATCTTCGATATGTTAATCCTCTCTTTATTAAGATATATCCCGGGAATTTGATAGTCAAGACCCCGAGATTCAAGGAATAGATTGAACTATCCTTATCAGTAATAATCTACCCGTATATAAAGGACCAACGTCAGCAATCCAAAGTAATTTTCTAATCTCTCATTGTAAGGCAAAACATACACATATATATTTCTGACCTAGGCGTTAGAGGTGTTTCAGGCAAACTGGGCCACCAACTTTTCTTCTCACAAGCGAGTAGTCGAAACTAGTTGGCGGTGAAACATGTCCAAAACAGTGGCGCCGTTTTTGGAATCTGTTAGAATTCCTAAAGACATTTCAGTGTGGTTTTCACATGCCTGCTATGAAACGTTCCCACACAACCCGTGACCAGGAAACCACTTCCACAAATATGGAAGTGCGGCTTTTGGAGTTCAAAGAACATATGAGGAAGATGGGTGTAGCAATGGAGGCTCTCCAACGAGAAAATGAAAGCCTTAAACGGAAAGACCACAACTACAACGAGGGTGCTGTGTTGAACCATGGTGAACAACCAGAGGGAGAGGCACATAGTGCAAGTAGAACGAACACTGAAGAAGCGAAAAAGAAAAAGCAGCATGAAGAACTACGCAGTCTTATCGATAAATACAAGGAGATGGCCAGGAAGATGGGAGGGTCATCCTTGGTCGATCAACACCTCAACCGCACAGATTTACCCCATAGTGTAGAGGTGATGGTTGTGCTGCTCTTGACAAAACTCAAGGTTATGTAGATAGAATTCTATGACGGGTCCCAAGATCCAGTAGACTACCTAGAGAATTTTAAAGCACACATGACACTCCATGGATTTTCAGAAGAGGTGGCATGTCAAGCTTTTCCATTGATGTTGAAAGGGGAGCTAGAGGCTTGTTCGGAGCGTTGCAACCGGGGTCGATTGAAAGCTTCAAAGAATTGGCCAAGCAATTCCTGACACAATTAATGGCCAGAAAGAAGAAGAAAGCCTAGAGACATACCTCACCTGGTTCAACAAAGAGCGATTAACCACTGATGAACAATATGAGAAAATTACACTGGTAGCCCTTTTGGAGGCATATGGCCTCTAAGCCCATTCATAGCAGAGCTAGTGCAGAGAACTCCATCAACCCTGAGAGAGTTTATGGATACAGCCGACGATTTTGTCAATGCCAAAGACACACTGCAAGCCCTAATTGCACCAAGGAAGGCAGAGATGAAAGAGAGGAGAATGACCCTCAGCGATCGAGCGAATGAAGGGCCTCGGAGAAAACTGGTCGAAGCCAGCATAATAAAAGGCAAGAAAGGCGAGCACCACCTCAAGGCCGTGGGCCAAGATTCATTCACAACAACCTAAATGTACAGTCAGAGGAATGGTTGCCAGACCAAACAGAAGGCAACCGAGCGAGGAGAGGACATCGCTTCTGTACTTACCATCATAATGACACCCATTGGATGGAACACTACTATACAATAAAAAGGAGAGTCAAGGAGTTATGAGGAAGTGGCAAGTTGGAATGGCTGGTCTAGGAACATTCGAAGCCTGCGAAGCAAGCATATGGTCAGAAAACGGAGTGAGACCGAAATGAATGACGAAGCAGGAGACCGAAAAGGCAACGACCGACAAGGGAAGACTATTGAGATGCTCCCCGCCATAATCCAAGTCACGGTGAGGCTCCCAAAGGTGAAATCTGCAGAATAGCAAGAGGGTTTCTTGGAGGAGGAATCGAGGGTTTTTCAGAGGAGGATTCTCTACATCTAGTAGAAAAGTGCATGCTCGCAGGGCGAGATACGTGGAAGTATACACGACATACAGACCACCTAAGCAACCAAGGCAAAAGGGCCCGTAGAGCTTCTCTTTTAGTGAGGTGGACTACGAAAGGGTCCTATATCTGCATGACAATGCATTGGTGGTAACGTTGTTAGTCACCAACTACACCACCAAGAGGATTTTAATAGACAATGGAAGCTCAATAGATATCCTCCTTTGGGATGCATTCGCCAAGATGGGCATTGATCCTAGCAGACTACGGCCATCACCCACACCATTAAAGTCCTAGCCCCGCCACCTGTCCTCCTCGACTGTGACGTGGAAACATGGGATGCAGAAACTTTGTAGCAAGCAGAAGCAAATGAGCCACATGAGCTGGTAATGCTGCACCCAGAATGACCAAAGACTACAACATAGATAGGCACTAGGATCCAACCCGAGATTCAAAAGGCACTAAAGCGACTCTTGGTCGAACATAGGGATTTGTTTGGATGGAGCCACGAAAACATGCCCGAGATAGACAACGCAATCATTGAGCATCACCTTTGTGTCTACCCCTAGTAAGAAAGTCTAACATAATAGGGGGTCATTCAGCATGGAGAAGTAGGCAGCCATACCTGAAAAAGTAGATCGACTACTCACCGCAGGATTTATCAGAGAGGCTCACTACCCGCAAATGGTTGTCCAATGTAGTGTTGGTAAAAAAGTCCAATGGAGGATCTATGTGGACTTCACTGATATAAAAAAGGCATGCCCAAAGGATAGTTTTCCTCTGTCATGGATTCGACAATCACAGTGGATCTACTTGATTGTAGACTCAACAGCGGAACATCGGATGCTGAGTTTTATGGACGCCTATTCGAGGTACAACAGACGAGGAGAATACCTCTTTTATAACAGACCGAGGATTGTACTTCTATCGAGACATGCCCTTTGGTTTCAGGAACGTCGAGACAACATATCAGAGGCTTGTAAATAGAATGTTCAAGAAGCAGATTGGGCGAAGTATGGAGGTCTACGTTGACAACCTGCTAGTTAAAGGCAGAGAGCTATCCCAGTCCTTGGAGGACTTGAGGGAAGCCTTTGCCATGTTATGCCAATACAAAATGAAAGCAGACTAATAAAAGTCCCCGCTATCAGGACTAAGGTCATCGAGATAGGACTAGGAGAGCAGAGTGGGCTCAAGAAGTGGTGAAGCACTTAGACACTAGAGAGCTCCAAGCAGAATAGGAAGAGGCGAGGAAGATCAAAAGAAGAGCTACACAGCTCACCCGAATTGACGAGATGCTTTACAAGCGAGGCTTTTCAACCCCTTTATTGAGGTTTGCTCCCCACAGGAAGCCCAAGACGTCCTAACAAAGATATATGAAAGAGTGTGTAGGAATCACTTTGGAGGAAAGGCTTTAGGGAGAAAGGTTGTGAGCGCGGGTTACTATTAGCCTCAAGCCCTTAGGGACGCTAAAGAGTTTGTCAAGAAATGAGCGAAGTACCAAGTATTCGCTCCAATATCACGATGCCCGCCATAGGAGCTAACATCCATAATGTCCCCTTGTCCATTTGCTTAAAGGGGGTTGACTTTGTAGGATCCCTCCCACTAGAGAAAAGAGGAGTAAAGTTTGTGGTTGTTGTCGTGGACTATTTCACCAAATGGGCGGAAGAAGAACCCTGGCGACAATCACGGTGAGAAACATCACCAAGTTCCTTTGGAAGGCCATTGTATGCAGGTTAGGATCCCCCCAGAGCATCGTCTCGGACAATGGACGGCAATTCAACTCTTGCCCACTGGATGAACAATCGACCTAGCTCTTACCACTTACAAGACGCTCAAGGAAAGGAACTGTCAGGAACTGTCACACCCATGGAACGTAGAGCAACTGAAAAAATACTATCCTTGATTTTGTAAGAAGTGAAGAATAATGAATAAATGTTATCGTTTCCCTCTCATGCGTCTCCCAAGTTGCGGTGAGGAATAGAGCATGCAAATTATTAGACTGTTGAACCCACGCCAACCGGAGTCCTTAGACTCGCGATGAGTAATAGGGCATGCAAGTTCTCAGACTACACGACCCTCGCTCACTAATGTCGAGTCCTTAGACTCGCAGTAAGGAATAGGGCGTGCAAGTCCTTAGACTATGTGACCCTCGCCCACTCATGTCATGTCCTTAGACTTGGGGTGAGGAATAGGGCACGCAAGTCCTCAGACTGCATGACTCTCGCCCACTAATGTTGAGTCCTTAGGCTCACAGTGAGGAATAAGGCACGGATGTCCTCGGATTGCATGACCCTCACCAACTAGTGTCGAGTCCTTAGACTCGCAGTGAGGAATAAGGTGCGCAACTCCTCAGACAGTGCGACCCTCACCCACTAATGTCAAGTTCCTTTGGAAGGCCATTGTATGCAGGTTAGGATCTCCCAGAGCATCATCTCGGACAATGGACGGCAATTCGACTCTCGCCCATTGGACGAACAATCAACCTTGCTCTTACCACTTAAAAGACGCTCAAGGAAAGGAACTGTCACACCCATGGAATGTAGAGCAACTGAGAAAATACTATCCTTGATTTTGTAAGCAATGAAGAATAATGAATAAATTTTATTGTTTCCCTCTCATGCGTCTCCCAACTCGCGGTGAGGAATAGAGCATGCAAATTATTAGACTGCGCAACCCTCGCCAACCGGAGTCCTTAGACTCGCGATGAGTAATAGGGCATGCAAGTTCTCAGACTACACGACCCTCGCTCACTAATGTCGAGTCCTTAGACTCGCAGTAAGGAATAGGGCGTGCAAGTCCTTAGACTATGTGACCCTCGCCCACTAATGTCGAGTCCTTAGACTTGGGGTGAGGAATAGGGCGCGCAAGTCCTTAGACTGCATGACTCTCACCCACTAATGTTGAGTCCTTAGGCTCACAGTGAGGAATAAGGCACGGATGTCCTTGGATTGCGTGACCCTCACCAACTAATGTTGAGTCCTTATACTTGCAGTGAGGAATAAGGTGCGTAAGTCCTCAGATAGTGCGACCCTCACCCACTAATGTTGAGTCCTTAGACTAACGGTGAGGATTAGGTAGCGCAAGTCCTCAGACTGCATGACCCTTGCCCACTACTATCCTTTAGACTTGCGGTGAGGAAAAAGAAATAAGGCACGCAAGTCTTCAGATTACGCGACCCTCTCCCGCTAATGTCAAGTGCTTAGACTCGCGGTCAGAAAAGCATTAAGAATTTCAAACACTTGGAATACAAAATGTATAACGCAAAACGCTCAAAGGAAATTAATTCAATCAATCCGTACAAGAGGAAATCTCCATTTATACAAAATATCAGTCTAGAACAAAAAATGATGACTATTACAACCAAGAAAGAAAGGCGCATTGCTCAAGCTGGAGGAGTGGGAGCTAGGAATGCATCGGGCATGGTATCCCTTCCTAGAGAATCAATGTACTGGCAGGAAGCGCAGTTGGGCTTGAAGAACTCAAGGTCGAAGGTCCTCAGGTCAGTTTGAGGGTTTGCAAACAAGAAGGTCCTCAGCCTTTCCAAGCCAGCCTTATACCCATAGCCGAAAGCCCTGTTGAGGATAGGCTTGGTTGCTAGGAGTTGAGAGGAAATTCGAACGACTTACTCATCTAAAGTAGCTAGCTCAAATTCAAACTCCTTGATGCGAATATCGCAAGCCTTGACTCTCCGAGCAACATGGAATTCATCAATTAGCTATGTATCTCGTATATCCCATGACGGTCCTTCTTAATTGCCGAAGGGCAATTGGATAGCTCGTCCAATGCCCCTTGGTTTCATTCAAGTCAAGTCCAGGCTACGATGGGCCTCCTCGCCCTTTGCCGCTATCTCAAATAGCTCATGGCAGCGTCGCCTAGCCTCATCCAACTCTGTCTCTGGACAGGACAACTGTCCCTGTCTCGACGTTATTTCTTCCTAAAGCACTCGTAATTCAAAGTGGGCATGAGTAGCTTCTCCCCTCACGCTAGCAAGCTCCTCACTGAGGTCGGCCGCTTCTTCACATAGACCAGCCAAGTCAATTTCCAGCAACCGTATGTATCCGTTAGCTTGTTCGAGGATCACCTCCAAATTATCCTTCTTGGCATGTAACGTCGCAACCTCCTTCCCCGCCTAGAAGGCGAACATACGCGTGGCTCTAACTTCATCCTCCAAATTGGCCTGTTCGTTGATGATCTAGGCAGCCAGCTGTTCCATGCCCTGCCAAAATCACACACATATAAGGATCCAAGTCCAAAGAAAGGAAAGTGGAGGCCAAACAAAAAAAAAAACAACCTATAGAAGAAAAGAAGTTTCTCAATGGGTCCGACATAGCACTAATGAATCGTCTCTTGCCAGGAACCCCACCACACTCGAGGGTCGAGACAGACCAGCATGCCCCCATCACAAGGAAGGGCCCCGGGCCACGGAAGGACCTCAGGGGACAAGAGCACTCTCAAGGATGCCTACCCCTACCTGAAAGGTGGGCAGAGATGAACCCACTGTTGCAGGGTCGACCATTGGCGACTGCCCCAAGCCTTGCCCCTCGATAGGAGAACAAAATTTGGTGATTGGGTAGATTCGAATTCCCAATATTACCTAAACCATTCGAGTCATGGGAACCTTCTCGGACGGCAGATTGCCCCTTATAGTAACTTGAGTCAACCTAGTGCGGCCGCCAGGCAAGTGAAGAGGTTCCAAATCTGCTTCTGGAGACCTTGAGGTCACACGAGGCTCGAGCACCACCTCGGCCTCGCGACAAGACCACTTCCCTATCTTCTCTATCTGGGTCATGGCATACCTCTTCTTATCATGAGAAGTGGTCGATTCCTTTGGAAGGTGACGAGCACTCGCGTGAGACCGTGGGGGCATCACAAAAAATCTATCAATATGGGCCCTCGTCAACAAGCCCTTTGTCCAAACAGATTCCTGGTTATGCTCAACCTAGGAGTAAACTATCCCAACACGAGCTTGCTCTCGTTGAGAGAGGGTACAGTTATCACTTTGTCATCAGGAACAAATGGCACAAACTAGGAAGTTAGCCTTATTGACTTCCCTACCAAGGAATTCCCATCCCAGGCCAGAAACAAGAAAAAATATTTTCTATTATTGTTTGGCATTCGAATGACGGCCCTCGAATTGAGCGGGGCAATATCGAGGGTGGGAGTAGAAGCTGCAAATGTTACCTTCCAAGGAACTCGCGTGGGTAGCAAGGAACTCACGGGTAGTCAAGTCAAGTTACCCCTCTCCGACAGGTTCCAAAACCATTCTCCATGTGACACAACAACACATAAGGATCCTCTAGGCGTTAGAGTGAAGTTGAGCCAACGCCAACTTCAAGTAGTCAAGAATGTCGTGCACTTGGTGTGGACGGCCCCTTGGGAAGGAACCTCAAGAACCACCGAATCAGGGATTCCATCGATTTTGGGGTCTGAAGCTTTCTTTTCCATCTCTTTTTTTTCTCCCCTCTCCCTGACGACTTCTCCCTCCCTAATCATTCTCCTCCCTATCACTTTCTTTTCCCTATTTTCCCTCTTCCCATTTCATCCCTGTTAACGTTATGTTGCGTAAGCCTTTGAGCCGGGTTCTAGCAACTCAAGTTTAGGCCTTTATACCTGCACACTCAATAAAATAAAGGAGAGGAGCTCGATGGTGGTCGAGGAGCCTCCGATGCTTAAGTCAGTAAATCTCCTTAGTAGTTTGTGCTAGAGTGAAAGAGCTTAGAAAGAGTTCTTCATACCTCGGAGTTGGCTTTTTTATGAGGTTTTTTTTTTTTTTTGGGGGGGGGGGTGGACATCCCATACCTTACATTAGGCGATTTATGTCACTTCGACTATTGTTGGCTCTTGGGGTAGCATCATTAATGAGGCGTGGGGGCCGAGGGATGGTGCTATTAATGCGACGTGGCTCCCTGAGTGGCATCTTACCAATATATGATCAGTGTCGTGTTCCCCCATACCCTCCATTTAGGGAATCAAGAGCCATCCATGTTTCTCGACCACTTGTAGGTATAAGTCTCGAGTGTTAGATGTCAGTGGGGATGCTAGGGTGACGAGTCCTGCGTGGGGGTTGCCTCACGAGTTGGTTTAGCTTGCGGGTTGGGTATTCAAAAGGGGTGCAATCACTCCTTTAGAAAATGATTGTTGGGCTGGGTTGGGCCCCTCATGGGCCTGACACATGGGCCTAAGAGGAGGGAAATTTTCCTTACAATTAGCCCTCCAATTCCTATTGGACTAGTCCGGTGGAAATTATTTTTGCCCTTATCTTATTTTGCTTCCTTTTATGTGGTTGTGTCCGTTGAACTTGCATGTCTTAGACTGTTTGTACTCGATTGTCATTCAGATTTTCCATCATTAATGGTATTAGGCGATTGTTCCTCTCCCAGTTTTAGTGGCACGTTCTATGAAAGTCGAATTTGGCACTTGCTTGCGTCCATTTGGTTCCCCTAGCATTGATGGTGTTAGGAGTCTCTTTCTCTCCCACATCACATCATACAGTACGCGCTGCAGGATTCGTGCTCGTCTTGCTGGCCTCATGGGGCATGTGTTTTCCCATGATCTGGGATCCCAACCATCACTGGGACCTATTTAAACCTCAACACCTTCGTCATTTGAAGCCTACTTGTATTGTTTGCCATCATTTCCCTTATCTGAATCCCTTGTAATTTTGTCCTTTCCTTTCTTCCACGTGTTTCTTGCCTTTTCTTCCTCTATCTTCATATTCTCATGGCTCCCAAGAACTCTTCCTATGCTGCTTCCAAGCGCTCCAACTACGTCAATCCCTCCGGTTCCTCACGGGCTCCCAGGGGTTTAGACCCTCCTAGGTTCGTACCGAGTCCCAACGTGCAATCGATCGGGACTCCAAGTGAGTTAGAGTCTCTAAAAGCTACCTTCAAAGCATCCGGCATCGTGGAGTTCATGGTGCCGGAGCCCCAAGAAGGAGTATTGGACTCTAAAGGCTGCACCTCGAAGGTAGCCTTGTACCCAAGCATGTTCTCTAGCGGCCTTTGGCTACCCTTCTACCATCCAATTTGCAACATGCTAGACTACCTACGTTTGGTAATGGCACAACTCCATCCTAACGCGTGGTGGATTTTGGTGTCCTGTTGTATTATCTGGCGGTGGGAACTGTAGGAGGTGGGTTCAGAAATCCCTAACCTCACTGCTCATAAGTTCTTTCTCACCCACAACCTCTTGGAGCAAAGTGGCAACACATGTTGCTTTCGGTTGATTCATGCGTTGGCCAGCATGAAGTCAAAGTATAATTGGGTGAACGAGTGGAACGGGCTAGTCTTTTTCTTGTCAAGAGGATGGGAATTCCGGTCAGTCAGGTCAATCGGCGCGACTACCCTTTTCACACCATCTGGGTGGTTGTCGGTGAGGACAAGAGCATTCGGCTGTCGGCAACTCCTGAAGAGGTGAGTCAAATCGAGATTGTTAGGGCCTGGGTGAAGGCGCACCCAGACGATGTTTACTTCGAGGCCTTGCTGGATGAGAGCAACATCCGTCGGTATCTGGCTCCCCCAGCCAACATGCATTTTGTTGATTGTCGCATTCCCATGCAATTGGTTGTTCCCTAAGTTCGCAAGCATTCCCCTAGCCCGCCGACGGTAGGGAAAGGGAAGAAGCCTAGGAGTGACGTTCTCGCTCACAACAGCCCTGACTCAGCATGGATGCCTCCCCCGGAGTAGTCTTCTATTCCTGAGGTTGTCCAACGGCCAAAGCCTTCCTCGGAGAGGGGTAGGAAACCAGAAACCTTCTTTGTCTCCCAAAGCTGCGTCTTCCTCTTCTTTGCCATGCAAGGCGAGTGGGGCTAAGGCTCTTTAGCAGGTCCGGGCCAACCCTTTGATGGCCGATGTTCCTTAACTCAAGGGGTCCCTTCAAGTTCTTTTAGAGGTCCCTTCTCCAACCCTGCCGGGCAACGCCCATGGTGGGGGGGGGGGGAGACCCTTTCCCGGGGGGAAGAGTTGCTCTCTACAGTTTTACGGAGTCCTTTTGGACCTTTTTACCCGGGTGTCCCAAATAGTGGTCTTGTCTCCCGAAGTCTCCCATTGCCTATTCCCCCGAAGTAGAGGTTGTCTTAACTGAAGTCGCTTTTAAGGGGGGTTGAGTTGACGACTTTGTGTTTGGGATGGAAATGACGAGAGCAGTGTCATGGGCTACCAGGATTCTAGTTGATGCGTCCGAAGCTGAGGCCGCAGTGGTGCCAATTGAGGTTAATAAAAATTCGACTGTTGTCACCGATGTTAGGGCTTCATTGCCCTTCACTGGCACCATCCTGACTTTTGTATCGACTGAAACCAAGGCCGAGGTCATGGTGGCATCAGTGGGGGCCAGCGAAATTCTGGCTATTTTTGCCGATGCTAGGGCCTCATTGTCCTTCACTGACACCCTCCTGGCCTTAGCATCGACAGGTGCTAGTGCCGAGGTGGTGATGGAAGGGGCGAGGGAGACCAAGGGAGCTCTCCCAAGACTTGATATTGGCGCGTTGGAGGTGGGGGCTAGTGAGACTCCGGGTGTTCCAACTGACCTAGGGGTTTTTGCCATCCTTTTCGACCTCAATGCTGGCACCTGGGAGGTTGGAGAAGATCTTGAGTGCGCCTCAGAAGATGAAGGTGAAGCTCCGGAGGTCCATCCTCGATGGAGTTCATGAGGGGTGCTGATGGGCTGGGTGGAAACGACACTTTGGTCGAACCCCCTTTGAGGGAAGCAATCACATTGCTTCGAGGTTGGCAGTTGGCAGGGCCTATTCTGAATATGTCCAAGAGATGGCCAGGAAGTTCAAGGAGTTATTTTTTGGGGCTAACTCTTAACTTGTCATCTTCCTCTTTTAGTCTTCTTGGCATATTTTCTTTTATACTGACTTGAAAACTTTTGTTGCAGGGAGTGGAGCAACTTGTGGCCTTCATTACGGGTGATTGGGAGGCCCTGGAAGGAGACAACCAGGCATTCTGATCCTTGGCGTAATTGACCATGAAGCAGCTTCAACTCCGTCATCGAAAGGCACAGCTCAGCCGCAAGCGGAGGCAGAAAAGGATACTCCAGCTCTGTCATTGAAAGGCCAACCGAAAATCTAACCTAGCGAGGTCACGAGAGGAAGTCGATTCCCATCACCTTGAAGCGGCGCTCAACGAGGAAGCTAGGGACAACCTTCAGGACTCCTTTAACTGCCAGCTAGAGGAGTTGGACATGCTCCAAGCTAAAAATTCAAGGCTAGGGAAACATCATAACTCTAATGCTTGGTCGTACAAATGGCTGGAAGGGAGATACGAGGAGCTTTCCAAGCCCTCAAAGAATAAGTCAGATTCTCTTAAGGCCAAGTCCCAGAGCGTGAAGGAGTTGGAGGTCGAGAATGCCTTAGCTCGAGCCGGGAAATCCAATGAGAAGAGTTGGGCTGATCAGTTGGAGACTAGGTCGGCTGAGGCCGATCGTACAATAGCTGCTCATAAAGCAACTATCAAGGACCCGCGCTCCCACCTGGATCATGTTAAGGTCGTCTTCCCTCAGCTGCGAGACAAGCTTTCACATGTCAGTTTGGTTCGTGATGACACTGGTCTTACGGCTATCTAGAAGGCTTGGAGAGAATGCGGGACCATGTGCTCGTTAACCCTCATAGTGACTTGAGGTCCTTGGTGAAAGACCTTCCTCCAGACCTGGCAATGCTGAATTGAGGCGCCTAAATAGGAAATGAACTGATCCCAAGCACACTCTTAGACAACCCTGCCAGTTGAACCCTAATTGTCTTGCATCTTTTCCTCTTGAATCTTTGTGTTTTTATTTTCTTCATTTGTATGTAAACTTTGCAACAATGTTGATGAATTCATGAGTATTATTTTACCTTCTTGTGCTCCTTTTTCTTTCTTTGCCTTCTCTCTCTCTCTCTCTCTCTCTCTCTCTCTCTCTCTCTCTCTCTTTTTCAGGGAGTGTTACAGGCGAGAGGAGTTGAGTGAACTTGGTTAGCATAGGCCATGCTAGTTGCCTTCACTAGGCAGGCAAGACAGGGCCTAGATGGGCGGTTCGAATGACCGAGGGTCAGCATTTGGCCACGGGCTTGCCCATATTCTACAGATTTCGTGGGGGGGGGGGGGGGGAATGGGAGCTATACGAAAGGATCAACCCAAATAACACTTAATTGTAATTGTAACTGCAGAGTTTACAAACCTTGGTCATTTTGATGACGCGTGATGAAAGTTTTAGGCACTTGCTTTGTTGCCGCCTCTTCGTTGGAGGAGTCACACCCTGGGAGTTAAAGTCGGGCAATCCAGATACTGCACCCACTCTTTCGGGGAGAGGCTTGGATGCCTTAGGCTAACTCACCTCTTTGGTTACCTCGGTGAGGTAAGTTGCCGGACAACTGAGGAGCTGGTCCACTCTTCGCCGTGACGGGCGTCGGGGATTGGGATAAGTTGTTCTCCTCCGTGAAGGGGAGAAGTAGCTCTAGGTTGGAATCTCCCTGTAAGCCGAGCAGTTTGAGACTGTGGCCACTCCCGCCTGTTGACATAACAGGGAAGGTAAGTGTGGGGTAGGCTGGCGTTGATCCTGCTCTTCACCGTGGCAGAGGTCAGGATAAGTTGCCAAGTAGTCGAGAGCCTGAACTCGCTCTCCATAGTGACAGGGATAAAGCAGCCTTAAGGCGTAACTCATCCCTTTGTGTCCCACGGGGAGCTAAGTTGCTGGGCAGTTTGAGACTAAACCCGCTCTTACATGTTGACGTCCACTGGGAAGGTAAGTGTTGGGCAACCAAAGGCTAAACCTGCTCTCCATTGCGAGAGGGATAAAGCAACCTTAGGGTGTAATCCGTCCCCTTTAGGCCCCGTAGGGAGGTAAGTTGCCCGACATCTAAGGAGCTAGGTCTGCTATTTGTCGTGATGGGGTTATGGTAAGTTATTGGCAGCCAAAAGGCTAGACCCGCTCTCCTTCGTGAGGGAGGTTGGGTCGCCAGGAGGGCTGGACACGCCTGTTGACCCTCACAGGGGGGAAGTTTTCGGGCAGTTTTCGGTGATGGAGATTATTTTCCTGGAGAAGAGAGTCGAGATAAAGCTGGGGAGAGGGCGGGTCACAATTCATTCCAGAAAAAAAACCATATTTTCATTAATAACTTTTTAACTATGATCTTCTTTCAACAATAAAACTTCCGCAAATGCTCGGCATTCCATGGGTGGGGCAGCTCTTTTCCTTTGGAGTCTTGGAGCCGGTGGAAGCCTGGGCGGTTGTTGGCGGTAAACACAGAGGGGCCCTCCCATCGAGGGCCCAGTTTACCTTCATCTCTAGTGGTCGTCCCCGTTTGCTTTAACACCATGTCGCCTATCTTGAATGCCTTCAGTCATACCCGTTTGTTAAAACATCGTTCAACCCTTCTCTTATTGACCGCCGTCCTCACTTCTGCTACAAGCATGACCTCCTCCAACAAGTCGAGATGTTCTTCTAGTTGCTCGTTGTTTGAGCTTTGCTAAAAAGGTTGCACCCTGTAGTTTGGAATCTCAACCTCAACTGGCGGCATCGCTTCATGTCTGTAGGTGAGGGTGAAGGGAGTTTCTCCCGTAGGGGTCCTCACCATGATTTAGTATGCCCATAATACACCGAGTTCCTCTGCCTAGGTGCCTTTCCTATCGCTGAGTTTCTTCTTGAGAATCTCCATCAATGTCTTGTTGGTTGCCTCTATTTGCCCATTGGACTACGGGTGCCTTAGAAACAAATATCGAGATTTGATTCCCAGGTTTTGGCACCAGTTTTGGTAGTGGTTGGAGTGTCTCCCGTTATCCGATATGATGAAAAGGGTGGTGTCGAATCTGCAGATGGCGGTTTTCCACAAGAAGCAGGTGATATTGCTCGTCGTGATCATTGCTAACGCTTCAGGCTTTACCCATTTGGTGAAATAGTCCATTGCCACCCCCATGAACTTTATTCCCCCTTTGTCCGGGGGGAGGGGACCCACCAAATCAAACCCCCATTATGTGAACGACCATGGTGAGGTGATTGACGTCAATTCCTCGGGCAGGCAATGGGATACCAGGGATTATTCTTGACATTTTCTACACTTTCGAACATATTCCTTTGCATCTTGGAGGGCACAAGACCAGTAGTACCCCACCCTCATCACTTTGCCCGCTAGCATCTTTCCTCTGGAGTGGTCACCACAGATTCCCTTATGCATCTCTGCCAACACGTACTTGGCATCTTCAAATGATATCCACCTTAAGAGAGGCATGATGTAACCTCGCCTGTACAAAACTCCTTCAAGTAAGGTGTAGCGTGCTGCTCTATACCTGATTTTCCTAGCTTCCCACTTGTTATCGGGTAACTCGTTAGCGTTTATGTACTTCATTATGTCTAATGCCCACTCCGGGGCTCCTAGTTTTACCTCCATGACTTCAATTCCTATGGCGGGCACTTTAACAATCCTGATCACCGTTTGTTTTGGTAGAGGAGAATCTTCTTGTCCGGACGCCGCTCTTGCCAACCTGTCCGCCTTTTGTTTCTCGACCCTTGGTACTTGTTGGATCTAAAAATATTTGAAGTAGGCGTGCTCGGCCTTTATCAGTGTTAAGTACTTCTTTAGTTTTTCACTCTTTGTAGTAAACTCCCCCCGCACCTGGTTGACAACCATTTGAGAGTCGGCCCGCACCTCTATCTCCTCAGCACCCAATGATCTGGTGATTACCAACCCAGAGAATAGTGCCTCGTACTCACCCTCGTTGTTGGTGGTTTTAAATGCCAACATAATAGCGTAATCATGCTCCTCGCCTTTGTCAGTAACAATATGCACCCCCATTCGCCCTCCAACCCGGCAGGACGAGCCGTTAACGTAGACCTGCCAGAGATTAATGCGAGGTGCATGATCAAGTTCTTTTGGGAGGCCGATAAACTCTGCCACAAAATCTGCCAACACATGTCCTTTGATAGCGTTTATGGGTACGTATTCAATGTCAAACTCGCTCAGCTCCACTGTCTAGTTTTTCAGGTGTCCCGAGACATTAGGTCGTTGTAAGATCTTCTTCAGATGGGTTTCAGTCAGGACCCTCACCGGGTGAGCTTGGAAATACGGGCGGAGTCGTTGGGCGATCACTACTAAGGCGAAGATGAGCTGGTCCATGCGTGAATATCTGGCTTATGCTCCTCGATAGGCGTGGCTGGCGTAATACACAGGCCTTCAAATTCCTTCTTCTTCCCTCACCATGGTCGAGGAAACCGCATGTGGGGAGACTGACAAGTATAAGGTCAGGGTCTCCCCACACTTAGGTTGGCTGAGTAGTGGAGGGCTGGTAAGGTACATTTTGAGAGCCTTGAAAACTTGGTGACATTCATTGTCCCAGGATTGTGTCTTTCGTAATACTTTGAAAAACGGCAGGCACTTGTGAGTGGATCTGAATACGAGTCTGTTAAGGGCTGCCACCCGACCGCCAAGTTTCTGCACTTTGTTGATGTTTCGAGGTGGAGCCATGTTGAGTATAGCCTCCACTTTCTCTGGGTTAGCTTCTATTCTCCGTTCTGAGACCATGAAACCTAAAAACTTCTCAGAACTTACTCCAAACGCACACTTTGCCAGGTTGAGCTTTATTTGATACTACCGTAGTACCTTGAAGGCCTCACGGAGGTATGCAAGGTGTTGATCAGGAGCTCCACTCTTGACTAGCAAATCATCCAAGTAAACATCCATATTTTTTTCTATCTGACTTTTAAACATACGGTTGACCAGCCATTGATAGGTGGCTCCTGCGTTCTTCAACCCAAACGACATGGCCGAGTAACAATACAACCCCTATCAGTAATGAACGAGGTCTTCTCCTCATTGCCGGTGTTCATGCAGATCTGGTTGTACCCAGAGTAGGCATCCATAAAGCTCAATATGCGATGGCCTACATTGGATTCGACAATCAGATCGATGCAGGGGGTAGTGAGAAGCTATCTTTTGGGCATGCTTTGTTCATGTAACATACGGATCCCCAAATTAGGGCATTAAAATAGTTTTAGTCTATTTATTTAATTTTAGTCTAATTATTATTCATTGATTAAACATTTTTTTATTATATATCAAATAGGATTAGTATTATTTATGGGACAAATGTAGGTAATTTATCAATTTATATTTTGCTAAGTTTGTTAATATTAAACCACTAAACGAGTTTCCCTTAAAATGTACTTCTAATTTTTATCTTACTCTTAGTGACCAGATAAATTTTACTTATTTATCTAAATCTCAAATTCTCATTACCAATCCTGCCACTAGAATCTCCATTCAGAACCCATTATACACAATCCTCCTCAATTACAACCTTATCAAGTTAGTTGCTCCCTTCTACAGATTAAACATCAAACTCCCAAACCAAATCAAACACGTTGAACAATTCCCTTTCGTCTATATATATATATAAATATATATATATATATATAAATATATATATATAAATATATATATCGGCTCTCCCTCTACGATTTCAAAGGACAACCATTCTCACATCCTCCGTAGTCTCCGAGTGGATCTCCATTCGTTGCGGGATCTCTCTGCCCCTCTCGGTAAGCTTCGTCTCTATCGCCCAAATGTTTCTACGGTTTTTTATTTTCTTCTTTCCTCCACAGGAGACTATGTTTCTCTACAAAACAAATTCTTCTATGTACAGTTGGTTCATGCAAATGGTGTGGAGTCTTTGAGGCCACATCAAATAAAATATATATAAAAAAAAAAGACAAAAGACCATGCCCACGCAAAACCAAAATGAGAAAGAAAAACTCCAAACAAAAATACTGAAACAAAGCTCGTGTTCCTCTGGATCTTTGTCTTCCTACTCGTCTGGGTTTTCAATTGCCAACTTTATTTGTATTTTTTGCTTCCATTCTTAAATCTACCCTTGGTGGCTTAGCTAATTTTGGCAGATCTTGAGAAAGAGCTTTTCTAGCAAACTGAATACTCTTTTCAGGAGCCAGTGACATGGACTTTCCTTCTTCATCAACAGACAATATTCTAGGACTTATGTCAATTGGAGGTTGTATTTGGTTACTTGTTTTTTGGGATCTGGCTTCCAGTTGACTCGGTCCCAAGTTTTGAGTCTTCATGTTTTTTGCAGCAGGTAGAGGGGGCACCAAAATAGAAATGAAGGAAAACCCAGAAAACCCACTACCAAAAATCCATTTACTCAGAAAGCCCACCACCAAAAATCAAACAAACATTGAAATGAAGGAAAAAAAGAGTAGATAATTAGAACCTTATTTATGGTAACTCAGAAATAAATCAGTGGGGAAAAAAAGACGTACTTTTTGAGCGTTCACGTAGGCTTCAGCCCGGCGCTGCTGTACTGCAAGGAACCTACGAAGCAGATGGAGGATTTTGGAAGAATCGAAGCAACCTACGGTATTTTCAACCTCCATTGGTTCTGTAGTAGAGACCTTCTTCTCGAAATCTTCCATGATCGTCTTCAGAGAGGTAAGAACTCCATTGGTTCTGTATTTTCTCCTTTCGTTTCGTCTTTAGAGAGCTAAGAGCTCAAGGGCAATGAAAGAGAGGGAGGGAAATGGAAGGAGGGATCACTAAACGGGGCGTTTCGATTTTTTGCCACATCAGTCGGTTTTTGCATCACGCTTACACAAAGCGATTGCCTTTAGCTTTTTTCCTACAAAATATAAAGTTGCTTTAAGTCTTTTAGCCCATATCTTATATACTCATCGGTAGCTTTTTAGTATTTACAGAAATTGCCACTAAAAGTTAGCCATGAACCGTCACTTTTCCATTCTCTCAGTCCCTCTAATTTTTCTCTCTTAGCTACCCTCTCAATAAATAATTTATTACCTTGTTACCTTATCAGAGTTGTACAAGCAAGAGGATAGCTTTTCTTGTTTCCAATAAAGTAAAACTTTTGAACTCTACGTGATGTAGGTATGGGTCACTTTCAAAATTGTTATGTTATTAAGTTATTACCCTTCCCACTAAATCATGGAAGCATGTGATTATAGTAATAGTTTACGAGAGTCGAGGTATTATTAAAGAATCGAGTATTTCCCATGATAGAGCATTTTCAGGATAAAGTATATTACAAGCTTTAAATAGAATTAGTAATTCTTAGATTTAGAACATGGTGGAATAATGACTAAATTGCCTTCCGTAGTACGAATTTAATAGAATATTATGACACATCATTCTAGAAATTTAGTGACATTCAGTTTTTCGTATAAGGACGAACTACGAGGAGAGATTTCGAAAATTAGCACTCCAAGGTAAGTAGTTTGATCATAAATTAGGATTAGTATATGTTAGCTAGGTATATATATTATTATTAAATCTAGTTTCTTTTGAAGCCAGTGTTTACGTACCATGCAGGTTATGATATTTGCAAGCATGACATTTATCATGTTTCATTCCGCATATTATAGTTATGTATGTATTATGCATCTCATACATCTCACGTTGCATAAGACACGTAAGCTATCTTAAATTCAAGTGCAAGATAATATCAGATCAGTATAACCAGATGGTCATTCAGATGCATGGTACCAATGCGATTTCAGGGTGAAAGTGCAAATCACGGACTCAAGCGTGGTCCACCGTAGTACGCCAGAGTACTGCACAGTCGGATCTCCTTTGCTATAGCAAGGGGACTTCGTGCACAACCTTGCACACATGGTTAACTGTGCTGACCAACCAGATAAGTCAAATCAGTCATATATATTAGATCAGTCAGTTAATTTAGATAAATCAGTCATATGCACACCATAAGCATCAACATGAATTATCATGATTTTAGGTTATCAACATTAAATGATTTATGAAAAACCTTATGTTAAATATGTTTACGTTATGATGAGTTTCTTACTAAGTTATCGACTCATTTTAGTTTTTTTAAGTTTTTAAACCACCCTAGTTGAGCATGATAAGGAGTACGAGCAAACGGACCATGATTAGATGAAGCA
Organism: Juglans cinerea; assembly: GCA_961763995.1. NCBI lineage: Eukaryota > Viridiplantae > Streptophyta > Magnoliopsida > Fagales > Juglandaceae > Juglans > Juglans cinerea. The sequence goes on along the minus strand of CAUIVZ010000002.1, from coordinate 27,300,970 downwards.
GTTGATTAAATTCCAGACTCCATAGAATAAATTACTTTTATGACATAAATTTTATTCAGTTTATTTTATTTGTTATTTTTTAAAAGACATGTTTTAATTAAATAATTCTTTTGATGAAATAAATGTAAATTTTATTTTATTAAATATGAGATCTATTGTCGGGATATTTTTATGAAAACACATGACAACTCCAGCCTATGGGAGGGGGTGTTACAGTTCAAATCGGTGAAATCGACGCACATTCTCCACTTGCCGCTTGGATTTTCACCAACACCACATTGGGTCCGAGTAATGTGCTTCCCATTTGAAACCTACCGTTAGTAAACGGTCAACTTCTACAGCGATGGCTGTGTTCTTCTCAGCACTAAAGTTTCGGCATTTTTGTCAGACCCCCTTGGCTTCCAGGTTCATGCTCAGGTAGTGTTGCACAACACTTGGGTTGATCCCATGCATGACCTCATGATTCTAGTCGAAGACATCCCGATGATCAAGCGTTAGCCAACTGCCAATCCTGGTCGTAGCTTTGGGGCAACTCGGCTCCAGGAGGATTAACTCCAGTGGCTCATTTGGCTCTACATTTTTGAGCTCTTGCTCATCTCGAGTCTCTCTCTCCATTGCAGCGTATTTAGGCGAGGGCGGGGGAACGTGGTCATCAATCGGATGGTCAATTAAATTAACCCCTTTCCTCTTAGGCCTTAACTCCTGGACGTAACACTCACCTAGGGGGGTCGGGAACTTCATCTTCATATGGTAAGTTGATGTTACCACCCTCAAGTTGTTGAGAGTAGGCCTGCCAAGTATGGCGTTGTACGACGAGGGGGCTTTTACTACTATAAAGTGGGTCATGTTTGAGGTTGTATAAGGGGCCTTGCCTGCTAAGACAAACAGAGTTACTGGCCTGACCATATCTCCCGAGAAGCCTTTTAATGGCATGGGCATTGGTTGGAGGCAGGAAGGGTCAATCACCATTCGGGGTGAAAGGTTCTTAGAAAAGGATGTCGGCAGAGTTGCCATTGTCAACAAGGATCCTTTGGGTGGTGAAGTTGGAAACTAGCATAGTTATTACCAAAGCGTTTTCATGAGGGTATAGGACCCCCTTTTCGTCGTCCTCTCCGAAAGAGATGACGGGTGTAGGCCCACCTCTCATATGCATGGTGGAATGGTATTCAGCCGAGTACAGCTCTTGGTATCATGCATGCCTGGTATGTGCCTTCTTGCCAAATGAGATGGCACGCCCCCACTGGCGAACCCTTCGCAATGGTTCTGATCTCGCCCAGTGGGGGGCCTTCTTAGGGCAGTGTTCAGGGGCAACCATGTGGTGGCCTCCGTTCAGCTATTCTTTGTCTCGGGCTTTCTTCCCTCGGCCTGTTGGACCTTTCTATACTTCTCTCCCGCAACCTTCTTCTCTGCTCCTGCTCCAGTCTCCGACCATTAGGGTATTGGGGTCTCTATCACTCCATCTTCTCTCACTCCTCCTTCAAGGAAATGCAATCTTTTGTGTTGTGGGTGGTGGACTGGTGGTAGGTGCAATAAAGGCGATTATTGCTCCTGTAGCCTACTTCTCAGGCAACAGGCAAGTCTTCTTTTTGGATAGTGAGTGCTGCTCAGTCGAATCAAAACCCTAGTCCTCTCGTGGGGGCTTCTTCCCTCCTGTTGTCGTAGTTTCTTCTTTGTCTTCTCGCGGGCCCTGCTCTTACCTGACTCCTTCCCCTTTCTATCTGCTTGCTCCAATTCTTTCTTCCTAGGCTTGGTCAAGGCCCGAAGTGTGTCCTCGATGTTGATGAAGTTTTCAGCCTAATCCATAAACTCTCGTAATGTGGCGGGAGTTCTTCTGGCTAATTCTGCCATGAATTGGGATCGAGGTCATACTCCCCCCCCTAACAATGCTGCCAAAGTTATTTTCTGATCTTGGTCATCTATTGTCATGTGTTCCTTGTTGAACCTAGACAGGTCCACCTTTAGGCCATCATCTTCCCCCTGCATGATGGTCAGGATATACGCCGCAGGGCACCTCCTCCTTCGGCTTGCCATAAATTGTGTGAGGAACAGGCAGGCCAGCTCCCCGAAGCTATCTATAGATCTAGGCGTTAGAGACCCGAACCATAGTATTGCTAGTCCCCTCAAAGTTAGCGGGAAGGCCCTGCAGGCTACCTCCTCATGGAAAGCATGTAGACTCATCTGGGTTGTGAAGGTCTCCAAGTGTTTAAGGAGGTCCCTTGTCCCGTCCTACATGTCCATGAGGGGAACTCTAAACTTGGCAAAAGGGCAGGCCACTATTGGTGAGCAGCTAGTCTACTAATGATGACGTACCCATCTTCTTTGCCATCTCTTCATACTTCCCTTTTAGATTACGCAACTCAATTTGCATATTCCTCCTCCACGCCACCTCTTCCTCCTACGTTTCTGGATTCCACATGTTCGTTGTTGCTTAATTGGTTCCGCGTTGTTTTCTGGTATGTTGGTACCTACTCTGAGTGTCTCATTCTCTTTACGGAGGGTCTTTACTTCGATAGTTAACTTTCCCACTAGTTATTCCATCGCCGCGAGCCTCGCTTCCATGTTCGGCAATACTGCTTCTTCTTGTCCCTAAGTTGTTTGAGAACGGATTGTTGCAGGCATACGAAGGACACGTGAAGTCTATAAAGATCCCACAGACGACGCCACTATTAACTTCGTGTTTCGTACACCTTTGGGCCGAGTTCCAGAAACTTGGGTTTGGGCTTTTATACCTGCACACTAAATAAAACAAATGAGAGGAACTCGATGGTGGCTGGGGAGCCTCCGATGCTAAAGTCAGTAAATCCTTAGTAGTTTGTGCTAGAGTGCGAGAGTTTAGAGAGCTTAGAGAGAGTTCTTCATACTTGGGGGTTAGCTTTTATATGAGATTTCTGGGGGGACATTCCATACCTTACATCTGGGGGTTTATGTCACTCTAATGCACCGTGGCTCTTGGGTGGCACCATTAATGCGACGTGGGAGTCGGAGGATGGAGCTATTAATGCGGCGTGGCTCCCCAAGTGGCATCTTACCAGTAGATGATCAATGTTGCATTCCTCCATACCCTCTGTTAGGGAATCAAGAGCCATATGCGTTTCTCGCCCACCCGTTGATACGGGTCCTCGAGTGTTAGGTGTCGATGGGGATGCTAGGGCAATGAGTCCCATCTATCCCTGTCATTCGTCTTTCTTGCGTGGGGGTTGCTTTACGGGTTGGTTTAGCTCGTGGGCCAGGTATTCAAAAGGGGTGCAATGACTTCTTTATAGAAGGATCGTTGGGCCAGGTTGGGCCCCTTGTGGGCCAGTCACATGGGCCTAAGAGGAGGGAAAATCCCCTTACAATCCCCATTCACGCTACTCCATTACAGTTCTTCCTCTCCACAATTGCCCTCTGCCTTTTTGTGCCCCATTCCCTCACAAATTCTCTCTTTATTTCCGTGCCCCACCGCCCAGCCACCTCTTCATGATAAAAAAACCGAACATAACATCCCAACTTAGAGTAGCCCCTCCACACGTAGCAACCAACATCCCAAACATCTCATGGAAAGCAATATCCCAAGCTCATAAAATCATGAAAGCAGCCCCCACCTAGCACTACCTCTACGCATAACAGCCCATATTGCCTAGCAAGAGACCACGCCCATGCATCACCGTCCTCCGCCCACCTCTACGTTGTTCCAAATTGTAACACCTCTAGCCGAAAGCCCCTCAGGTTCCCCTGCAAGTCACACGTCGAACTCTCCCCTCCACATTGCCAACCACATGTCCAACAAGCAAACCGATCACTCCCTCCACATTGCCAACCACATCTACCCCATTAATATAGCAACCCAGACCCACGGAAGAACACCATAATGATGTAAGACATGCTCCACCGCATCCTCTGAATGAGGAAGTGAAAACAGAGCAAGTTGTTTTCTTGCTCCTCGGCCCAGCTCCTTCTTTGCACCAACTACCATGGTTGCACTGCTGCTCAGCCGTAAGCCACCCAATGTCCAACACTTGGTCTACAAGCCTCCACACAAACACAACAACCATGGCTCCTCCATGCAAAGTGAAAACCACCATCATCGAGGCCCCTATTCTAAGTAAGAAAAATAGATCACTGTCCCCCTACAATGAGCCACAAAACCACAACAACCTCTGCTCAAACCACCACAGCCCAGTTCCGATCCATGCATCAACACACACGGCAAGCTGTTCTAGCCAACAGAAAACAGGGCAGCCCCACGCACGACAACCACCTCCACCCTCCCCCACAATAGCCACTGTTTAACCGTAGCTGCTTGACCACCACTGTTACCAGCCGGGAAGCAAGAATCCATCATCAGACGCAGCCTAGTTGACATCCATCACCACTTTCCACAGCCCCCAGGTTGCATGGTGCGTAAAGTCTCTCTCCACATCTCTCGGTCAAGCTCTCTCTTTCTACCTCTCTCTTGCTCGGCATAGACCTAGATTATAAGCTTATATATGGAGAATGTAGGTCATGGGTCAAAGGTGGATTAAAAGTTACGGGTGGAATTGAATATTACATGTAACGGCTTTAGCCATACGGGTCATACAAAGTTGCATAAATCATTTAGGGTTTGATGATACTTTATGATAAAACTGTGAGAAAATCATTTGGATGAGGAAGTATTTTAGGGTTTAATCAAATGGAGAGATTATATGGATAAAATGGTTAGGGGAGGGATGATATTTTTGGGTTATGATATTTTTAGGCTTTAAGAAGTATAGATAATTTAAGTATTTCAAACTTTAATTACAAAGTATGTGCTTAATTAGAGACTTGCGCGCGATTTGGAAATTGATGCAAGTTATGTGCTTATTTTATAGGTGACGATCGATTTTTGTTTGGTATTGTTGTGAGAAAATTCATAAATGTTAAAAAGTTTAGGTAAGCGGAGCTCTTATGTTAGACTTTGCATAAAAGAAATGGATTAAGGTGGATTTATGAAAAATGTGCAGATTTTTTTATGACAAGAAACTTGAAACCTCAGTTACTTGATCTGCATTACTCATGAAATCTGAATAAAAAGACTGGTGTAGATATGAGCACATTTTTGACATTATATTTTTAGTGGTATAAAAAGAGAGAATTTGAAAATTTGAAAATTTGTGCATGGTTTTGTGAAGATACTCTGAATCTGTTTTAATTATGTGAAAATGATCTGAATCTATTCAATACTCTGTTATTATATCATGTGGCATTGGAAAATGTTTGGCATGACTTTCTGATTCTGTTTCTGGTTCTTATTTGATATTTCTAATTCTATTATTGTGTTGGTACCAAAGTGAGCAGAGAAAGCTCCCTTTACCTCACCTCTATGGTCCCACAACACTCCTCCACCACCACAGCTTCCCGGATTCCCTCTGTAACTACCATCAACATTTATCTTCCACCAGCCGTACTAAGGCTTAGTCCATGCCACCAAAACTGCTTTCTCAATTGGCTGATAATTATTCTAAATATCCAAAGCTCATAGGATCTGATCATCAAATGGCGATAAGGCTCTTTTATCTTCAATCCCATTCACCACTTTCCCTAGCCATAGACGAACCGACAACCATACCCCCTCAGCATTGTCATGGACCCCTTCCATCCTGGCATTACAGCGTCTCTACCATAGACACCAAGTTAGAATGCTTGGCAACAACCCAATCAACAAACCCCTTTTAGTAGATGTTTTCGCACAAGCCATCCATACTACTACACGATTTCAACACATAACAGAGTGCATGCATGGTACTCCCAATGTCACAGATGCCATCTGCCAAACCTTCTGTGCAATATCTCCTAAAGCAAGGACATGGTCCAGCATTTCCATTTGAGGAGAGACACAACTATTGCACCTAGAAGCTAGAACAATACCACAAGACTACACTCTGTCATCTATAAATAGACATTTGAAGTGGGATCTCCACATGCAAACCGAGATATTTTTAGGCAATAAACGATTCCAAATCCAGTCAATCCATGGAGAAATCTCACCCTTGACTTGGATTAATTCCCATGCACTAGCCGATGTAAATAGAACATCCTTTGTTGGTTTCCATATTAACACATCATTCCCTGGCCTACCTGCACAAATTCTCCTTTGCACTTCCTCCGCAGTCTCCTCCCCGACTAATTGCTCTAAAAGCCCCGAGTTCCAATCATCTCTAATCCAGACATCTTTTATTTGCAAGTTAGGATTCCCCGCCGTATTAAATCTGTCACATAAAGGGCCATCTGATATCCATCTATCGAACCAGAACGAAGCTCGTCCTTCCCTCACATTGATTTTTACATGCTCACATACCTCCGAAATGATCGAGACCACTAACCTCCATAATCTCGACCTAGTTTATGGATAAGCCGCCAAGGAGATATGAAATTTTTTCACATATTTAGCTAAGAACAATCGTGACCACAAAGAATCCGTAGACATAAGATGCCAACCTGATTTCATATGCATAGCACGTTGAATTTCCAAGAAATCCCTCAACCCCAGGCCTCCCTCACTTGTTGGCTGACAAATACGAGACCAAGCTCACCATTTAGTTTTAGCCTTCCCACTTTGTTCTCCCCAAAAAAATGTAGAAAGTACTACATTAATCTTTTTAATAACAATCTTTGGCACATCCATGACAACAAGCAAATGAGAAGCCATACTGAACAGCACATGCTTGAGCAAAACGAGCCTCCCACCTTGCAAAAATAATTTCGCCTTCCGCCCCGCCACTTTTGATCGAAATTTTACAACCAACTGCTCCAAATGACAAGCCTTAAGCCTACCATTCACCAATGGAACTCCCAAGTATATCACAATAAAGTGACCCTCCACAAAACCAGTAATCCGCACCAGTCCACGTCTCCTAGCTGCACTAATGTTCTTGGCAGTGTATATGGCAGACTTCTCTTTACTAATCAGTTACCCAAACCAGTTCTCATAAATAGAAAAAGTGCTCACAAGCCTTCTCAATGATCTTTTTTCTCCATTTAGAAAAATCAATATATCATCCGCATAGAGCAGATGCGATATTAGAGGTGCTCCCGTGGGGTGATAGAATTTCCCAATGTGCGCCTCTTCAAACTGCTTCCTTAGTAGACGTGATAAAACCTCTTCCATCAAAATAAACAAATAGAGAGAAAGAGGATCCCCTTGATGAAGCCCTCTTCTAGGCTGGAAAAAACCTTTATAAGTACCGTTCATCATCACGGAATACCATGGAGACTTCACACACTCCGCCACCAATTTACAAAACCTATGAGATAAACCAAAATCTAGAAGGACTGTGAAAAGAAAATCCCAATGCACCCTATCATATGTCTTTGCCATATCTATCTTTACCATAACATTCCCTCCTTGAACCTTTTTATTAATGGCATGAGTCATCTCTTGTGCAAGAGAAATATTTTCAAAAATCCTACGCCCAGGTATAAAAGCACGTTGCTCAGGAGAGATCAAATGAGGCAATAATCATGTCAACATGTTCACTATGATCTTTGAGAAAATATTGTATGCAGCCGAGCAAAGACTAATTGGCCTAAATTTATCAAAGCTCCTAGAATCAGGTACCTTCGGAATAAGGAAAATATACAAAGAAGCATAAAACCTCGGCAACTTAGATCCATTGAAACGATCCCTTGCCGCCTCCACTACATCCTCCTTCACAACATCCCAACAAGAGATATAAAAAGAAGAACTGAAACCATCCGGCCCTAGGCTGCTCTACCTCAGAATGGAAAACACAACTGCCTTAACATTTTCCTTCATCAGCACTTGACATAAACCTGAGTAAGCATCCATCAAAATCATAGTATTTAACAAAGACGAAAGATCAACTTGCTCTACATCCTGCGTAGTCAAGAGAAACTGTTTAAAGTAATCCACTGCCCCTGTGTGCACCTGTTCTGGAGATTCCAACAAAGTCCCATCTGCAATTTGCATATGTGTAATAACGGAAGCTTTCTGTCATTGATTAATCACAGCATGAAAAAATTTGGAATTATGGTCCCCCCCTCTTGAAGCCATTTCTTCTTGGCTAATTGGGCTAGTCTTATCTCTTCTCTTTTCTCCCAAACATCAAGTTCTAGTTTAGTGACAAGATCATCAACCTCAGTCTCCTCTGAGTAACCAAATTGGAGTTGTTGCTCGAGTGACTCTAACCTTTCTTCAAGCTCCTTTCTATTAGACCCACATGACCAAACACAACTTTATTCCAAGTATGAAGTTCAGTCTTAGTTCTTTTCAGTTTAGCCGCCAACTTCACAAGATCCGAACTATGAGTAGGCTTCTCCCAAACTTCCTTCACTAGACTGAGAAATGATATACGAGAACACCACATGTTTTGAAACTGAAAGGGAGAAGGACCATACCTTGTCACCACCCGTGCTAATCGAACCACCATAGGACTATGATCCGAAGATTTCCTCTTAAGATACTCCAATTTCATCGTCTCAGATCGATAAGAGAATGCCATATTGACCAGCGCCCTATCTAGGCATGCCCATCTTCTGGCATTACCTTCTTGGCCATTGTACCAAGACATGATATTACCTTGGCAACTCAACTCTACAAGGCCACAAGCATATATGTAGTCATTAAAATCATCCATCGCTTGAGCAGATCTAGGAGAACCACCAATTCTTTCACTGTCCTCCCTAATTATGTTGAAGTCCCCCACAATAAGCCAAGGGTGATCATTCATATTGATAGCCACCAAACTCTCCCATATATCCCTTCGTTCCGCCTGAGTGCACTTAGTGTAAATGAAAGTCACCAACGTCTTCGTAGATGCCAACAAAAACCAACAAGTCAACATCTAATTAGACAAACTCAAGACTTCAAAAACATAAGGATCCCTCCATAACAACTATAGTTTACCCCCCCCCCCTATCCCTTCATTACAGCAGTAGCTATTAAAACTCAGAAAACTAGCTAACTGCGGCAATTTATTCTCTCTTGCAAAAGGCTCGAAAAGAGCTACAATAACCCCATTATACTTAGTAACCAAACTACGCAACCTACGTCTAGAACTACCCAAACCCCTTATGTTCCAGGCAAGAAAGAATTCCATCATAAATTTAATTTCGTAGTGTGGGTAGACACCCGCTATGAGTGACATACAGCCTAATTCTTCTCCTTATAACTTAACGTCGAACCATGATAATTCTCTGAGTCATACCCTTTCTGCTTTGCTAACCCTGCAAAGTTTTCCTCCTCCCCCCCATCAAAACCATGCGATGCACGGACAGGCTCATCCTCCATATGCGATTTCAGCACAATTCTACTTTCCATTTCTAGAGCTTCGGTTACCACAGCAGACTGACTACATTCCCCACCCTACATCATATGAGAGCCTTCAACAAATATGAGATTCTTCACAACCTAATTTGGAACCTTATCCACTCTCTCGCTCAACTGGTCTTTTACTCTAGGATCTATTGGGACCACCTTTTGGATCAAAGACAGCTCATCAACACTTACCTTACATGCACCCCCTTCCAACCCCTATACTTCATCACCTTCCTGAGAAACGACTAAAACCCTCGTTCTTTCATCCCCCACCGTTCTCTTGCCTTTCTCCTCCACCACAGTATCCTTCAAGACCCCACTATCAGGTATCGAAGTCATCCCATCAACCATGACATTATCACCCTCGACTTTGTTTGTTTTCTATTTTTCTTGCCAAACCTTTTTCACACCCCCCCCTAGCATCATCCTTCACAAGGTATTGTGCACCCTCTCCAACCCTAAAAACCACCGAAGTATGGCCCCGCCAACAACATTTCAAGCAGTAAAAACCTTGTTTCTCATACCAAACCACCTGCTAAAATTTCTTGTTAGCAACCACAATAGGAAACCCCTGCACCGGTTCATCTGTAAGATCAATGTCCACACACATGCGAGCCCCCGATGCCCAAGTTCTGCATAGCGTAGCATTGTCAGTGCCCAGAAAACATCCAAATCTCGTTGCCAGAATATGCAAACAATTAGTGCGATACATGTGCATTGGCAATCCTGCAAGAAAAATCCACTACGGGACTAACGTAGATTCCTTACGTAGATCAAAATCCTTTGTCCATCAAAATAGCCGAAAAACACACCTAGCAATCAGTCTGCCTTCACATGCCCAGCCATGCACAAAGTCCCTCTCACTCTGCATCTGAACTAAAGCATGATGCTCATCCATCACACTAACAGTGGGAATATCAAGCAATCCCCAGGATTTCATGATCACTAGACGGTATCATCAATAGGTGGCCTAGATCTCACAAACTTCAGAACAAGAGCAAAACTAGAGTCTTTTGTAGCCTTCGACATCTCCGGCTCCGTGAAGACAAAACCATGTTCTCCATCAACATCAACAGGATAGCGCATCTAAAGCTGGGAGATTGTGCCGCTTCCTTGGACATGACTTAAACATACGATAAAGGACTCACATCCCCTGCAAGAGCCCCCGCCAAGGAATGAGGGGCGAAGGGCACCGCCATGGGCTAACCCTAAGCGAGAAAACCAACAAAAGCCAAAAAAGGAAATCCCAGATTCTACAGAGCAATTTCAAAAGTCCACTACTGACCAATTGGGATGAATAATATCAACATTAGGCACTTGTAGCTTCCATATAGACTTCCAAATAGCATTTTGCATTCTTCCTTGGGAAGTTTCCCTTTCCTTGTGGGTCTCCATCTTTTTTTGTAGATGGTATGCACTCTTAACTGAAAAAACTCCATTATGCATACAGGACCAGACCAACTGATCTTCTCTTCCACCAAGGCTAATTGGTATAGTCCTTATGAGCTCAATATCTGACTGGGAGAAAATGTTTGGAAGGATGTCTTCTTTCTATTTCTTCAGGTCAGAGTTGATAATATCAAACACCCATTCATAGTTTCCAACATCTTGACCTCGAGAGTGGATCATGTGGGAATAGGAGCATGGAATCCATTTATCTTCCCAAATTCTGACATTTTGACCATTGCCAATTCTCCAAACCAAACCTGCCTTCAATAATTTGTGACCAGACAGAAGGCTCCTCCATGCAAAAGAAGGCTTATATCTTAGTTTAGCATCAAGAAAGTCTGATTGAGGAAAATACTTTTGCTTGAAAACCTGAGCTAAAAGTGAATCTGGATTTTTTAAGATGCGCCAACATTGCTTTGATAACATAGCAATGCTGAAACATTTAAAGTCTCTAAAGCCCAAACCACCTTGATCCTTTGATTGCCCTAACTGACTCCACTTAACCCGCTGAATCTTGGAATGATCTTCATTGTATCCCCACCAAAACATCTTCAAAGTTTTATTAAGCCTCTTTATTATTGAAAGTGGGAGAAGGAAAATTTTCATTGTATAGATTGGAATGGCCTGAAGCACAGATTTTAGAAGTATCTATTTTCCTGCTGCAGATAAGAATTTAGTCCTCTAATTTGTAATTCTAGCCCAAGTTCTATCAATGAGTGAATGAAAAGTAGCCACCTTTGCTATTCCCACAACAGTAGGAAGCCCCATAACTTTTCATAAGAGCCATGTGACTTTATCCCAGCAATCTTCAAGATAGTTTGTTGTGTAGCAATTGGAGTATTCCTACTGAAAAATATTGAAGTCTTCCCTTTGTTGAGAGTTTGAACAAAGTCTTTCTCATAAGTTTCTAGAATATGGATAACCCTACTCCACTCCAAAGAATTAGCTTTGCAAAAAAGAAGGTTATCATCTGCAAAAAATAAGTGATTGATATAGATAGGACCCTTGCCAATTGGAACACTAGAGAGGCTACCAATAGCTTCTGCTTGATTCAACATGGATGTCAAAGCTTCTGCACAAATAATAAACCAATAAGGGGAAAGAGGATCCCCATGTCTTAAGCCTCTAGAAGGAGCAAAGGAGTTTTGAGGATCACCATTGAGCAAAATTGAATAAGACACAGAAGTGATGCATTCCATTACAAGTGAAATCCATTTCGAGGCAAACCCCAGCTTACCCATGACTACTTCAAGAAAGTTCCACTCCACTCAATTATAAGCCTTGCTCATGTCTAATTTAAGAACCATAAAGCCTGATTGACCTTGCATACGAGTTCAAGACACGAAGAGTTTCATAGGCTATCAGAATATTATATGCAATTAACCTGCTACAAAGGCATTTTGGTTAACTGAAATAATGTCAGGCAACATAGACTTTAGCCTATTTGCTAGCACCTTGGCAACAACTTTGTAAATGACATTATAGAGGCTAATTGGTCTGAAATCTAAAACTTTCTTTGGCTCCTTAATCTTGGGAATAAGTGTGATAAAAGTGTTATTCACACCCTTTAAAGAGCCACCATGATTGAGCACTTGAAGAACAAACCTGCATTCTTCCTTCCCAATAGTCTCCCAGCTAGATTGATAGAAATGGGCTAGAAAGCCATCAGGTCCAAGGGGACTTAATGGAGTCATTTGAAAAAAAGCTTCTTTCAATTATGTTTCAGAGAATTGCATCAAAAGCCTCAAGTTCATTACATCTGTAACCTTAGAATTCATGCATGAGATACAACTATTAATAGTAGTTGGATTAGAAGATGTAAACAAATTGGAGACAATCATTTTCTGATCAGTAATCACATGCCCATGATGATCATGCAGATGCCTGATGGAATTAGTTTTTCTTCTTTGGGATGCATACATGTGGTAGAAAGTGGTGTTTCTATCCCCATGTTGCGACCAATGTTGTTTAGCACGTTGCTTCCACTTGAGTTCATCTTCAGCTAAGTGAAGTTATACATCTTCTTGGTGCTGCTGAATACTGCTGATATGGTCTCCATCACCAACATTCGGAAGTTTTGCTATTCTCCTCATTTTCCTCTTGATATATAGTGGGGTCTGCCTGTTGCTAGCTAAGTTCCACTTCTGAAAGGCCCTTTGACAATTAAAAAGTCTGTTTCTGATCACTAGCCACCTTCCTCCATGCGTCTTGGATAATGGTTGAGCATTCCTCCCTCAAAGCCCAAGAGGCTTCGTATTTGAAAATGTACTATTTTCTACAAGCCCTCATCTCATTACTAGTCAGGGTTAAATGGAGTGGAGAATGATCTGATTGGATTGCAAGTAAAATGTGACAGATGTTGTTGGGGAAAAGCTACTGCTACTCTGGATTGGCCATAGCTCAATCAAGTCTCTCTTTTGTGAAATTTTTCTGTAGCCTATTATTAGACCAGGTGAACTTCTGACCCTTTGTAGGTAAGTCAGTCAAAGAACAGAATTCAATGGCCTTTCTAAACTTTCCATTTGCTTATAAGGTCTTGATGTTGCTCCCACCTTTTCACTCTGGCAAGTGATTTCACTGAAGTCTCTGGCACAGACCCATGGGATAGAGATGCCATCTTTAAGCAATCTCAGTAAATTCCAGCTGCTCTCCCTCTTAGAGGTTTTAGGATGTTCATAGAAGCCAATAAATATCCACTACTGATTATTATGTTTATCAATAATAACAGCACTAATATGCCATCTTGTGAAACTAAAAATCTGAACATCAAACTTTTTCCTCCACAAAAGAGCTAGCCCGCAACTACTACCTCGACTCTCCACTGTCATACACCCATCAAACTTCAGTCTAACTTTAATGGCTTCCATTTTTTCCCTATTGCATTTTGTTTCCATAAAAAAAACCAGGCTGGGACACTTTTTCTTAATCAACAGATTAAGGACTCTAACTGTCTGAGGTTTCCCAAGCCCTCGGCAATTCCAACTTAGGATACTCATTGATATTGGCAGGGCTAGTTGCCATTAAAACATGATTGTGCACTTCCACATAAGTAGCATTCTTTTGTCTCTTTAATTTATGCCTCTCCCCAATGACCTCTCCCATCTTAGCAGTTAGACCATCTGTTGTGAGAGACATGCTTCTCTTCTGAGCACCACTCCAACAAATAGGCTCAAAAGTGAGGGATATTTGTTTGTCTCAAGCTCTTCTTTTCCACTTTGTCTCTTTCTTGTGGTGCATCTCAATCTTATCGTTATTAGCCAACAGTATCTGATCTTCTGTCTGTAAGTGTTGTTGTTCATTATTACTCTCGATTGCCCCCCGCATAGGCCATCTTTTGTGTGGGAGAGTGTTGTTGAATACTAATTACATCATCTATGCTAGCAGGAATAGCAATATCGTGCTCACTCTCAGCTTGATTCAGTGATCCCCCATAGCACCTAATATCTTCAATAGCATTAGTTACCATAATAGTTTCCCCTGATCCCTCAGCCCTTCCCAAAAATGAGCTGGCATATTCCAAAGATGGCTCCTCTAAATGATATCTTTTATCCAAAGACAACCCTTGGCCCTTTGATTGCTCCATATTTTCTTGAAGGGAACTTTCCAAAAAATCCTCTTTCCTTCTATCATCACCCTGTGATTCAGCCTCCTCTCCCGACTGACTTGAGACGTTTCCAACCTTGGCTTTGTTTCCTTTACAGCTTCATCTTCAACCTATGGATCTGAGGATCAAGAAGTTGACTGATCCCTCCCATTATTGCTATGATGATGAGTTTTAGTTACTACCTTTTGAGTAGGAGCTCGAAGCCAAGCACCATATTGGCTTTGTAAACTACTATGCATGGATCTTTCACCAGAGGATTGTTAACACCCATTTGCACTATGTTTAATAATACCACATTTAAAACAAAAATTAGGTAGCCTTTCATACTTAAAAGAAATCCAGCACTTGTTACCTTTCAAGTTAAGGAGAATTCCTCGAATTAGCGGCTTAGTGATGTCAATAACAACTTTAACTATGAGGTAAGGGCCCCATCCAATGCCATCCTCATCAGCATCCACCCCTTCCACCACACCAATCTTTCTCCCAATTTGTTCCCCAACCTCCTTTGTCATTCCTCCAAGAGGGATGTTGTGGAGTTGAACCCACATTGGTTCCTTGGTGAAGGATAAATCTTTTGGTGCAGCAAAGTCATCAAAGTTATTCAAACAGAGTAAATTACGATCAAAGGTCCGAGGTCTAGCTTTTTGCACTTTCTGAATGCCTTGCTCATATTGAAATTCAATGATGTATAAATTGTCACCAACTTCCTTGAACTGGATTCTCCCCCTTGGCTTCCATACCCTCTGCATGGTTATCTTAAAAGCTTTGAAGTTGACATTCTTCTCGGCCACAATGAGACAAAGCTTCCCAGGTCTTGTTGTCAGACTCTCCTCTGTGATCTCAACCTCTAATGCAGTCTATTCCTTCTCAGTTAAGCGAAGGTCACCCCACTTCTCTATAATCTCGTCAGCCATTTGCACCAGCACATCTTTGATGCAGAAAACAATAAGAAAAGAGTACGAAAAGAAAGCAGCACTCCTCCTCAGAGTTAAGTAGGAGACCTGTCTTGCCTAGAGCGAAAAAACCTCCTCAGCACATGCTAGGAGACGTCTCCCAATGTATTATTCTTATATATGTTAAAAGTTGAAACCGATCCTTCCCCTTTCCAATTACAATCTTAATGAGTCTGATGGAAATGGATCATCAATAGTCAATGATCAGATCAATTAAAAAAAGGGCACACCATTCTGGTAGTTTCATGAAGCTAAGCCACATTCACTCCTAAGAATGTTACATATATAATGATAAAGGGGACTGCTACTATGCCACCCAGCAGTTACCGATGGGCGTGTCCCCAGGCCAAATGCCACTTTTTTTTTTGTTCTTTTTCACATTTTTTAAATATCTTTAAATATTTTTAAAACTAAAAAAAGATACAGTCACTTCTTTAACCATTAAGTAAAAAAATTTTAAAAAAATTAAATACATGAGCGGTAAAATGAGAGGGAAAAATCACGGGACATATAATTTTCCAATGATAAATTAGGATCTAAGTGAAAGAGAAATAAAAAACAAATAGTGGGCCTATTTATTCAGCATTTAATGTTGTTTGAAAAATTTATATAGACAATTATAAATATTGTAAGACTCACTCTATATGCCTATTTGTCACACATTTGACTTCATCAAATTGGGTAATTATAATAACTTCATCTGGAGACAATATCAGGAAATTAAGAGGAACTTGCAATAATTATAGGCGCAGGTACCCTCATTGCAGAATGGAGTAGAAGAAGGTATTAGATTTTCCATCTAAAAGCCCAAAGTTAGCCAGCGGTAGGGGTATAATCGATTTGCATTTTCAAGAACCGATTCCACACCGGTTATCTCCCTAAACTGATATTTCTAGTTTTACCGGTTCCGGTCCGATTTTTCAATTTTAATATACTATATTATATATTATATAATATATATATATATATAATCGTATATTATAGTGTATAGTATTATAGTGATAATATATTATAGTATATTATAATATATATTTTAATTGTATTATAGACTACAATGATATATTATAATATATAATGATATAGTTAACTATTAATACAATAGACTATAGTGATATAAAACTTTAAATTTTAATATTATATTAATTAGAAATTTATCATATAATACAAAACTATTTTATATATAATTATATATTATATATAAGAATTATATATAATATAAAAAATTATAATATATATACGAACTGGTCGGTTCGGTCCAATTCGGTTTTCGAACAAGAAAAATCGGAACCAGACCAATTTTGATCGATTTAAAGAAAAACAAAACCGGTATCGGACCGAACCAAACTCGGTATCGAACCGGACCCACCGATTCGGTCCAATCCAGTTTACCGGTTCACCGGTTTTTTTTATACCCTTAGGTAGCGGATGAACCGATTTTTTTTACACCCCTAGCCAGTGGAGAAACGACCTAGTAGATGAATCCACCAAGGTTTGTATCTCATTTGGGTTGGGGGGTGTTCCTATACAATTAGAAGTGTAATCAGTCTGGTCTAATCCAATTTTTAACATATTTTATAATCGAACCGGTATATATTGATTTTAAGATTTAAAAAATCAATACCGCACCGGTTACTTCTGATTTTACCGGTTTCGGTCCGGTTTAGTTCAGTTTTTCCGATATACTATATAGTATATATATTATAATATATAACAATATAGTGATAATATATTATAGTATATTATAATTGTATTATAGACTATAGTGATAATATATAATTATTTATATAGGATTTTAAAATTTAATATTATATTAATTAGTAATTTATTATATAATACAAAATTATTTTATATATAATTATATATAGTATATATAAAAATTATATATAATATAAAAATCATATAAAAAATATTTTATACTATAAAAAATTAATATATATATATGAGCAAGTCCGGTATGGTTCGGTCCGGTGTTAGAAAAAGAAAAATCGAAATCGGATCGATTTTGAAAAAAGTGGAATCGATACCGGACGAGACCAAACCCACCGGGTCAATCCGGTCCAGTTTACTGGTTCACCGATTTCTTTCCCCCTTATATACAATCTCTCATTTTCGAAACCCCAAATACACCAATGGGCCTACA
The DNA here is from genome assembly GCA_961763995.1 of Juglans cinerea. Classification (NCBI taxonomy): domain Eukaryota; kingdom Viridiplantae; phylum Streptophyta; class Magnoliopsida; order Fagales; family Juglandaceae; genus Juglans; species Juglans cinerea. The sequence goes on along the minus strand of CAUIVZ010000002.1, from coordinate 27,283,544 downwards.
TGTGATGTGCAATCACCAAACAAACTGAGTTTTGACTAGGGGTGTAACCGGCGTTCTGCTTTTGGACATATTTTAGAACTGAACTGGTATATACAGATTTTGAGATTTGAAGAACCGATACCGTACCGGTTACACCCCTAAACTAGTACTTCCGGTTTTACTGGATCGATCCGATTTTTCGGTATATTATATATATATATATATAATATGCTATATATTATAGTATATAATAATATAATAATAATATATTGTAGTATATTATAATATATATTATTATTGTATTATAAACTTAATATAGTTAGTATATAATATAGTAAAATATTATAGTAAATTATAATATATAGTGATATATAATAGTATAACTAATAAGACAAAAGCTTAGGCTAGTATGATCACGTAAAAAAGAGTCAAGAGTCAAGACTGGAAGATAGAGAGGCCAGCACCAAATTCCACACCTAACGAATGAACATGGGACTTTTCAACGAAAGCCAGGAGAGAAATTACTCCTAGTAAATAGGAAAATAAAGCTTTGTGACTTTTTAAAGCACTAATTGCTCCTACAAAGCCATGTCAATAGCTACCTCATTGAATTATTTTTGAATAAAAACAATGACTACTGAAAAGTAGTCATATAATTTCAGTAACCCAATTACATATAGGAGAGATTTGGATTCAAAACTCACGTCAACTTATATCAATTTATCTCAACTTATCTCATCATTACAACTTTCTTAAATTTCCATACAAAATATAATAAGCAATTCAATTTTTTTCAAATTCCAAAACAACTTTCTTAAATTCCCACAGCAAATATAATAAATAATTCAATTTTTATTATACTATTCACAAATCATCTCAACTCATCTCTGAATCCAAACATCTCTATAGTCTTTTTGCTTCTTCTTTTTTTAAGGAAAATTATTATTATTCATTCATCAAGAAACTTAAATCCATGAGCGAATACATTCTGAGATGTTTTCATATCAAACATGACATCATAAACAAAAATAATGCATTTAGAGTTCCACCAGTATACTATTTCTTTTTGTGACTAGTCTAGTATTCACTGCTACTGATGCTCTCTACAAACAAATGTCTAAGAGACAACTCAACATCATCCTTGTAAAAGGATAGTTCTGGCATGATCTTTTTGCTTTTTTAATGAGTGCCTTTTTTTCTTCTTAATTTATGAGTTTTAGTTTTATATATAATCAATGAATTCGTAAATCTTATTGAATTTTAAAACAAAGATTAAAAAGGTTGTCCATTACAACTTATGATGATTATATATTTTGGCACAATATATAAATAAATTTTTGTGTATTTCCTCACTAAATTAAAGCAATATTTGTGTATTATCACTAAATTAAAGCAAGGTTGTTTTTGTACTAGAACGGAAACAAGGGAACTTTGTTGCTCAATATCAAAAGGCTAACATCCACGTCTCTTCCCATGCAACATGGAGGTGACATGCTCAAAATCCGCTCTCTTTCTTCGTATAATAATACTATGTACAATTATGGAGTATGCAAATGTCGTATAGTTATTTTAAAAAATAGTGGGAGTCTATTATTAAAAAAAAAATTATGTGAACCTTATATATATTTACTTTTTTCAAAATAATTGTGCAGCATTTACGTACTCACGACTGCAATTATCATTTCTCTTCTATTGTAAACTCGTGACTTGCATTGATTCAAGTCGTATTTCTAGTGGTACGTGTACATTACAAAAAAATTTCACTTTTGTTCCTTCGATTCAGTCAAGCTTTCCTGCTTTAGTCAATTTTTTGTTTTTTTTCCTTCGGCTGCATTCCAGAATATTGTCTTACATTTGCTTTCTAGGAGAAGTGCTCTTCTTCTAAAAGTCAACCATTCTTGAACTGAGGACCTTGATTTAAAAGCAAATCCAGACAGACGACTTGACTCAGTGCTCGATAAAAGCTTTAGCATGGAAACAGGCTCAACGGCAGTGACATAAATAATTATATTAATGCATTTTTTTGTTTTGTTGGGAAAGGGGCATAAATCACTTTAGAAGCAAAAGGAGAATGTTGTCTGCAAGAAAATCTGAAATTTTTCTTGTCAAATCTGCCTAACTGTCATTGAATTAAGATGCGTAAATTCCAAATAAAATAAAAGAGTGAATTCCCGGCAATATTCACCCAGAAAGAGAGCTACATCCAGCATAACATTATCAGTAACCCAGAAGAAGTGTGGGGACAGCTAGCTTCTAAAATTTGAGGTTAATGCCTTTAAAACTTAACAACGTTGGTGATCAGGGAGGGTACAAGACTACTCATTCAAATCCCCATGCAGCGCTATCGCCCATCCTCTATAGTGACTGTTAACCCATTATAAGAGCACGTTTCAGGTTTACTAGAAGAAGAAGCTCTGCTAGAAGGACATCGCCTAACAACAAAAGCTGGCTGTTTAGGGTTTGGAAGAGTTGCAGTCTCACTGCCAAGCATGAAAACTACATTAGACATGGTTGGACGATCATCTGGATCTTCTTGCACGCATAAGAGCCCAACATTTAGGCACTTCAAATATTCATTTGCATTGCAGCTTTCAAGGAGTGTCTGGTCAATTAAACCCAGAGCCTTGTCTACTTTCCACAAATGCCATGCCTGTAATCAATTTAAAAAATGGAACTACTGTCACTAAGAGTATGATTATGCATAAGGTTAATGGGTGGGGAAACATTCACTAAAACTTACATAACCTAGAAGGCTCAAAGCTTGTTCAGGTTGGAAAAATCCTGTGTTTCTTTTTCCACCAATAATCTCAAGCACAACTACACCGAAGCTAAAAACATCAGACTTCACAGAGAAAAGCCCATCTAATGCATACTCTGGGGACATATAGCCACTGCAGAACAAAATATATAAATAATCAGTAACATGGTAAGTGAATTTATGGTGCTTTTTTCTCAAAGAAAGATAGGGATTGCAAGTAATTGTGATAGAATTCTAGCAAGAAGTTTTGGTTATACAATGCATACAGAACTAAGCTCTATGTATACTTTACTTACTATGTTCCGACCACCCTGTTCGTGTTTGCTGCAGTTTCTTTGGCTCCGAAAATCCTTGCGAGGCCAAAGTCAGAGATTTTGGGGTTCATTTCCTCATCTAGTAGAATGTTGCTGGTTTTCAAATCCCTATGAATGATCCTCAACCTAGAATCTTGATGAAGATAAAGAAGCCCTCGAGCAATTCCCAGAATGATATTGAACCGCATTTCCCAGTTCAACAACACACATAGCTTTCGATCTTTAAATATCAAGATTTTCCAACCCAGTTACATAACATTATAAGTTAGCTTTATTCATCAGTGTACCCTACCATGCAATGAAATGCAATAGAAATAAAATGTAGAGACTGACCAAATATGAAGGAGTCTAAGCTTTTGTTGGGCATATATTCATAGAGTAACATCTTTTCATCTCCTTTGACACAATAGCCCAAAAGTCTAACCAGATTCCGATGTTGGAGTTTGGCAATCAACACGACCTCGTTCTTAAATTCTTCTAGACCTTGCCCAGAACCACTCGAGAGCCTCTTTACAGCAATTTCTTGTCCTCCTGGAAATTTTCCCTGATTCAGGATTCCAAAATACGACACCATGTTTTTAACGAGGAGCAAATTGAAATCCAATTTTAATTATCAAGAAAAAAGGAAGATTACCCTGTAAACAGGACCAAAGCCCCCTTGGCCAAGCTTGTTTGCATTTGAGAAGTTATCTGTAGCAGCTAGTATGCTTTCCAAATCGAAAAACGGTACATCTATGGCCTTTGCATCATTTTCTTTGAACCTGCCTGATTCAATCAAGTCCTTGACACGTCTCTCGTTGTCATACAAGTGAAACACTGGACTTTTCTGAGGAGCTTCCCTGTTTTCTGATGTCAAGTAGAAAACTGTATTACTCTGTTACGGGCCTTTTTTGTTGAAGAACTCTTAAAACTTGGAAGTTCTTCGTTTTGGCAATATAAGCAATGTCTTATAGTTACTAGTTTACCTTGTGTATTAGCCATCCTTCTTCTCCAAAAATAGATATAAAAAATAGTACTGGAGAGAATAATTAGGACAAATACAGTTGTAAAAACAATTACAACAATCACAGACAAGGACATCTTTCCTCTTGAACGTCCATCTGTTTGCTTGCTATCACCACCTGGAAGAACGAAAGAAAGACATCTCACGATTAGGCAGGAAATAGTAATGGGTTGCAATCTTTTGTTCATTCTTGACTTGACATTATTCTTTCTGGCAATGCCACTGACCCTAGCAGCATTGGCCTAATCCTTTCACATCCAAAAACTAAATCACTTACATGATGAACAAGATTTCATACTTTTGCTCAATATATGCTCACCTTGAGTGCAATTCAAGCTCAAGCTATCCCATATAAAGTTTGCATTGCAAAGGCAACTTCTCTTCCCATTTCTAGTTGCATTGCAAGTTGAATTTGGCCAGTCCTTGCAGTCTGCAGGTGAAGAACAAGTTGGCTCCGGTGGTGGATCCCAACCAATCTCAACTTCATCTTCAGCTTCAAATGACAAGTCAGAACTATAGTTGGCTGGCTTAGTATTGCACCAGCTGATCACATTGAACGGTAATGACTCGTTGAGCTGTAGTGCTTTGTCTTGTGCGTTCTTATTGCCACAGCTGTCTGCACCGTTTATTTGGATGATAAACTTTCGGGTTTCTGGATAGATGGCCGTTACTCGGTAGTTTCTGCCAGGTGCCTCAAAGTTGACCTGGCCTGTGGAGATGTTACAGTGAAAATTCAAGTACATTGGATCACCACATTTTGGTCCAGTGCTAAGGGGATAGGGAATCATATATGTGCCACAAGTCTCACAATTTCTTGTTGTTGATTCTGCAAAGTTAGAACTTCGAAGTCAGAAATCATCATCCAACAAGCTTGGGCTCAACTGCTATGTAAAGATAGTCTAATTCATGACGCGATTCACTTGTCCAGCCCTTGGAAACATAAAATAAGAGCATTCGGAATATATCCCCATAAATCCAGCATTGGAAGGTCCTGACTGGCACTTGGGTGGAAGGTCCTGACTGGCACTCAGACATCTTATAACTCACAGAGTTGAGAGAATTAAACAAAATTAAAGCCCAAGGGGCCTTAATAGGGGAGTTTTCCACCTTAAAAACGTTATTGTTTACAAGTCATTTAAGTATTTATTGGTGTTCATAAGTCAAGAATAACTTGAAGATATTGAAAGAGTGGTACCTATATCAGAAATTGCTATGCGTACATAAATGTTACGGCCACCGTCATGCTCCTCCTGAAGATTGTTGAGATCCTCCGACCAAATCCAGCATGCAGAACTGCCAGTCCCACCCCGTTGTGTAATCTCAGCTACTTCATACAAATAAGCCTGGCACTGGCAGGTATTAAGACACTCTAGTTTGCATGCCAATTCATTCTTGGCATTAAATTGAGAGTCTGGGTTTCCAACTTTCATCGTTTTCAAACTCAAGAATGTATCACTCTGAGTATTTTTGCCGCATAATATCGACTTTCTTGTGCAGCCTCCTGAAAAGTCTCCACTGCTCCATTTCTCCGGCAAGCTGGGTTTGAAACCAGGCAAACACTTGCACATAATGTCGTTCTTACTGTTACAGCTACCAAAATTTCCACAGGGATTATAAAGACTGCATCTGTCCCTTGGTTCTGACCAAACCGATGACCAAATCTTCTCTGTATCCCATTTCAAATACTGAATTTGGCCCGAGAATGTCATTACCAGCCTCGTATCACTGTATAATGACGATGTGAGATGTGGCACAGAATCATTGTGGACCGAGGTAAAGTTCGATAACAAGAAAAATATAGCAGTGGGCATCTCATCAGAACTAATGATCTTCCCTGAAACTCCACTTTTCCAGTACCTTAACGATCTTTTCCAGATGATGAACTGGTTCTCTCCTTCTTGATCTTGCCGGAAAGTGAAGTTCCCAGGTGCTGGATCATCAGAACTTTTCCATGAAGTCAATATTAAATCCTCATCCATTTTCATCCCTGGGAGAAATGTATCGCCTGGGTAGTCAAAACTCTGCCAGAGAATCTCCAAGTTATTTTCTTGTTCTTCATGGCTCACAACCAGGTTCCCGGTATCCATTAGCTTTGCTGTTCGGTACATAGACGATGAAGTTTCGAGGTTTGTCGACCAGTAAGGCTTCCCACTTCCATCCAACACCATGAGATTTCCATCTTCTGCAATGGCGAAAACACCATCATCGCCTGAAAGCGGGTTGTCTCGATTGGCAACCCACACAACAGTTCGAGGATTCGAACCGTAGTACCATATTCCAACATATCTTCTAGTGTCAGAGGTTTCACTAGGAGTAAAAAACCCGAGCTCAAATCTTTTTCCTGCTGAAATAAGATTATCTTCTTGATCATCGCTTACCAATCTGCTAAATATTATGGTGTCTCTTGCGGCGCAAAATAAAAAAGATGAGCAAAGTAAAAATGAATACAACAAGGAGATGGCCGTAGGCGGCATGTGTTTTACAGACCCAGTAATGATGATGGTCTTTGATCTCATTCTCTTACGATTGAGATCAAATCAAATTAGTTAGAATTTTCTACTTAACTAGGAAGCGTACAGTGGTAGCTAATCATGCAATTTCCACAGTTCGGTTCCCAAAATTCACATTTTGTTGCCTTTCTGAGAAACTGCTCAAAGTTGTTCTCCACAAGGCTGCCCCCACACATTAATTTATAAGCGCAAAAAGCAAAGTAATTATTATTGGGTGGACGGGGTTGAAATATGTTTGAAAAACTGGATGCATGGCTACTTCACAAGGACAGTGACGATATTGTCCCGGCCAGCCGTAGTTATTACTATATATCGTTCTGCGTATTTGAAAGGGTTAAACAGCCCCGGCTCGGAAATAAATAGAAATGAAAAGAATATCTATTCAGGGGTCAGGTTAACATATTGGCCTATATGCTTATTACCGGAACAAAAAAATGAAAAACGCAACGCTATCTAGAATATCTATACAGTGCCCCAATTCTCAGCTTATCTCTTTACTGAGGAAAAATATTTACATCTGCCCTACACCGGCACACACTCAACATATTGAGTGTAAAAAAAAAAAAAAAAATGATGTGAAGTGTGTGCCGGTGTGGGACAGATGTATAGCATTTCCCCTTTACTAATCACCAATTCATTGGGATAAAAGACATGTTTTATTAGTGCAATAAATCCATATCTAGATGAACTTTAATACAACCATATCCTCCTTGAATGTTTGAATTAATAGAGGAATTTAATTGTTCAAGAGGAGTGCTACACCCATAAAGGAATTATACAAAAATAATCTCACAAATTGACGTGACTCCATGTGAGCCGTCAGACCTACATTATAATAAAAGTAACTTTACAATATGACAGATCGCATCAATGCACATCAGTTTGTGAGATTACTTTTATGTAATCACTTTGTGACTAGAGTATTTCTCTCCAAACAAACATAAATAAAGGTTGTAGCTTTCAAAGAGTAATAATGTATAATAAAGCACCATAATAATAATAATAATAATCAGCACTTAGAAGGGTAATTTACTAGACTAAGCTGAATTATTGGAAAGCAAATCGGCCAGCGAGGTCAAGATTGTTGTCGGATTTTGTTAGCTTTTGTTGTGGCCCACCACTGGTTTTGATCTTTTCCTCTCTATTTTTCCACCTCTTTCTATCACGTGGGAAAGAATTCAAGATGCGATTACGCGGGTTTCCATTCATAAAACATAACCTACCACTTAATGTTTGGAGCTAATTTAATAATATGATGATAATGACACATTAAGACCATAGTCGATCTGCATCTCCCTTCTTATGACTCAAAACAGTACAACAATCTTCAGCTTCAGTCTGCACTAGCAGTCTATCAAATCCATCTTCTAGTAGTAATACTTATGCATCGTAGATTCTTGATTAGTCAGGAGGGAGACAGACATCAACCACCTAAATTAACACACGAGAAGTGTAGAAACGGGTATAAAAACAGCAAAGGACATTCACCCAGCTAGGGACACAGATATTCTCAATCTAGTCCACAGTTGGAGTACCTATGACCTATTCCTCAAGAGGTTAATGTGATTGTGACCACAAACGAGGAAGGAATGTAAGAAGGTTTTATACAGAGCATTGGTGAAGGTTTGGATCAATTATAAAGTCAATTAAAAAAAAAAAGATTCAACCAAACGATTGAGTGAAATGATAAATTATATAAGTCAAGGAGAAACTCGTTTGCACACCACACTCTGCAAAATTCCCTTTGTTTCAAAAGCTCCAGTCCAGAACTTGTCAAATAAAGGTTTGGATCAATCAAATTCAATGCACATCCGAGCACAACTTGAACGGATGATGAGCCTTGAAGACTTCATTTTTTCCTGCAACTATAGTGCGACCTAAACAGAGCTGCTCCAATCTGTACAGTACTACATTTCCAGCACAATTTTAGGTAAAACCAAAGCTGAGCTGTATACAAGCAGCAGAACAGCAGAGGAATACACAATGCTTCAGACTACAATTTTAAACAAATCAAGCAACAATAAGTGCACTACAAAGCTAACTAATCACAGAGCAAGCTTCAGGGTGCTTCACATCCAACACAATCTGAGAATCATACATTATTTTGTTTCTCCTAGACTACCAGTTACTTCTGTATGTGTGTCTAGTCTACTAGAAGAACTAGCTGTGCTAGAAAGGTCTCTCCTTGGAGTTGGAAGATAAGCTGGTTTTTTGGGAGTTGGAACTGTCGCAGTTTCACTGTCAAGCATGGTAACAATATTGGACATGGTGGGACGGTCATTTGGGTCTTCTTGTACGCATAAGAGTGCAATGTTAGCACACTTCACGAACTGGTCAGCATTGCAAACTTCATGCAGTGTCTGGTCCATTAAATCCAACACCATGTTTCCTACCCACAATCTCCATGCCTGAGACATTTGTTAAATAAGTTGGTACGAAGTATAAAGTCAATAATAATAATCATAATATATGAAAATCCAACATGCTTACATATCCTACAAGGCTCATGGCTTTTTCTGACTGATAAAATCGTGTGTTCTTCTTTCCACTTATAATCTCAAGGAGAACAACGCCAAAACTATAAACATCAGATTTGAATGAGAATTGTCCATCTAACGCATACTCTGGAGACATATAGCCGCTGCATTACAATGATTATCAGTGCAAGGATAAAGTTGGCACTTGTATGCCTTTTGTCTAACAGAAGTTACGAGATTGAAAATAGTGATACAGTAGAGAAAGATCAGCTTCCATAAGTATACTGTCTAGGAGAAACTTACTAAGTTCCAACTACTTGGGTCGTGTTGTCCCCAGTTTCTTTGCCTCCAACAATCCTCGCCAAGCCAAAGTCAGATATTTTGGGGTTCATCTCCTCATCTAGAAGAATGTTGCTGGTTTTCAGATCTCTATGGATAATCCTTAATCTGGAATCTTGGTGAAGATAAAGAAGTCCTCGAGCTATTCCCAAGATGATGTTGAATCGAATCTTCCAATCCAAAAGCACGCTTAGCTTTTGATCTTCATGTTTTCCATTATGCATCGAAGATAACAATTTCAGCAACAGTAACAAGTCAGCTTTACTCAAGGCATGATTCAATTTATCAAGCAGACAAGCACTGGAGAAAATCAGCAATTCGTCTTAGAAACTAACCAAATATAAATGAGTCTAAGCTTTTGTTTGGCATGTACTCATAGAGCAAAATCTTTTCATCTCCTTTTATGCAATACCCTCGAAGTCTAACAAGATTTCTATGTTGGAGTTTGGCAATCAACACGACCTCATTTTTGAATTCCTGTAAGCCCTGTCCAGAGACACTTGAGAGCCTCTTTACAGCAATTTCTTGACCTCCTGGAAATGTGCCCTGGGACCAAGTTACCATACCCAGAATGTTACCACTTAACTAGTATTCAGGAACATGAAATATAAATCAATGTTTCTGAAATTACCTTATAAACAGGCCCATAGCCCCCCTGTCCAAGTTTGTTTTCATCTGAGAAGCTCTGTAGCAGTTAGTATGCTTTCCATGTCAAAAAAGGGGACATCTATGCCTTCATCGTCTTCTTTGATCTCACCCGAGTCAATCAAATCTTTGACATGTCTCTCACTGTGTAATGTGTGAAGTGCTCGGTTTCTTCTATTACTTTCTCTGTTTGCTGTGTTCCGAAGACAATCATGATTATTAGTTAAACTACATAAAAGAACTAACTGGTTTTATTTTGATTTAAATGGACAGAACTAGAGATTTCCTATAGCACAAATCAGTTACCTTGTGTCTTGGAAATCTTTTTTCTCCATATATATATGCCTATAATGATACATGTGAGAGCAATCACACATGCTAAAGTTGACACAACAATCAGAAGCAATTTCACCTTGCTTTCTGAAGGCTCTCCCAAAGGCTTAGGAGAAGCACCTTGTACAAGAGGAGAATCACTTTCTACATGGAAGAAAGAATAAATTAGTGTCATTTCAATATGTGTAGCAGAAAATAACTTGCCATGAGAGTGAACAAGTTCAAATGGAAAAATCAGAGGGTTAACAGTATTTTTATTGCATAATTCATTGTTAGTGCAAGGTATTCATGATATTGCTGAAAATTATTTTAAAAATTATAGGAAACATCCCAATTTCTAAGGTAAAACTAGATGTGATAGTATATAAAGAAACAGAAAAGCTTTTGGAAAGCAGGATTTAACATCAGTTGAGCAGTGAACTATTCTACCAACACTGCCGTAGCCAGCGCAATGGAGCAGGTTTTGGGTCTAATTATCATAATTGATTAAAACAATAAAATGATTTGAGTAGGACAGTTCCCCCCGTTGCAAATTTGCTATACCATCACAATGATCTTATTCTATTTTCACTAGCAGAGCAACAATACTCTGTAAGATGCATATAAATTAGTGTCCTAACTAACCTTTGGTACAATTTAGATTTGAACCATTCCATTGGAAGTTTCGGTTGCAAAGGCACCTCTTTCCATGTCCTCTTGGATTGCAAGTTGATTGTGGCCAATCCTTGCAGTCTGCCCATGAAGAACAGGATGGTTCCCCTGGTGGATACCAACTAATCTCCACTTCCGAACTAGACTTGCCCGAATCATCATCGCTCACATAAAATGGCAATGACGGATTGAGCTGCAGATCTCGTCTTGGATTTTTATCATTAAGACTTTTATCCTTGGGACGGATGAAAAAGTTTCGCGTACTTGGATTGATACTAGTTACCCAATAGTTGCCACTGGGAGCGTCGAAGCTGACCTGGCCAGAGGACATGTCGCAGTAAAAACTGAAGTACGTTGTGTCACCACAATTTAGACTGGTGCTCAGTGGATAGGGGATCATGTTTGTGCCACAAGGCTCACAATTCCTTGCAGTCGTTTCTGCAGATGTATGGAGCATGAAATTGTAATTATACACTGAAAAATGAACTTTAGCCCACCTAGTGTTATAAACATGTCTAGATTATTATAGGTAGCAAGCTGCTTGAAATATAACTTCTTGTGTAAACACACTGGCAGCCCAAGGGGAACAGGTGCTTATGAGCAAACGAGGTTGAGTTTCAATTTTCTCCCAAAACTTTACATCGAACTATGGATTTCGAGGGTAACTTAATGTCATAATCAAGCATAATATAGAGATAGTGCCATACATTTAAAAAATAAAACAAAAATTTCTTTCCAAAATATCCTTTGCCACAGTAGCCAAATCAGGTAATTCCAGCATATTCAAATATGTAAAAGGAGTACCTATATCAGATTCAGCTACGCGGACGAAGAGGTCATGACCATCTGTGTACTCCTCTTGAAGATTACGCACTTCCTCCGTCCAAATTGAGCAGTTAGTAGTAGTACCGATTCGGCCTTTCCTGTGTCCATTATATGTATATGAGTAAGCCTGGCACCGGGAGCTGTCAAGGCACAACTTTCTGCATTCGTCTTCATCTTCTACAAACTCCGTTTTATCTGGGTCGGTCACTTTCATCATCTTTAAGCTCAAGAACTTGTCTCTGGTGCTGAGTGCTGTCGAAATTCTGGTACACCCTCCAGAAAAATCTCTAGCTTTCCAATCCTCCGGACTACTAGGCTTGAACCCCGGCAAACATTTGCATACTAACCTATTGTTAATATTGCAGCTGCCAAATTTTCCGCATGCATCGTAAATATTACAATTGTTTTCCGGTTCCCACAACATCAAAAATTGAGAATACCAGTACTGTAACTGCCCAGAGTAATCCATCACCAACCTTGATTCTTGGATCAAGGGGTCAGAATTGTTGGAATATGATAGTAACTTATCTATGGCATCAGGCATCTCATTCGAACTGAGGAACTCACTTTTACTTACCCAGTATTCATCCAAATTTTTTGAAACGACATACCGATCCCTTGCAGCTTGTAGCTTAAATTTGAAAACCCCAGTTCCCGGGTTATCCCTTCCTTTCCACGAAGCCAACTCTAGGCCTTCTACCATTTCCATACCTGGAAGAAACGTATCAGTTGGATCTTTGAAGCTCTCCCACAGATTTACCACACCGCTATTACTAACATCCGTCAAGACCAGGTTTCCAGAATCCATGAGTTTCACGTACCCATTTTTAATGGGGGTTCTACGGATAATAATAGACCAGTAATCATTCCCAGTGCCAGTGGTGTCGGATACCCTGAGGTTTCCATCTTCGTCAGTTCCAAAAACCCCAGTGGAATCCTTCGGTATCGGGTTGTCACGGTTGGCAACCCACACAACAATTTGATTTGGCCAACTGTGATACCATATCCCGACGAACCTCATGCCGCTAGAGCTTCCAAATGGGGTAAAGAATCCCAGTTCAAACTTCCCTCCAGCGGAGATAAGAGTTGTTCCATTGTCTGTAATCTTCTCGCCGAGCTTCAAAATGTCTCTAGCCTCGGAATATGCAGCAGGGGAACACAAGAAGTACACGTACGAAAAGAAGAAGATGTAAGACAGCAATTGTTTTACATTTTTACGAAGAAAGTAGCTGGGATTTGAAACTGGAATTCTCGTTGTGATTTTGAACATACTGAAGTTGCTTCTGATGATCTAGTTGACAAAGCTTCTGCCTAACAACGCTCTCCCTTTCCAACCAAGCAGCAAGCAATAATTGGGAAATTTTTGGATGTCCGATTCCTGTACTATATAATATATTATTTTTATTGATTTATATGATTTACGTTAGTTTTATTTTATAATAAAAAATAATTTTACAATTTAATTTATCATACTAAATCATATCAATTTGTTGATTTGATTTATTTTTATTAAATTTATTTATGAATAAAGTATTTATATTTTTTTAAAGTTTTTTAAACTAAAAATAATTTTAAAATTTTATGTATCATTTCTATTAATCTTGTACAAGAAACAACCCTATACTTATTTTAATAACAAAATACAAGTTGTATATCTATCTATCCATCTTCTATATATATATATATATATTCAATATTAATGCTAGAAACAAACTTCATGCATGGTCTCTCGATGGATCGAGGATGGAAAAAAATTTCAAATTTATTAAATTCCAATCGTGTCTTATTTTCCAAATGTTGGTTGTTGCAATTTGGTTTGTCGGTTTCTGTACGTTTTCTTTCTCTTAAAATTCATTTGAAGTTAATTAGAATTATTGTCGTGTACTGTACATGAGGAGGAGGAGGAGGAGGTTGACTACTAGTTCTCTAACAAACTTCAAATGAACCTTTACGGAAAGAGACCTATACAGCCTACTTTCAATCTTATTGGTTGGGGATCATTTTCTATCTGATTACTTTCTTACTTTAAATGAATGGTATATATTTAATGAACAGATTTCGACATCATCAATATATATCATCAATCTGTTTAGCAAATTTAAAAGGAAGTTTCATTTAGAGAATGCAGGCAGGTCAACGTCATCACATGTGGCTTGCCTTTGACGACCAACCTCCATTTCATCTTTTATAATATTATTGGTCCACACAACAATGGCTTTACTTATGTGTCCCAAACTAAAGATCAGACAGAAATATTGGGAGAGAGATACATAAGACATATCAACCCCTAAAAATGTGACCAATCAAATCTACGACAGTGTATATATGTACATATTTACAGCTACTTTTGCATGGCAAAAACAAAAAATTCCCTAGACTTCTTGTCCGAATTTGAGATTTAAAATGAGAGATAGATAAACATATTAAACGGAGTTTTACACCTTTTATTGCCCATTTAATGCTGTCCAAAATATTTCTACGTATGGTAATAAATGTTGGAAGGCCCACTTGATATATCTATCTCTCACTTAAAGCTTTTAAGTTGGTGTTCGAACTTGAGGTACTTTATCCCAACATTTGAAAATACACCCATAATAGATATACATGAATGACTACTTAATGACCACGAGTCACCTACATTAATCTGATAATCAAGGAAACTACAGTACTACAAAAACAAAATTTAAAATGCTTGGAGTTTCAAAAGAAGGGGTAATAGATCAAAATTACAGTCAACATTAATTGTTACAGGGGAAAAACATTACGCTGGGAGAGAGAAAAATAGCCCCTCCTTTTCTCCATGAGTACCACAACATGAAGTGCTAGGAACTTGGTAAGAGAAATTAAACAAAAGAGTCTTCAGTATCAACGACCTTCTTCTAGGGTAACCGTTAACTCATTAAATATCTCTGGTTTACTAGAAGAAGAAGCTGTGCCAGAAAGGGATCTCCTTACAACAAAGGCTGGTTGTTTAGGAGTTGGAAGAGTTGGATTTTCACTACCAAGCATGAAAACTGCATTTGACATGGAGGGACGGTCAGCTGGGTCTTCTTGCACGCATAAGAGTCCAACAACAACACACCTCAAAAACTCATTTGTGTTGCATGTTTCACGTAATGCTTGGTCCATTAAATCTAATGCCCTGTTTTCTTTCCACGACTTCCATGCCTGGGATAGTTTCAAAGCTTTGAAATGGTTACGAAGCAGAGTGATGGAAAAATATAAGAGTCTAAAACCAATTTATATAGCTCACTTACATATCCAAGAAGACTCAAAGCTTGTTCTGACAGGTAAAATCCTGTGTTTCTTTTCCCGCTGATCATCTCTAGTACAACCACACCAAAGCTAAAGACATCAGACTTGACTGAGAAAAATCCGTCCAACGCATATTCTGGAGACATGTAGCCGCTGCATGACAGCAAATGTTGATCAAATGGTCAGTGAATTGGGGAACGTATATGGGGGCAACCAAAAAATGTGATACAAAGTCTAAACAATCTGGAATTGATCATCTCTATTATATGTACATGTACTTACTAAGTTCCAACTACTCTGGTTGTGCTTCCCTCAGTTTGTTTGCCCCCAAATATTCTTGCCAAGCCGAAGTCAGAAATCTTGAGGTTCATCTCCTCATCTAGGAGAACGTTGCTTGTTTTCAAATCTCTATGAATAATCCTCAACCTAGAATCTTGGTGAAGATAAAGCAGTCCTCGAGCAATTCCCAAAATGATGTTAAAGCGTATCTCCCAGCTCAATAACACACATAGTGTTCGATCTTGCACAAGATTTTTCATTCCAAAACAAATTCAATCACCATCTTAATTAAGATGCTTTCTGTTGGCAATATTTCATATATTTATGTAGTGAGCAAGTCTAAAAAATTTGAGGTTCAGAGGCTAACCAAATAAAAAGGAGTCTAAGCTTTTGTTGGGCATGTATTCATAGAGTAACATCTTTTCGTCTCCAACAAAGCAATAGCCAAGAAGTCTAACTAGATTTCTATGTTGAAGTTTTGCAATCAACACAACCTCATTTTTAAATTCTTCTAAGCCTTGGCCTGAACCACGTGACAGCCTCTTTATAGCAATCAGTTGTCCCCCTGAAAACTTACCCTGTGCACATTCCATATGGCAAATACATCATCATCCTTTGTAAACTTGTTCAAAAATTAATTTTACAGATTGTTGAGGAGATAGCTATTACCTTGTAAACAGGCCCAAATCCACCTTGTCCAAGCTTGTTTGCCTCTGAGAAGTTATCTGTAGCTGATAGTATACTACCCAAATCAAAAAATGGTACATCAATCCCTTTCTTATCCTCTTCTTTGAACTCAGCTGAAGATATCAAATCTGTGACACGTCTCTCAGTGTCATACAAGTTTAATGTCTGATTTCCCTGATTACTTCTGCTATCTGATTTCAAAATAGAATTTAAAACCAGCCAATTGGCAATCTAATGAAAAGGAGGGAGGAGGGGGGGGGAGTCAAACAGAAATTATGTGCCTGCTAGTTACCAACTTACCATTTCTATTGGCCACTCGCCTTCTTTTCAGATAGTACACAAAACACAAGATCAAGATGATGAGAATTATAATTGCAGTAGTCCCCAGGAAAATTGGATAACGCCTGTAGTGACCAGCTACTGCAATACAGCAAGACCTATAGAAATGGTAAGTCATCTAAAATCTAATCCAATATAATTTAACTCACATATATGTAAGGAAAAGAAGAACTTTTGGAAGGCACGATATATGCTGGCTGATTGAACACTAGAGGAATGCCATGGAGCAGGGCGTGGGGCTGGATTATCATAAGAAAATAATTCCAGTAGGATAGAGTCCTTCTTGGATATAACATCACAATGCTCTGATTCTTTCTTGGCTAACATTGCAATCTTAAACTGCCAGTAGTGCTGGCATGAGAGGTAGAACCCTAACCTTTAACACAATGTAAGTTTTGGGCATCCCATCGGAAGTTTGGATTGCAATGGCACCTCTCCTCTCCATCTGTTGTTGCCATGCAAGTTGAATGTGTCCAAGCCATGCAGTCTGAGGATGATATGCAAGTCGGCTCCGGTGGTGGGTTCCAACTAATCTCTACTTCATCAGAAGAAAGCCACCTGGTCACGTTAAATGGCAATGAAGAATTGAGCCACAGATTTCCTTCTGGATTTCCCGAAACAGTACGATTTCCTGCATATTTGACTTGGATGACAAAAGTTCGTGTACTTGGATCGATGCTTTCAATTCGATAGGCGCGGGTACTGTTTGCTGGCATGAAGCTAACTTGGCCGGTGGAATTGTTGCAGTTGAAACTAAAATACATGGGGTCGCCACAATTTGGTCTGGTGCTCAGTGGGTAGGGGATTATGTTGGTTCCACAAGGCTCGCAATCCCTTGCGGTTGATTCTGCAAAGCGTGGAATAAAAACTAAAGTAACAGCACTGAGAAATGAACTTTAAGCCATTATAAAATCAAAGCTCTGGCTGTTTTGACAACGTGATGTCAACTACTTTTGTATATACCCCCGATCGATAGCCCACGAGTAACAAGTCAATAGGCAAAGAAGTGGTTAATTTTTCATGTTTTCTAGCATATCTACTTAGAATTATGGATTTTTTTTTGTGTAACTAATAAGAAAGAAAGAAAAAACACCTTTAACAACACGGGTTTTTTCTTTTGTTGGTTTCCATTTTGTTAAGCAATTTAGCAACTGATGAGTCAATTCTAGAGAATTGCAATATTCAATATGGGAGTACCTATATCAGATTTTTTTTGCCACGCGAACAGAAAGGTTACGACCTTCCGCGTAGTCCTCTTGAAGACCAGTTAGATCGTCACTCCAATTCAAGCAGTTGTTAATTCTCGTAATATTTTTACCTCTTCGCATGCTGTTTCCAAGTTCCTGATACGAATAGGCCTGGCACTCACAGTTGTCAAGGCACGTCTTATAGCATTCTGTTTCATTTTCTACAGAGAATGCTGTTGGTGATCTTGTTTGGCTCACCTTCATCATCTTTAAGCCCAAGAACCAGCTTGTCTCACTCTCGCTACATGGTTCCGAAATTCTGGAGCAACCTCCAGAAAACACTCCCGAATCCCAACTCTCGGGATTACGAGGCTTGAACCCTGGCAAGCATTTGCATCGACGTATTTTATTGTTAATGTTGCAGACGCCAGATTTCCCGCAAGCATTATCAATGCTACATTCATCTCTTGGCTCCGACCATATTGAAAGCCACTTATCATGTTGATCACCAATAAACCACAAAAACTGTAACTTTCCAGTGTAATGCATCACCAACCTTCTTGTACCATTATTACGAGCCCAGTCGGTACTATGAGAAGTTTTGCTGCTCTTGCTGACTTTCCGCATTCTGGAATTTGATAGCAAGTCTTCAATGACATGATCAAGCGTTTCTTCCGAGTTCGATCTCAAACTTCTGGTCCAGTAAGCGACGTGTGATTTTTGGATAATGTAGTGGACTTGATCTTCTTCTCGTGTGAACATGTAAATTCCCATTCGCGGGTCACCAACGCCAGCCCATGAAGTCAATGTAAGGCTGCCATCCATCTTCATACCTGGAAGAAATGTATCGGTTGGTTCTTCAAAGCTTTCCCACAGAACTTTTCCAAACTGATCGTCGCTAAAGACCAGGTTTCCAGAATCCATGAGCTTCACAGACAGATTTCTAGACGGGGGTATTTCAAGTTTTGTAGACCAATATAAATGCCTTGTAGCTGTATCCAATACCTCGAGGTTGCCATCTTCTGCAATTCTAATGACTCCAATGACACCGGTAGGTATTGGAGACTCTCGGTTGGCAACCCATACAACAGCTTGAGGATCCAATCGATACCATATTCCGACGAACCTGTTGGGGCTAGAGCTTCCATTAGGGGTAAAGAACCCCAACTCAAAGTTTCCTCCAACAGACACAAGAGTTGATCCATTATTGATCTTGTCGGTAATCGGTTCGTCTTCCTTCAAAATATGTCTCGCACTGCAATATAATTGAGAGGAACACAACAAATGTATGCAAAAGACAAAGAAGATCGAATATGACAAGAAACTTTTAGAAAATGTGCTGAAGATTTTGCTTCCTCTGCTTATCATTGTGAAGAAATTAAACAGGAAACTAGAACTACTGAAACTCTTCCGCAGTGTTGTTACTTGTACTCACTCTGCTTGCCAATGGATCTAGTCATCCATGTAGTCTTTTTCTCTTTTTTTTTTCTTTTTTTTTTCCTTTGAAAGGTCTTTTCATATTTAATTTTTATTTTTAATTAAATGATTCGTGGCAATTAGTTAGTGATGTTTATGTTAAAATTTTAACATATTGTTAGGGGAAAACTAAAAACATGACTGAGGTTGTTTTACGTCATTTAAAAAAGTTAAATTATTTATTATATTTTGTGTAAAAAAATTAAAATAATTATAATAATAAAATGAGATGAGATATTTTTTGAATCCAAATGAGACCTTTGATCCAAGTTGAAAACATAGGTAGTAAAAAAATTCGTAATCGTTTATATCTAAAAATAAAAGTTATTGTGGCAAAGAAGGCCACATGAGAAAACACTGCCGCAAGTTTTTAAGGGAGCAAGGTCAAAGTAGTAAGCTGAAGAAAGAAGATGGTGAAACCCTTGTCACTCTTTCGGGAGATGTGGCAATACTCTCCACTAGTGACGAGACGTGTCTGCACGTTGCAAGCCATGATGTTGAGTGGGTGGTAGACACAGCAGCATCATACCATGCCACTTCCCATAGTGAATTTTTCACTACGTACAAAGCAGGAGACTTTGGTACGGTAAGGATGGGGAACGCCAGTTCTTCGAAAATCGTGGGAGTTGGCGAAGTGCAGATAAAAACCAA
Organism: Juglans cinerea; assembly: GCA_961763995.1. Lineage (NCBI taxonomy): Eukaryota > Viridiplantae > Streptophyta > Magnoliopsida > Fagales > Juglandaceae > Juglans > Juglans cinerea. The sequence goes on along the minus strand of CAUIVZ010000002.1, from coordinate 27,263,836 downwards.
CGTTGGTTGCACCATGGTGTTGAAAGATGTTCGACACATTCCTGACCTTCGGCTCAACCTGATTTCCGGGACAGCCATTGATCGACAGGGCTATGACAGCTACTTCAGCAAAGGCACTTGGAAGCTGTCACAAGGTGCCATAGTTGTCGCCCGAGGACATATTTGCGGTACGTTGTACAAAACCCATGTGAAGATTGGTTTTGATAGCCTCAATGCAGCAGAAGATGAGGCATCACCAAATCTGTGGCACAAGAGACTCGGACACATGGGTGAGAAAGGGTTGGATACGCTTATGAAGAAGGCACTCATCAAAGTTGCCAAAGGAACAGCGTTAAACCCTTGTGAGTACTGTTTGTTTGGCAAACAATGCAGAGTCTCGTTTAAATCCTCTACGAAGAGAAGATCAGAGTTGTTGAGTCTGGTACACTCTGATGTATGTGGTCCCATGGAAGAAGAGTCATTGGGAGGTAACAGATATTTCGTGACATTCATTGATGATGCTTCACGAAAGGTCTGGGTATATGTTTTGAAGTCAAAGGATCAGGTCTTCGAGCACTTCAAGAATTTCCACACCCTAGTGGAAAGAGAGACGGGAAAGAAGTTGAAGTGCCTGCGAACGGACAATGGAGGAGAATATGTCTCCAAAAGGTTCGCTGCATACTGCGCTGATCGCGGTATTCGACATGAGAAGACGGTTCCATATACCCCTCAGCACAATGGTGTAGCAGAAAGAATGAACCGGACCATCATTGAAAGAACAAGATGCATGCTCAGTATGGCCAAGTTACCAAAGCCATTCTGGGGTGAAGCTGTTCTTGCTGCCTGTTACCTGATTAACAGATCACCTTCTGCACCACTGGAATTTGAAATTCCTGAGAAGGTTTGGTCTGGAAAAGATGTCTCTTACTCTCACTTGAGAGTGTTTGGGTGCAAAGCCTTTGCACACGTATCCAAGGAGCTAAGACAGAAGCTCGATGTCAAGTCAACTCCATGTATCCTTGTTGGATATGGAGATGAAGAATTCGGATACAAGTTATGGGATCCAGTGACAAAGAGAATTGTCAGAAGTAGGGACGTTGTGTTCCATGAAAACCAGAACATAGGAACTGAAGCTTCATCAAGAGAGCTTAGTTCCGATACTCCAAATCCTGCACCATTACAGTCCGCCACAGATAATGAGGATATGCAGGATCGAGATCCAGAAGCAGAAGAAGAAGCTCAGGGTGTCGAGCAGGGGGAGCAAGAATCCTCTCCACCAGCAGCTGGTGTACCACCACAAGGGATAGATGGTGATGAACCTCCTTTGGTTGATGAACCAAGAAGATCGGCAAGAGGCCGCCTATTGATTCCGTCGAGGAAATATCCGGAATCAGACTATATTCTGCTTACTGATGAGGGGGAGCCGGAGAGCTTCCAAGAAGTTCAAACTCATGCTGATAGAAGTCTATGGGTGCAGGCAATGCAAGAAGAGATAGTTCTTTGCATAAAAATCAGACTTATGAGTTGGTGAAACTTCCTGAAGGAAAGAAAGCCCTAAAGAACAAATGGGTGTTCAAGCTGAAGAAAGATGGCCAAGGGAAGCTGATAAAGCACAAGGCCAGATTGGTTGTCAAAGGATTTCAGCAAAAGAAAGGAATTGACTTTGACGAGATATTTTCTCCGGTGGTGAAAATGATGTCAATTCGAATCATACTCGGATTGGTAGCCAGCTTGAATTTGGAACTCGAACAGATGGATGTGAAGACAGCCTTTCTCCATGGAGATTTGGAGGAGGAGATCTATATGGAGCAACCAGAAGGGTTTGAAGCTCCAGGGAAAGATCACTTAGTCTGCAGGCTAAAGAATAGTCTCTATGGCCTCAAGCAAGCACCGAGGCAATGGTACAAGAAGTTCGACTCATTCATGATGAGTCATGATTACAAGAGACTTGCTGCAGATCAGTGTGTCTATGTTCGAAGGTTCCAGGATGACAAGTTTGTCATACTCCTTCTTTACGTTGATGATATGTTAATCGTTGGTGAGGATAGGTCCATGATTAACAAACTAAAGAAGGAACTATCCAAGTCCTTTGACATGAAGGACTTAGGCCCAGCACAGCAAATTTTGGGCATGAAGATTGTTCGTGATAGAAAAGTCAAAAGGGTGTGGCTATCACAACAAAAATATGTTGAACAGGTCATCAGACGTTTCAACATGGGAGATGCAAAGCCAGTCAATACTCCACTTGCTAACCACTTCAAGTTGAGCAAGAGCTCGTGTCCTTCTTCAACAAAAGAGATTGAAGAAATGGAAGCAGTCCCCTACTCTTCAGCAGTAGGAAGCCTGATGTATGCAATGGTTTGTACCAGACCAGATATTGCTCATGCTGTAGGCATGGTAAGCAGATTCCTTTCAAATCCAGGAAAGGATCATTGGGAAGCAGTCAAGTGGATTCTCAGGTACCTGAAAGGTACATCAAAGATGTGCTTGTGTTTTGGGGGAGCTAAACCAGTTTTGGAAGGCTATACAGATTCAGATATGGCAGGAGATCTGGATAGCAGGAAATCTACTTCGGGATTTCTCTTCACCTTTGCAGGAGGAGCTGTCTCTTGGCAGTCCAAGTTGCAAAAGTGTGTTGCTTTATCCACAACAGAGGCAGAGTACATTGCCGCAGCGGAAGCTGGGAAAGAGATGTTGTGGATGAAGCGTTTTCTCCAAGAACTAGGGGTTAGTCAAAAAGACTACAAGGTACATTGTGATAGTCAAAGTGCTCTAGACCTGAGCAAGAATTCAATGTACCACTCCCGCACCAAGCATATTGACATCCGCTATCATTGGATACGCGAAGCGATGGAACAACAGCTATTGAAGCTTGTGAAGATCCATACGAAAGAGAATCCAGCGGACATGCTGACGAAGGTGGTTACAAGTGAAAAGCTTGAGCTATGCAGAGACATAGCTGGGATGGATAGCATCTAGGTAAATGGGCATGGAGGGGGAGAATTGTTGAATCCATGCCCTGAGCAGTCAACAATGACTGCTCAGCGCTTAACCCTCAACCCTCAACAAATAACTGTAAATGCAGTTACATTGAATGCAAATAAATGCATTCATACGTGAGGCGAGGCGCCTATAAATTGAAGCTCCATGCGAGAGCTTCAGACACACCCAAGAAGAAGAGAAAGAGAGAGAGCCGGGAGAGCTCTGAAAGAAAAGAAGAGAGTTGAGTTGAGTGGAGTGTGATCCTCCTCCTCTGTAATATTTTCTTGTGTACCACTATTTAATTAGTGAAGCTCTTTTCTGTGGATGTAGGCAGTTGCCGAACCACGTTAAATTCTTGGTGTCACTGAGTGCATGAGTGTACTCTTTTATTACCACTTTTATCCCTTCCGCTGTGTTGATTTCCCCAGCAAGTGGTATCAGAGAGATTGTTGGGAAGAGTTTTTTACAGAAAACTCGGTTTTAGTGCGTAGCTCAGTTTTAAAATTTGAGCCTACCACTGTGTTCGTCTCATCGAGACAAGAAAAGTGGTGAAAACCAGAGGCCGGAAGGACGCCGCACGCTCCTCCACGCGCCGTCTGAAGATCGGAGAGTGAGCCCACTCTCGACACACGCCGCACGCGCCCAGGAGAGTCAAGAGCGCGTGAAGCCCACTCTCGTCACGCGCCACACGCGCTCCTACGAGAGTCTTGCGCGTGAATTTCACGCGCACGTGAATCAAGAAGGCGCGTGAAGAACACGCGCCTACGCGTTCCACGCGCTCCAGTGAGGTTCTGGCGCGTGACGAACACGCGCCTACGCGATCCACGCGCTCCAGTGAGGTTCTGGCGCGTGAAGAACACGCGCCTACTAAGAAAGAAAGAAAAAACACCTTTAACAACACGGGTTTTTTCTTTTGTTGGTTTCCATTTTGTTAAGCAATTTAGCAACTGATGAGTCAATTCTAGAGAATTGCAATATTCAATATGGGAGTACCTATATCAGATTTTTTTTGCCACGCGAACAGAAAGGTTACGACCTTCCGCGTAGTCCTCTTGAAGACCAGTTAGATCGTCACTCCAATTCAAGCAGTTGTTAATTCTCGTAATATTTTTACCTCTTCGCATGCTGTTTCCAAGTTCCTGATACGAATAGGCCTGGCACTCACAGTTGTCAAGGCACGTCTTATAGCATTCTGTTTCATTTTCTACAGAGAATGCTGTTGGTGATCTTGTTTGGCTCACCTTCATCATCTTTAAGCCCAAGAACCAGCTTGTCTCACTCTCGCTACATGGTTCCGAAATTCTGGAGCAACCTCCAGAAAACACTCCCGAATCCCAACTCTCGGGATTACGAGGCTTGAACCCTGGCAAGCATTTGCATCGACGTATTTTATTGTTAATGTTGCAGACGCCAGATTTCCCGCAAGCATTATCAATGCTACATTCATCTCTTGGCTCCGACCATATTGAAAGCCACTTATCATGTTGATCACCAATAAACCACAAAAACTGTAACTTTCCAGTGTAATGCATCACCAACCTTCTTGTACCATTATTACGAGCCCAGTCGGTACTATGAGAAGTTTTGCTGCTCTTGCTGACTTTCCGCATTCTGGAATTTGATAGCAAGTCTTCAATGACATGATCAAGCGTTTCTTCCGAGTTCGATCTCAAACTTCTGGTCCAGTAAGCGACGTGTGATTTTTGGATAATGTAGTGGACTTGATCTTCTTCTCGTGTGAACATGTAAATTCCCATTCGCGGGTCACCAACGCCAGCCCATGAAGTCAATGTAAGGCTGCCATCCATCTTCATACCTGGAAGAAATGTATCGGTTGGTTCTTCAAAGCTTTCCCACAGAACTTTTCCAAACTGATCGTCGCTAAAGACCAGGTTTCCAGAATCCATGAGCTTCACAGACAGATTTCTAGACGGGGGTATTTCAAGTTTTGTAGACCAATATAAATGCCTTGTAGCTGTATCCAATACCTCGAGGTTGCCATCTTCTGCAATTCTAATGACTCCAATGACACCGGTAGGTATTGGAGACTCTCGGTTGGCAACCCATACAACAGCTTGAGGATCCAATCGATACCATATTCCGACGAACCTGTTGGGGCTAGAGCTTCCATTAGGGGTAAAGAACCCCAACTCAAAGTTTCCTCCAACAGACACAAGAGTTGATCCATTATTGATCTTGTCGGTAATCGGTTCGTCTTCCTTCAAAATATGTCTCGCACTGCAATATAATTGAGAGGAACACAACAAATGTATGCAAAAGACAAAGAAGATCGAATATGACAAGAAACTTTTAGAAAATGTGCTGAAGATTTTGCTTCCTCTGCTTATCATTGTGAAGAAATTAAACAGGAAACTAGAACTACTGAAACTCTTCCGCAGTGTTGTTACTTGTACTCACTCTGCTTGCCAATGGATCTAGTCATCCATGTAGTCTTTTTCTCTTTTTTTTTTCTTTTTTTTTTCCTTTGAAAGGTCTTTTCATATTTAATTTTTATTTTTAATTAAATGATTCGTGGCAATTAGTTAGTGATGTTTATGTTAAAATTTTAACATATTGTTAGGGGAAAACTAAAAACATGACTGAGGTTGTTTTACGTCATTTAAAAAAGTTAAATTATTTATTATATTTTGTGTAAAAAAATTAAAATAATTATAATAATAAAATGAGATGAGATATTTTTTGAATCCAAATGAGACCTTTGATCCAAGTTGAAAACATAGGTAGTAAAAAAATTCGTAATCGTTTATATCTAAAAATAAAAGTTATTGTGGCAAAGAAGGCCACATGAGAAAACACTGCCGCAAGTTTTTAAGGGAGCAAGGTCAAAGTAGTAAGCTGAAGAAAGAAGATGGTGAAACCCTTGTCACTCTTTCGGGAGATGTGGCAATACTCTCCACTAGTGACGAGACGTGTCTGCACGTTGCAAGCCATGATGTTGAGTGGGTGGTAGACACAGCAGCATCATACCATGCCACTTCCCATAGTGAATTTTTCACTACGTACAAAGCAGGAGACTTTGGTACGGTAAGGATGGGGAACGCCAGTTCTTCGAAAATCGTGGGAGTTGGCGAAGTGCAGATAAAAACCAACGTTGGTTGCACCATGGTGTTGAAAGATGTTCGACACATTCCTGACCTTCGGCTCAACCTGATTTCCGGGACAGCCATTGATCGACAGGGCTATGACAGCTACTTCAGCAAAGGCACTTGGAAGCTGTCACAAGGTGCCATAGTTGTCGCCCGAGGACATATTTGCGGTACGTTGTACAAAACCCATGTGAAGATTGGTTTTGATAGCCTCAATGCAGCAGAAGATGAGGCATCACCAAATCTGTGGCACAAGAGACTCGGACACATGGGTGAGAAAGGGTTGGATACGCTTATGAAGAAGGCACTCATCAAAGTTGCCAAAGGAACAGCGTTAAACCCTTGTGAGTACTGTTTGTTTGGCAAACAATGCAGAGTCTCGTTTAAATCCTCTACGAAGAGAAGATCAGAGTTGTTGAGTCTGGTACACTCTGATGTATGTGGTCCCATGGAAGAAGAGTCATTGGGAGGTAACAGATATTTCGTGACATTCATTGATGATGCTTCACGAAAGGTCTGGGTATATGTTTTGAAGTCAAAGGATCAGGTCTTCGAGCACTTCAAGAATTTCCACACCCTAGTGGAAAGAGAGACGGGAAAGAAGTTGAAGTGCCTGCGAACGGACAATGGAGGAGAATATGTCTCCAAAAGGTTCGCTGCATACTGCGCTGATCGCGGTATTCGACATGAGAAGACGGTTCCATATACCCCTCAGCACAATGGTGTAGCAGAAAGAATGAACCGGACCATCATTGAAAGAACAAGATGCATGCTCAGTATGGCCAAGTTACCAAAGCCATTCTGGGGTGAAGCTGTTCTTGCTGCCTGTTACCTGATTAACAGATCACCTTCTGCACCACTGGAATTTGAAATTCCTGAGAAGGTTTGGTCTGGAAAAGATGTCTCTTACTCTCACTTGAGAGTGTTTGGGTGCAAAGCCTTTGCACACGTATCCAAGGAGCTAAGACAGAAGCTCGATGTCAAGTCAACTCCATGTATCCTTGTTGGATATGGAGATGAAGAATTCGGATACAAGTTATGGGATCCAGTGACAAAGAGAATTGTCAGAAGTAGGGACGTTGTGTTCCATGAAAACCAGAACATAGGAACTGAAGCTTCATCAAGAGAGCTTAGTTCCGATACTCCAAATCCTGCACCATTACAGTCCGCCACAGATAATGAGGATATGCAGGATCGAGATCCAGAAGCAGAAGAAGAAGCTCAGGGTGTCGAGCAGGGGGAGCAAGAATCCTCTCCACCAGCAGCTGGTGTACCACCACAAGGGATAGATGGTGATGAACCTCCTTTGGTTGATGAACCAAGAAGATCGGCAAGAGGCCGCCTATTGATTCCGTCGAGGAAATATCCGGAATCAGACTATATTCTGCTTACTGATGAGGGGGAGCCGGAGAGCTTCCAAGAAGTTCAAACTCATGCTGATAGAAGTCTATGGGTGCAGGCAATGCAAGAAGAGATAGTTCTTTGCATAAAAATCAGACTTATGAGTTGGTGAAACTTCCTGAAGGAAAGAAAGCCCTAAAGAACAAATGGGTGTTCAAGCTGAAGAAAGATGGCCAAGGGAAGCTGATAAAGCACAAGGCCAGATTGGTTGTCAAAGGATTTCAGCAAAAGAAAGGAATTGACTTTGACGAGATATTTTCTCCGGTGGTGAAAATGATGTCAATTCGAATCATACTCGGATTGGTAGCCAGCTTGAATTTGGAACTCGAACAGATGGATGTGAAGACAGCCTTTCTCCATGGAGATTTGGAGGAGGAGATCTATATGGAGCAACCAGAAGGGTTTGAAGCTCCAGGGAAAGATCACTTAGTCTGCAGGCTAAAGAATAGTCTCTATGGCCTCAAGCAAGCACCGAGGCAATGGTACAAGAAGTTCGACTCATTCATGATGAGTCATGATTACAAGAGACTTGCTGCAGATCAGTGTGTCTATGTTCGAAGGTTCCAGGATGACAAGTTTGTCATACTCCTTCTTTACGTTGATGATATGTTAATCGTTGGTGAGGATAGGTCCATGATTAACAAACTAAAGAAGGAACTATCCAAGTCCTTTGACATGAAGGACTTAGGCCCAGCACAGCAAATTTTGGGCATGAAGATTGTTCGTGATAGAAAAGTCAAAAGGGTGTGGCTATCACAACAAAAATATGTTGAACAGGTCATCAGACGTTTCAACATGGGAGATGCAAAGCCAGTCAATACTCCACTTGCTAACCACTTCAAGTTGAGCAAGAGCTCGTGTCCTTCTTCAACAAAAGAGATTGAAGAAATGGAAGCAGTCCCCTACTCTTCAGCAGTAGGAAGCCTGATGTATGCAATGGTTTGTACCAGACCAGATATTGCTCATGCTGTAGGCATGGTAAGCAGATTCCTTTCAAATCCAGGAAAGGATCATTGGGAAGCAGTCAAGTGGATTCTCAGGTACCTGAAAGGTACATCAAAGATGTGCTTGTGTTTTGGGGGAGCTAAACCAGTTTTGGAAGGCTATACAGATTCAGATATGGCAGGAGATCTGGATAGCAGGAAATCTACTTCGGGATTTCTCTTCACCTTTGCAGGAGGAGCTGTCTCTTGGCAGTCCAAGTTGCAAAAGTGTGTTGCTTTATCCACAACAGAGGCAGAGTACATTGCCGCAGCGGAAGCTGGGAAAGAGATGTTGTGGATGAAGCGTTTTCTCCAAGAACTAGGGGTTAGTCAAAAAGACTACAAGGTACATTGTGATAGTCAAAGTGCTCTAGACCTGAGCAAGAATTCAATGTACCACTCCCGCACCAAGCATATTGACATCCGCTATCATTGGATACGCGAAGCGATGGAACAACAGCTATTGAAGCTTGTGAAGATCCATACGAAAGAGAATCCAGCGGACATGCTGACGAAGGTGGTTACAAGTGAAAAGCTTGAGCTATGCAGAGACATAGCTGGGATGGATAGCATCTAGGTAAATGGGCATGGAGGGGGAGAATTGTTGAATCCATGCCCTGAGCAGTCAACAATGACTGCTCAGCGCTTAACCCTCAACCCTCAACAAATAACTGTAAATGCAGTTACATTGAATGCAAATAAATGCATTCATACGTGAGGCGAGGCGCCTATAAATTGAAGCTCCATGCGAGAGCTTCAGACACACCCAAGAAGAAGAGAAAAGAGAGAGAGCCGGGAGAGCTCTGAAAGAAAAGAAGAGAGTTGAGTTGAGTGGAGTGTGATCCTCCTCCTCTGTAATATTTTCTTGTGTACCACTATTTAATTAGTGAAGCTCTTTTCTGTGGATGTAGGCAGTTGCCGAACCACGTTAAATTCTTGGTGTCACTGAGTGCATGAGTGTACTCTTTTATTACCACTTTTATCCCTTCCGCTGTGTTGATTTCCCCAGCAAGTGGTATCAGAGAGATTGTTGGGAAGAGTTTTTTACAGAAAACTCGGTTTTAGTGCGTAGCTCAGTTTTAAAATTTGAGCCTACCACTGTGTTCGTCTCATCGAGACAAGAAAAGTGGTGAAAACCAGAGGCCGGAAGGACGCCGCACGCTCCTCCACGCGCCGTCTGAAGATCGGAGAGTGAGCCCACTCTCGACACACGCCGCACGCGCCCAGGAGAGTCAAGAGCGCGTGAAGCCCACTCTCGTCACGCGCCACACGCGCTCCTACGAGAGTCTTGCGCGTGAATTTCACGCGCACGTGAATCAAGAAGGCGCGTGAAGAACACGCGCCTACGCGTTCCACGCGCTCCAGTGAGGTTCTGGCGCGTGACGAACACGCGCCTACGCGATCCACGCGCTCCAGTGAGGTTCTGGCGCGTGAAGAACACGCGCCTACTAAGAAAGAAAGAAAAAACACCTTTAACAACACGGGTTTTTTCTTTTGTTGGTTTCCATTTTGTTAAGCAATTTAGCAACTGATGAGTCAATTCTAGAGAATTGCAATATTCAATATGGGAGTACCTATATCAGATTTTTTTTGCCACGCGAACAGAAAGGTTACGACCTTCCGCGTAGTCCTCTTGAAGACCAGTTAGATCGTCACTCCAATTCAAGCAGTTGTTAATTCTCGTAATATTTTTACCTCTTCGCATGCTGTTTCCAAGTTCCTGATACGAATAGGCCTGGCACTCACAGTTGTCAAGGCACGTCTTATAGCATTCTGTTTCATTTTCTACAGAGAATGCTGTTGGTGATCTTGTTTGGCTCACCTTCATCATCTTTAAGCCCAAGAACCAGCTTGTCTCACTCTCGCTACATGGTTCCGAAATTCTGGAGCAACCTCCAGAAAACACTCCCGAATCCCAACTCTCGGGATTACGAGGCTTGAACCCTGGCAAGCATTTGCATCGACGTATTTTATTGTTAATGTTGCAGACGCCAGATTTCCCGCAAGCATTATCAATGCTACATTCATCTCTTGGCTCCGACCATATTGAAAGCCACTTATCATGTTGATCACCAATAAACCACAAAAACTGTAACTTTCCAGTGTAATGCATCACCAACCTTCTTGTACCATTATTACGAGCCCAGTCGGTACTATGAGAAGTTTTGCTGCTCTTGCTGACTTTCCGCATTCTGGAATTTGATAGCAAGTCTTCAATGACATGATCAAGCGTTTCTTCCGAGTTCGATCTCAAACTTCTGGTCCAGTAAGCGACGTGTGATTTTTGGATAATGTAGTGGACTTGATCTTCTTCTCGTGTGAACATGTAAATTCCCATTCGCGGGTCACCAACGCCAGCCCATGAAGTCAATGTAAGGCTGCCATCCATCTTCATACCTGGAAGAAATGTATCGGTTGGTTCTTCAAAGCTTTCCCACAGAACTTTTCCAAACTGATCGTCGCTAAAGACCAGGTTTCCAGAATCCATGAGCTTCACAGACAGATTTCTAGACGGGGGTATTTCAAGTTTTGTAGACCAATATAAATGCCTTGTAGCTGTATCCAATACCTCGAGGTTGCCATCTTCTGCAATTCTAATGACTCCAATGACACCGGTAGGTATTGGAGACTCTCGGTTGGCAACCCATACAACAGCTTGAGGATCCAATCGATACCATATTCCGACGAACCTGTTGGGGCTAGAGCTTCCATTAGGGGTAAAGAACCCCAACTCAAAGTTTCCTCCAACAGACACAAGAGTTGATCCATTATTGATCTTGTCGGTAATCGGTTCGTCTTCCTTCAAAATATGTCTCGCACTGCAATATAATTGAGAGGAACACAACAAATGTATGCAAAAGACAAAGAAGATCGAATATGACAAGAAACTTTTAGAAAATGTGCTGAAGATTTTGCTTCCTCTGCTTATCATTGTGAAGAAATTAAACAGGAAACTAGAACTACTGAAACTCTTCCGCAGTGTTGTTACTTGTACTCACTCTGCTTGCCAATGGATCTAGTCATCCATGTAGTCTTTTTCTCTTTTTTTTTTTCTTTTTTTTTTTCCTTTGAAAGGTCTTTTCATATTTAATTTTTATTTTTAATTAAATGATTCGTGGCAATTAGTTAGTGATGTTTATGTTAAAATTTTAACATATTGTTAGGGGAAAACTAAAAACATGACTGAGGTTGTTTTAGGTCATTTAAAAAAGTTAAATTATTTATTATATTTTGTGTAAAAAAATTAAAATAATTATAATAATAAAATGAGATGAGATATTTTTTGAATCCAAATGAGACCTTTGATCCAAGTTGAAAACATAGGTAGTAAAAAAATTCGTAATCGTTTATATCTAAAAATAAAAGTTATTACGAAACCATAATATTAAGTACTATTGATGTATTGTTTAGCCTTTCTGTTTTACATAGGCATGTAAGGTACATGGGTGACCTTACTAGTTGTTTCTTGTTGTATATTGATAGTGAAAATGATTTATCTTAAATTTTTTGTACTTTTTAATATATAATATGCTTGATTAAAAAAAAAAAAAAAAAAGATAAATGGGTGACCAGGTCAAGCTCGTCTGCTATATATGCCAACTATATATGTCAATTACATCCTTCGAGCCGTAGTAAAGAAGACAAGTGACATGTTCATTGAAATTTCATTATTTCCCATGGTCCCAATATCCTTGTCTTCCACTGGTAAAGAGACAGAAAATCTGGCTTTGCCTTTGAATATGAAGTTTTCCTATCTAAAAAAAAAAAAAAAAAAAAGAATGAAATATGAACGACTTCATTGACTAGTTTCGCTCCACAGCCTCAAGCAGATATTTTAAAATGCATATAGAGCATTGGAATTAGATTCCTCAAATTTATCTTTAAAATTTGATAAAAAAAAATATATTTTTTATAAATTTAAAACCTCTTTAGCCATAACCTCACTACAGTATATATTTTTCCAATAGCTTTTGCATTATATAAAAAATGTAAATAATTTGAAGAATTGTTTCAAAAAGAAGCTTCATCCGATTATGTAAAATGAATTTTAAAATACATTTAGCTACAGTACCCCGCTACATGTAGTAGGTACTGTTCATCCTGTAAAAAAAATTTTATTGTTGATATTTCATTTACTTCTTCATTTTTATTTATTTTGATTTTTATTGTTCATCATTTAAAACACATATTTCATTTTCTTCTAAAAAATATCTTGGAATTATTTTTAAACCAATTTTTTAATATTTGATTTTATTTTTAATATTTATTTGCCTTATATATTTTTGTTTTACATGTATAGGACTAAATTATTTGACATTGTATATAAAAATAAATTGCAAATATAAAAAAATATATGGATATTGTAAATTTATTGATAGAAATGAAATATTTAAAAAGAATAAAAAAAAGAATATTTAAATAATATAGAGAAAAAATAGATAAGTTGATGGATGACATATTATAAATGTCAGTATGTAAAATAGAAAAAGTGAGTTTTGGTGATGTATTTTAAAGGATAGGATAAATAATCTATTGGGAGTGCTCTAAATTAACTATTGGATTAGTCAAAATAATAATATAATATTATTTTTTTAATAATAATATTTTTAATTTATTTTTTTATATTTTACAATTACACTAACTATATGTTAGTTAATAATTTAATTTGAGACTTAAATTATTGTTTTCCAACTTAAATATATTGTGGCTCAAAATTGAGAAACAATAATTTAAGTAAATAAAATAATAGTTATAGAGTGTGAATAGTTGGTCTTCAAATTTAGAGATAAACTTAAATGTATTGTAACTCAAAGTTAAAGATTTTAGTGTATATTGAATCCAATGCAGTGATTTTAAACACAAATTCATTAAATTTTAAAGATGACACTCATTTGATGAGTCCAATATCAATGCTTTTAACATCCAAATGGAGCCTAACCATCTCATTTCATTTTATCTCATCTCATCATCCAAATATCACTCAGATACAAACACTTTTAAATTTTAAATTTTCAACTTTTCAACCTTTTTATATAATCATTATCTAATCATTATAATTTTTCTAAACTTTCAAACAAAATACAAAAAATAATCTAACTTTTTAAATACTAAAACAAAATTTATATTATAATAATATTTTAACTTTATAATATTTTTATTCAATTTTTTTTCTCATTTCCCAAAAGTCTATCAAATATCATAAATCATATTATTTCACTACTATTTATAATTATTTTATTATTATTTATAAGTTTTGTACCTCATCCCATTTCATTTGAACGTAAGTCTCTTTGACAAACATAAATTCAGTGAGGTTGTAAGGTCCATTACATTGACAGATGGTTTATGAGTCATTTAGATTAAGAAACACTCTCATTAAATCTCATTTCATCATTATAATTTTTTAAATATTTATATAATAAATAATAAATAATTTAATTTTTTTAAATCTTAAAATAATAATAATATTTTATTTAATTTTTAAATTTCATTTAAAACCTTCTTATCTAAACTTACCATCCAAACAGCTACTTACTTTGTTACGTTATTACGGAAGCGTCGGGTCTGAACGCGTGGTTTGACTACACAAATTTGACTATAAAAATGTGCCCAAGTTGACCACGTCAGCTGCATGCAGCTTATGAAGATATATATATATATACACATTATAAATTGGCAGTAAATTAATGGCACATTTCAATCCACAAACGAGATTTTCATAGTTGGGCATGATTTTCTGCACTAAATGCCCGATCACATATGAACAAAGTGACAATAATGAAAAGAGGCTAAAAGAAGGCCAAAACACACAAAAATAGTGACAATAATGGAATCACGTGAAAGCAATCGTTACACTTGATTGGGTACACAAAGTTCGTTCAGTTTCCTTTTTCTTCTAAATTATTTAGCCTTTTAACATGCACCATCTAAGAAGGAAAATGTGGAAAATTATTCCCCTGCCTTTTATATTTGTGAAATGGTCCTTGCACTCTCCTCTTTTTCTTTTCCTTACTTTTGTCTACAAATATTTGTAAAACGGCCCCTGACCTTCTAGGTCTTTCTTTTTTTTGGTTTTAATTCTGACCCAAACCAATTCAGTCGGAAGTCGTTTATTAGACTCTACTCTTTTTGTAATAAGGCAAGGTTGGAATAAATTGGGTCAAGTCAAATTGGAATATAACGGAGTCAGCACACGTGTGGACGACCAGGCAGGGACTCACATTTCACTCATTTAAAGTACGGATGTACATAAATCGACTACCGTCGACGTAGACCGACTGCCGGATTCAAGAACCTACCAAAACCAGCAAAGCACCGGTCGGCCAGCGGTAGCAATTTAACAAAATTGACGTCGGCCGGTTCAATCTACGGTTCAAGCTCGGTCTAAACCAAAGAACCGACCGACGTTAATAAGTATATTGTGGTTTATTGGTTTATGCCGAAATGAGCAATGCTTACTGTCCTAAATATTGTGGTTTGTGCATAGTGTCGCGTGTGATAATTTGTGTGTATGTGATAGACTTGTGGTTTTGCATAAATATTCAAGATTGTCTTTTAATTTATTTTCTTATTTTCTTAGCAGTCTTTGAAGTTGTGGAATGTGATTGAAAATTTATGCAAAAACACCACATAAAGGAAAGATGAGGGAACTAAACTTAGATTAGAGTCTTAGACTTGTGATGTTTGCCATGTTGCAAACTAGCTGCTGTATAATACTAATCACTATTTTGTTTTATAATGTACGTGACGTGTAACATTCATATTTTGTTTTATAAATTAGATGGATTCTTTCATTGTCTCCGATTGATGTTGATGCATCAAGTCCAACCATTAACTTGAGAGATGATTTGAGGGAGACTCAGTAATCAAAACCTCCTAGTGCCCTTACTAGTACCACTTGTCCATTACCTAAGAAATGAAATGGGAATGATCTATCAATTGTTTGGAACCATTTTACGAAGGTGGAGAGTGGTCCTATAGATGATACGAATGCTAAATGTAATTATTGTGGCAAGACGTATGCTTGCCACTCAAAGAGGAATGAGACTTCAACAATGCAAAACCATTTGCCTTAATGTCCTAAAAATCCTCATAAACGTGGGCTTTTGGATAGGTACCAAAACATATTAACAGATGAGGCAACAACTGAGGAGGGGGTTGGAGAGAGTGATGGTATGTTAAGAAGTCTTGTAACCTACAAATATAGTGAAGAGGTTGTGAGGTTGGCGATTGCAGAGATGGTAATTATCGATAAGTTGCCATTTAGAGTTGTTGAAAGACATGGATTTAGGAAAGTGTGTTGGTGTCTTGAACCTCGGATTTAAGTGCCATGTCGTGTCACAGTTGTAAGAGACTGTATGAAATTGTATGAATGTAAAAAGAGAAAAGTTAAAAAAGTGTTAAAAAATGGTGGCATGAAGATTTCGTTGACGACCGATACATGGACATCAATATAGAATTTAAATTATATGTGTCTAACTACACACTTCATTGATACAAATTGGAAATTGTAGAAAAAAATCATTAACTTTTGTTTAATCTCTAATCATCGAGGGGAAACTATTGGAATATATGTTTAGACATGCTTGCTTGATTGGGGTATTGATAAAATATTTACTGTGATTGTTGATAATGTAAGTTCAAATGATACTGCAATTTCATATTTGAAACAGTTTTTGAGTGAAAATTTGTTGGAGGGTAAGTATATGCATATGAGATGTTGTTCTCATATATTGAATCTTATTGTGAATGAGAGTTTGAAGGAGTGCAATGACGTCATCACAATGATTAGAAATGCAATTAGATATGTGCGTTCATCTCCCACAAGATTAGACAAGTTTAAGAAGTGTGTAGAAAAAGAAAAAAAAAATTATTGTTAAAAAATGTTATGTCTTGATGTGCAGACACGATGGAACTCAACTTATATGATGTTAGAGGTGGCTGAAAAGTTTGAGAATGCTTTCAGGCAGATGGAGAGTGAGGATTATAATTACTTCTCTTACTTTGATGATGGCCCTAGGTCTGGGCACACGGGATCTCCTACAGCTAGGGAGTGGGAGACTACGGGTTTTTATTAAGTTTTTTGGAATGTTTTATGATGCCACTAACCGATTTTCTGGGTCTTTACATGTGACAGCCAACACCAGTTTTCTGGAGATTTGTGATCTCCAAAATGAGTTGATGGAATTGAACGAGAGTCCTAATAGTTGCTTGAGGAGTATAGCCATAAATATGAAAACAAAATATGATAAGTATTGGGGGTCATTAGACAGGCTGGACTTGTTCATGTTAATTGCAGTTGTGTTTGATCCACGAAGCAAGTTAGGATTTCTTACTTTCCACTCGAAGAAAGTTCATGATCAGTTTCGTGCTGAGGAGTTAGTGTCAAGTGTGAAAAATGTATTGAGAGATTTGTATGCGGAATTCGGCTCCACCACAAGTACTCAAGAATGTGAACAACTCTCTCCGATACCTAGAACCATGAAAGTTGGTGATGGCAAGCATGAGACCAAACGGTTCTACGAGTGGTATAAAGCATCTTCCGTCATGGGATCTAATATTTCCAAAATAGAAGTGGATCGATATTTATCAAATGGTTGTGAGGCACTCTCCACATCGTTTGACTTGTTGACTTGGTGGAAAATTAATGAGGCTAACTATCCTATACTCGTGAGGATTGCACGAGACTTATTAGCCATGCTTGTTTCCACTATTGCGTCCGAGTCAGCATTTAGTACAGGAGGTCGTGTGCTTGATCCTTTTCGAAGTTCATTGGCTCTGAGAACCGTTGATGCACTTATTTGCACTCAAAATTGATTAAGGCATCCGGCAACAACCATTGATATACGGGAGGTTATGGATAATGTGGAGTGCTTCATAGTAGAATCAAGTAATATTTTTTTAGTTTTCAATGTAATTTAATTTTAGTATTTTTTATAATACAAACTCACTAACATTTGATGTTTTATTCTTATTATTAATATTTTTTAATGTTTACATCGTTTGACTTGTTGACTTGGTGGAAAATTAATGAGGCTAACTATCCTATACTCGCGAGGATTGCACGAGACTTATTAGCCATGCTTGTTTCCACTATTGCGTCCGAGTCAGCATTTAGTACAGGAGGTCGTGTGCTTGATCCTTTTCGAAGTTCATTGGCTCTGAGAACCGTTGATGCACTTATTTGCACTCAAAATTGGTTAAGACATCCGGCAACAACCATTGATATACAGGAGGTTATGGATAATGTGGAGAGTTTCATAGTAGAATCAAGTAATATTTTTTTTGTTTTCAATGTAATTTAATTTTAGTATTTTTTATAATACAAACTCACTAACATTTGATGTTTTATTCTTATTATTAATATTTTTTAATGTTTGTATATAGAGTTGGGCACATCTTCAAACGTGACAACTATTGAAGATTGAAGGTTGAAGGTTTGAAGTTGATGTAGCAAATATGAAGATCATTCCCAATTTCCCAATTTGTTGTCATTTAATTATGTTTTATTTATTAGTTGCATTTTGCTATGCTTAAACAATTTGCTTTTTTTTTTTTGTAATATGTATTATGTAATACTAAACATCTAGTAAAGTTATTTTTTTTTAATTATGTAATAAGTAGTAAGTAATAATTAATATAGTTAGTTACTTAGTAATAGTAGAAAATTATAACTTATAAAAAAAATAGCAGAAAATTATAAATGACATTACTATTAAAATGAAAATAACTCAAAAAAGGTTAAAAAAGAACTTGGATAATGAATTGAAGGAAAAAAAAAAACCCAAAATAGATATTGAATTGGTCCAATTGGGCAAGAACAAAGGCCCAAGAAAGGGGCCCAAACCGATCAAACCGGCCGGTAACCGGCCAGTTTCACCCCTTCTTACCGGTCGGTTTCAATCGGTTTTCAGGTCCAAATTTAGGTTATCGGTCGGTTTTGGTTTTCCCACAAAACCAAACCGACCTAGTCTTTCAGCCCTAGTTTAAAGTGCACTGTGCATCCACGCTATGATGGGAACTTCTTAAACTTTGAAATATAAACACGAGTACATTGTAAGTTTAAAGAAAATAAGTTGTACAAGTTTTAAATATATACATTTTGTGTAAATCTTTGTAAAAAAATAGCTCCCACATTTAAAAAGTGTAAAATAAATTATTCTTTATTAATAGTACTCACCTTTTTACAAAGAATTTGTATGAAACTTATACATAGTATTACTCAAATTTAAATAAGTACTTATACATGTCCAACCTAAAAGACAGTTGAGCTAATAGCACTTTATATAACGGCAAGATTTTTATTTTTTCAGGCGTTTACACCACACAATATTTACATTATATAATTTAATTTAAAATATTAAAATTTATCTTTTATCTTTTAAACTATGTTATGTTGATGATGTATAATGTAAAAGTATTAGAACATACCTATTAATTTCGTAATAATACGGTAAGAGAAATAATATTTACAATCATAAAATATGCAAGCGTCGCACAATTCTTTTAAAAAAATAAATAAATATAAAACTTAATAATTCATATAAAAAAAATTAATTTTTTAATAATAAATTTTAATCTTTTTCAAACAAAATTATAAGACATTTATACACTACACGAATATATCACCGTTAGGCGCAACAATGCTCGTGAGTCATGACACGTCACTTTAGATAAGAAAAAAAAGGAATCTGAATTGCAATGGAAGGACCGGTGGGGGTAACACCAGTGATTTTTTTAATTTTTTTTATTGATGAAATTGTGGTGTAAAAGTTTTTTTTGTGGTTTCTATAAATAACTTTTATCTTTTTGGATTCATGGATGAAATTTCTCTTGGGAGAGATGTAATTTACTTATCAGATTTGTCATTTTTAATTATTGTTAGAAGAGTAATGTTATATATAATCGTAGAGTATATAATTATTTTAAAAAATAATAGAGTCTATTATTAAATAATTAATTTTTTTTTCTTGTGAGTCTCGTACTTATTCAATTTTTTCAAAAGAATTACGTAGCGCTTGCACACTCTACGACTGTAAATATCATTTCACTTGTTGAAAGTTGTGACAGAGACACAATTATGATTGGTTTGTGTAAATTTAATAAAAAATATATATATAATTAGTCAATTAACATGAGATTATTGAATTTAGAAATTCAATAAACATCTCATTTTTTTTCTTCAACAATAAAATATTTTCAGTCTAATTAATTATTTAGAGTTAAGAAAATAACAAGTCAAGTTCATTAATAATAATAATAATAATAATAATAATAAAAAAGTAGAAGATGGTAATGACAAATTTCACAAATCACATATAATACAAACCAAAACAACTGAATAGTAAATAACAATGCCAAGAGCTTTGTAGGTAACTCATTTTTGTTTTAAAAGTTGAGTGGGTGCATCGAATGTTAGTTGGAAGCCATGCGTCACCTACTCCAACGACCCACCTTTTCACATTGGGTAATAATATCCTTCCAACCGCTTCACTCCTCATTTACTATTTATATTATATTTAAAAATTTTTATTTTTTATTATTTTATTTTAAGTATTTATTTAACATCTTTAATCATTAAAAAAATTAAAAGATATATTTACTAATAGTCAATTTCTTAATCATTAACTAAAATAAAAATTAATAAAAAAATTAAATAAAAAAAGAGTATTAGATAAATAATAAAAGAATAGTAATCTTATTATTTTCCTTTCACATTATGGATTCTAAATTATATACCTATTTAACCATTGGGCTGTCATACATAGTGTTGGTGGGCCTTAAAGAACCTACTAGGTTCGAATGCCACAACAAAAGCAGTAGACAACAAAAGAGCAACTTCAGCCCACCTAGCTTTAGCCAAGACATGGCATAAAACTGGACCTCAAATCCTTAATTTCCTTTCTCTTTTTCTTTTCTTTCGAAATCTAATGCAAAAGCTCAGCTAATACAATAAGAAAAATATTTGTTGCAAGCAATTGGTATAAACGACGTGCAAACGTGACTGATGTGAAGACATTTGATGAGAGAGACCGAGTTGATGAGAAAGAGAGAGATCGAGCTTATGGAGCTGATGAGAGAGAGAGACCGATTTGATGAGAGAGAGATCGAGCTGATGAGAAAGGAAGAATTTATTTTATATCTAAAGTAGCATGGACGACTGCACGTCAGTTATATCTAACGATTGTATATAGAAAAACTGATACGATAAATCCTCCTTTGCCAAAACATGAGCTGCTTCTTTAACATTTCTCACAACAGGTTTAAACTCTCAATGTTGCAAAACCCCATGCAGCTTCTTAGAGAATGATCTATTTCCTCAGCAATATTGAAAAAAAATAAATAATTAAAAGAGAAAAAAAGAAGATCGAGTATCTATTTAGAATAAATATTATGTGGTATTTTTATCATTTGACTAACCAATCTGTATTTTTAACGCTAGATATTGGAACTTGTATTGGGTTTGGATTGAGAAATACTTTTAACATGTCTCATCTTATCTATAATTTTAATAAATTCTCACATAAAATATAATAAAAAATTTATTTTTTTTAAATCTCAAAACAATAATAATATTAAAAAATAATATTATAACAATATTTTATTTAACTTTTAACTTTCATTTCAATCCATCTCATATCAACTCACTATCCAAACCTAACCATATCTAAGACACCAACAATTGTAACCTATTACAATCTAAGACCGTTACGGAGGAATTTTATAATAATAATAATAATAATTTTGTTACTTATTATTTTTATACATCACACATTACATTTATTTTTATTTTTTAAAATTGTTTTTTATTTTATTTTTCTTAAATTGATTGAATTTTTTTACTTATCATCTATATATCATACATTTAATAAGAAATAAAAAAAATTATATATAATATATAGTGTAAAAATGATAAATAAAATTTTTTAAAAATAAAAAATTACAAAAACAATAAAAAGGACTTTCGTCAATCGAGAAGTGATCGTGTAAGCCGCTGCTGCACTAGGAGCGCGTGGTCGGGAGGAATGCTGACCATAGACGAGAAGAGAGGAGTCTGAGAACCGAGAAGAGATATATTCAGAGCGGTGTCCAATAGACAGGTCAGACATCCCAAATCAGGTATAGCACACGTGGGCCAACCCTCTGAAGCGAATCGGAATCTCCAGCACGCTATCTGTATGCCACCTGGATATGGCGCGTCACCGTCAAACCAAAAATATCCCAAGGGGTGGAGCGGTACCTAAAATATATAGACCACAGAGGTTGTTGTTCCCTGACGAACCAACACCTGGCGCTGCGAGACACCACAGCCTTAAGAACGGTGAAATCCTTCTGTTTTCACAGGTAAGGTACCAACCGCAGCTCAGGAGCCCTTTCTTTTTCACTATAAAATTACACCCGTACCCTTAACTCAATCACTACTACTTTTATTCAATATTTTTTCCTTATTTTTTAATAATTAGTTCAATAATTCAATTGCGTTTCCGTCCTTCGAAGAATCATATAAAATATTATTTGTAATCAATAATAATTATTGCAGCTCTTTCGCTTTACATAATTATATTCTATAATGACTAATTTTATGATGGTTTCGAATATATAAATCACATTAAACTTAGATAATAAACCTGGTTGGGCTTGGATATAAAGATAGTTTTAACTCATATTTTTTAATTATTATAATTTTTTTAAATTTTTATATAAAATATAATAAATAATTTAATTTTTAAAATTTTATAATAATAATAATATTAAAAAATAATATTTTGATAATATTTTATTTAATTTTTAATTTTTATCTCAATTTACTATCCAAATCTCACCTCTTAAAGCTCTGAGAAACTCTTTTATGTGCACCCTGCCTGATGTACATTGGTGAATAAATAGGAAGTCACCTAGATGTTTTATGTCAATCACTTTATTAAAAATTATTTTAAATATCTCAAATTAGACATCACAAAAATAAAATAAAATAATACATATAAATTACGAATAAATATAATTTAAAATTTTAAAACCAAAAATATAATATTTATGTAGATAATATAAAAATAAGAATTTCAATACCAAAAAAAAAAATTGAACCGGTGGCGGAGGAACCCGTACCGCGCATGAAAATATAATGTCACATTTCATGATTTATCTGCATGTCATAATTTATAAATTTTAATTTTAAAATTTATCTTTTAAATTAAATTATTTCTTATAAACAATGTGTTGTAAAAATTTTTAAATAAAATTATTGAGACCGATAAAAACAAGGTCTTAAATAAATTTATTTATAACTGAAAAAAACAAATGGAAAAAAATACTGGCCATTCGTCTACACATTGTGAATTGGGGGTGGAATTGGGAAATCTGGAAGAGGCAACCCATAAAGGTAAGCCAAAGTCTGTAGAAGGTAGTTTCGTTATTTGAGGTAAAAAGTGGGGGTTGTTTACTATAAAGACTACACCTTCCCCTTTCCTACATTCCCTTCGCTGCTTCCCACACATCCATTGATAACTTGCACTCGCAGGAGGAGAGAGAGAGAGAGAAAGAAGACGGAGAAAGTAGAGAGAGAAAATTCCCGAGAAAGAATTTAAAGACCGAATCGAACCTTTTCGGAAGAGGGAAGAGATGAAAAACTGCGAGCTCTGCAAGGCCCCTGCTAGGACTTACTGCGAGTCGGACGAGGCGAGCCTCTGCTGGGACTGCGATGCCAAGGTCCACGGAGCCAACTTCCTCGTGGCTCGCCACTCCAGGACCCTCCTCTGCCACGCGTGCCAGACCCAAACCCCGTGGAGAGCGTCCGGTGCAAAGCTTGGGCACACGGTCTCCGTGTGCGTGGGCTGCGTCGCAGGAAACCGAAATAAAGATGATGAGCGGGAGAGCCAAGGAGGTAATGATGATGATCTCGAAGAAAACGACCATGATCAGGACGTGGATGACATAGTTGATGATGAGGAGGGTGACGACGAAGACGGTGATGCTGATAATTATGATGAGGAGGAGGGAGATAATCAGGTTGTGCCGTGGTCTACGCCGCCTGCGGCGAGCTCTTCGAGTAGCGAAGAAGTGTCGGTGACAACGTTTGCGTTGAAGCGAATGCGTGAGAACGGTTTAGATCTTGGAAACGCTCGGGTTTGTGTACCCGCCTTCTCTCTCAAATCTCTCCGTGCTCAGTTTCTGCTTTCATTTTTTTATTCACAACATTTCAATGCTTTTGGCGATTGTGTTTTTTTATTAGTTTTGCATTTTTCCCCCGAATCGAGATTCAAACGAGCAGTTGGGATTTATTATTTCTTGAACAATAGCAGGACGATGTCAGCCGTTCTTCAACTGAACGGGAGAACGGCGCGGCGTTGACGGCTCAAGCTGGTGACGGCGAGGCGACTTCTGTTGACTCAACGAGGCCCCGGAAGAACCGTAGGACAGAACCCTACCAACCGGTTCAGGTCGATGGCGGTGCGGCATCTTCTTCGACGATTATTGGGTCGCTAAGGAGAATCCGACGGCGAGATTAGTGAAGAATAGGGAGCTGTCGACGTGGATTCCTCGAATACTGTTAGCTGTCCGATTGAAATTAACCCTCTTCCTAACAATAGTGGGTTGTTTGACCAATGAATGCATTAGTTAATATGTAATACTAATTAATTTAGACGGTTTATATACTTATATTGAGATGATATTAAGGAGGAATGGGGGACGGAGATTGTGGTTGTGTTGCAATGTCGTTTCGCTAACAATACAATATACATATTCCTCTTTCGTCGTATGGTTCGGTGGGTGCAAACTTGGGAAAAGAGTTTTTTTTATGTCTAGAGAATAATTACCGGAGATAAAAATTTACTTTAAACTTTAAAGAAACAAATAAAATATAGTACTTCACTCAAAATATAGTGAAAAATCTTTTTTATTGTTATCACCACACACCTCACATTTTATGTAAAATATCTTCACATCCTATTATAAAAAAGTTATAGATGTGGAGTGTGAAAATGAATAGTGACTGATATATTATATTTTTTTATTTAATTTTTTTTAGCAATAAATAGTTTTAAAAAAAATATAATGTATTAATTACTATACACTTTTACACCTCCTATTTTTTTGTTCAAGAAACTGAAAGGCAAAATAAAGAATGGAACCTTAATTGTAACTTACAATTTGTAAGTAAAAGATTGCAAGATCACAAGTAATACACAATTTTGGCACAATCACATAATAAAATATTCAAGATTTTTTTGAGATATTATTTTAATATGAATTCGTAAAATGGTTGGCTTAAAGGCTTTGACTTCTTGTAAGGCTTGGCCTAATGAGAATATGCTCATTATGCTTTAGCTGGAAAGAGGCAGCACGAGGACGACACATCACATATATTCCCTCGAATTAGTCGGAAAAAAAAACAAGGGAAAATCCGTATGGGTACCGTGTATACAGCATATACAGAGAATTTAGAAAATTTTATATAAAACATTATCGTCTCACAGTCGTTTTGTCATTTAAGATGTGATATATTTATTATTAAATAATTTTTTATTAGATGATTTTTATAATTTAATAATAATAAATATTATATAATAAAATTAAAAAAATAAAGTATAATATATAATATTATTCTAAAAATTTTGAAGGTGGTGGTCGGAATAAGTAGCTAGCCAGACTCCAGAATAGAGTACAGGGAGTAGAAATTGGAAAATGTCAGGAGGTTGGCGTGGAAGAGGCCGTTAAGGCACGCACAGTAAGAATTTGGTTGTGTGGTGATCATGAGGTGGGGACCCCAACAATTGTATGTATGGCTGAACACACTTTTCAAATTGAGCCACAGACTGTGTATGTGTGCGCGTGTCATGGCCAATAGCCTCACGAACCTTTAAGTTGAGCCAGCCAACAGCCACCTCACCCACCCCTTGCACGTATGACCTTTTCCCCAAAACCAGCAGCGGCTGCTATGGTGGTTTTCCTGTCCTATCTTCTGTACAATCCTCATAACGTGTGGTTTTTAATCTAGCTTTTATAGTTTAGTTTTTGGGTAATGCTACTGAGATGATGAACCCAGAAATTTGACGGATAAGTTGCAAATGCACTTTTATTTTTTATTTTAATTATTTTTTATATATCTTTAAATATTTTTAATAAATAAAAAAATATCAATTCACTAATAATTATTTCTTTAATTCTTAAATAAAAAATAAAAAATAAAAAATTTAATCAATAACTTTTAACAACTTAAGTAACATTTTCCTTTATTTTTACACTTTTCACACTTCGATGGTGTTCGATGGTGCTTGTGGGTCATCTTGTAGCTTGCGCTGGCTTCAACGTGGCCTCCCTTCTAATCATGCCCATGCCCCTCTCTTTTGATGATTATCCCATTGTACTTTTGTTTTGTGTTTGTTTTTTTTTTTTTTTTGGGTCAATATTTGATATTTTGGTTACTATCAAAGATATTTTTTTATTTTTTATTATTATTATTCTTGGTGCCATGTCCTTCACAAATGAAGGCTAAAATAATTGAAATGAACACAAGGTTCCTCATAGAGCTTCTTAAAAAAATATATAGCTGTCGTCGATTGTACGTTTTGTGGCCGGCCAATCCATCACATCGAGCCCAAAATGCATGGTATATAGAATTCCAAAGAAATAACATTGAGCTCTCACAACCATACAACAGATTATATGGCTGAGGATGGTTCTTTCCGCTTCTTGGAAACCCAAAAGCTGGTCAACCAATATATAATATATTCTAATAAATTACTATATTAAATTGCAGGATATTGTTATTTTGAAAATAATAAATTTATTTATTATTATTTTTTAATTATCCTCAGGATATTGTTATTTTGAAAATAATAAATTTATTTATTATTATTTTTTAATTATCCTTCTATTATTTTATAACGTGATTATTTATTATATTTTATTTATAAATTAATTATCTAATATTAAATCATAAATTAGGACCAAAGTTCTTGTGGTGCAGAATTGTTTGAGTGTTTTGAGGAAAGAAAGATTAAAGTGTCGTTTTGTGGGTAAGGGGTGGTTGTGTTGTATGATTCGTACTGAAATCATGTCTTGAAACCAAAACAAAACACCGCGTAACAATCAAGTATGATCATGATGAGGACCTTCGAACTGAACTCCCCCCGCATCAAACTTCTTAGGATTCTGCTGACCATGATCGATCCCATTATATATGTCTGACAGCGACAAAAGAATTTTATGCATTTCTACACGTGAACACATGGTATAATATCCTCCACCATAAATGTTCTTGCAATATAAAATTTATAAATTCCAAATAAGTTAACATCTATTTTATTATTAAAAAAAACATATAATATATATGACGTCTGTATCACAGTAAATTAACTTTATAATATGAAATTAGGGGTGAATAATGGTATTATTTTTTCCCATTTTACTGCTGAATTCAGGACGTACAATTGACGTGAGTCGCTTTATTTATGCAGCCCCAATTACTGATTAGTTCTTTCGGTAGTGGGGATGAGGGCTACGTCTCAGTTACTTACTCATAACCTCTTAATGGAATAAACAAATTTTAAAAGTTAAAACCTTCCATTCAATCATGTCTATTGATACAATATTTTCTGTTAGAAATCCTTTAACCAGAACCGATTTTATAAAAATAAATTTATAAATTGACATAATTTGATATGATACATTTGATTATAAAATTATTTTTATTATAAGATTTAATATCAATCATGCTCGAACTTGTTTTGTTATTCTTGTATAGTATCTAACACGTAATACATAATACTATTCAAGTTATTTTCGAACATATATAATTTCCGAGTTGTGTATGGTTAAGGTGTATAATCAAACCATTTTTTTATAATTATAATAAATCGTTCAATGAATGATATGTTTACAGATTAGTGTTAATTTGTAATGGCAGAATACATTCATAGACTATTACCATTAAAAGACTAATGTTACATATAATCGTGGAATGCGTAAATGTCGTGCAGTCGTTTTGAAAAAGAATAAGATCTATTATTAAAAAATTAATTTCTTTTTATGTGAATCTCATAATTATTTATTTTTTTTCAAAATGACTACGCAACGCTTACACATTTACGATTGTAAGTATGTTATCTCCCAACAAAATTGAGGCAACAACCGGATGGATAATTTATTGGAGGGAGTTAAAAAGTGAGATAACCAATGGCTGCTAATAATTGGCCAATTGAATGTAGGGATAGTTTTCGGCCTTGTGGCTGGAAAAAAACGATGCCAATGATGATGTGTAGCTGACAAATTACGTATCATTAATGTTATTATATACTACTGGTAAAGATTCTACGTGCATGACACGTATGATAGATGAAGATAGCGTTATCGAATAATGTGTCGGTCGGATTGGTCTTATTCGATCATCCTAGCCAGAGTTATTTTCTTGCAATGCTCAAGACTTTCGAGCACTGCGTTCGTTGAACTTAATTTGTTCGGTGGTTTCAAGTAAAGATTTTATTTTGGCTATATTCAGAATTTTCGAACAATATGTCAATTGGAGTTGCCTGGTTGGAAATTATTGAGCAAGGATTAAATTCTTGCGCTGCTCAGCATTACCAACTAGTATGTCTGTTAAACTAAACTTCCTCGATAATCTTAAGTCAGGATTTTTTTTTTTTTTATATTTGAAATTACCGAGCAATATGTTAGTCGTTAGAATGACCTTGTTCGATCATCCCAAGTAAGATTTACTTTTCTTGCAATGCTCAGAATTACTGAGCAATGTGTCTATTGGATTAAACTTACTTGGTAATCCCAAGCAATGTTTATTTATGAACAATATGTCAATCAGACTAGCCTTACTCGGTGAGCAAGGACTAAATTCTTGCACGGAGTGTGTAGGCATGTATGTCTAAGTGAAAGTGTTACTCTATTTTTTATATGGAAAATATAATCTTTAAAATGCATATAAGTTAGAACTAATCATTAAGACTGAAAATTATGAAAAAATAATAATTGTTTATATGATAATAAACTAAATACTGCAAAAGTGTTTTAGAGTTTTGTCAATTATAAAAAATAATTATTAAATCGGTAGTAGTAAAGGTAGCAAAACAAAGATAGATATATGAATAAAAAATATGATTTCTAAATAAGTGAAGTCAAGAGACATATATACAACCATTGTAAAAGTATAGTATTTGTTAGTTGTGGGCATGTATTTGTTTCACGCATGATTAGGATATCAAGAAGATAGTTAACTTGTTTTTACTGAGATGAAAAATTATTAGATTGTCTTATTTCTAAATAACTCACACCATATGATGTTATTTTTAAAAACAGTCGCACATGTGTTATAACACAAGGGAATGATTAAATTCACCTAAAATCTTCCAAGAGAAATATAAGGGGTAAAAATTTAACTTTATGTAACAGATAATGCAGTTTAATTAAGGAAAAATATACAGAAAGAAAAAGATGCACTAATCATCTAAATAAAACCCTTGGTAATTTTGCCTGCCAAAAAAAAAAAATTAGAACGTCATGGAAAAAAATGTAGCTGTAACAGATAATGCAGTTTAATTAAGGAAAAATATACAGAAAGAAAAAGATGCACTAATCATCTAAATAAAACCCTTGGTAATTTTGCCTGCCAAAAAAAAAAAATTAGAACGTCATGGAAAAAAATGTAGCCCATCAAACACAAACTTCAAGGATAAAGAGGTAATTTTACCATCAAACACATTAAAACATCAAGGACAAAGAGAGGTAGTTTTGCTCATTAAACACAAACTTTGAGGATAAGAATGTAATTTTCCATCAAATACAATTTACTGTTCATACCATCAACACCATTATAGCAGCTTTTATAATTGAAGGGATGTGTGTGGGTATATGTACACACACGAAGTTATAAACTTATAAGCTGTATCGATTCTTTGCCTTGATAGTGGAGCTTGAAGAGACGAAACGCAGCAAATGAAAGTTCGTGTATACACACACGCTAGGGAACGGCACGGTGTGTTAGTCTCATGATGCACATGATATAATAATTTAAATAAAAAATAAATAAAAAGTCAGTAACTAATTTATCTAGAAAAATAAAATAGAAGGTTAAAGAAAGATAAAAAATAAAAATTAAAAGAAAAAATCTGAATTTAAGCAAAGTATGAGCATTGGTCTGTATCCATATTAGATTATATATTTGCTCTCTATATAATAATAAAATATTATTAATATAATAATTTTTTTAATTTTTATTTTTATTACATTTTATAGTTCTACTAATTAAAATATTAATAATAATTATATTCTGATCAAATTAATAATATTTAATATTAATATTAATAATAATTATATTCTAATTAAATTAATAATTAATATTATATATTGAGTATTTTAAGTATTTTATTAGTTAAATTTACTTAAAGTTGAATTTTACAATGACAATGATCTAAAGCGTTTCTATTCTAAAGATTAAAGTCATTTTAATTTTTTTTATTTTTAAAAAATTGAAATAAAAAGAATGGAAAATAAGTACACTATCAAAACAAAAATGACATGAAAAAGAGACATCAATTCATGTGCGCCGCGGGACTATTAAGAATCTTTAGGTAAAATAGAATACTTTATTAAATTATACAAGAGAGCTATACGTCAAATAATCAAGTGTTTTAAGGGTCTTTCAGTAAAACAAGACTTAACGGATTTAATGAAAAAATAAGAAAAGTTAATGAAAAAATAACAAAAATTATTATTCACAATTAGATAATCATTTATTATACTAGAGTAAATATATATGTTTACTCCAACTACTACACATACCCTTATAAAATGATAAAGAAGCAGTACCATTCGGCCGGTTGCTTGAGGATGGATGTCTACAGTGCTTAAACATTTATGACTTTGATCTCATCAAGCATTCATATATGCATGCTCATGATTCCGTGTATAAAAACCCATGTGAGCCTTAAAATGGACCGACTTTAAATTTCTATATATGTATATATATATATATATATATAAGTTGTTTATACCAATTACTGGCTCTAATTGAAGCTGACGCAGTAGTCCACCACTCTTCTTTAGATTTATATATATACTAGTAAAGGGCAAACACGTGTGCCCAGTTGCAAAAATAAGAAAAATATTTTTAAAAATAAGAAAAATATTTTTAAAAATAAGAATTTTTTGTAAAAATATGTAATAAGAAAAAATAAATTAATATATATGATTATGAAATGTAGTAGTTTTGTCTATGTTTTAAGACTTTTTCATTGATCATAAAAAATATCACATAGATTAATAAAATTTACATAATATCCTTTTTTTTTTTTTTGTTTCTTTATATATTTTGTTTTCTATACTTTTCAACCTGGCCCATCTTCGTATGTGAGAAAAACATTGGAGAGTAAAAACGGTGCTGTTTTAAGGGAAATGAAACCCTAAATCCACTAGGCCCTATATATTATCACTTTAATAATATATTATTGTTTGTTAAATAAGGCTATACTAACATATTAGAATATAATTTGTTAATATTTACTTATTAAAATTTTATGAACAATTGTCATATTATCTAAAAAAAAAATTGACTATATATTTAGAATAAAAGTTTTACGATTAAAAATAAAATTTGCGGAACTTTGAAATTAATCTTTTTACAAATTCATTTTTGTTAATAATTTTAATATAATTTATTATCAATTTGAAGTTGAAATTTCAAAATTCTTTGTAATAAGTAATGTTTAATTTTTTTTTTAATATTTAAACTACTTTTTCTTTTCTTATATTTTCCAACTCAGCCCATGTTCATATGTAAAAAAAAAAACCCTCAGACCAAAACGACGACGTTTTCAGAAAAAGAAACCCTAACTCTACGACGAGCACTATAAATCCATCCTTACGAAATCAGCAGCCCATTTCGTCTCCTTCCAGATTCTTCTTCCCCCCTCTTTCTGCAACCAAACCCTAATCTCATTCTCACATTTGCTCGACTTCTCTCTCTGTCTCTTTCTCTCTCCCCTTCTTACTCTCTATGCTGACAACCTCACCATTTTCTCACAAAACTCTCTCTCCAAACATCTATCTTCTCGAGTCTTCCTCCCCGTCCTCTCTTTTTCTTGTTTTCTCTCCTCTGTATTGTAGCCTCACCATTACACTACAGAGAACTACTTGGTCCTTCTCTCAGCCGGGTCAACACCAAGAAGACCTCGCCATTTTGCCTCTCCCCAGTTCATCTCTCTCTCTCTCTAGAACATAAGTTTTTTTCTTTCGTCTCCATATTTTTTCTTTATTTTTTCGTTGGTCTGTAGGTTTTTTTTTTCTTCTTTTCCTTTTTTGTGAATGGTTTTATTTCTTTGGTTTTTTTGTTTTGTTTGTGTTTTGTACATACAGATCGGAGTCGATGTTTTTTTTTTTTAAGTTGGTCTATCTCTGAATTTTTTTCTCTATAGATCTGAACAAATCTTCATTTAGCTCTAGATCTGAGTGGTGTCATTTTTTTTTTTATACTTTTACGTTGATCTCCAAACTTTTTTTTTACTTTCATTTTTTGTTCTTTCACATTTTTTTTTTCCTTCCATCGTCTATCTAGTGGTAAATGAAGAAAGAAGTGGAAGACCAATAAGACCAAGAAGGCCAAGAAGATAGACACCGAGGAACCCCCACGCTACACCCGAACGACAAACAAAGGTGCCTTCAAAACAAGAACAATGATAAATCTCCCCAAAGGTGAGATTTGTTTTAACTTTTTCCGTATGTTTTGAGGCTTTATAGAATGTTTGAATCTATTTATGTAAATCTAACTTCAAAAAAAACTTTTCCATATCTCTCAGTTTTGGTACACCCCCGGAAACCCTACCGTCAACTTAGTCAAAATCCTCAAATTTATTCCAAAGCTATCATCATCTTCGAAGAATTTGGGTTGCAAAAATCCCAAATGGGCCTTTTTTTTTTGCTCAAATCTAACAGTTACCATCGTCTGAGGTTTACCCTTTCTGATCCAACTTCTACTTATATTTGTGCTAATATTTAAATTGTTATTGTCAACACATACAAATTTGAGGTTATATTCATGAAGTTTTCGTTTCTTCCATATTTTTTCACTTTATTTTATGCGTTAGGTTGTTGTAATGAATATATTGGTTGATTTTTTTTTTATTTTGGAATGCTTATAAATCTCTACCTTTGTGTTTCTCATCTTCTGATTTCTTTTCATATTTTTTTATTTTGTCATTTTATTTATATGTTGGGATGTTCGAATGAATATTCTCTTTGGAAATTTTTAACTTTCAAATGGCTAGAAATCTTTGTCTTTCTAATCTTCTGATTTATTTTTTATATATACTTTCCTCTGGTTCTAGCATACTTTACTATATTTGATATTTCTTTGGATGTGGCTTGAACATTTGTAAGTCGTAATTTTTTAGTTTTCTTTTGAGTTTAAGAAATCTCTCTAATATTGTTTCTCGCATGTCACTGCAATATTGTTTCTTATCTGACTATCTTAGTTGTATTGTTTTTTTCAGATACTTATACGCTAACAATTACTATCTTCTGAAGTTTATTGTTCCTGATATATTTCCTTCTTATGTCTGAGCTCATATCTAAATTATTTTTGGCAACACATAGAGATCCAAGATTACATTAATGACATTCTGATTTTATTTTAACAGTTACCATATTCTAAGGTTTACTCTTCCTGATCTATTTTCTCACTGTCTGTGCTGATATCTAAATTTTTCTTCGCAACACTACAGATCTAAGGTTACATTGATGAGATTCTGATTTATTTATTTGTTTTGTCATTTTATTTTATGCGTTGTGCTGTTGTGATGAATATATTGGCTGAAAGTTTTTTTTTAATGTTTATAAATCTTTACCTTTCTGTTTCTCATCTTCTGATTTATCTTTTATATATGATTTTATATTGTTTTAGCATATTTGACTGTATCTGTAGATGTACACATGTACTACATCTTTTGAAATTTTTATTTGTTATCTTCTGATTTATTTCTTATATATGTTTTTGTGTTGTTTTAGCATACTTTACTATGTTTTGTATTTGTTTACATGTCATCTGAATATGTGTAGTTCATGCGTTGCTAAATTTTTTTTTTTGACCTATACTGATAGTATTTTTTGTCAATATCATTTTTATTTTGAATTTAATGAATATCTGTAGATGCATTTTCTTATTTTATTTTTATTTTTATAAATACTTTTGTGTTCTTTTAGCATAATTTGAGATGTTTGATATTTGTTGGGAAATTTCTTTCCCAACCTATACTGATAGTTTTTTTTGTTTAGTAACAGTTTTCCTTTGGGTCTAATGAATATTTGTAGATGTACAGATGTAGTACATATTTTGAAGTTTATAATTTTATTTCTCTCTCACTTTACTTCTTACTTGTATTTTTTCTTCCAGATACTGTTTATATAAGCAGAGAATGAAACGTTAAAGGAGCAGAAATAAATTTTTCAAATACTGTATATATTAACAGAGAATGGAATTTAAAGAGAGTAGAAAGAAATGGAGATTTTGAAAATAATGGAGGCAAGAACAACATCACAATAAAAAATAGAGATTCAGTCCTCTTTCTAAAGTAAATTTATTTTTTTAAATCCAAATAGTGATGTAAATTTTTTATTTCTTAACCATTGCATACATGTAAATAATCGAAGGAAATAGTCAGGAAACGGACATAAAAAAACTGCACTGCAAGATTCGAAAGGTGGAAGACAAATTAGAACCCAAAGTCTAAACAAACAGATTTCAGGAAGCTAAAAGGAGAGATAGTAAACAGTAGAAATTAAAAGAGAGGGAAGCTACTCTTATATGAGGTAGTCAGCAGCTTAAGTGGTAGAAAAGTCAAAAAAGAAGATCAGATCTTGATAAATGTAGAAATGTAAAAATGAAGATAATTCCTATAGAAATAAGCAGGCAGTGGAAACGGTGAAGAAATGTAAAAAAAAAAAAAAAGAATATGATAAGACAGACGGTGGGGGCGGTAGGAAACAGATGGGAAACAATCTAGAATTTGAGAAGATGCGAAAAAAGAAAGAAATCCAGAAGCCGACGGAAAACGGTAGAAAAAAAATTTAAAATCTGATAAAAATGAGAACACATAAATTTGAGAACAACAAATGTAAAGACAAAAGGATAAAATCATAAATGAAAATATTAGAATTTAATAAGAGAAACGGTCGAGGCAGCGGGAAACAAATAGAAGGAAATGTAGAATCTAATAAGATGAAAAAAAATTAAATCGAGAAGGCAGTGGAAAAGGGGAGAACAAAAATTTTGAATCTGAAAATGGCAAGAGGGACAGAAATGGCACAAATAACAATTGAAGGACAGGAATATGGGAAAAAAAAAAGCAATTCGAGAAGGCTGTGGAAAACGAAAGAAGAGAAAAAATTTAGAAGCTAAAAAAAAAAAATAAGAATTCGAGAAGAGTAAAAGTAAGGACAAAAATGGGAACAGAAGAAAAACAGAAATCAAGGATAGAATAGGAAAAACAAATATAAAAAGAGGGACAATCCTGACAAAAAAGTAATGCACGATAGAAATTGAAGGACATCAATGAAAAATGAATAGAAAAGTAGGGATAAAATCGAAAAAAATAACGAACCAAGGCCTGCCTGCTTGCAATGGGATAATAATTCAAGCGATTCCCCTCCTCATGAGTCCACTTGCAACCGATGCTTCAACCATGTTCACTATTTTCTATGGAATTGAAACCAACAAAACCGTGTGTGTTTTGACTATTTTGATGCTTTCTACATGTACCAGTGGCTTTCCAAAATCAGACGGCGCCGATTATACAAATTTGGACATTCCACATGAAGTCCTATTGGTAGCTCCGACAATCTGTGGGCAAGGAGGGAGGCCATGCCAACTGTTTTGGTAGCAGTCAGGACTCTTGTGAAAGAAGCACCATTCCAGAGGTTCTCTCTGGCCTAAAATCTTCTACATCTCCATCACTATTTTCAAATTAATTTAGGGGCGTGTACTTCAATTTTTCATTTTTGAAAATAGTGAAATTTATTATTAAAAAATTTGTTAGGTCAATCTCATATTTATTTATTTATTTTCAAAAGAAGTACACAGTACTTGCGCTCTCTCTAATTGCAAATATTATTTCTCATGTTACAAACCACACTTCTATTCCTACCTCATCCGACTATATATAATATGACACTTTCATCACCCTTAGATCGTCTTTTATACTTTGAAAGATAATTTTGAAAGTTGATGAGTTGTACCACCCATCACAGCAAAACAAATGTATGATGATAGTATAGTTTGTAGAATTTCCGGTGCTACAATAGCCTCAAAGATTTTGATTTTATCAAGAAATTCTAGAAATGATAAGGCAATAGAAATTTTGTTCCTTCTCGCGTGACATATAACCCAATTACATAACATATCAATATAAATAGTACATGTACATTTGCACACTGAATTCAGATTTTAGTGTGGGACAAATCAATTTTCAACACTGTTAGTTGGCCATCGAGCTATTATGCATACCTAGAAATCTGAAAGGTGAAAAAAAAAAAATCTCTGGAAAGAGATGAAGAACTGTTTTTGTAGATGCTTGTTTCTTTATGAATTCTTTAAATGTTTTTCTTTTTTGACGAATAAAATGTTCACTTTTTTTTACCATGCCAAAGCAATTTAGGGCTATCTTTTCCTGAGAATGTATCTTGATCATCCAGTGACATATCTAAATTGCATGGATCCAATTGAGTTAAGTAGAAAATTACTGTTGGCTGAATTTTCTTCAATCCTGAAATGTAACAGATACAAATGATCTCAATGCACTATGCTCATGGTTATTGATTGGCATCTCAATAGATAGCATTAAATACATTAAAGACAGTACTCTCCTTATCCTATAGCTTTATTTATTCTTCGTTTTTTTCACCTGTTAAAGAAGTGAACAACCAACCTCTTAAGTGCAGGTACAATTCATATAAAATCTACCGTGATTTTTAGTTTTTTTCCGTAAAAGATACAAATTTTATTAATGAAACACCAAAATACAGGCAGGGAAGAGAGGCAAGCTCAAAGGCATGTCAGTACTAAGATGAAATTACCCAGAAGAAATCTGACGTGGCAGAGTTTGCTGCAGTTTAGGAAAGATTGATGGGTTCGCCACACAGTTGCTCCAACTCACTTTCAAAAATTTTCAGCAAATCTACTTTTGTCCGCCTATAAACCCATGTTTGAGCATTCTGATCCCAGTCAAACCTAGATGGACCACTGTATGAAAACATAATCTTTCAGACAAGAAAAGGAGTACTCAAGAAAAACAGAGGAAGGAAGTTTGATTAAATTCTTACCACCATGATTACCTTAATAACACAGATAGCCTACTCTAACATTGGAGATGTAATCATAACCATGTTTCAGTGATAAAGCACCCTAAACAATACTACGTGGGTTCAGACCCACATTCACAGGTCATTGATATAATTTTATACATTACATACATGTTCCAGAAATCATACAGCACGCCCCTTTTAGGCACAAGGAAGCCACTGGAATCCCCAGAAGGCTTCTAAAGGGAAAGGAAGAAAAGCTGACAGCAATATTAGATGGAACCACAAGGACATTTGTAACATGTGATATTGTAATTCTGAAACTAGAGTTCGTAAACATTGTGGTGAAAATTCATTTGTACTGTAAATATATACTTTTTTTATAGTTAAAAAGTAAAGTTTTATTGAAACACAATGAAAGGCATTGCCCAAGTACTGTAATAATATTATACTGTAAATATTATTAAACACTAATTTAGTTACGTCACTTGTTAAAAAATCTTAGTTGTCTAAATGAGCAGGTGCTATACCTCTCTTAATATTTTACATATTTAAAACCCATTTGTGTTGTCCATTTGATCACACCCAGAGATTTGGAAATGTCTGGATCTGGGGTTGTGACATAGTTCGTGTGCTTGTCTGTAAACAGACCATGCCCAAATAATTAGGAATATTACATCTACGTTTGGAGCTATAATTCTTTAGGCATCAAAGATGTCTCTAGATTATGACCCTCTTGTCGCACTTCCATGCATGCACATAATTCTTGAAGAGTTTTCTTTGGGTAGTGAAGAGGAAGAAAGGTTCCCATCCAATAGGATTCCACTGTTAAATAAAAGTTTTCTTGCATAAACAATTGTGGAACCTCCCACACTCACCAGCTGGATAAGATAGATGCCAAATACAAACCAATCCCAGTTACTTCAGGAGGGATTACGAAACTTTCCTCCATTAAAAATTATCCTAATTCCAAAAACCTCCACCCCATTAGTAGTATGCCCATTGACATCAGTTGATTTTTCTTTGGAAAGTGATTGTAGTAGTTGTTGAAAATGGGAATACAATGAAGACAACAAGTCTTTTTGACGAAACACCTTGAGTAAATGATTACCTACATTTTTTATGACGAGGGACTCTGGATATCATGCAAACACAAACATGTCTTTTATCCAGTTAAAACCCAGACTCATGCAATGCACTCACATCACACGGATCAAGTAAATCATCGGCTTTTCACCGATGGGACATGACCTCTAGAAATTGTTTGGACCACACGGTTCAAACCTTAGACCTGAGGGAAGCGTATCCCCAAAACCAAGGCCCTTACCACTTGAGCCAACACCTCGGGGTTTGGCCACATTCAAACCATGATGGTATAAATGATGCAAACCTTATAAATTTCCAGGTCTACCAGAATGGAAAAAAAGGCCACCGAGTGAGTTTTGTTTTTCATTAAATTTTGCTTTGGCAGCATTATGTAATTTGAGTGAGTTTCAATGTACATCTGTTGTTGCTATAGCTGAATCCTTGGACATGTTGAAATCTTGTTATTCAATATACAAGATTCAAGAGCATAGGCATACCAGGTTCAAATTGTACTTATACAGATTTATTGACAAACTGACCATGCCTCAACATTCCAAAACAAAGCCAACACAATATAGATAATATAGATCATACCTCACTGGGGATGATAGCCAAATTTGTCTGTTTGGTGTCTGTTTATTCAACACATAGGTACCCAAATCCCCAAGTTTTAAGGTTAAAACCTCATTCTGAAACATAAGCACCCAAAACAAGTTAGAAAAACTATGATGCCTTTCAAAAGAATAACCTCTCTCTAAAAACCACTAAGTCGTTCTCACCCCATAGTCCACATCAAAACCATCAATTTCAACATTATCTCCATATTCCTGTGCACAAGAGATAATCAAAATCACAGTGCTCATGAGCACCTATTGTCATGAACAGAATAAACTATCATGAGCTGATAAGATAACAAAGAAATAAAATAAAATTTTCATGTACTCTGCCATATTTAACAAGAACAACTCACATCAAACAATTCATAGATATTATATACCATTACAATAAAACCTATATACCAACTAACACACACCGGACGTTGATGGCCAAAAGTAGATCCATTCAAACTGCACTGCTTGATATTTCTTAGCCACTCTTTCTAAACGGGGTACATGGAAAATCGTGTAAAACATTTGGAGGAGGCAAAGGGAGCAAGACTTCCACCAATGAACAAGCATAGATAAGCTAATAAGCCCAATGGCGACAAATACCTCAAGTTTCACTAAAAGATTATGTATTGTGGAATTGGCCAGCCGGTGAAACTCATCCTCCTGCAGCACAGAACTGTTTTCACATTAATCATTAGCAGACTCATTGTAGCCCATTTCCTTTAAACAAACTATTTTGGAAAAAGAAAACAACTAAATAACTAATCCCTTACTCAGATTTCATTAATAAAAACAAATTGAAGTTGCAAACTTAAAATTTTTTCATTATCTGTTAGTGTGTGTTAGACTGGAGCTTCCAACACGTATGTCGAAAAGTTGAATTGGTGACCAAACATTTCTTAAAACAAAAAAGTAGCACGGAATATTTAAAATCTTAAATCTTTTTTCAGTAAATTTAGGTTTGCGGGAACCAAACGAGCACAGAGATTACCGTACCGATAATCAATGGCGGCGGGGCCTTGAGAGCCGTCGGCGAGATTCAGTGGACGAGAACAGAAGGTTCTAGCAGCAGGAGACCATCGATTGGTCCCGGTTCTCGAAGCTTCTAGAGGCAGCAAACGCAATCTACGAATCGAATAAGAAGAAGAAAGAGGAAGAGGAAGGGGCTTCAGAAGCCTAGGGAGCCTTGTGAGGAAAAGCAATTTGGAAGCCATAGCAGCATCAACCACCATGGAAACAGCCCATTTCACCACGAGAAATTGAAATTTAGGCATTATTAATTTATTATCACACTTCATTATTAATTATTAATTATTAATTATTTTATTAATTAATTTTTATCATTATTTATTATTATTCGATATTCTATAATAATTTTATTATTATTTTTTATTACTATTCATAAAATACTTAAAAATATCTTATTATTATCTAAATACAATTTAAATGTCTATACGGGTCGTCTTGCGGTCGGTTCATTTTTAGGCCCAATAAGTATATAGCATGGCCCAAGTGGTCATTATGTTACGGATTGGTTTCAATTTGTGCTATGCTCTGGTTGGGCTTCTCAATGGCCCAATATTGTATTGCTTTGTCAGAATGGTGACCTTTGAGAGTATTCATTGCCTCCAAATCTAAATGTTAAGAACAATGGAAATGAAGGCTTATTTGACTAATGTCTTTTGACTAAAGACTAACGAAGGTGGAAACATATGACACCACTCTTGAACCTAAAACTAAAATATGAAACTAAAAAATAGATTTGATATAAATAGATTTGAGTAAAAATGAATAACATGATTAATAAATTGGTTAATTGTAAGTTAACTCACGAATCCCGCAATTAATCCTTAAAATCGAAAAAGATTTTATTTTTAAATTCTATAAATGATTAGTCTTAGGAAATGTTTGGAGAATGATATGAGATGAAAAATTTATGAATAGTAGTGAAATGATATATTAATAGTAGTAAAATAGTTTCAGTTATGATGCTTTATGGAGTTTTGAAAAAGGAGAGAAAAAAAAATTAAATAAAAAAATTATAAAGTTAAAATATTATTTTAAGATTTTAAAAAATTGATTTATTTTTTATATTTTGTTTAAAAGTATGAAAAAGTGGTAATGATCAGTTTGAAAGTATTTATGTTTAGGATGCCCGCTACCTTGCCCCGCCCACCCCCACATGGAGAATATCTAGCGAAGTGAAAATAAATTACACGCCTGGTATTATGACAAGACTAGATAGCATAGATATAATTATAACTCACCCGTTGGGCTTTAACAATTTTCAAATTCTTCCACAGCGAAGTGAAAATAATTACACGTCTGGTATTATGACAAGACTAGATAGCATAGATATAATTACGAGAGAAGTTAATCGTTCAAATGATATTGATACAACATTTTGATCGCAACCAAAATAATGAAAAGAAAGTGATGCACAAAATTGCAAAAATAGATCAGGAGACTTATCATATTTTTAGTTGATTATTGAATATAGATTATAACTTATCATCTCATTTTTCTTAGTTGTCTATTTTATTTTATTTATCTTAATAGTCAAATCTAAATGAGGGGAAAACTATAACTTATATTTCAAACTAAGGAGTTAAGTGTGATGCATTTAGTAGTTTGACATAATATTACAATTACGGCTTTCTTTTAGTCAATTACTAATCCTTTTTGTGCAAAGAAAGACCAAGGCCAATATTTGGCTGATTTGTCGTTTAACAAGCATGCCGTTTTGTCTATAGAAGTAAAAAAAATGAGTGTGAAGTTGGATTGTAGATGAAAAGTAAAGAGAAAAGAATTGTGGATGAAATAAAATTATAAATATTGTTGTTAAAACCAAAAATTGCACAATAGGCCGGATGAGAGAAAGAGTCATTCCTGACCCATCGAGGTGGTCCAAATCTCGATAAGGTGGTCTGCAGCCCATGATGGTGGTCTGGAAAGGTGGTACGGTGCCCGTATGTACATCCTTAACAGTGAATGGAAAATAAATACAAGAAATGTATATAGAGATGGTGACACATAGATTTATATAATTCAGCATACGTCCACGGGTTGTTTGGAGGGCAAATCCATTATATTATGAGTATTTTAAAGTCTCTAATTTATCTCTATACAATGGAGGTCAGATACCTCTTTTTTGGCGACGATCCCATCTCTGGAGCCCTCGTCACCAGGTTGAAGATGATGCTCTGTGTTCTCCTAATCCTCGCCCTTCCCTCAGAGAAGATCCTATCTCTAGAGCCCTCGTCGCCATGTTGAAGATGATGCTCTGTGTTCTCCTAATCCTCGCCCTTCCCTCAGATCTCAGATCCCTTTTATTGTGGCTTTCGTTAGTGGTAGGTGAGGAGACCAGCTTTATGTCACTCCTCACTTGCGTGTCTGACTTGCTTTTATCTCCTTTCTCATTTTTCTCTCATTCCCGCCACCTTCTTCTTTTTCTATCTAACACTTGCTTTTCATTGTCCATTCCTTATCTCTTATTTACTCCCTAATGACGGTATTTTGGGCCGAGCCTGGGATGCCATATGAACTAGGGGGATTTTACCTTCTAACTGATACCCGTGGTTCTTAAGATCGGCTTGCTCAACAAGAAGGTCATGAGAATCTTCAAGTCATGTTGTGACAGAGATAGCCTACCGAAACCTTGCAGAACAAATTTTGGAAACTGGTCCTTGGTTTTTTGTTTGTTTGTGTTAAGCGATGAAGATTTCCGAGTGTGAAGTTTTAATGTCGGCTTGGAGAGTTAGGCAAGAGGTGTACTCGACCGCACTAGCTACAAGTGCGGAGTTCGGCTTTTTCATTTGCGCAAGGGTTGAGTAGTCAAGGGATTGTTACCTCCCATTCTGTAGTGAGTCCAGTGACTCAACTTTGCTAAACTTCTAGGCGAGGGTTAAAGCAGTCAAGGGACTGTCATCACTGTTATTCGCCACGAGTCAAGAGACTCAGCTTGGAGTTTGTTTGAATGGACTTGGCTTTGAGTGCGAGGGTCGGGCAGTTAAGGGATTGTCACCGCCCGTTGTTTGTGGCAAGTCGAGAGACTATCACCGCCCATAGTTCATGACGCGTTAAGGAACTCGAATTTGTATGTGAGGGTTGGGCAGTCAAGGGACTGCAACTGCCCATAGTTCGAGATGAGACAAGGAACCCGGCTTTGTATTCGAGGGTTGAAGTAGTCAAGGGACTGTCATTGTTGTTGTTCGCGGCGAGTCCAATGACTTGGCTTTTGTATGTATGAGGGGCAATGTAGTCAAGAGACGTAACTGCCCATTGTTTCCGGCGAGTCTAGCGACTCGGTTTTTGTTTGTGTGTTTGTTCATGGTGAGTCCATTAACTCCGCTTTTGTTTGTGTGTTGTTCGCGGATAGTCTAGTGACTTTGCTTTTGTTGAAGGAGATGCTTGACTGCGCTAAAAAGCTGAACCGGTTAGTGTAAATAATCCAAATCATAAATGTGAGATTTGAAAACTTGAATCGTTTTACTAGAACGTGGCAAAGGTTTGAGGTGCACCGACGAGGCCTAGGGGTAGCCATGCTTCGGCGATGATAAAGATCTGGGGTGCCCGTAATATCGAGTAGTCTATTCTGATGAAGACAGATGAAGATGTCCTAGTGGTGCTAGAGTGGGGCTGTGTAGCCGTTGTCCCATGCCACGCAGATGATTCCTAGCGAAGTAGGCTCCTTGGGCATGTAGCCACTTGGGACTCTTGCGAAACCTTAAGGAGTTTTGTGAAGAGAAACTCTAAAAATTAAATTTGTTAGTAACAATGAAATTTAAATAGCAAATTTGGGAGAGACAATACCAGAGCAATTTAGTCGTTGTTTTCAATTTTCCCCAACTGAGATTGCCCTTTCTTTGAAATCGAAAAAAAAGATACAGTCGTGAATACTTGAGCGATTCTAGTGCTGGGAAATAGAATCTGGGAATGAACTAAAAACAATTTCAAGTTCCTCATCTTGTGTAAGACATTCAGGTGGGTAACCTTCTTCAATAAGCCGACCCTGCTCAAGATCAAGCCTAATAATACAAAAGGCTACAACCCATTGCTACAGGAATTCAAGATTGAGTTTTGAACTAAGTTTTGTCTTCACTGTAAATGAAGGAGATCAACTCATTTCCAAAAGTTTCAACCCCAACTTTCAATTGCAACTATCTTCAGCCATCATTTTCATTCAAAATTAAAAAGATTCTCATGGGTCGAAAACACCAATGCCAAACCTTCCCAGTAAAAATTTTGTGGTTTTCTCCACGTTAAGACTTGCAATCACAAAATCGAAGCATGAACTTAATAACCTAGATATAGCTCTTGCATGGACCAATCTCGGGTTCCAGTCAAGTGAAGACACCGGTGGCCACCTTAGTAATCGAGTATGACCGAGTAACTGCCTGTGGCTGAGCTGTTGTGTAGTGTCATGTAAAGGAGGTTGCCCGCCATTGGATGTGGTGGGATGTAATGGGTGAGCAACTAGTGTGGCGAGGATGGTGATGGTTGAGCACACTACTGAGCCTGAGGAAGGTGGCCCCCTGGGCGGGGACCACCTTGGGGGTTGCAGAAGATTCCGGCAATCAACATGGTGGTCATCGGTACCTTTCTTGTGCTCGGGGCTAGCCGCCATGAGTCTCCTGGATGCCCGGTGAAGTGCACCCATCGCCAGCACCGTGCACAGCCTCTGTGGTCA
Source organism: Juglans cinerea (assembly GCA_961763995.1). Taxonomy (NCBI): domain Eukaryota; kingdom Viridiplantae; phylum Streptophyta; class Magnoliopsida; order Fagales; family Juglandaceae; genus Juglans; species Juglans cinerea. The sequence continues at coordinate 27,219,705 of CAUIVZ010000002.1, read as the reverse complement.
GAGACTGGCATGACAGGCATAGAAAGCGCTAGTGGTCCACGTCATGGCCGTCGGCACATTCCTTAAGCTTGCGTTTGCGAGCCACATGGGTGCACGGTGACCTGCACCCGATGCTCGCAATTTGCACGGCCTCTGTGGGTAGAAACCGGCATGACGGGGACAAAAAGTGCCAGTGGTCCACGTGGTGGCTGTCGACACCTTTGTTAGGCCCACGGCTGATTGGTGAGGAATGCGTTGGGTGCACAATAAGGTGCACCCCTCTTGCATCGTGCATGGCATGCATGGTCGTATCCCCTATGGTGCACTGCATTTAAGTGCACACCCGGTTTGTACCCACGTGCATACTCCAAGTGCATAGTACAAGTTCGGGTACTGGATTCTCGCCTCTTCGTCTTTTGAGCAGTAGTATTAATAAAAATAAAATGAGAGATGGAGAGTCGAGAATACTTATTTGAGAGGAAATTTCTCTGCTCATTTGGAGATGATTTTGCAAGTCAGAAAATCATCATTCTTCAACTTTTAGATTAGAAAACAAATCAATCCCACAGACAGCGCCAACTATTAAAACTAAAAATTGCACAATAGGCTGGAACAGGAGAAAGACTCATTCTTGGTCCAGGTCTCGATATGGAGGTTTGTAGCCCAGGATGGCGGTCTGGAGCGGTGGTATGGTGTTCGTACGTACATCTATAGCAATGAATGGAAAATAAATACAAAAAATGTAAATAGAGATGGAGACACACAGATTTATGTGGTTCAGCACAGGGCTTACGTTCACGGGTTGTTTGGAGGATAGACCCACTATAATATGAGTATTTTACAGTCTCTCATGCAGGAACTGTGTAGACACTTGGGGGAGCTACCGCCCCCAAAAGTTTTAAGAAATAATATTATGTATTGCAGAATTATAATTTTACACTAAAATATCCTTAAAATATTTATGATTTGCCCCCCGCCACCCCCCACCAACACTCAACCCCGGAAGTAGCATGCTAATTTCTAAAAGTCTAAATCTATTAATTTATGTTCACACCCACTAACACACCATCCCCGCTAGCTGCCTATGAAAGAAAATGACATAATAAAATTTAAGTTTATTTTTCCTTTGATCGACTAAATAACAAAGCAACTCTCTCTTATATGCCCTTCCACTTTTTTATCTTCTTGCTCTTTTTCTTTTCTTCATGACATGAATATTGTTTTGGAGTTGAAAAATTGTAGAATCGTTGGCTTAGCCATGGTGGAGTTCAAGTGAAAGGTTCAGATGGATGGCTTTAATAATTTAGTTTGTCTTTATATAGCTATCTTATATGGTTAATGTTAAATGTCGATGACGGTTGGTTCTGTCGATTATTGTTCACCCCTACATATGACATACTTTGTCAATCGCCACTCCACACACTAAATTGTAGTTCCACCCCTACTCTCACAGTCTCTAATTTTTCTTTGTACAATGGAGGTCGGAGATATCTTTTCTAGAGAATATCTTATCTCTAAAGCCCTCTTTGCCAGGTTGAAGATAGTGTTCTGTGTTCTCCTAATCCTCCACTTTCCCTCAGATATCAGATTTCTTTTATTGTGGCCCTCGTCAGTGGTTGGTGAGGAGATCAACTTTATGTCACTTCTCCCTTGCGTGTCTGACTTGCTTTCCTCTTATTTCTCAGTTTTCTCTCTTTCTTGTCGCCTTTCTCTTTTCTATATCTATCTGACACTTGATTTTTCTTGTCCCCTCTTTATCTCTTATTCACTCCCTGATGATAGCCTTTTGGGCTTGGGATGCCATATGGGCATGGGGATTATACCCCTTAACAATTATCTGTTAGAATCACAATATGTGATAATCTCTTCCCATAATCAAAACATGTGTTCAATAAAATTGAGAGTTCATACGTCCAATAGCTTATGATGGATTTTCCATGGAGTTTTAGGGTTCCTGCAAAAGAGAGGAAAAATCTCATGCTATGGAGAGAACTACTTTCTACCCCTTTTATTTTATTTTTCTTCTTACCCTAAGAGAGAGGAGAGAAAGAGCAAGACGACAATAGAACTCAATGTGCTAGTTCTATTTTAAGTGGGGTGAGAGTAGGGACCTCCATATGTGTCTATTAAAATGGCTCATTCCATTATGGGCCCAATGACTAAATATTAATGCTAGTCCACTATTTACAAATAAATACAACAATCTTCCACTAGGACAACATTACATTTAATCACAACATAAACACAAACAAGCATACCAAAACCAAAAGCCTTTTAAAAAATGTTAATTCAAGTACAAGCTAGTGAACAATACACCGACAGGGCATACGACACATGACCAATAATTGCAATCATGTAACTTAAGGCCGATGAGATAAAAGTACAGTATGAAAATAATTAAAAGAGTGACAAACACCCGTTTCCATAAGAAGCCCTAGAGACAAATCTCAATGTCTTTAAAGCAATAATCATTGTCCAAAATATAGTTGCAGCACCTAGTCTAGTGACTATACTGACATGATATATGACACCTGACTTATACTCACAACCACCTGACTCAGGCATAGACTAAAACAGATTATATTTTATAAGTAATATGCATTGTCCATAGAATAAATATAGATAGAAGCCACTATTGGGAGCATCCATTTTGCACACATGATGTGGCATCATCTAGACCACACATCTCCCCAAGTGAGTGTTAGGAACAATCAACTAGAAGCAGCCACGCAGTGAGTGCAAAGTGTGCACTGCTATAGTGGCTTCTCTCTAGCATTACTCTTGTCCATAATGCGCGTGACTCAGGCACGAGACTAGCCGAAATGTCTCAATACCTAAAGTACGTCTTGTCTAGAAAGCGTGTGACTTAGGCACGAGACTAATCAAAATGTCTCAATACACAAATTTTGCCTTGTCCAATATGCGCGTGACCCAGGCACGAGACTAATCAATATGTCTCAATACATAAAGTACGCCCTATCCAAAATCCGCATGACTCAGGCATGAGACCAATCAAAATGTCTCAATACACAAATTTTGCCTTGTCCAATATGCGCGTGATCTAGGCACGAGACTAATCAATATGTCTCAATACATAAAGTACGCTCTGTCCAAAATGCGCATGACTCAGGCATTCATTGACATTGCTATATTTAAAACAGAATATGAGCAAAAACAATATAGTCAAATAGTCAATGATCACATAACTCCCACTAACTAAATACAACAGAAGAATTTAACAATCCCAAATGAGTCACATGCTCCTAAAACAGTTTTGGAGCAAAACCTTTAATTAGTGGGTCAGCTAACATATGCTCTGTGAAAATATGTTCAACACAAATATAAGACTTGGCAATTTTGTCTCCAACAAACAAATACTTAATATCAATATGCTTGGAGCGAGAAGAGCTCCTGGTGTTTTGAGAGAAAGTGACTACTGCAAAATTGTCACAAAATATCTTCAGCGGCCTCGAAATGGTGTTCACAACACCTAGCCCCAAGATAGATAAAGTTCCACAACCATATAACCTGACATGTAGCCTCATAACACGCTACATACTCTGCCTCCATTGTAGAGGAAGTTGTAAGTGTCTGTTTGACACTTTTCCAAGAAATAGCTCCTCTTGCCATCATAAAAACATAACCATAAGTGGATCTCCTATCATCTGAACAACCCGCAAAATCGGCATCAGAATATCCAACTACATCAAGAATGTCAGATCGCCGATATGTAAGCACTAGATCTTTAGTGCCTTGCAAATACCTAAGTACTTTCTTTGCACATTTCAAGTGAGCCAAACCAGGACACTCAAGTATCTTCCAAGTACACCAACAAAATAAGCAATATCTGGACGTGTACATACTTGAGCATACATCAAACTATCCACAATCGACGAATAGGGAACCGTTTGCATTTGAGTCCTTTCACTATCATCTTGAGGGCATTGAGACTTAGAAAATTTATCACCTTTTACAATAGGTGCTTTTCCATGAGAACTAAGAATGCATATTAAACCTACTTAGAAGTCTATCAATGTAGGTTTTCTGAGACAATCCAAGAACGTCTCTAAATCTCTCACGAAAAATCTGGATGCCCAAAACATAAGAGGCCTCACCAAGATACTTCATATCAAAATAAGATGACAACATGTGTTTTGTCTCAAACAGAAGCTCAATGTCATTTGCGGTGAGTAATATATCATCAACATAAAGAACAAGAAAAATATGCTTACTCCCACTGACCCTCAAATATATGCATTGATCAACAAGATTCTCTTTGAAACCGCAAGAGGTAATAATCTCATCAAACCTTAGGTACCACTGTCTCGATGCCTGCTTAAGCTATATGCATTTCCTTACACTTGGAAACTATTTGGTTGCATCATGTACACATCCTCAAATAGATGTCCATTAAAGAAAGTTGTATTGACATCCATTTGATGCAACTCGAGATCAAAATGAGCCATTAAAGCCATAATAATCCGAAAATAATCCGAAAAGAATCATTGGTAGAAACAGACGAGAAAGTGTCCTTATAATCAATCCCTTCTTTTTGGTTAAAACCCTTAGCAACAAGCCTAGCTTTATACCTTTTTACTTGACCTTCAGAATTATTCTTGGTCTTAAAAACCCATTTGCAACCAATTGGCCTATAGCCACATGACAGTTCAACTAAATCTCATTCACCGTTTTGACACATCGATGTCATCTTATCATGCATAGCATCCATCCAACATGAAGATTGAGGACTATCAATGTCTTCCTTAAAAGAGTCTAGATCAAGAGACATACCAGTAATAAACTCATGCTCTTGCAAATAGATAATATCCAATAATGGTCTTAAGATCAAGTTTCTTTTGCTGAGGATTATAAGGTCTTATTTCCGCTTTACAGCCCCAAACACGGAAATGATGCAAACTAGGCCTCTTACCTGACCATAACTCAAAGAGTTTTAGGAACCGACTTACTTGGTACTTAATTCAAAATATATGCAACATTTTTCAAAGCCTCACCCCACACAAATTCAGGCAAAGTGGAATGACTAAGCATCCACTGCACCATATCCATAAGAGTACGATTTCTTCTTTATGCAATACCATTCCTTTCAGGAGTTCCAGTCATTGTGTACTGAGCTTCAATACCACATGCCTCGAGAAATCTAGCAAAATATCCAGGATTTCTACCAGTTTCATCATATCTTCCATAAAACTCACCTCCTTTATCTGATCTTACCGCTTTGATTTTCTCATTTTTCTAGAGTTCTACAATAGCCTTAAAAGCCTTAAAAGCTTCCAATGAGTTTGATTTTTCTTGAATGAACTCAATATAACCATTGAGAGAATAATCATTAATAAAAGTAATAAAGTATCTATAATTTCCCAAAGCGGTAGGTGAAATGGGAACACAAACATCAGTATGGATTAAATCTAGAATATCTAGACTTCTGCTAATCTTTTACTTTCTGGCCTTTGCTGGAAGCTTCCCTTTGATACAAGCAACACGAGTTTCAAAATCAGAAAAATTAAAATAAACTAAAATGCCATCTTTAATCAACCTCTCCATTATTTCTCTAGAAATATGACCCAACCTTTTGTGCCACAACATGGAAGACTTTTCATTGGATCTAGTACGTTTAGAACCAACTACAACATTCACAACAGAGACATTAGAAGAAGTAAGATCTAAAGCAAAAATAAGTCAATTTTATACAAACCATCATATAAAGTAGTAGTACCAACCATAACTGAGTCATAAAAGATTGTAGCTTTTTCATTTCCAAAATGAAAAACATATCCACATTTGTTCAAAATAGAAACAGAGATAAGATTTCTTCTGATGGAAGGTAGAAAAGCATTATCAGACAAGTTCAAAATATGCTTAGAAGCCAAAATAAGTCTGACTGTATCAATATGTTCAACTTTAGCCTTCACCCCATTGCCCATATCTACTACTAACTCTGTATCAATTGGTCTTCTGCGGTTCCTTAATTCCTGCAAAGAATTTGTAGTATGAATGGTTGCACCAGTATCTAGCAATCAAATATCAAAAGGCACATCGACTAGATTAGACTCAAAACTTTAGCAAACATGTACCTTTCTTGTCTAACAAAGTCTTAAATTTCCTACAATCAACCTTCTTGTGCCCAAACAAATGACAGAAGTCGCACCTTCCCTTAAAACCTTCATTCTTAGGCCCATTTGGAACACTCACACTAGCTTGCTGAGGAGGCCTCTCAGATTTCTTCATCTTGCGGGAGTTGCCACTATTACCCTTGAAGAACTTATTCTTCTTCACTTTATCAACAATTACCAGGAAAGTAGCATGTGACTTGTCCCTTTTTATCATCTCCTTTTCTTGAGTTACAATAGCAGTCATTTCACTCAAACTCCATTAATCTTTCTGAGCATTATAAGTGGTCTTGAGTGTATCAAACTGAGGTGGTAAGGATTCAAGTACTTGCTATACAAGAAAGCTATCTGCTAACTCAATTTTCATTCATTTGAGCTTGTTAAAGAAATGAGTAAGATTCATGATGTGCTCTCGGACTCCACTAACCCCATCATATGCTGTGGTAGTAAGAAGTTTCATCATAATTCCCTTTTCTGTCTTATCAAACTTAATAAATTTCTTCTCAACGGCATCAAGATATTCTTTAGCACTATATGTATCAACTATACTCTGCCTGATAGACTTGTCAATAGTATACTTCATAATCATGAGACAAGTCCTATTAGAATGCACCCACTGCTCATAACGAGTTTTTTCATCCGCAGAACTTTCACTAGTGGGCTCAACAGGCGTATCGACCTTCAAGACCAAATCCAAATTCATGATAGCCAAATTAATAGTGAGAGACTCATACCAATCCTCATAATTGGTTCCTATTAGACTCTTGATGTCAGACAGAGAGAGAGACAGAGTTGCATTGCCATACGCTGAGGAGAATATAACAAAATTTATTATGCATGTGGAACAAGAAACATGCACCCATAAATGTTTCTATTAGACAATTTTATATCCATGCTAGAGTCTTATTCAAAATAGACTCTTACGCACAATACTAGAGCTCAAGATACATAAAAGGCTCTTACACATGATAAAGCAAAATAATTAAATACAAGGATTTAAAATGACCCGCTATCAAGATGATAGGACTAGGCCACCAAGTGCCAAGCACTTATCTATTATTTTTATCGTCCTAAGCATCCTACCAAATAATGGTTTGCCGACGGAGCAAATTTACTATCCGTATGGATCTTAGTATAATGTCATTAAGCAGAAGCATGATCAATATGACGACTCCAATAATTTATCATGAGTAGTCCCATGAGAGATGGGTACATAGCCACTCCAAACCATCGGTATTACAACAAAATGACATAACCCACATGACCAAAATATCTATTTATCTCAAAAGGGATTATTTATTCCTTTTCTCCACTAACAAATATGGAGCAATATCACGAAAATTCATAAACACATAAAAAAAGGAATTTTGCAATACAAGATTGTATCAAAACAACCAATTATTAATCAAGACCTGGTCAATGCTCAAAGTTTAAACAATTACCCAATGAAAAAACGCCTCATGTGAAATGGAATAAGGACAAAATCGCCTCATGTGAAATAGAATAAGGACAAAATCACCTCATGTGAAATAGAATAAGGACAAAATCGCCTCATGTAAAATAGAAAACAGTGATTTACAAAATGCCCTGAGGAAATCTCCACCCAAATGTCGACAAAGACCCAAATAGAAAAACGAAAGCTTTTCGATAACGGAGATACGCATGGACTATTGAAAATTCACGCATTTCTCCTTGAAATAACAAATCACAAATCGCAACAGCGAACAAAAAAAAAAAAAAGAACACAACCATGAAAAATAAGAAGGTAGCTCTAATACCAATTGTTAAAATCAAAAGATGTGATAATCTTTTCCCATAATCAAAGCATGTGTTCAATAAAATTGAGATTCCATACCTTCAAAAGCTTGTGATGGATTTTTAATGGAGTTTTAGGGTTCCTGTAAAAGAGGAGAAATTTCTTGCTATGGAGAGAATTACTTTCTACCAGTTTTATTTTGTTTTTCTTCTTACCCTAACTTGCTATGGAGAGAATTACTTTCTACCACTTTTATTTTGTTTTTCTTCTTACCCTAAGAAAGGAGAGAAAGAGGAAGAAGACAATAGAACTCATCAATGGGCTAGTTCTATTTGAAGTGGGGTGAGAGTCGGAGCCTCCATACGTGTTTATTAAAATGACCCATTCCATTATAGGTTCAATGACTAAATGTTAATGCTAATCCACTATTTACAAATAAATACAACATTGTCATAAAAAAGAGCTGTGCTAAAGAGATAACATGTCCCTTTTAGACTTATTTTAGGTGTTTGGTCTGTTCGCTTATAAGTAAAATTTTGTACTCAAAGATCTAACCTTTTAATTCGAGTTCCCTACCTACTAATTTTGCTATATACTTTTTTTTTATATAAGTTTTTTTGCTACATACTCTAAGCTCATAAATAAAATTACCATATCGCAGGCTAGAGGGATGTTTAATGTCAGATCTGCCCAATTAATACTATACCCTGTAAGCATGGATAAGCATTCAATGTTTTTTCTTGCAACATTCAACGTCGCTCTCATATTTTATTTGTCTACATTAGATTTATAATTTATTTTCGAAGAGAATTTTCAGAGGTTTTATTTTTGTTAAAGATGATATGATAGACATAAATCCTTTTTGGATGTTACATGTTTTATTGCACTTTGTTAAAATTTTTTAAGTTCATATTTATTATGTTTTTGGAACGAATTATAATTTTGTAGAATTGTTAGATTTCTAATTGAAATAAAATTGCTAGGTGTACACCCCTTATAATTAAGCAATAAGACCTATTATTTAAAGAGTATTTCTACTTGATAATCTGAAACTTATCGTTTGAATGTAAAATAAAAAATAAAAAAGAAGCCTATCGTTGGGAATGACTTTTTTAACATGACATAACACGTAATGACACGTGATTTATTTTAAAATAAAGAAAAATGAAAAAATTATATTCAAATCAATAGGTCATCTAAAAATACAAAAACTAAAAATTAAAACTTTTAAATTTCTTCTATCCATTTTGTATTTGCATTTTTAATTTTTAAGTCACAAATTTCGAATGATGAAGTAGGTATTTAAATAAAATTATTGATTTAAATATGATGAAAGAATTTTCAGCACACGTCCCTGTACTTTTATTACTTTAACATTTGATCAAGATTCAAAACTATATTTACTTTTCGCGTGCGCTGTGGCAGGCGGCAGTCACTTCACGTACCGTCGTGCACAACGACAAGATCCGCCCTTCTCTCGTCCACACAAATCCTTTCGTTTGCGGACGCTAGAAAGATCTTTTTATATCTATATATATATATATATATATAATATATACTTATAAGAAATCAAATTCCTTTTTAACCACCGATCAGCTAAGGAGAATCCAGTTCCTTGTCTCGTCCTTTAAACCAATCGAAAATCAGGGCCGTTCATTGGCTTATAAATCAGTGAGGTAGCTTTTTTTTATTTTCTGTAGCTTGAGGAAGAGAATAAGGCGGCGTTTTTCTCTTTTAGAACGAGGCCCGTTGTTTTACAATCTGGCTAGAGAGAGGTCAGATCTCTATCTCGACCTTACATTTCTCTTTGTTTCTGTTCTGGGGTTTGTTTTCTGAAAACAAAAACATGTTTTTTTGGTATTCTAAACTGTTTGTTTTCTTGGGGCATACATGGTTGTAGATCAACGTTTACGTTCTTTCTTATACTGGGTATAATCAAGGCTCCCATTTTTTTTATCCTGCGTTATTCATGTTCAGTTATTGGTTCATATATACCAACGGAGAGGGAGAGAGAGGGAGAGAGAGAGAGACTGATTAATGTACATATGGAACAAAAGAGGCTCGGCGAGTAGATGAATGGAACGTATTAGATTAAAATTTATGCGTTTTATCTGGTAAAATTCTGTATTTTGAACACTTGAACGGAATTAGTCTTCTCTATTCATGTTTTTAGCTTGTTGAAGGGTTTTACAGGTTGATCTCCAATCTAATATTTAAGGTGATTTCATATATTCTTTTTCAATTCGAGATTTGCAAGGATCGAATTGTGTGGTTTTTTTTTTTTTTTTAAATTGTCTTTTCTGTTGTGTCTGCCATAGAATGCGTTGTTTTATCGCTGAAACAATGGATTAATAAAAATTGTTTTGGAAATCGTCGGATCTTAAGGAAACTTAAAATTTGAACAGGTTGGGTTTTAGTGGCTTTTTAAATTTCTTCGTTTATTTTCTTTCAATCCAATCTATTGGAAAGCATATTTTACCCACTGCAATTTATGTGTATGCTGTACATTACCCAATGAGACGAAAAGAAAAGAATTTGATAGATGTAGCTAGAACAATTTTTATTTTTTTTAATTTATTAGTAAAATTTATTAGTAAGCCCAAAAGGCGCAACCCAAGTACACTATGGATGCAACTAGAAGAATTTAGCAAAAATAAAAACAGAAAAGACAAAGATGTAACTAGAACAAATTTCAAGACAGCAGTGATTAAATTCTAATGCCTTTTTTTATTCATTGAGTTTTCCTTTGATATTTGAAGTTACTGCCCAATTATCATATTTCTTCATGGTTCTGCTATTAGCATCTTGTCTACATATGCACATGCACTCCCCCTTTGTTGGAGCTCTACATCAGCTAAGTCACTCATCATCCTTTTTCTTTCCTATATATCAGGCCGGTTTCTCTTATGCTTGTTTTGCTTCTCCTAGTTGGCAAAGATTTTCGTTCACTCTGGCCGCTGCAACAAAGTCAAACTCTTCTCGCACCTTGAAGAGGGTGTGGGGTAGTTCCACTGGAGTGATTTTGGTTTGTGTTTTGGCAAAATCAAGATCATCACACATTTGGAGACTCTGCCGTGTTTCAGAGGGTTTGTCGCTTGATTATGGCTAAGGCCATCATTGGCTAAAGTCATCAGATGTTTGGTGGTAGTTTATCACTCTTGTTGAAAAAAAAAAATAGTTTTGGTTTGTCAGCACTAGGTATTCATGTAAGATAAAGCAGGTCGTGTGTGGATGTAGCTCCATTAGGTTCAACCTTTTAACCGCAATGGTTAGGTTTTTATGTTTCAATGCTCAAGTTCATTCCCCCAAACCAAAGGTAAGTGGAGGATTCACTTAAGGCTGTTGATTCTACATTTGAGTATAATTAGACTTATCTGTCACGGCTTATTCTGACTCTGCCTCTCTTTCTCAAGCAGAAAACAGTTCAACATTCTGCTGATAAAATGTATAAGACATCGCAAGTCTTTTCTCAAAGTCAAGCCCCAAAGGATTCACCCAACCGGACCAACTTTAACCCATCGTTTTTGAAGGTGGAAGCAGATACTGAGATTGACACGCATGTTACGAGTGTGTCTTCTGTTGAGAGTGGTTGGAATTCAGTGGACATGGGGAGCAAATTAATTATTGAGAGCGAGTTTGGGTTTAAGTGGAGAGGGCACCTTAAGAAAAGTCAATCACTAGGAAGTGGATTGTTCCAGGAGGGCAGGGTGTCTGCAGGAAATGATACTGAGGATGAGATCTATCAGGGGCTTTCTTGTGAGGGCTCCCATGACTACAAAGCGATGGCGGAACCAGGTCCCAGCAAGTATCAAGGAGTGGGCCTGCCAGATGAGTATACAAAAAATCCTACCTTGGATTCATTCCGATTAAATCCTGGCTTTATCAATAATGAATCAATTTTCTCTATCGAAGACCCGCTGCATTCAGAGAAGGAAGGCCATGAAAATTCTGACACACCATTATATGGTGAATGTCCTGGTGACTCTGGTGATCTTACACCTCGTAGTCCACCTCTGATTGCAAAATCATATTCTTTGCCCAACATTGCTGCCTCTGCACCCATTTCTGGAATATGTTCTCCTTACAGACGTGCAGGACTGCAGTCAAGATCTTCCGAAGATCTAAATATTTTAAACATGCGGCAAAGAGAGATATCAGCTCATGAGTCTGAAAGGCAGGACATGCAAGAACAAGTAAAAGATGATGGCTTTCATGAAGCTAAAAAAAATACTCTTGGAAATTCAGATGATGATGGATATGATTCTCATAATTATTCTGGTTTAGCAAAAGACTGGATAATGCCTGCTACGGATGAGGTAAGCCCGGTGGAAACTCTTATAGGAGAATCCTCAGTTTACCAGCAGGATGATTTGCCTGGCAAGGATTTTAAGATCAAGCGCATTGAGGAGTGGGTTAACGATCTTCGACTTTGCAGTCCGGTGGAAGGACCAAATGACTCATCCCAATCTGATGACCTGGGAAAGAGAGACTCCAATATCCTAAACAGTTTGACTGCTGCAAAGGTGGATGGTAAGGTCAATCCTGGCATGGAAGCTGCGAAAAGATATATTTCTTCTTTGACTGCCATAGCCACAACAGCTCAGCTGGCAAACCATGGATTAGTCATGATTCCATTTCTTAGTGCATTTACAAGCCTGAGAGTGCTCAATCTGTCTGGAAATGCCATAGGTTTGCTTCTCTGACACCTGCTTCATCTGCTTATATACTTATTTCCCTTGTGAGAGAATTGTGCTTTCTGATTTGTGATCTCCCTACTTTTTTCCAGCTAGGATAACTGCAGGTGCTCTTCCTCGAGGACTTCATATGTTGAATCTGTCAAGAAACAATATATCTACCATTGATGGTTTGCGTGAACTTACACGACTTCGTGTCCTGAACCTGAGCTACAACCGAATATTCAGAATTGGACATGGTATACCATATTCTAGATTCTATTTTAAAAGATTTTGGCTTCTAATTTTGGTTTATTTTCCATGATAACCATTCCTCGCTAATCAAAGTTCATGGACATTCAATCATTCCAAGTAACTTTTCTGTTTTTTCTTTTCAAAGGCCTAGCTTCTTGCTCTGCTCTCAAGGAGTTGTACTTGGCTGGAAATAAAATCAGCGAGGTAGAGGGTCTTCACCGACTGTTAAAACTCAATGTGCTGGATCTGCGTATCAACAAAATCTCAACGGCCAAATGTCTTGGCCAACTTGCAGCTAACTACAATTCCTTGCAAGCGATCGGCTTGGAAGGAAACCCATGCCAAAAAAATGTTGGAGATGAACAACTGAAGAAGTATGTGCAAGGTCTACTTCCATATTTGACTTACTTCAATCGGTTGCCTCTCAAAGCCAGCACTTTCAAGGATGTTGCTGATCGGTCAGTTCGGTCAGGCATCAGTTCCCATCAGTTGGATCGCGGCATTAGATCAGATCACAAGGCTACTAGAAAGATTAGCCATGGTTTAGCTGCTCACCGGCCATCATCTTCGTCAATTCATGGCCGTAAAAGTCAAGCAGTGGCCTCACCAAAACGGTCCAATGCCAGGCATGGACTTCTGCCTCCAACAGGAACCAAAGCAACAACCCATGATCGGCACAACTTTGATTTCAGCAGCAAACTTCAGAAATCCGGGCGAGAAATTTCTATTCGTAGGAGTCAAAGTGAGGGTACTCTCAGAGCTCTTTGAGATCATTATAGATGTTGCAGTATGCTTCACATGGTGCTTGATGGTGGGTTGTTTTTGTTGCTTTTTAGTCGTTATGTTTGGAAGTTCACCGCTTTAAGAACACTGTTACTTAAGTTCATTGTTTCAGTAGATTTTCGATAAGTTCAGTTTATCTGAGGTGGTTTGTCTGTTATTACGAACCGTGGCCTAGCTTCTATGGTCATTGTAATATCTAAAAGTTTTCACCAATAAAAATGAAAGCCATGCTTTTATGTTGCCATGAATTATGCACATCGATCAAAAGCTCCTGTGGGCCCATATTAAACTGTGGTGATAAACCGATCATGTTAAGCCATCGTCCTGCATTTGATAGCACTAAAGCCAAGGAAGAGTGTTGTGGAATACCAGCGATGTTACAGTAGCAAAATGCATCAAGTTATGCTAGTCCTAGTAGGGATGTGAATTGTTTCTGGTTGTTTTTGCTGCTTTGGACAAAAAGCATGAATTGGGTTTGCACATCTTTCTCTCGTGATGGTTTGTGTTTTATAGCAAGCGGTCCTCAACCGAGCATGTTTTGAATCTTCATTCTCTCATGGCTACTGATGATATTAGACGTTAGAGAACTCCAGAAACCAGTCCTTTATACCTGGAGCTGGGGGGGGGGGGGATCCGGCCCGTAAGCAAAATCAACCCACGAAGCAACCTTCACTCGGGAAAGACGAACGATAGGGACAGATGAGACTTGCCGTCCTGACACACTCCAATAACGCCTAGCCCTCGAGAACTTGTACAGACAGGTGGACGAGAGATGCGGAGGACCTTCGATCTCCTAACAGAAGGTATGGAGGGGCTCGACAATGATTACTTGCAGGCTAAAGTTTGGTCAGGGAGTTACGACGCATTAATAGTGTCGCTCCCCGGACTCCACTCTGCATTAATGGCACCACCACATGAGTCTCGCCGCATTAAAGGATTCTGACCAAACAATAGTCGAAGTGACGTGAGTCCCCTAAGGCAAGGTACGAGAGGTCCCCACCCAAAACACTTATATAAAAGTTGAACCCCAGGTGCTAAGAACTCTCTCTATGCTCACGCACTCGCACAAATTACTAAGAAGATATACTGACTTAAGCATCGGACACTTTCCATCCTCCACCCGGCTCCTCTCTTTCCTCTGTTTTCTTGAAGTGTGCAGGTATCAAGGCCTAAACTCGAGTTGCTGGAGCTCGGCCCAAAGGAGTAAGAAACACGACGTCAACAGTGGCGTCGTCTGTGGGATCTTTATAGACTTCACGTGTCCTTCATATGCCTGCGACAACCCGTTCTCAAAAAATTCAGGGACAAGAAGAAGGGACATCAGCGAACATGGAAGCAAAGCACGTGGTGATGGAACAACTGGTGGGAAAGCTGACTACCGAAGTAGAGACCCTCTTAAAGGAGAATGAGACACTCAGAGTAGCCACTAACGAACTAGAAAATGACACGAAACCAAGCAACAACGAACATGTGGAATCCAAAAACGCAGGAGGAGGAGGTGATTAGGAGTGTAAATTCAAACCGGAAAATGGGAAAACCAGTCCGGACCGGACCAGTTTTGAACCGGTCCGGTCTGGGACTGGTTCTTAGAATGTGAAAACCGGCAGGTTCCGGTCCGGTTCTTGTTTTAGAATTTTTTGGACCGGACCGGTTGATAAAAAAGATATATAAAAAATAATATTTATATTATTGTATATATAAGTTTTATAAAAAATATTATATATATATTAATATATATAAGTTTTATATATTATGTATAATTATAAATTTTTATGTGAAATTTTTATATATAATTATATATTCATATATGAAATAATTTTTTATTATAATTTATAAATTATTACATAAAATGTTAATACTAAATCACTAAAAGTTTATAACTAATACTAATAGTCTAATATAGACTAATGACTATAGTTATACTTATAATTAATACTATAAGTTTTTACTAAAAGTTCATAACTAATACTAATATTAAATATATAGTTTATAACTAATACTAATATATAACTTATAACTATACCAATAGTCTAATATTAATACTATTATATAGTCTAATATATTAATAAAAGTATAAAAAAGTTTTTTTTAAATCAGTTTTTTTTTTATTTTTTATTTTTTATAAACATTTTTAATAACAAATTGTGAAACTTACATTTTAGAAAAATCGAAAAACCGGACCAGAAATCGGAAGTACCGGTTTAGGAGGGTAACTGGTGCGTAATCGGTTTTGGAAAATACAAAACCGGTACATACCAGTTCGGTCCTAGATTTTGTCCAAAACCAGACCGAACTGGACCGGTTACACTCCTAGAGGTGATGTAAAGGAAGAAAGGAAGAACATGCAGAGCGAGTTGCATAACCTCAAAGGGAAGTACAAAGAGATGGCAAAAAGGATGTGTACGTCATCGTCAGTAGACTAGCTGCTCACTAACACTGGCTTGCCCTACAGCACGGAGGTAATGGTCGTGTTGCTGCCACCCATGTTCCGAGTTCCTTTTATGGACATGTACGACGGGACTAGGGACCTCATTGAACACCTAGAGACCTTCAGAGCCCACATGACTTCAAATGGTTTCCTAGGGGAAGTAGCCTACAAGGCCTTCCTGATGACTTTGAGGGGACCAGCTAAAGTGTGGTTCAGGTCTCTAACACCCAGATCCATAGCTTCGGGGAGCTGGCCGGCCTGTTCCTCACACAGTTTATGACAAGCCAAAAGAGGAGATGCCTTGCGGCGTATCTCATCACCATTAAGCAGGGGGAAGATGAGGGCCTAATGGAATACATGTCTAGGTTTAACAAGGAGCACATGACAACAGATGACAATGATAAGAAAATAACTTTGGCAGCATTGTTAGGGGGAGTATGGCATCGGTCCCAATTCATGGCAAAATTAGCCAGGAGAACTCCCGCCATGCTGCGATAATTTATGGATCAGGCTGACAACTTTATCAAAGCTGAAGAGACACTCTGAGCCTTGACCGAGCCTAGGAAGAAAGAACTGGAGCTAGCCGATAGAAAGGGGAAAGCGTCAGGCAAAGGCAAGGTCCGCAAGAAGACGGAGAAGAAACTACATGACAACAGGAGGGAAGAAGCCCCCCACGAGAGGCCTAGGGTTTTGATTTGACCGAGCATCACTTGCTATCTAGAAAGAAGACCTGCTCGTGGCTCGAGAAATAGGCTACAGGAGCAATAATTGTCGTTATTGCACCTACCACCTGTCCACCACCCATAACACGGAGGATTGCATTTCCTTGAAGGAGGAGAGAGAAGAGATGGAGCGATCGAGGAGACCGGAGCAGAGAAGAAGGTCATGAGAGAGAAGTGTATAAAGGCCCAACAGGCCAAGGAGGGAAGGAAGCCTGAGACGAAGAATGGCTGAACGGAGGCCACCTCAAGGTTGCCTCAAATGCTGCCCTAAGAAGGCCCCCCATTAGGCGAAATTAGAACCATTGTGGGAGGGCTTGCCGGTGAGGGCACCACCTCATCCTGCAGGAAGGCACACGCCAGGCGCGCATGGTACTAAGAGGTGTACTCGGCTAAATACCGTCACACCAAGAATAGAAGGGGTGAGCCCTTGCCTGTCATCTCCTTCAGAGAGGACGATAAGGAGGCAGTCCTCTACCCCCACGATGATGATTTGGTAGTAACTATGCTAATTGCCAACTTCACCACCAGAAGGATCCTCGTCGACAATGGCAATTCCGTCGATATCCTTTTATGGGAAGCCTTCACCCTGATGGGGATTTATCCTGCCCGTCTTCGGCCAACATCCATGCCGTTGAAAGGGTTCTCGGGAGATATGGTCCAACTGGTAGGCACAATTACTCTATCTGTCTTAGTAGGGAAGGCCCCTTATGCAGCCTCAACCATGGCCAACTTCATAGTGGTAAAAGCTCCCTTGTCATACAACACCATACTTGGTAGGCCTACTCTCAACTGCCTGAGGGCGGTGACGTCAACTTATCACTTAAAGATGAAGTTCCTGACCTCCCACAGAGTGGGTGAAATCCGAGATGAGCAAGTTTTGATACGCGAGTGTTACGTACAATAATTGAAGTCAAGGGATGGCGGGGTGCAACACCACCTGAGCGTGGACCCGGAAGCCAAGGGATAGAAACCAAAGTTTTGAATATCGTACTAGATGTCATACTGGTCAAGGCACTGGAACGAAGTATTTCGGTATCGGTACCGTTTCGGGATAGTCGATATATAAATAAATTATATATATAAATACATATATATATATAAATTATATTCTAAAATAATAGTCTATATATGAATAAATTATATATAAATACATATATATATATAAATTATAAATAGCCTAGTCTGAATTGAGGGTAAAAAATGAGTTTGTAGTTTGAAAAAATGAAAAAAAAAAATTAAAGGCCGAAATATCAGCCGGTACGGGCCGAAATACAGGCTGGTATAGCTAGTGTCGGCCAGTATTTGGGCCGGTACGAAATATATATAATACTTGTACTGGACCAATGGCCGGTACGGCATATGCCGGCTGATACGGTATGGTATTTAAAACAGTGACAGAAACGCCAAAACTTTAGTGCTAAGAAGAATGCCGCCATCGGTGCAGAGGTTGACCGGTTACTCGCGGTAGGCCTCATACGGGAGGCACATTACCCTGACTACCCGTCCAACTTTGTGTTAGTGAAGAAGCCAAACAACAAATAGAGAATATGCGTTGACTTCACTGACTTGAATAAGGCGTGTCCAAAAGATAGCTTCCCGCTACCCTGCATCGATCTAATCATCGACTCCACTGCAGGCCATCACATGATGAGTTTTATGGATGCCTACTCCAGGTACAACCAAATATGCATGAATCTCGATGATGAGGAGAAGATTTCGTTCGTCACTAATAAGGGGTTGTACTGCTACTCGGCCAAGCCGTTTGGATTAAAAAACGCGGGGGCCACCTATCAGCGGCTGGTCAACCGCATGTTTAAAGATCAAATAGGGAGAAATATGGAGGTCTACGTGGACGATTTGCTAGTCAAGAGTGGAGCTCCTGAACAACACCTCAACGACCTCCGTGATGCCTTTTCAATATTATGGCAATACCAGATGAAACTTAACCCAGCGAAGTGTGCATTCAGAGTGGGCTTAGGGAAGTTCCTAGGCTTCATGGTTTCGAAACAGAGAATAGAAGCTAACCCGGAGAAAGTGAAGGCTATACTCCACATGGCCCCATCTCGAAACATCAACGAAGTGCAAAAACTTGCTGGCTGGGTAGCGGCCCTTAACAAATTCTTATCGAGGTCCACTGACAAATGCCTACCGTTTTTAAGGTGTTGCGAAAGGCATGAACATGGGATGACAAGTGCGACTGAGCATTTGAGGCTCTCAAAAAATACCTCACTAGCCCTCTCCTACTCAGCTAGCCCAGATGTGGGGAGACCTTAATTCTATACTTGGCAGTCTCCCCTTATGCAGCTTCCTTGGCCCTGGTACGAGACGAATGAGGAGTCTAAAAGCCAATGTATTACACCAGCTGAGCTTACCGAGGAGCAGAGGCCAAATATCCACGCATGGACCAGCTCGCCTTCGCCTTAGTGGTAATTACCCGACGCCTTCGCCCATATTTCCAAGCTCACTCGGTGAGGGTTTTGACTGAAGCTCCCCTGAAGAAAAGACCAGATGCCTCGGGGCGCCTGATGAACTGGGTAATGGAGCTGAGCGAGTTAGACATCAAATATGTACCCTGAAATGCTATTAAAGGACAGATGTTGGTAGATCTTGTGGCAGAATTCACCAGCTTCCCAAAAGAAGTCGAACATGCATCTCTAGTGAAGTCCTAACAGGTCTACGTTAACGGCTCATCCTGCCGGGCTGGAGGGGGAATGTGGGTGCATATTGTTACAGATACAAGCGAAGAGCATTATTACGCTATGAAGTTGGTATTTAAACCCACCAACAATGAGGTAGAGTACGAGGCGTTGTTATCTAGTTTGATGATCGCCAAAACTTTGGGCGCCAAAGAAATAGAGGCGCGGGCTGATTCTCAAGTAGTGGTTAATCAGGTACGATGAGAGTTTGCTATGAAGAGTGAAAAATTGAAGAAGTAATTAGCGTTGATAGAAGGCAAGCACGCCTACTTCAAATACTTTCAGATCCAACAAGTGCCGAGGTTCGAGAACCAAAAGGCGGACAAGTTGGCACGAGTAGTGTCAAGGCAAGAAGATTCTCCTCTGCCAAAGCAAATGGTGATCAAGACTATTGAGGTACCTGTAGTGGGAATTGAAGTCGTAGATATAAAATCGGGAGCCCCAGAGTGGGCATTAGACATAATCAAGTATATAGCTGCCAATGAGCTACTCGATAATAGATGGGGGAAGCTAGAAAGATCAGGAATAGAGTACCACGTTACACCTTACTTGAGGGAGTCCTATACAAGAGTGGTTAGTCTATGCCTCTCCTAAGGTGTCTCATTCGAAAAAGCCCAATACGTGTTGTACACGAGGGAATTTGCGGTGACCACTCTGAGGGAGAGGCGTTAGTTTGCAAAGCAAAGAGGGCGGGGTACTACTGGCCTCATGCCCTCCAAGATGCAGAAGAATTCGTTCGGAAGTGTAGGAAATGTCAAGAATACTCCAAGATACCCCATTGCCCACCTGAGGAGTTGACATCAATCACCTCGCCTTAGTTGTTCGCCCAATGGGGAGTTGACCTGATAGGCCCCCTCCCTCTAGGTAAGGGGGAGTAAAATTTGTAGTGGTGGCGGTTGACTACTTCACTAAGTGGGTAGAGGCTGAAGTGTTGTCAATAATCACGGTAAGCAACATCACCTGATTCTTGTGGAAGATGGTAGTTTGTAGATTTGATATTCCTTGCATCATCATATCGGACAACGAAAGGCAATTCGACTCTGACCACAACCGGGACTGGTGCTGGGACCAGATAATCAGATTTCGATATTCGTCTCTAGGACATCCGTAGTCCAACGGGCAAGTTGAAGCAACCAATAAGATGCTGATGGAGATTTCAAGAAGAAACTTGGTGACAGGAAAGGCACCCAGGCATAAGAAGTCCCTGGTGTATTTTGGGCATACCGGATCACAGGGAGAATCCCGGCGAGAGAAACCCCCTTCACTCTCACCTACGGACATGAGGCGATGCCACCCATCGAGGTTGGGATCCCTACATAGAGGATGCAATACTTCGAGCAAGGCTCTAACAACGAGCAACTAAAAGAGTAGCTTGACTTGCTTGAAGAGGTCAGGCTTGAAGCATAAATAAGGATGACGGCCAATAAGAGGAGAGCCAAACGATGTTTCAACAAACGGGTACGACCAAGAGCGTTCAGGATGGGCGACATGGTGCTAAAGCAAATAGGGACACCCACCCAAGACAAAGGAAAATTGGGTCCCTAGTGGGAGAGCCCCTACATGGTAACCACCAACAACCTCCCAGGCTCCTACTGGCTTCGAGACTCTCAAGGGACTGAACTGACACACTCCTAGAACGCCAATCATCTGTAGAAGTTTTATTGTTGAAAAGTGTAAAACGTGTAAATTATATCACCATGGCCAACAATGTATAGTCTATTAATGAAAGTATGGTTTTCTAGGAATGAATTGTGTTTCACCCTAAAACACTCTCCCCAGCTATGCCTCAACTCCCTTCTTCAAGAGCATAATCTCCCTCACCGACAACTTACTTTCGCTATGACATCAACAGGCGGGAGCGGATCCAGTCTCAAACTGCTAGACAACTTACCTTCCTGCGAGGATTAGCAGGTGGGTTTAGCCCTCCTGGCGACCCAACCTCCCTCACGGAGGAGAGCGGGTCTAGCCTTTCGGCTGCCTGATAACTAACCCTGACCCCATCACGATGAAGAGCGGACCCAGCTCCTTAGCTGTCAGACAACTTACCTCCCCGTGGGACCTAAAGGGATGGGTTATGCCCTAAGGCTGTTGTATCCCTCCCGCAGCAAAGAAGTGGGAGTGGGTACAATCTCAAACTGTCCCACAACTTACCTCCTTATGGGACACAAAGGGATGAATTACGCCTTAAAACCGATTTATCCCTCCCACAATGGAGAGCGAGTTCAGCGTCTCGGCTACCCGGCAACTTACCACGGTGAAGAGTGGGATTAGCATCAACCTACCCAACACTTACCTTCATTGTGATGTCAACAGGTGGGAGCGGGTTCAGTCTCAAACTGTTCGACTTACCTCCCAGTGTGGAACTAAAGAGAGGGTACAACTTGGAATGACTTCTCCCCCTTGCAGAGGAGGACAACTCAGCCCACCCCCATCACAGCGAAGAACGGACCAGCTCCGTAGATGTTCGACAATTTACCTCCTTGAGGAACAAAAGAGAGTTAGCCTAAGGCATCTAGACCCCTCCCTGGAAGAGTGCGGGTCCAGTATCTCAACTGCTCGACTTCAACTCTTGGGTGTGTCTCCCCCTATGAAGAGACAACAACTAAACAAGTGCCTCTAACCCCCATCATGCCCCATCAAAATGGTCCAAGATTGCAAACTCCACAATCACAAATACAATTAAGTGTTATTTATTATCCATTATGCATAGCCTCCCCTCGCTGGTTATACTCCCCGTATAAGAAAATGGAAAGGCAAAAGGAAGAGTAAAGAACATGAAAAGGCAAAGAAATACACTTGAATCCATTAATATTGTTACAAAGTACATGTAAAAATGGAGAAAAAGAGAAATACAAAGATACAAGAAGAAGGGGCACAAGGCAATTAGGTTTCAGCTAGGGTGCTTGTCTAAGAGGGCACTTGGGATCAAGTCCTTCCTATTGAGGCACCTCGCTTCAGCACGATTGAGTCCGGGGGTAGCTCCTTCACTTTCAGAGACCTCAAGTTGCTTTGAGGGTTAACGAGCACATGGTCCTTCATTCTCTCCAAGCATTCCAGATAGCCGTAAGATCAGGCATCATTGCGAACCAAACAAACATGTGACCACACGGTGTGTAGCTGAGGGACGACGGCCTCAGCATGGCCTAGGCAAGAACGCAGGTCCTCTATATTTGCTTCACGAGCAGCTATCGTTCGATCGGCCTCAACCAACCCGATCTCCAACGCATCAACTCGGCCTTTCTCGCTGGATTCCCCAGCACGGGCCAAGGCATTCTTAGCCTCCAACTCCTTCACCCTTTGGGACTTGGCCTTGAGAAAATTTGAATTGTTCTGCAAGGACTTGTCAAGCTCCTCGCATCTCCCTTCCAGCCATTTATACGATTGAGCACCAGAGTCGTGTTGTTTAGCCAGTCTTGAGTTCTCGGCTTGGAGCCTATCCAACTTCTCTGACAAGTGATCGAGGGATTTCTGAAGATTGTTCCTCACTTCCATTCTAAGCATCGCTTCAAGGCGATGGGAACTGACCTCCTCCCGTGACCTCGCCATGTCAGACTTGAGTTGGACCTTTTGATGGCGAAGTTAGAGTGTCCTCTTCTGCCTTCACCGGCGATTGAATTACACCTTAATGAAGGCTTCCTCCAACTCCTCTTCTCTCTCTCTCTCCCCTTGGTAAGATGCAAGGTCAATTATGCCAAGGATTCGAGTGCCAGGTTCTCGCCTTCCAACCCCTCCCGGTCAACCACAACGAAAGCCGCCAACTGTTCCACACCCTGCCATAAAAGTCTTCAAGTCATTTACAAAAGAAAAATATGCCAAGAAAACTTAAAGAGGAATGCGACGAGTTAATAATCAACCCCAGAAAAGAACCCCTTGAGCTTCCTGGTCCATCTCTTGGACAATTTCAGAATTGGCCCCGTCTACCACCGACCTCGGGACAGAATAATCACTTCCCTCAAAGTGATTCCCGACCAAAGTGCCATCCCCCCTCGGTGAGACAGCATCCCCCGTAAACTCCGTTGGGAATGTACCTCCTCGACCTTCACCTTCATCTTCTACGGCATGGTCGGGATCCCCTCTGACCCCTTGGCTTGTCGGAACTGCCAAAGCCTCACCGGCTACCAACAAACCAATGCCAAGGCCAAGGAGAGCTACCTCGGTCTCCCTCGCCGCTCCCATCACCACCTTAGGACCAGCTCCTATCGACGCTAAGGTCAGGATGGTGTCAATGAAGGACAATGAAGCCCCAACATCAGCGACAACAGTCGAAGCTTTATTGACCTCAACTGACACCACCATGGCCTTAGCTTCGAATGCATCAACCAGAACCTTGGCGGCCCAAGACATAACCCTCGCTATTCCCTTCCTATGCACGATCTCATGACCTCCACTCCCCTTAGAAATGGTTTCGGTCAAGGCAACCTCGACTTTGGCAGAATAAGCAATGGGAGACTCCGGTATAGAAACCCGATCGAAAGAATCCTCACCCCCAGTAGGACATCCTTCAGACACTGGCGAGGGAATCTTCTCGATATCAATCTCAAGAGAGGGGACCATTATCTGGGACACTCGAGTAGGAGGGTGCAAAAGGACTCCATAAAACTGTAAGGAGAGCAGCTCCTCCCCCAGTGAAAGTTCCACAATTCCCCCCACATTGCCCAATGGGATCGGAAAAAGAATCTCTGAAAGGATTGGGAGAGCCCCCAGGTTGAGTAACGTCAGCCATCGGGGGGTGGGCCCAAACCTGCTGAAGGGCCTCAGTGCCGCCCGCCTCACATGGAGAATAAGAAAAAGACACAATGGTGCCGAGTCAGAACTGCTTTTAGCGAAAATTTCCCTCCTGGGCTTCTTCCATTTCCCTACCATTGAAGGGTTGAGGGAATGCCTACAAACTTGAGGAACAGTCGGTTGCAACGATATAGTCCGATCGGAAAACTGCGTATTGGCCAGGGGAGCTAGGAATTGCCAGAGGCTACTCTCATCCAACAGGGCCTCGGAGTAAATATCGTTTGGGTGAGCCCTCACCTAGGCTCGGACAGTCTCAATCTGGCTCACTTCCTCAGGAGTTGCCGAGGACCTGAAGCTTTTGTCCTCACCAACAACTCCCTAGATGGCACGAATGGGATAGTCGCACCGGTTTATCTGGCCAACCGGAAACTCCCATCCTTTGTAGGACAGGAAAAATAAATGCTAGTTCCACCCTTCACTCAATTGTACTGCGACTCAAAATGGGCCAATGCGTGAATGGACCTAAAGCTACATGTGTTGTCGTGTTGTTTCAAGAGGTTGTGAGTGAGGAGGAACTTGCAAGCAGTGAGGTTAGGGTATTCTGAACCCCCCTCCTCCAACGCTTGTTGCCAGATGATGCAACAAGACACCAAGATCCTCCATGAGTTTGGATGAAGTTGTGTAGGCACCGAATAGAGGTAGTCTAACACGTCGTGAACTGGACGGCAGAAGGGTAGCCGAAGGCTGCTAGAGAACATGCTGGGATACAAGGCTACCTTCGAGGCGTAGCCTTCATAGTCCACCTCTCCTTCTTGGGGCGCCCGCACCTCAGACTTGATGATTCCTAACACCTTGAAGGCTATTTTCAGAGACTCCAATTTGCTGGGAGTCACCACCTACCGCCAGGAGAACTCGTCGAATCGTTGTGACTCGGTACGAACCTCGGGAGGGTCTACACCCCTGAGAATCCGTGAGGAGTCAAAGGGTTTGACATGCTTGGAGCTTTTGGGAGCCGTATGTGAAGAGTTCTTGGGAGCCATGAGAACGTAAAGATGGAGGAAGGGAAGACAAAGTGCACACAGTGTTTTTCCAATCCCATGCACGACAGTGTACTTTATAGACCTTGAGATTTTTAGAAAAGAAATGTTATGTTAATGTCTTTCGTATCCTGAGCAACTCAACAGTTCCTCTCTGTTGACCTACAAGATCCACCAAGATAAAGGCTTGGGGTGGTGAAGGATAACTCCAATGCCTAAGTTAGAGAAATATTTTTGTGTGGAGTGCCCTAGGAGAAAATATTCAAGAGAGTGAGTATGTGTAAAGAAAAAGACTCCAGCCCCCTTTACCTTAGTCGAGGACGTGCTTATATACCTAGTCATGGTGATCCCTACTCATTGCTAGCTAGGGGTGTAACCGGTCCGGTTTTAGATATGTTTTAGAACTAAACTGGTATATACCAATTTTGAGATTTGAAGAACCGATACCACACTTGTTACACCCCTAAACTGGTACTTTCGGTCCTGTTTTTCTTGGTATATTATATAGTATATATATTATAGTATATAAAAATATAATGATATATTATAGTATATTATAATATATAGTGATATAGTATTAGTATAACTACTAATATAATATACTATAGTGATAATATATAGTTATTTATATAGGATTTTAAAATTTAATATTATATTAATTAGTAATTTATCATATAATACAAAATTATTTTATATATAATTATATATAATATAAAACATCATATAAAAAATTAATATATATATGAACCGGTCTGGTGTTAGAAAAAGGAAAACCGGAACCGGATCGATTTCGATCGGTTTTGAGAAAAATGGAACCGATACCGAATCAAACCCACTAGCTCGGTTCAGTCCAGTCCGGTTTATCAGTTCACCGATTTTTGTTTTCACCCCTACTGCTAGCAAATCATGCAAGGGCGTACTGAGCATTGTACTGGTGGTAGGGTTCTCCTCCGTCATGTCAATTGTCGCCTTGCTGTATTGTACGTGGGTCGCTCTTTCTTTCTCCGTTTGTTTATTGTGGCAGGTGAGGGGGAGGTGCGCATACTGTCGCAGTTACAGGAATGAATGGACATCTTGTTCTATCGTTGCTTCCCTCTGGCCATTTAATATGGCGTACCTGTTGTCCGGTAGTGTCAATTGTGGTTTGAACAGGTGATGTGACTAGTCACCATGTCTGATGGGCCTTCTCAAGCTTGGTTCAACCCTTCTTCCTTCGTTGCTTCTGCACTGGACTATTTGTTGGCTGGCTTGGGCCCCAAAGGGGATGAACCCTATGCGGTCCAAGGTGGAAAATAAACTCCCCTCTTAGTACCCCGCAAAACCCCACACGCACCTGCAGTGAGAATTCAAAAAACCTGTTTATTGTGGTCAATGTGACTCACTTGACCATTACAGAGGGTTATGCCCATGTTGTGGGCATTAATTATCGCTGCCATGCGCGAGGAGGGGGTTTGTCTTCTACCCGATTGTTGATTGGCTCGTGTCCTCCATGCGCTCAATTCTTTCTCTTTTATGGCCCATGTCCTACTCTGTCATTGCGTGCTGGTCCCTCTGTCCATTTAATGTGGCATGCTCGTTGTCCGGTGGTGTGGGCTGTGGTTTGAACACGTGACTAGTCATCATGTCTGATGGGCCTTCTCAAGCCCGGTTCGGCCCTCATTCCTCTGTTGGCCGTTGGGCCTTGAGGAGAATGAACCCTATGCGGCCCAAGGTGGGAAATAAACTCCCCTCTCATGTTATATGGTAGGGCTTGAGATCTCATGAATTATCAGATTTCTGGTGTACCAAAGGTTATTCATAGCAAGTACAACAAACAATTGAAATTGGTGATTTTCTTTTAAAGAGATGTTCATGTTGCTTGCAGGATTAAGTATCTGATTTATCCAGTTGCCAATGTCATGCCTAGCTTAAGGATGAAATGTCAAGTGGCCAAGGTGATTGTCTCCACAAAATTCTAGTGAAAGAACATTTCAAAAAGAGATGGGTTATTGTTTCCTCTTCCTAAGACAAATATGGCACATTTTTTGATCATCAGTGAAGTGTATGCAAATACTCAAGAGAGACCTTGTTGGCAGGAGATTGTTTAGAACTTTCCAAAGAAAAAGCTTTAGACGATCTTGCATATTCAAAGACCAAATTTCTTTTTCCATGTTGATGAAGGATAGGGAGTATTGAGGTATTTTGATTGATGACAATTGCATAATATGCAAATTTAACAGATGATTTTTCAGATGAATGGCGGATCCGTTTGGGGGAATCACTTAGATTGTGGAATTGGAACTGTGAAAGCAGGATTTTTTGAATTTCATGCATTGTATCCTATGCAAAGAGGGCCTAGAGTAGGAGGTTGTTCCATCTCTTTAGTTCTTCTCAATTGAGTTCAGAGACCCTCAATTAGGGGCCTTGAAGTATTGAGGAAGACAAAGGGGTGGGGGTTGCAGGTGCTAATGAAAGAATCCAAGGGTCAGACCAAACTTTTGTTTTTATCCCATTATTGATTTGGAAACAGAAACAAGAAGCTATGAGCTTTCTTTACTTCAAGAGCCCCTTCTAGAATCTATAGTATGATGGTTTGGCTGAGGCTGAGAGCCAAGACGAATTTTTCAGGTATTTGGCATAAAGAAAGGCTTCCCAGTTGCTATTTTGCTCACTTATAAGATGTCATCCTAACTTACTCAAGAGAGCTCTATTGAAATGAGTTGTTAGCCTAATCCCAAGACCTCCAATGAAATTGGGTTTAGAGATGGATGCCCAAGCCTTTGGAGTGAGACTGTGCATTTTTCTGGGTTAAAACTCCACTAGAATTTCATGAAAGTTTTGTCTCTTACCCTATTAAGGGAGTTTGGAATCCAAAGAGAGGATATGGTGTAGGAGGAAATGGAACTAGCTACAGCTCTGATGAGTGTCGTTCTGCCTGCTTGAGATAGTAGTTTAGATTTCCATCCAGCTAGTTTACCATTAATTTTTTCCAAAATGTCGTTGATGTTGTTTGGTTGGATCCCCTAAATTTAGTGGAAGGCCTAGATATTTTATTCTAAATAAGGAAAGCTTAAACTTAAGGATTTCTTTTGCAGTCCTGATTGTATTGATTGTAGTGATTTTGCTTAACATATTAGATGATTTTCTAGTGTGAATTTTTTGACCAAGACAGTTGATGAAAGATTGAGCATTTTGTGCAGTGGATGTCCCGAACAATATGAGATCATCAACAAAGAGTAAATGTGTAAGGGAGTGGCCATTGTTACTAATGCTTATTCCTCTAATGTTTCCAAGATCTCTTTGCAAATTAACCTAGAAAGTACTTCACTTCCTAGAATGAACAGGAAGGGAATATGGGATCTTCTTGTCTTAACCCTCTTGTTGGCTGGATTAATCCATGAGTTTTTACTTTGATTACCACTGAGTATGAGACTAAAGTTATGCTTTTTTTAATACAGTTTATCCAAGAGTGATGAAAACCAAAATAAGAAAAGATGCCAAGTAAAAAATCTCATTCCATAGAGTCAAAAGCTTTTTCCATGTCTATTTTAATAGTCATAAGGTTGTCTTCCATTTTTTTTAGCTTATGGAACATTTCTTGTGCGAGAATGGTATTTTCTTGGACAATCTTACCAGGGAGAAAAGCAGTTTGGTGGGGGGATATAAATTTATGTATGACCAATTTGAGTCTGTTAGTGAGGATTTTTGTTATGATTTTATAACAAACATTTGATAGACTAATTGATCTGAATTGTTGGACTGTGTTGGGGGAGTATGTTTTGGGAATGAGAACAATATGAGTGTTGTTTAATTCTTTCAAAAAATGTCCATTGGTGCAAAAAGTTTTGATAGCAACAATGGGGTCCTCCTTGACAATGTCCCAATAGTGCTTGCAGAAGAAACCAGTGAACCCATTAGACCTGGGGCTGGGGGATTTGGAGGAAGGAATTTGCTTGATTTTGGAAATGATTTCATAATCAATGGGGATCCTACAGAGTAGTTCATTATCCCCATTAGAGATTTTTTTCAGTGAAAAGATTTGCTAATTCTTCAGGATCTGGTGGGCAGGTTATTTGATAAATTGTTAGGAAGTGATCAAGAAACATGTTTTGAATATTCAAAGGATTAGTGTCCCATTGATTCGAGGCATTTTTTAAGCAATTAATGTCATTCCTTCTCCTTCTCATTGTGGCTGTCATGTGGAAGAATTTAGTATTCAGGTCTGTGGTTGTCAACCAATGAAACCGATATTTTTATCTCCACATAATTTCTTCTCTTTTGAGTTGCTAAGTAAGACAAACACTAATGAGTTCCTCTTGATGCATGGAATTGCTAGATGGTGGTTGAGATTGGAGATGATTTAATTGAGTGGTCAAATGTTTTATAAAGGTTTGAATATGACCAAAACAATTCCTATTCCAGTGTTTGAAGGCTTGCTTAACAGCCTTGAGCTTTTGAGAGAGAACAAATGCTGGTGATCCATTTATGAGAAGACTCCATGCTTCTTTAATGACATAAACACTAGAGGAATCTCTTGCCAGAACTCTTCAAATTTAAAAGGCTTAAGGACATTCCCAAGCCCTTGAGTGTCCAACAGAAGGGGAGAGTGGTCTAAGGAGTGAATGGGAAGATGGTACAATTTTGCATCAGAGAACAGAAGAAACCATTGTGAATTGGCTATTGCCCTATCTAGTCTTTCATGAATGCTACCTAGATCTTGGCGCTTATTAGTCCATGCAAATTTAGGACCTGAATACCCTAGGTCCACTAACCCATTAAGATCCATGAACAACTTAAGGCCATTGGGGAAGGAAGTTGAAGCAAATGGTTTACCTCCCCATTTTTCATATTAGTTGAGAATAGAATTAAAATCACCTATTCCTAATAGTGGACCAAGAAATGCAAGTGCAATGGAGTTCTATAAGTTCCAAAATTGTGGTTTTTTGCTGTAGTGAGTTGGACAATAAACTAATGTGAGTAACCATGGCACACGTGAGGGATCTGAGTACATCAAAATAGCTATTACATTATTGGAAATAGGTTCAACATCCATGCTTGGACGCCACATAAGCAAGAGACCTCCCCATTTTCCTTGAGAGGGGACATGTACATTCAAAGAAAAGCCTAGACTATTAACAACACCAGGTGTTTTTACATAAGACAAAATGGTCTCCGAAAGGAAAACCATATCAAGTTGGTGATTCCTGATACGAGTCCTTATAGACTTCTTCTTGCAGAAGGGTGGGCCAACTCTCTGCAATTCCATGTTAGGATCCTTATAGGTAGGATGGGTCGTGTCACGTCGGCCTTACCATCTAAATGAACATAATTCATAGGAAGGATTTTCAGTGAGTTACCGTCATGGGGAATTTTTGAGCTCTTGCAATATGGAGAGTAATTGTTGCTACGTGAGTACGTTTTCCTCTCTTTACCGATCTTCTTGCAGGCTTAGGGCTGGTTTGGTTACACAAAACCAAACTATCTCATTTCATATAATCAGTACAACTTTCTCAAACTCCCGAACAAAATATAATAAACAATTCAACTTTTTTAAATCTAAAAAAATATATATTATAAAATAATATTATAACAATATTTTATTTAACTTTTAATAAAATATCGCATCCCATCTCATCTGAACTATGTAATCAAATGAGGTCTTAAAGAAATGTTGCCAAGGTTTGTTCTCCTTCATTGCTTGCTCCTTCGGTGATGCTTTGGTCAGTAAAGGCCATCGGGCCCACCCCATCAAATTTCACTTGTTCTGTTGGAGGCCTACTGAAGTTTGAGTTCCTTTTCTTTTGGGGAGATTTCTCTCTCTGGGTGAGTTAGAACTCTCTTCTTAGTAGGCATTGGGTTTTTGGGGTTGGTGGGGTTTGCATTCTCAGGGAGGGATTCTGCAATGGGGGTAATTTTCCATACAGTGGTGCTGCGATGGAGAATAGTTCTTCAGTTGTGGGTGTCACAGTGGTTGGTGGAATTTCAGAGATGGGAACGGTTAAGTTCTCAATTAGGAGTGTTTCGATGGGGTTTAGATTCTGTAGTGGTGACTAGTGAGTATATTTTCAAACGGGGATGTTTGGTTAGAGAACAGATATTCTTGAGGAATGGGCTGGTTGAAAAAGCTCATTTGCATGTTGGGGTTGGGCTCTGTCTGTGGGTTGTGCTCATTGGATACAGTGGGCGTAATGGTTATGGAGGTTTTTCCTGATGGACTCACTAGTAGGGGGAGGGAATGCTTAGGGCTTTGAGTGTAGATTGGGCCTGAGAGATTTTCGAGCTGGGCTATGATATGTTTGAAGATTGATTGGCCCGTTAGAACTTGGGTATTTCCCTTGGGGTCATTGATGGGTCCAATAGAAAATGACGGTTCAAGATTTGAGGTAAAAGGGTTAAGTTTGCAGTAAATGTGAGCTCACATGCGAGGGAAAGATGATGAGGGAGCGATGTCGAAACCTAGGAAGGTGGTAATGGGGCATATCAGCAGCGGGTTTCTTTGGTAGCACTGGAGGAGGAGGATCCGATAACCTCAGGTAGATGGGGTTTCTCTCTATCCCTCTTTTGTTTTTACCCATTGAGTTTCTATATCATAGGACAAGAAGCAAAACTTAAAAAACATGAAAGCAATACAACGGTCATTCACCACGAAACACAGTTGTTCTTTACAGCCAGAAAACAGAGATTTCAATGCCGAGTAGGATGGTGTAAAGGGGAAAATAATCAGTAGGAAAAAACTGAGTCAAAACACAAGCAAAATACAGTGAACAACTGATTTTTCTGAAGTCGCAAGTGATTATTAACTAGTATAAAGCCGGTTCGTTCCTATACAAGACAGAAAATGCTGTTGGGATGCTGTAAGACTCCAAATAAGTTCACCATACATATATACCATCAATTCACCGAGAACTTCATAATGATGAAAGGCAATTGAAAAGGACATACTGATAGTGACCAATAACACGACCAAGATCCATTTTTACACGCGTTACGTACATGTACCAAGAAGGAAACTCCATCACATTCTATAAAACTCTTTGCCACGCTGCAGCTCTCAATTTTTCCTGTTGTCTTATACACTTTCTACAAGAAAGACACAACGCCCTATAGCGTGTCAGTTTTTCACCAGTAAATCATAATTTCAGTCGATATTTAAGTAATACAGCAATTCAGGAAATAACCAAGCTTTTCAGATGTAAAGCATGCAAAATTGGAGATCAGATGCATCTACCAAAGACACAAGGACATTCTCAAATCAAAAAATGGGTTCAATCCTAGAAAGAGCAAGGACTACTATAACAATGCGTCGGATTAAAACCAATGCATACTGAGGTTCTGTGCAATTTATGGTTTGGAAGAATTACACATATGGAAAGCTAGCGAGAAGAAACCACTTCGCTATGGCCCCTCATAGTAGCTAAGTGAGTGTATCTACCTCTCATAGCAACAATAGTACAATACAGATTAAAGGACAGTGTTTTCCAAGTTTCCTCCAATCCATTTATAAATATGATAGTGTCCATAAAATTTTTAAGAGTCTAACTTAAAAAATTGACACGTGTCCCTCCATTAAAAAGTCTCGTGCATGATCAATGGACACATGTCAATTTTTTAGATGGGTTTCCTCCAACCCAGTTTGGAGGAAAACTTTGTCCCAGGTTAAAAAACAAAAAAAAACACATCTTCAAAGGGAGAATGAAAAAGAAGCTAATAGATGGTAGTGTACAATTATCAACAGCAGATTTCATTATGCATCACCTGAGCTCAGGAGGACTTTGTCATTGCGTTGGACACTCATTAAACATCTGTGGAAAGTAGAAGATATATATCATATTGAGTTACAAAAATAAGCCCAAAACCTATAAAAACTAGCATTTTAAGTCCCGTGTACTTGGGCTTTTGCCTATTCTTAGGATTAATAAAATTTTGTTTACTGATAAAAACTAGCATTTTAAGGCTTCAATCTCTTACAAAGCAGAAACATCATACTGTCTCCTTTTTCTGATCAATTATCTTTTCTTTTTTTTTTTGGGTTGGGGGGGGGATTTAAATTGGCCATCGCTAATATGCAATGGAATTGACAGTGTTGCATAAGTAAAGCCACGGTCTCCCTCAACATGGGTGACCTGGAAACAGAATCTAAAACAACCATAATGACAGCTAATAATTGCAAAAGGAGTGTTACTTGAGAGTTTGGTGGTTATATTGCAAAAGGAGTGTTACTTGAGAGGGTGAAGTGTAATTTTCTCCAATAAACAAAATTCAACCAAGAATAATTAGCAACTCATATTCTTGAGGCAGGATTATCACAGAAGGAATGGACTATGAGAGAGGAAAAAGGTGAACTTTCTTATTTGTTTAATGACCTGGGGGATGGTAAAAGCATGTAAATTGAAAAGATGTTGTTACAATGTTCCAAAACTAAATTGGATCAGGAAAAATGAAAGCCATGGCAAGAGAAAAACTAACAATGACAAGTTAGCCTTTTTTTTTGGGGGGGGGGGGGGGGAGACGTAAGCTTAATGTGACCATGCTATTTAATATCTAAGAAATAAATCTTAGGGATCAAGAGACAGATAGGGGGAGGGATTTGCCGATCAACTATTGGTGGACCTTCCCTTGAACCCCAGGGCTTAGTTTTAGAAATGCTTTAAGCTGTTTTTGTTTAAACAAATAATGATTTCTATTTGAGCTAGAAACATGTTATTTTTTGGAAAACTACTGGTTTTCTGCTATTTGGCTGCTACCCCAAAAATGATCTTGAAAACATTTTTCGTTTTTGAGCAGTTTTCTATGTAAATCCTCATGGACTACCCATATGAAGAAAAGATTTTAAACCAATTTCAATGCTAAAAATGTGAACATCTCCAAACCAAAATCTGGAGCACAAGATCAAACTGAAATAGCGAATAGTATAGTTTCCGGTGCTTTAACTCTTCTATTCCATGAGCTAGGCAAGTTCATGGTGAGCAGAAGAGGTAGAACATACTCACGGCAGCAGCCGAAAAGTCATGCTCGTCTGTGTCAAGTTCAATTGCCAATGTAGAATTTTGAATTTTTTCAAGGGAAGCCTTTCTTGGGTTGATACTCGACCCACTTAGTATGCCTTTTTTTCAAAATAAGGATAAAAAAGCATTTAAATTTCTTTTGAGATGGATGGGATGATGCTGGGGGTGGTGGTGATGGTGAGTTTGGGTTCAAGTGGACAGTGATCGTTTTGGTAGCAATACCAATATTAGTAGCAACAAGAGATGAGGTAAAGGGAAGGGATGAAGAGAGTGAGCCCAATTAGCAAGCCTGCATAATATACCAGAGAGAGAGAGAGAGAGAGAGAGAGAGAGAGAGAGCATTGTGTAGTTATGTGCAAGCAAAAGGGGAAGTGGAGAGAAAATGCATCCCAAAAGCTTTATTTTGAGTTCGCCAATCATTTTCTGTTGCTAAACAATTTCTACCAGCATCATACATTGGAAAATGCAAAAATGTATCTTGAGTCAAATACATTTTTTTGATCAGATATCTTGATTCAAATACATATCTTGATTAAAAAATATTTGCAGTGTTAGGAGAGAGAAAAACCTCTCTGTACACTTTCGTTCTCATACATTGTTTTGCATGAACTTGTATTTTGATGGTGTTAGTGATTGTTTGAAAGCCTGAGTATTGTTTGGTTGGGGTTTTCACACTCATCCCTGTGGACAATGGGTCCTCTGAAACTTGTGGTGAGTGAAGCTAAGGCTTTCGAGGTAGTAAGGGAAGGAAAATATGTGCTTATAACTGAGAGAGGTTGGAAAGGGTGAATGAGATACGTTTAGGGGTAGGTACATCATGTTGGTTCTCCAAAGCCATGGAGGATTGTCTGAAGATAGGGAGGAAGGAGTTTTATTCCACTTATAGGGAAGGAGTTAGGGGATACATTGCACAAAAAAGATCTAACTTTAGAGGCTGCTTTATGGCGCTGGTGGAGTATTGGGGGGGCAGTAATAGGAGCACCATCTTCATACCAGAAGATAGGGAAGGGAGGGGATGGAGGAAGATGGTGGAGGCTCCGAGGGAGGTTGGGGGTGTGGGTGGTGCTGCGAATAGGCCACCATGTACGATGACGACAGCGCAACAACAACCACTATCTCGGACATATAGGGAGGCTTTACAACCCAGGAGTGGAGCTAGTTCTGACATAGTGGCAAGCTTGAGAGGAGTGGTAGGCCTGCAAAGGAGTGTTGTCGTCTCTGTGATTACACAAGCGAGGGAGGAATGTGGCTGTATTGATGTTGGTCTATTTGAGGAAAGGGAGTACCGTGTTTTAATTGAGTTGAAAAGCCAGATAGAGGAAATGCAAGGAAAAATAAATTGGTTGATACGGTGCGCAGAGGAGCAAAAGGGGGTGGGCCTAGGCTCAGGAGTGGGCTATGGCATTAAGGAGAATCTGATTTACAAGGGGCCTCAGCCCATGAAGCTGAACAAGAGCCAACAAGGACCTTCAGGAGATGCTGAGTTGAAGGGGAAGATGAAGGCAGTTGGAACGTGCCTGAGCAGAAGCCCACGCAAAATCTGGAAGGAGAAGGGTCTGTGTTTCGGGCCTCAACACATCTCGGGTTTGAAGGAACAGCCTGAAACCTCTACCCCGGTGAAGGTTCTTAGGCCGGACCTGGAACAGAACCGAGCGACAATCAGCTGCGATGCTGGTGGTGGTCCGGTGGGGGCAGCTCCGACGCCGGCAGTGGCAGAGGGGGATTTTGTGACGCCCAGTGCAGTGGCAGAGGGCATCTCTGAAGGCTTGGAGTTAAGTCCAACAAGAGAGGGAGCTGCACAGGGAGGGGCGCCACCTTGTGGGCTGCCACAGATCATGCCGGCGAGACCTGGGCTACCGCAAAACTTGCCGCCATCCTCGGACCAGGTTCAAAACAGCACTATGGTGGAAGAAATGGCCTACGATGGGCGAAAGGAAGAAGAGGGGGAGTTATAACTTGCTGTGTTGGAGTATGAGGGTGCGTCGGAAGAGGGGGAGATAGAAGGGGAAGGATCTTTGATCCTGTTTGAGCCATGTAAACACTCAGTAGAGGGGATGGAGTCTCCAGGAGAGGATCCTACACCAATAAGTATGATTCCTCCTACTCTCTCCTCTAATTGGGTTCTGAAAAAGGTGGAAGAACTTCAGAGTTGTATGGGAATTTCATGTGAGGGCTATGAGGATTAGTTTATGGCACTGATAATAGCCATTGAGGCAGGCCAACATGGAGTAAGGTCAAAAAGAGAAAGGGAGTTGAAGAGGCTGACCTGGTCCATTAATTATGACGGAAAGGAGGGGAGTGCAAGTTGTGGAAGAAATACGGGGAGGGCTGGATTAGTTGTTAAATGAAGCACAAAATATTGATTTGGAATGTTAAGGGGTTGAACGAGATCAACAAACACCTTCGTATAAGATCTCTCTTAAGACAATGGAAGATGGATATTATTTGTCTACAAGAAACAAAACTGAAGATCATCACTAGAAGAACTATCCGGAGCATATGGAGTTGCCAATATATCGGATGGACATACTTACCTTCGAAAGGGGCCTCAGGTGGAATTTTGGTCATGTGGGACAAGAGGGTGGTGGAAAACATTGAGGAGTCTGTGGGAGAATTTTCGGTGGGTTGTTCTTTCAAAAATACAGATGATGGTTTTCTATGGGCCTTTGGAGGGGTGTATGGCCTCAACTTGGATTGTGAGAGGCAGCCACTTTGGGATGAACTTGCTGGCCTATGTACTTGGTGAGATGTACCTTGGTGTATTGGGGGAGATTTTAACGTGACAAGGTTTCCTAGTGAAAGATCAGGGGAGGGGCACAACCATCTATGGTGGAATTTTCGGATCTAATATTTGAATTGGGCCTTATGGACATACCGTTGATGGGAGGTGAATATACTTGGGCTAACAATCAAAGCTGGTCAAGATTGGATAGATTTCTCATATCTCCTTCTTGGGAGCTGCAATTTCCAGATTTATGTAAAAAAAGACTTCCAAGGATATGCTCGGATCACTTTCCAGTTATGTTGGACTGTGGAGGTATTCAAGGGGGTAGAAGGCTTTTTAAGTTTGAGAATATGTGGCTAAAAACATAGGGGTTTGTGGATATGATTAGACAATGGTGGAATTCATTTCAACTCCAAGGCACTCCTAGCAATGTCTTGGCTAGACAATTAAAGGCTTTGAAGAAGGAATTGAAGACATGGAATGAGCAAGTATTGGTGATGTAACAATACAAAAGAAGAGTTTATTCCAAGAGTTACAAAGCTTGGAGGGCGTAGGAGATGAGCAAAACCGAAAAGGGCAAGTGGTTTCTGAACTAGAAAGGTTGATCCTAATGGAGGAAATTTCGTGGCGACAAAAGTCGAGGGCATTGTGGCTTAGGGAGGGGGACAAATGCACAAAGTTTTTTCATCGAGTTGCGAACTCACACAGGAGGTTTAATATTATTGAGTCCATGAACATTGATGGAGACTCATCTACAGACCAAGAGGAGATAAAGGATCATGTGGCTGGACATTTTGAACATTTGTTGTTGGAACCTCATGCTTGGAGGCCTACTTTAGATGGACTAACTTTTGAGTCCATTGACCAAAGTAGTATGGATTGGTTGGAGACACCATTTGAAGAGGAAGAGGTTCAACTAGTAATCAGAAAAATGAACAAAGATAAAACTCCGGGACCGGATGGTTTTGCTATGGCATTTTTTCAGACTTGTTGGGAGGTGGTAAGAGAGGATGTCATGCTGGTTTTTCAGGAATTTAACAATTTTGGCAAATTTGAGAAGAGCTTGAATGCAACTTTTATTGCACTAGTCCCTAAAAAGGCAGGTGCAATAGAGGTGCAAGATTTTAGGCCTATTAGCCTAGTGGGCAGCATGTACAAGATACTTTCCAAAGTCCTTGCTAATAGGATGAGCACGGTTATGGACAAAATTATCTCTATGTCTCAAAATGCCTTCATGAGAGGGAGACAAATCTTGGATTCGGTTCTTATCGCGAATGAGTGTTTGGACAGCAGAATCAAGTCAGGAGAGCCAGGTATCTTATGCAAATTAGATATGGAGAATGCCTATGATCATGTTAATTGGGATTTTTTGCTCTATATGTTGAATAGATGTGGATTTGGGGGAAAGATGGAGGACGTGGATGAGGCATTGTGTGTCAACGACCCACTTCTTGGTATTGGTAAATGGTGACCCTGTGGGCTTCTTTAATAGTTCGAGGGAACTAAGACAAGGGGATCCATTATCACCCCTTTTATTTGTCCTAGTAATGGAGGCCCTAAGTAGAATGGTGTCGGCTACGGTAGAGGGGGGATTTTTTTCAAGATTTTCAGCGGGAGCTACTAATCATGGTTCCATCATTATTTCCCACCTTTTGTTTGCGGCTGACACATTGTTGTTTTGTGAGGCAAATGTAGGACGTGTACAATCTTGGAAGGCTATCTTACTTTATTTTGAAACGGTATCCAGCTTGAAGATTAATCTTGCTAGACGGAGATAGTTGCGGTGGGTGAGGTAAGTAACATTAGGGAGTTGGCAAACATATTGGGATGTGTGGTTTCTTCGTTGCCATTGAAGTATCTCAGTCTTCCGTTGGGAGCTTCTTTTAAAGCTAAGACAATTTGGGAGGAGGTGTTAGAGAAAATAAAGCGTAGGTTGGCTGGGTGGAAAAGGTTGTATTTAACTAAAGGAGGGCGAATCACTCTTATTAAGGGCACTCTATCCAACCTTCCCACATATTACTTGTCTCTATTTCCTCTCCCCGCCAGCATTGCAAATAGAATAGAGAAACTTCAACGTGACTTCCTGTGGTGTGGACTAGGAGATGAGTTTAAATTTCACCTAATAGGGTGGGATAAGGTGTGTACTCCCTTGAGGGACGAAGGATTGGGGGTTTGTAACATGAGAACCTTTAATAAGGCGCTATTGGGAAAATGGTTGTGCCGCTATAATAATGAGGGGAGCTTTGTGGAAAGGGGTGATCGACATGAAGTATGGAAGTGCCCGGGGAAGGGGGGTGGTGTTCTAGAGAGGGGAGGGGAGCATATGGTGTGGGGTTATGGAAGTACATTCGGAAAGGTTGGTGCTCCTTCGCTAGTCATACTCGGTTGTGTTTGGGGAATGGCAATAGGATCAGCTTTTGGTATGATGTGTGGGTGGGAGACACGGAGTTGAAGGAGGCTTATCCCACTATATTCAGAATTGCACGGGACAAAGAAGCTATGGTGGCTGACTTGCGGGTTAAAACTCATGGCACACAAGAATGGAACATTAGCCTTACTCGAGATGCACATGATTGGGAAGTGGCGGAGCTGGTGGAGTTTCTTAACATGTTGTATAACGCTGCTATTGCTGTCACAAATGAAGATAAGATGGAATGGAGACCTTCTAGGAAAGGGATTTTTTCTGTACACTCCTATGAATCAACTACCATGCAACATCAGCAGAATCTTCCTTGGAAGAACATTTGGAGGAGTAAAGCACCTACAAAGGTTGCTTTCTTTGTCTGGACAGCAGCCTTAGGGAAGATTCTGACTCTTGATAATCTTAGAAGATGTGGTTTTATTATCACAGAATGGTGTCGTATGTGTAGAAATAGTGGTGAATCGGTGGACCATCTACTCTTACATTGTGAGTTTGCACGAGAAATCTGGAATTACTTCTTCAACAGAATGGGAATTGCATGAGTAATGCCGAGAAGGGTGGTGGAACTGCTAGCAAGTTGGAGAGGGGTTCCCAGGACATCACAGATAGCAGCAGTGAGGAAAATGGCTCCTTTATGTATTCTTTGGTGCATTTGGTGTGAAAGAAACGATAGACATTTTGACGATCATGAACGATCCTTGGAAGAGTTTTGGGGTTTTTTTTGGAAAACTTTATTTATTGCCATCGGTCTAGATTTGAATGGTCTCAGCTTCCACGACTTCCTTGTAACCGTTTCTAGTTCCTAAATAGGTGTATTCACATGTATACTTCCAATGTACCTGAGCTATGCCTACTTTCTGATCAATAAAATATCTTATTACTTATAAAAAAAAACATATCTATTCTCAAAATTCTGATCATCCTTTTCTCGATGCAATTATTCATTCAAATTCACTTCAAGCCTAAAACCTAGTCCAAACACAATCATGTTTAGTGCCTACTAAAAGCTCCAGTCAGAATGGGCATCAAATAATTTGCAGTGCATCTGATGTCAAGATCATGAGAATCTAAGCTCACTATTCCACGTAATCCCACATTCAGACAATAATATTTTCTAAACTAGGTCCAGATCATGCTTCACACCTCCCCCCCCCCCCTCCTTCATATGACTCTAGGATCCCAATTGAGTTCATGCCTCTTATTCAATTAGATCTTCACTATTACTATCTGAGTCAACAGCCAACTACAAACCTTTTCCCACCTAGTCCATCAATAGGCAATCCTTGCAGTACTCATAGGAAAGAACAGCAGCATCGTCAATGGATTCAGTTCCTTGTCCATATCATCTTTTCTCACTGCTCATTCACCCCAACATGCTCAAATCAACTACACAAATCTAAGTGGTATTGTACATAACTTCCGACCACAAATAAAACATATATAGCTTTTCCAAGAACACTTCACCCAATCTCCATGCATCTGTCAGAATCAAATCCATCCCACCACAAATAAAACACAGCTTTTCCAAGAACACTCCCTATGATGAAGACGTGATAAAACCAATTTGGTACCTCAATTTACTTATCAAAACCCACTACATGTACAATAGCAAACAAAAAAAGTAATCGACCATTTGAACAATTATATCGGAGAAAGAAAAAGATATAAGCCTCTTCCAAACGTAGGTAAATGACAACCATGAGTTTTAAATACTCCCATATTCACATCAACACACATCCTTGTACTTTGGCACGCCTATACCAATTCAAATCAAACAGAGTCTCAATCCTAATCTTAAATCGTCATATTTATTAATCACCAATTATCTTCAAATCTTATAGGAGTTAAATTACTGCTCATCCTAAAAACCCTTAAAATTGTCAGAAAACAGTAAATTTAATATATTTCATCACATCACCAACATTAAAATCATAAGGCACTCACCCAAACTAAATCAAATTTTGATATACTTGGTCTACACAGAAATCTTACGCAAAGAGATGCATAATCCATACCTTTCTGATCGTCCGAGGCATCGTGGTACTCGTGCTCCTCCTCCGGCACAGGGTGCAGCTCCACCTCGTCCCCAGTCTTCAACTCGTCAGCACCACCGTCCCTTTCATCCGGATAGCGCACCACCACAACGGGGCACACGCAGTGGTGGACGCAGTAATCGCTGACGCTGCCTAGCCTCCCTGGCTTGATGGTTCTCTTCGATGCTCCGGCGCCGAAGCCTCGGCTCCCCATGACGACGGCGCTGAGCCCAAGCCTCTCGACCTCCAGGCAAAGCCGCTCCTTCATGTCGTGGTCTTTGACAATGTGGATTCGGAAGGGGAACTGAGCCTGGACCAAGGGCTGGGCCAAGGAGGTGGCCTTGGTGGTGGTGAAATTATCGAAATCGTCCTCAAGTTTGCGCTGGGAGGCCTCAGTGGGGGGAGGGGCAGACTCGGTGTCGTTGACATTGCTGCTGTGGGGAGTTATCGGGATAGGGTTGGAGCCCCAGTCGGCGCCGTAGAGGACGCAGGTGGGTCGCACGTGGAGGAGGATCACATGGTCTCCGGGGCGGAGGTAGTTCTCGACGGCCCATCTGACGGCGTAGGCGCTCTCGTCGCTCAGGTCGACCGCGATCGCGATCTTGCGGTGGGGGCCCGTGATGGATGTCATGACGTAGTGGTGGGTTGGGGGGAAATGACGGTTAGGTCCTCGGAGGGGCAGGGAAGCTGAGGGAAGAGCAGAGGGAGTGAATGGGGAATTGGAATAGAGGAACTAGGAAGGAGGAGGAGCCTCTATTCTGTCGAGTTGACCGTTACTGCTAGGAGTTATAAGCTTTGGCACAGTGCCCCAGGGACAAGGAGGTATGCCATAGATGGGGATGGATGTCGTTTATGGATATCTCTGTCTGCCCAATGCAATAGATTCTCTTAATTGTTATTTTTTTTTAAGTAAATAAATTCTTTTAATTGTTTTGTTTTTTTTTTAGCAAATAAATTCTCTTAATTTATTCACAAGGCAAGTTCTTATTGTTCATGAGTCGGTCCAAAGGGGATTAAGTTATCATTAAAGTTAGCTTATCATCACACGTCCCGTAATAAAATTTAGGGGTGCTACCCGCTCGGCGGGGCCACCCCTTTCCCGCCCCGCATTGCAAGCACGAGGTACTACTGTAACACCCTGCTCTTCGTAGTTATGAATAAAATCATTTTTTAAAAATTTTGGAAAATGAGTGTGTTACTACTGAACTTGACTTTAAAATATTTTCTTATAATTGTGCCATATACAAATATTCTATAAAATTGATCTTTATAAAAAACACTGAGATCATAAGAGGGAGTACGCTGAAGCATTTATTAAAAACTTCTCAAAGTAATAACTTAAAATCTTTGTACGTGATTTAGGACATTGTCACGCCTTCCTAAACTAAGTCTCGTTCTACAGATCTACCTTCATAAATATTCTGACCTAGGTGGTTTAATAATATAAAACAAACTAAACTGAGTCTTCTAAGAAACTTATCATAACGTAAAAATACTTAATATAAAGTTTTTCATAAAATATTTAATACTGAGAACTTAAAATTATGATTGTTTATACGTATGCAATGACATGCATGATTTGTCTGAATTAACTGACTTTTCTTTCTGATCAACACACTTAACCTTATATGCAAGGTTTTGCACTAGTCTCACATCCTGTGGTCACAAGGTGAACCGCTGATCTGTTATGATAAAATACTATGGTGGACTACGCTTAAATCCGTGGCTTGCACATCCACTCTGATTGCATTAGTACCATGCATCTGAATGACCATATAATTAACTGTTCTGAACTTTTCTTACACTTGATCTTATAAAAACTTATGTGTCTTGTGCATGTGAGATGCATGAGATGCATAATACATATATAACTATAATATGAGGAATGAAACATGATTATGAATTATGATGAATGACGTGCTTACAGATATTATAACATGTATAGTACATCAACATTGGCTTCACAAGAACTGCTTTAATTAATAATGATATAACTAATTAACATATGTTAATCCTAATTTATGATCAAACTACTTATCTTGTAGTGTTATTTCAATATTTTCGGGGCGCGATTAATTTCCTTTC
Organism: Juglans cinerea; assembly: GCA_961763995.1. Lineage (NCBI taxonomy): Eukaryota > Viridiplantae > Streptophyta > Magnoliopsida > Fagales > Juglandaceae > Juglans > Juglans cinerea. The sequence goes on along the minus strand of CAUIVZ010000002.1, from coordinate 27,176,274 downwards.
ATAGGCTCGGCATTGGCTAGCGAGAGAAATGGATTAATTGAGAATTTAAGAGAAAACAAATATGAGAGATAATGAGAGAGAAAATGTAAGGGGTGCTTTGGGAGGAATAAAACAGTCGGCTATTGGCGTGGTGAACGTGGGACACGCACGATGCTGGATTAGGTATCTTGGGTCTAGCCGCTGCACTTACGGATGTTTATGATTTTTTCAAATAACACACATAATGAAAAATATTTATAGAGAGATTTGGGAGAGGGTGCCGACGAGTTTGAGTTGGACTCGGTCACAATCATTCAAGAAGAGAGTTTGAATTTAAAAACATGATCTAGTAGTTCATTCAATGTAGGATTGACAATGACTAAGGCTATGTAAGGGACTTCAATCAATGATGATTTTAAATTGAAATAAATTTATAATGATCAATCTTTAAATTCTAAAAGGAGTGTACCTCGTTTAATAAATAATAAATAGGATTTAACCAAGTTATTGAATCTAATTAAAACTCATAATCAACCGCAATAAAAATTTATCCAATATGATTCATTAAATATAATTTAGGCCAAATAAAAAATTAAAATTATCAATATTACGATCTAAAAATTATTGATCGGGTTCTTACAATAATCAGTAAGGAAATTTACACAGCTCACCTAATAATTAGTCAACCCACATTTAAAAATTTACATATTAGACTATATATCAAAATTAACATATACACCCTTAAAAGATATCAATCTTTGACATCCATTTGGATTGGTTGTAAAGTATGAACAATAAAATATGGATAAAAGGATGATGAATACCATCATCGTTACAGAATGAAAAATATTCATCATCTTTCTTTAACATCATCCTCTCACAAGTTTCTTGACGTGATATTAAACGGTGAGTAGTCAAAGTCGTTTAAATCAAATGGTATGAGGTCTGGTTTCGAATTAGATTTAAACCCTCACTCCTGTATTTAAAAAAAAAAAAAAAAATAAAGACTAAACGACTGGAAGATAACATGTTCTATCAATTAATGAATTCACATGCCACAACCTCTTAACCAGAAAAAAGTAAAGCATCAGTCGGTACTTTATGGGTTGGGAAAGTGATGTAAGGGAGAGAGAACAGGGACAGGGAACTAAACTTAAATTAACTACAAAACAAACCAAAATGGATAGGGTTTTATTTTATTTTTTTCTGCAAGTCCTGGTCGTGGAAAACGACATGAACGGCTTTTGTTGAATTGCTTTGGACTCAAAGAGGCCATCTTATAACTATCATTCATTAGCTGGAAATACCTGTAAATGATGCTACGTCCAATTTTAAAGGCACTTTTCAATAGCAGCTCAAATAGCTTTCTAGTAGAGTAGTGATCAGGAAAAAACAACCCTGATTTTGGACGCTTTTGGTGGTTTACGTGTGTACGTGTCCTATCTTTATGTATTTGTTTTTCATAATAATCATCATTGTATCTACCCACCTTAGTCTTGGAATTTATTGCCAATTTATTGTAACCTCTCAAAGGCAATGGATTGAGATTTTTTCTTTTAAATTGGCATTGACTATTCGATAATAAGATTTTGATTAATTTGTGTAGGAAAATTTTATATATCATACTACCATTTCACTTTCATTCCACTAAATATGATATGTCACATTTATTACTATTAAATGATCATTTATTGCATGCTTCTTTATATCTAATAATGATGAATATGCCACATTATTTAGTATGATCAAAATAAGATGAAAATGTAGTGTATAACATTACTTATCTATCTAACATGATTTATATTCAATGATTCGAAAGCTAATGAATGTTAAAATTAGGCGAGATTTGGTTAATGAGTTGATCGAAAAGCCTCAACTCATCTCGTACAATGAAGACATTCCACTATCCAAATGTACAAAACACAATTTGTAAAAACTCATTTGATTGAACTCAACCTATCTCAAGTACTGTGCATAAAGTAAACCGAGTATAATAACAAAAGCAACATTGCTTGAAAAGTATGGTTGTACAGAAACTGATGAAACTAGCTGTCGTTGACGTGAACCGGCCGCCAGAGGTCGAAACAGCCTAAACAGACAAAGAATCAGTTGGCCGGCGGTATGAAATTGATGAAATTGATGTCGACTGATTCGGTCCTGGTTTGAACTAGGTTTAAACTGCTGAACCAGCCGATATAATATATATATATATATATTAAATCAAACGACGTTGTTTTGCACTTACCATTTAGAAAAAAAAAAATTAAAATGGATTTAGGGTTTAATACCCCCTCCTCTTTCTTCTTCTTCTCCCGATTCACATTTCTCTCAAACTCTCTCTCTCCTTTCTCACGCAGTGCCATTTGCGACTCTGCCCAACTGCACATCTCTCTCTCTCTCTCTCTCTCCTCTCCTCTCTTCTCCTCTCATCTAAGGGTGTCAATATGTGACATAACTCGTTAATCTAATCTGAACACAATACAATACGAAATTAGCGGGTTTGTATTTGATGTTAACAAGTTCGGGTCAAAACGGGTTGACCCGTTAAGGCACGATTCATTAACGGGTCAACCCGCTTAACCCGTTTATACCCGTTAAATTTTTACTCAAAATTATAATTATATTATTTTTAACTTAAAAACAAAAATACCCTAACCCTATTACATATTTCCTAACTCTCTTTCAGTTCTCAGTTGAGTTAGTTTGCACAAGTCACGATTGACCGCCACCTACACTTCTTTTGTATTGTAATTTTAGTATTTTTATTGTTTGGATTGTAATTTTGGAATTATGTAGTTAGTTTTATATTTTGAGAGATATTGTGATTTTAACTTTTATGTGAAATTATGTTAATTCCAATCAAATAGATTATTTGGGTCAATTTAACCCATTTACATAAACAGATGAAAATAAGTCAAAACGGATCGTGTCATGTCGATATATTTTTAATTAATTCATAAAGGATCAAAACGGGTCTTGTCATTTCAACCTGTTATTTTAATGAATCGTGTTAGAGTTTGAAAATATGAGCCGTTAAGCTTAATGAGTCGTGTTCGGATTGACTCATATCATATAATATACACGATTTGACACAGTACGAATAACATCTGTTAACACGATTTGCCAACTCAACTCTCATCTCTCTCTTATCGCGACGTGCAACCAAGCTCTCTCATCACGATGTGAACTCTATTGGTACTTCTCTCATCGCGTCACCGACAGGACACTGAAGAACCGACCAGCATCACGCCGAAACCGAGCATGCTGGTTTTCACGCCCTTAATGTTTCGGCCGGTTTTAATTATTTATGAAACTTGTCAGTTGCTCATCTGTGACCGAAACTGAATCGACATTGTCGGTTTTCACCCTGCTGAAAAGCAAGCCTTATCCTTCACATGGCAGAACCCACTTTCCCATAATTTTTCTCTTCTGAAAGTCCATATCCACGCCGAACATGGATCTTACGGCGAGGCCAATCCGTTGAAGGCCAAGCTCCACGTACAAACAACCGAACTCTGTTCCACCTTTCTCCATCCCCTTGAAGGCCAACCCAAACCGCGATGCCTGAAACCAAGTGAGAATTGAAGCACACCTTCATTTCCTTCCCGCTGCAAACGACTTGAAGATGCGACAATGGCCGAGAGTGTCCTTTGAATTCTTCCAATTTTGTTATTAATTATGTGATTTTAATATTTTTTTGGATATGTAATTTATTAATTACTATTAGCTAACATAAATATATTTATAAATAATACTTCATCATTATAAACAATTTACAATTATTAGCGTGACTCATAACTATCAAATCCTTCATAAAGTTAAAATCATCTCATCTTATTTTTAAATTTAAATATATAAATTTTTAAAAATCATCTCAATTCAACAATTTCACTATTATTTATAAATAATTTTAATTCATCTAATATCAATTTATTATTCAAATGATTCTATAGAGATAGTATACCACTAAAACTAATGCTCTTATCACTTGTTATCACAACTGAGAGTTTCGGATATTTTCTTCTATAAAAATCAACATAAAAGGTTGTAAAGAAAAAGAAATCCTGTCAGGCTGTCAGAGTGTCAAAATATTCTCGTTAGAATAGTCAAAGTTAAACTAAATTTTAGTTAATATGATATGAATTTATTTTTATCTATTTTATTCACATCAAATCCTCATATTGAATTATCTATTTATTCATTATATAATAAAAAAATAATATTAATTTTTTAATTTTTAATTTATTTAATTTTATCATATTTTACCATTTTACTGATTATATATTAATTAGTAATCATATTTTAATTAAATTATTAGTTAAAAAAATCACATTTTCAATGGTTATTTAATACTAATAACCACAAACCTCTAATTAAATCCATCTAAAATTGGAGGGAAAGATACTGAGATTTTTTTATAAGAAAATATTAAGAGAAGAGAGAAAGTGTTCAAAAAAATAATAAACTAAAGATTTGCTCCATCTATCATTACAAGCAAATTTGACTTTAATTTTAGATCTAGTGTAACTAATACTTGGTTCAGATCACTTTACCTAATTCAATATAGCCAGTTTTTTTTATCTGTAATAACTACTTGAAGGACTTTATTGACCTTTTAACTATTCCAACGAGACTTTCATGCTCTCCAGTAGGAACAACTCAGTACAAATTGAGGTTTAAGATGAAATTTAACCGAGTTATTCATAATTATAATATAATAAAATATAAATTATTAGATTGAATATTATTAAAATTTTTAATAAAATGATATTTATTTAAAATATTTAAATACAGTTTTTGTGAATTTATATTTACAACTTAAAATAAGATTTTAATTCAGATTTATTGCCTCAATTTAGCAATATCTTAACAAAATTATTTAAAATATAAATAACACATTTTATTACTTATAAAAAAAATCATTGTATTAAATATGAAATTTAGAATTATGGGCCTTGCACACATTAAAAATTATAAAAATTATTTAAAATAAATAGTTTTTTTTTTCAAAAACAAAAATGAAAAAACAAATCACCAAATCTTTTATTTTTAAAAGTCTTATATAAGATGGGCTTTAGACAATGACGTAAATGGCATTACTTGAGCCGGCCTGCTGCCGAGCTTGAGCTGCCCCGCGGCGTCACATCAGCTTTTTCATTGTTACTAAACTACAAGATTTTACTTTTTTTCTTTTAAAAAATAGGAAAATGCTGGGGACAACCGGCCTCGCGTCCTCGCCGCGGCCTCGCATCCAACGTGGCAAAATACAACGGCGTCGTTTTCGGTTTAAGTTTTTTTGGGCACGGGTCTTCAACGGGGTCCTCGTCTCCCTCGTTCAGCCTTCCTGATTTCATTTCAAACCCACACTTTCTCGAAAGAGAAATAAACACTCTCTTCCACGATTCTGACTTTCATCTGCACCAAGCCCTAATTTCTCCCCTAGATTTCGTCTGCCATCTGAGAATAAACGTAGATTTCGTCTTCGCGACGAAGCCACGACCCACGAAAGCTAGATTTCCATCAACCCACGAAATCCCACGAAGCACGAAGAGAAATCTCTTCGAAGAGAAATCTCTTCATTTCTCTTCGTCTTCGCTACGAAGCCAAGTCTTTCTTGATTTCTTCTTCGTGATTCATCGATGTGGTTCCATTCACATCCCTTGAAATCGTCTCACTGGGTTTTCAGACACATCTCTTCGTCTTCTCCACGAAGCCTGGTCTGACCCTTCGTCTTCTCCACCCACCTCTCAATCCCCTTCCCACGAACAAACGAAACCCTAACCCCAACCTGAAACCCTAACCCTAAATCGAAACCCTAACCCTAACCCGAAACCCACCCCCAACCCGAAACCCTCACCCCAACCCTAACCCTAAATCGAAACCCTAACCCTAACCCGAAGCCCACCCCCAACCCGAAACCCTCACCCCAACCCTAACCCTAACCCGAAGCCCACCCCCAACCCGAAACCCTCACCCCAACCCCAACCCGAAACCCTAACCCTAACCCCAACCCCAACCCCAAACCCTAACCCTAACCCCAACCCGAAACCCATACCCTCACTTCCACTAGCAACACAGTTTGGCTCCCAGGTAAGGTTGCATTTTCCCGGTTTTGATATCTACAGCATTCTATTGTAGATTGACAGTTTCTATATCTGGAATTTTATCATATTATGATAGGTTGCATTTGTTTCGTATTGTTGTTCTGAGTTTATGAATTTCGTGGGTAAGGATATTCTGGAAGCAAGTGCTTGTTCTCAAGTGGTGGTGTTGTTTGTAATTTAATTATATAATTAGAGGTTGATGGTGTTATGCTTGTGTTGGTTTATAGTTTCATCATCTGTGATGGTGTTATCAATTCATCTGTCATGTAGTGCTGCTGTGAATAGGTTGTACTGCCACTGTGAGTGTCCTGCTGCAGTGCAGCTTCTCTTTTAAGCCATGCATTTCCACATTGCTGTCAAGTGGCAGTTGTTGGTTTATAGTTTCATCATCTGTGATGGTGTTATCAATTCATCTGTCATGTAGTGCTGCTGTGAATAGGTTGTACTGCCACTGTGAGTGTCCTGCTGCAGTGTAGCTTCTCTTTTAAGCCATGCATTTCCACATTGCTGTCAAGTGGCAGCTCACTCTCTTTGGTTGAAACTTCTTTTTACAATTTATAAAACATCATGTTAGAATGTCGTCGTCGTCATCATCAATGTCTTCTTCATCGTTTGCAAAACGTACTTTGGGACAAGCACATTGCTTCTGTAAGGTCGATGCGACATTGAGATATTCAAGTACTCCAAGAAATCCAGGACGACCCTTCTTAGGGTGTCCAAAGTACAATACAGAGGTAATAACTACATTAGTTGTAGTTACAACATTTGTAAATTATATTGATGAATATGTTCAACATGTAACATTTGTGAATTTGCATTTTCCAGGGATTACCATATTGTAAATTTTTCAAGTGGGCAGAAAGTAATCAAGAGATTGAGTTCCATCTTCAAGAAAGAAACAATGATCTGTTAAGGAGGGAGAAGGAGGTTGAGAAGATGCTGGATGATGTGGAAAAGATGAAGACTGAGCTCCGTAAAAGAGTGGATGAAATCGAGAAAAGAGAGCTGGTGGTATTGAATAGAGAGATAGTGGTATCCACAAGAGAGAAGGTGCTTCTGGAACAAGAAACTGTAATGAGGCGGGGACGGACACTACATCGGGTGTTTTGGGCTTTTTTATTTGTCGTTGCATTTTACTTGGTAGTCCGCAAGTAATTTAATTGCTGCCTAGTGTTAGTATCTAAGTATTGGATTTTGTACTTTATGTAAATAAATTAAGTTCAGTTATATGGGAATGGATAAAGCAACACTGTTTGGAGTTGTTTTCTCCATTGTTTGGTTCAGAATGCTGAAGTAATGTTTTTGGTTTTTCATTTTTGAATGCTGATTGGTTCAGAATGCTTCAGTAATGCATTTGGACAGATTGCTTCAGAAATAATCCACTTCTCTATTTTAGAATGCTTTTTGGTTGAGAATGCTTATTGACACAGATTGCTTCAGAAATGCATTTGGAGTTGTTTTCTCTATTTTTGTTTTGTATTTGATATTGTTATGTATATCTGACTTGAGAACTTTCCAAGGGATTGTTAACAGAACACAAGCAGGGAATTGTTTCCAAGGTATTGAGAATGCTTTTCTCTATACCTGAATGTGAACATGTTGCATGTAAACCCTGTGTGAATAATATAACCAGTGGAGATAGTTTACGTTTTCTTTTGAGGTTTTAGCATACCATTAGCACAAGCAAGGTCGTCTGCACATTTATCTAATTAAGAAAATGCAGTTTACAAGCAGACACCACACCATCATAAAACATACGGCCTCTAATAATAATACAATACAATTAGACACCACACCAAAGATAAAACATACTGCCTCTAAGGATAATAATGGGTTTCAACTTTCAACTCCATCAAATCCTATATACAAGAGAATATGCTGCACCAATGTTAATGGATTTAGCATATCAGTTGGCTGTATTTCTGCAGGCCACGACATGAAATTAAAAAACAATATAATAATAATAACAATGCTCCTTAACACATACTCCTTAATGTTCAACACCATTGTGTCCATAACAAGAGTATAACAAAAGAAAAGAAAATGGTAACCACTCAAGCTTATATAGATTTTTCTGCAATGCTTTACTCATCATGAATTCTTTAGTACAAAATATATGAAATACACAACAAATTTCCTCCAACCTAACATTTACAACAAAGTCCCTCAAAATATACACAAAATATATGAAATACACAACAAATTTCCTCCAACCCAACATTTACAACAAAGTCCCTCCCTCAAATATACAAAATATATGAACTACACAACAAATTTCCTCCAACCTAACATTTACAACAAAGTCCCTCAAAATATACACAAAATATCCAAAATACACAACAAATTTCCTCCAACCCAACATTTACAACAAAGTCCCTGAAATATACACATAATATTCAAAATACACAACAAATTTCCTCCAACCCAACCATAACAACAAAGTCCATCAAATACACAAAATATATCCAATACACAACAAAGTTCCTCCAACCCAACCATAACAACAAAGTCCATCAAATACACACAAAATATATTCAATCAATGGTTACAACAAAGTCCCTCCCTCAAATACATTCAATAAAAAAAAGAACCCCTACAATACATTCAATACACAAAATGTTTTACAACAAACCCATTATTGCAACGGTTGTGATCCATCTAATCCAAATTGAATCTGTAAATAATAAACAACAAAATATATTTTTCAGGTAACATCTATAAACTTGAAAAAAAAGCTATGAACCACTTACGCTTTCTTGACTCTGCATCACAAAGTGCTCTCGAGGTTGGGTTCCAGTAACATCTATACCCACGCTTTCTCTTTCTGGAACAGCCTGCTAGAAATCAAACGTAAATATATAGCGAAATAATGGAAATTTGTAATAAGTTTATATATAAGTTTATTAATATACCATCTCAGAAGGGCCAAATAAATTCCTGCATACTTCTACGGTTGGTGTATCTCCTCTATCCGCGACTTGGATATCTCCTCCATCCCGCTAATAATTATTTAAGAAACAAAATTACATTAACTAATTTTCTTCGTCAACAAAATATAAATAAAAAGCAGCTATGAAAATATCATCACCTCTTTACGCTTCCCTTTTGCTGGTGCTTTCTTGGTCTTTGTTTTAGCTTTTCGCATGTCTATCTCCATCCTGGATGCTCTCCTTAGAGATGGAGGTCTGCCTTTACCTCGCACAACACGCGGACTACGTACTTCCCTAGAACCACCAACCGTACTATCAACATTGGAACCAATTTGAGTCATCGATGGGAGTTCTTGATTGGTACGATACAAATCAATCATTGCATATAACTTAGTACTCGCATCCTCAGTATGCTCTCTCGAAGCTGATGCGAGAGTAATCATCTGATAACAGATATTTAAAAGACTTGAATATCTATTACAATCTGCCCGTTGTTCCCCTCCATCATAGCTGCTGTGGATTAATGTGTATCGCCTTTTAATATCTTTCCTCCATCGATCTAAAATGTACATTTCTGGCAAAAATTTAATATCGTTACACCTGAATACTGCCAAAATATGCCGACACAATATCCCCCTCATCTCAAATAATCCACAAGAGCACTTTGCAACTGCATCTTCGCCACTAAAGTTCACAAAATGGGTAACCGGCTTAGTGAACTCTTCCAAACAAATTTCATCCTCTACCATATATATTTTTACTGCACCATCACTTTTATATAACTTTGGATTCAAGTCAATGATGTCGTTGACTTGCTGCTGAACTTCCTTAAATTTTGCATTCGTGTACAACTCTTGAAACCTCTTTTCAATCGGAGATCTAGATATGCAGGGGATTGTGGCATTAAATGACTGGAAGTCCGCAAGATTTTCATTCTCAACCTTTTTTTTCAAGGCATTATCAAATTGGTCTACAAACTCCTTTAAGTTTGTCCTAGCATGAACATAACCATCAAAAAATGCATTCATGCTCTCGCTTCGCTGCGTTGTACTCATTCCAGCCCAAAAACACTCCTTCAGATATGCCGGTACCCAATGTTCACGCTCAACATATAGGCTTTGCAACCACGCATTCTCATGTAAGTTATAAGTGTTAATCAACTGATCCCAACATTTCTCAAACTCATCAACAAGTTGGGTGTCATAGACACATTTCATCAATGCATTTTTCATCCCAGTTTTGTACGAACTATATGAGCCAAGCTTCTCGGGGACTTTCTTTAGTATATGCCAAAGACAAAATCTATGCCGGGTTTTTGGGAAAACAAGAGCGATCGCATTTTTCATCGCTCTATCCTGATCAGTGATAATAGCCTTCGGAGCGATACCATCCATGCATTGCAACCATGTCTCGAATAACCACACAAAGGTCTCGGTATCCTCACTGGAAATCAGGCCTGCCCCCAACAAAATTGACTGTCCATGGTGGTTTACACCAACAAATGGTGCAAAGGGCATCCCATATCGATTCGTTAGGTACGTGGTGTCGAATGTGACCACGTCACCAAAATCTTGATACGCTGCTCTACTACGGGGGTCTGCCCAGAAGACGTTCTTTAACCTCCCCTCATCATCTATATCCATCATATAAAAGAACCCAGGATTTTTATACTGCATCCGTAAAAAGTAATCTCGGAGCGCTCCAGCACCACCTGCTCCAAGTCGTAAATGTCTGGCCTTGTCAATATAATTACGACAATCCTTTTCCAAAAATGGGAGGTTCTCGAATCCACCCGCACCAACAACAAGAGATCCGTAACTCTTATTAGTTCGGATGCCAGCCAAATCATTTGTATCGAGGACCCTTTTTACAGCATCACTAACTTCTCTATTACATCGGAAAAAGCGAGATTTCTTTGGACTGAGGCCGTGGTTATGGATATTATGTACAGTCGTCAACCGAAGCACACCATCTTGCCTTAAGGCGTTAATCTTTGCCTTACATTCAGTTTTCCCTGTCGGCCGTGGGTTAGCAACATTAAATGTCCTATTCCGGGCCTTCCCACCGCGAGCACAAGCAAGGGTGACATATCTAACAGACTCATCTTCTCCCCTCTCGGTCCGTTTTGTCATCACCCCAAACCCACATTTCTTACCATATTCCTTATAATAACTTAATAAATCTTCAAAGGAATTAAACTCCATTCCCGACTTTGGCTCCTCAATTGTATCATCATGATCAGGTTCCGTAGGACTTGGTCTATGCTCAGTACATTCTTCAGCTCGTGGAGATCCACATGGCGCTGAAGTTTCCCCACCATCAGGTCTATTATCCTCTGAACCAACTACTTTGCTTGTGGCGGAGCTTGTATTGCTGATAGGAGTAGGAGGTTCCATGATATGTTGAAATGGGTTGCCAACTGGATATGGTATAAAAGTCGGTGACCATGTAGGCACTGGTCCAAAATAACCAGGCATGTAATTTGGAATGTTTGGTGCCGTTGATGGTATGGCCTAACATGTTATTAGATATCGTTATTGATGTATTTTGGGAAAAAATATCGAGTCAACAATACAAATGTTGTTGATATATTAAATCATATAACATACATACCTCGGATGGGGGATTTGAGCTAGATAATGTCTGCATACTTGGCTGTTCTTTCCGGTTTTCCATTCTGAAAATTAGTATAAACTATCAAGACAGCCAATTGACATTCAACATGTGGGTTTTTATAGCTGGAAAAAAATTAAACTATCATGCAAAAGTATTTATGGGTGTTGAAACTAACAATTATTCATATTATATTCTTGCGCAAAAGATTAAAAGGGCATGCTCAAAGATTGATGCATGTATAATAAAGATTGATATGCATACCTATTCCTTCTCCAATAGCGATTGTTGCAAAGCCTTGAAAACACTCTCTTTTGGTTGCAATGAATGCCGCAATTCCTCAATGGTGTCTCGCAGTCTAGATTTCATCATTACAATTACAATTATGAAAGAATGAAACAGGACTCTAGATAGAATTTACTATATTCTTTAATTTTGAAAGCATCTTGTGGGATGGATCCTCAACTTCAAGTCTAATTGGTTACAACTATATTCTACTACATCATCATGATTTTTTTTTTCATAAGGAAATTACTAAGAGAAATTCATAGCAATTTCTTGTTGATTAATAATTTTTTTTCCCGATAAGCAAATGTGAACTTTATTGATTGTTGATTAATGAAGTATACAAAAGAGATATGCCTCCTGTGTACTTGGGTTACATCTCAAAAATAAATTACTTTGACTAAATGGAGAAAGATTTTTGAAGGGGAGATAAACAAACTTGCATAAAATTAGGAAAAACATATCTTTTATGCAAAATATACAAAATGCTGCTGCCACCAAATAGAACACCATGGACAGTGGACACATGCCTCATTCACCCACAAAAACATAAGCAAAATTCTGAAAATAATACAGAGTTAGTTTCAGATTTACTTATTGTTTGTACTCCTAAATTGTTATCTCTCCATTCATTGCTTTTAATGCATCATTTGCTTGCTGCCGTGTACGAATGAGACCCTACTCCTCAAAATGACAATCTCCAAATAACATCCCAACTTAATTTCGAATGAGACCCTTTTTCTTCTGGGATTATTAAATCAAAATAGGCTGTACTGATCAAGTGAGGTAACCATTACTGGGATTCATTCATTTAATAAATTTATTAAATTTATTAAATTAAATTAGGGTAGCTTTCAGGTTTGAAGCGCTACAACATACAAGTAACGATGAAGACAAACATGCTTTAATGGGGTTCATACACCAACAGATTCTTAAGCACATATTTTTCACATACAAACAAAAAGGACTTCAGCAATCCAAAGAGAACGGCAGAGACCTCAACCCAGGAAAATAAAAACCCAACAACAAACAGATGAAGAACTCTTACCCAAAAATGCAGATGAAAATTAGTCTTCAAATCGAGCAGAGAAGACCGTGGGAGGGATCTCAGATCGCGCGCAGCTAGAGAATGGTTTGGGGCTCTGGTTTCTTCAAACGTAGTGAAAATGAAATTCCTCTTCCCGCGTTTGGTCTTGATTCTGGATTTTGATTTTTTTTTTTTTAATCGACTGACGTGGCAGTTGCCACGTCAGCCGCGAGGCCGCGGCGGGGTTACACCCGGTGGTATATAGCAGTACTGTAAAAAATAATGGTTGTTGTCAGCAACCGGATTCTGCGACTGGCCGCACGATTTAAGTGAACTCTAGCGGTCGGCTGGTAGATTCCGAACAACTCTGATGACCTCTCGGGTGGTGGCCAGTACGGTGACTAAGGGTACGTTTAGGTGTTGAAAAGTGTTGAAAAGTTTTGAAAATGTTTATGAATAGTTATGAGTAGAGATTGGAGTAAGTTTATAGGTCCCATTGAGAGTATTTTGAGTTGTTTGAATGTGTGAAATATGTTGAGTTGTTGACTTTTGAGTAGGTAGTTGAAAAATGTGTGGGTCCCATAAATATTATAGTGATTTGATTTTTAATAATAAATATTATAATAATTTTATTATAGTGATTTTTTAATATTAATAAATATTGTAGTGATTTTATTTTACTTTTATATATAATAATGATAAATATTATAATGATTTTATTTTTAATTTATATATAATAATGATAAATATTATAGTAATGCTATTTTTTATTTATATATCACAGTGATTTTATTTTTAATTTATATATAATAGTGATAAATATTATAGTATTTTATTTTTTATTTATATATAATAGTGATTTTATTTTTTATTTATATATTATAGTGATTTTATTTTTTATTTATATATTATTATGATTTTATTTTTTATTTATATTTAGTAGTGATAAATATTATAGTAATTTTATTTTTTATTTATTATATATTATAGTGATTTTATTTTTTATTTATATATTATAGCGATTTTATTTTTTATTTATATATTATAGCGATTTTATTTTTTATTTATATATTATAGTGATTTTATTTTTTATTTATATATTATAGCGATTTTATTTTTTATTTATATATGATAATGATAAATATTTTTTATTTATATATTATAGTGATTTTATTTTTTATTTATATATTATAATGATTTTATTTTTTATTTATTATATATTATAGTGATTTTATTTTTTATTTCTATATTATAGTGATTTTATTTTTTATTTATATATTATAGCGATAAATATTTTTTATTTATATATTATAGTGATTTTATTTTTTATTTATATATTATAGCGATTTTATTTTTTATTTATATATTATAGTGATAAATATTTTTTATTTATATATTATAGTGATTTTATTTTATTTATATTTAATAGTGATAAATATTATAGTGATTTTATTTTTAATTTATATGTAATAGTGATAAGTATTATAGAATGTTTGTGAATTGTTATGAGTAGAGATTGAAGTGGGTTTGTAGGTCCCATTGAGAGTATTTTAAGTTGTTTGGCATGTGAAGTATTTTCAAAAGTACGAGAATAGTTAAAAAATGTTGAGGAATGTTTGGTACCCAAACATAGCCTAAAAAACTCTTAAAAACCATAAGCTATTTATTATAGAATTGGTTGAATCATGATGGGGTGATCATGATGTGTAATCAGAGTGTAAAAGCCATTTTTACATAGAGCTCTAAATAAATCAGACCGTTCAACAGTCCGCTCGGATAAATTCGATTTCAACTTAATTTGTGAGTGTGAAAAGAAATAATTGCTAGTTTGTAAATATCTATTGGATTAATAAATGGCATACACCCGATCAAGCTTGACTCAACTCGATTATGACTCATTAATGCCCAATCATTTATGTCAGACTTGACTCGATTAAAATTCATTCATAAATTGATGTATGTATATGTATATATACATATATATATTAGTTAATAATATAAGCATAGCAATTTTTATAATTAAATATATAACATGTAACTTAATTACTTATATCCGGTCACTTATGCCTATTTATTAAATATACTCCATAATTATATTTTATTTACTTAAATACTTAAGTCATTAGATTATAGTAACTATTTTATAATTTGTACCATAGTTAATCGGTAGGATATAATAATTTTACATGTAAGTACGTAGGAACTATATATGAAATATTGATATATACTATTTTATTATGTGTATCCTATTAGTAATTATGTAACATATAATATATGGCCATTAAGGATAAATATCAACTAGTTACATATAATTACTTATAAATCTTTGGAATCTTCTAATTCGTTTATTTGTTGTAAAAAGTTCATTAAATTTAGAGTTTCTTTTTACAATTTCTATAATTTTTTAAATATTAAGTTTTATTAAAAAATGAAAAATAAATAACTCGAGCCGAGTTCGGCTCAAACTCGAATTGAGAGCTTAGCTCATTGAACCGAGGCCGAACAAAAATAAGATAAAAATTTCAAATTTGAGTTCGAATTTTTTGAATCAAGCTGAACTCGACAATCTAAGACTGGCACGACTCGGCTCGACTGAATTATAATCCTACATTTATACAACATCAAAGATGCACTTATAAAGATTTAGAGAGAAAGCTTGATAATATGTAATGGATTGCCTCGAGAGTCAAAAGTTCGATTCTTTTAGAGATCGAAGATTGTTGATGAAGAAGTCATTGTAAACGTGTATGGTTGCAGTGAATGTTGAGAGAAATACAGACATATAATAGATTTCTTGGTACTTATATTTGCAGTGAATTTTTAGATAACTTCAAATGCTCAATAAATGCTATGACGCCCAATTTATGTGTTTATCTCTTTTTCATTTTGGGCCCTAAAATCCGCTTAAGAACTTTAGAGGATCTCAATTCCTCATATTAAGAATAGTTTTTGAGATATATAGAAAACGAAATATCTCAGATTCTCAAGTGAGGCGTGCCATGTGTGTTAATAATCTAAAATTCTAAAAGAATTCTGAAAAAATCTAAAAAAAGAAGAAGCAAAACTCCTTGAAAAAACCACAAAATGTAATAAAATGAAATTAATAACTATATGAAACCAAAACATATAATAAGAATATAAAAGCCAAACTACTTAAAAATACAAAGAAAAGCAAAACACAAATCACCTCGCCTCATGTGAGGTTGGGTGGAGGAGAAGAGTCCCGGGTGGCATTTTGAAGACTCTTCTGGTATGATAATCTCATATGTGAAAAATAGTCTGAACAGATTTGAAAGTTCGACAGTGAATTGCACCAACAGGTCTATTAATCAGGTAACTCATTGTTTAGCTAAGAAGACTCTTGACATTGATGATGTAATTGTTGAGCTTGAGGATGTCCCAAACTGTATTGCTACTCTGATTTTAATTATTCTTATGAATAAAGATAATGATTTCTTTAAAAAAAAAAAAAACAATTAGGGATTGCTCATGACTCACGCTAGGCGTGTTTCAAGCTCACGAGTGCCATGTTATAGTTGAAGACTTCCTCCACCTTGTGTGGGGCAAACTCTGACTTGTAGAGGAGTAATATTATATATAGTCATGGAGTATGCAAGAGCGGAGTACGCAAGAGCGGAGCAATCGTTTTGAAAAAGAGTGTAATCCACTATTAAAAAATTAGTTTGATCCTGTATTTACTCACTTTTTACAAAAAAAATCGCGCAGCTCTTACGCATTCCATGACTGCAAATATCAGTTCTCTTTTTGTAATTTGCCTTTTCCTTTTTATAATTAGTTTCATTTTATATTTATATTATTTTTCTTTGATTCCCTTTCTAAGACAAGAGGCAT
The DNA here is from genome assembly GCA_961763995.1 of Juglans cinerea. Classification (NCBI taxonomy): domain Eukaryota; kingdom Viridiplantae; phylum Streptophyta; class Magnoliopsida; order Fagales; family Juglandaceae; genus Juglans; species Juglans cinerea. Next base: position 27,159,484 of record CAUIVZ010000002.1, on the reverse strand, counting down.
GCGCATTGCGCAAGTAGTTTTGCACACAAAACATGCTACTGTTGGAAGTCGGTCATTTGCTAATGGCTGGCACTACAGGCACTGAGGAATTCTCCCGACATGTATATATTTTTTTTCATTTTTTCATATATTTTTTAATTATCTTAAACATTTTAAAAAAAATTCACAATACCATTAAAAAAATATTTTCTTAATCACTAAGTGAAAAAAATACTGTCAGGACCCATGTTGGGACCTATTATCGAGGTTCCTATCATTTTCCTTTGCTAATATGACACTTTTTTCAAGATAATCTAGCGAATAGTTAATTAAATGACCATTTTTCAAAACTTAGTAACAATCTTAATGTCATTTGCTATAGGCGGCCAGTTTTGAAGGTATATAATGTTTTACACATCCTTCTATGATGGACACTTTTGCTATAATTGAACTTTTACTGTAAATGATGATTGCTTCAAAGGAGTCAGCCTCCAAAATGATGATCAAGAACTAGAGAGAGAAAGAGTAATGAGAGAGAGAGAAGAAGAAGAGAAATTGCACTTGAATACTAGTTGGCCTCAACCCCAACTCATGGCTGCCTATATACTGAATCTGCGAGATGACCATGCACAAGAAGGATTAAATGACTGTGTTTAATCTCCTGAAACCAACGACTACTTCATTTACAATCCATTAAAGGAAAAACGACACCGTATACTAACTAACATAACTACCAGTACAATAAAAGCAACGGCATCATATTCATCAATTCATTAAAAGTAAACGACAGTATTCATCCTTATCAACTAACAAAACCGTCAATCCTTCTTTATTCTTCTGCACTTCATTACAGCACCTTTCATTGCACTTCATCACTTCCCAGACATCCTTGCACTTCATCACTTTCTGGCACATAACATACCCTTTCCCTTTAGAGAACCTTGCCCACAAGGTGAGGGAATTTGTTGCGTAATTTCCAATAAGCCTCCCAAGTAGCTTCCTCAATAGCAGCCCTCTTCCATTGTATAAGAACCTCCACCAATGGCCTGTTATTGACTTTCCTGATCCTTCTCTATAAAATGCACTCAGGTTTTGGAGCTAATTCACCATGAAAATTGACTGGTGGTAATGTAGACAAAGGAGATATCAGTTGGCCTAGCTTCCTTTTCAAACATGAAACACTAGATGTAAACTAGAGGTCTGAGGCAAATCCAACTTGTATGCCACCTAACCAATCCTTTCAAGTATCTGAAATGGTCCATAGTATTTAGGAGATAGTTTCAAATTTCTCCTAACCACTAAGGACTGTTGCCTATAAGGCTGCAACCAGAGAAACACCCAATCTCCCACTTGGAATTCTCTTTCAATTCTTGACTCATTAGCTTGGTATTTCATCCTCTCTTGAGCAGCTTGCAAATTAAGCTTTAAAGTAGCCAACATCTCCTCTCTTGTTCTAAGTATCTCTTCCACTACCTGATTAACAGATAAACCAGGGATATAAGATTGCAATTTACTTGGAGCTCTGCCATAAACCACTTCATAAGGGGTTAACTTTGTAGAAATGTGAAACGTGGTGTTATACCACCATTCAACTAAGGTTAGCCAATCAAACCATGATCTGGGTTTGTCAGCTGTAAAGCGTCTCAGAAAATTCTCAAGGCATTTATTCACTGCCTCAATTTGGTTATCACTTTAGGGATGATAGGCAGATGAATAGGAGAGGGTAACTCCTTGTAATCTGAATAACTCCCTCCAAAAGGAACTAGTGAACGTAGCTCGTCTATCAGAAACAATATTATGAGACATACTATGCAATTTGAAGACATGGTCAAAAAGCAATAAGGCCACTTTCTCTACTGTAAAAGGGTGTTTTAAGGGCATAAAATGGGAGTACTTTGACAACCTATCCACAACAACCATCACCACTGAATAACTCTTAGAAACTGGCAAGCCTTTCACAAAGTCCATGGACAATTCAGTCCAAATATTCTGAGGTACTGTCAAGGGCTGTAACAATCCAGTAGGGTAGATGTTTTCTACTTTGTTTCTTTGACAAGTTTCACACTCTCGAATGAAGCTTTTCACATCATTTTTTAAACCAGGCCAATAAAAATCATATCTTGCCCCTTATAAGGATATATGAAATCCTGAATGACTAGCAGAGGGACCGGAATGAATAAAACGCAACAACTTTAACTTCAACTGTTGGCAATTAGGCACATAAATCTTGCATTTTCTGAATAGCACCCCATGTTTCATAGTAAAAGAGGAGTGTGAAGTAGAACCATCTGTCATCAATGCTAATTGTTGCCAAGTCACTGGATCTGTGACATAAGCTTGTTTAAGCTCTTCTAACTAGATTGGAATAGGGTATGGAATGGCATATAGTGCAGCTTCATCTTCTTAGCAATCTTTTTGAGACAAGGCAATGATGGACACCAAGGTGGACTAATTCGGCATCAGCCACCTTGTTCTCTATCCATTTCTTGTATTCAATGGAAAACTCATAGCCCAACAGCTTTGAGATCCATTTTTGTTGAGCTGCTGTACCTACCTTTTGCTCCAACAAGTATTTCAAACTCAAATGATCAGTTCTTATTGTAAAAAATGATCCTAACAAGTAAGACCTCCATTTTTTAATGGTCAAAACCAATGTTAGCAGCTCCTTCTCATACGTAGAGAGTGTCAAATTCTTCCCTTTTAAAGCTTGGCTTAAAAAGGCCATGGGTTTCTGATTCTGCATCAACATAGCACCTACCCCAACTCCACATGCATCGCACTCAATCACAAACTTTTGAATGAAGTCTGGCAATGCTAACACAAGAGGAGTCACAACAGCTTTCTCCAACTCATTAAAGGCCATGGTAGCTTCCTCGTTCCACAAAAAAACATCATTTTTCAACAAGGAAGTCAGTGGGCCTGCAATCTGGCAATAATGTTTAATAAATTTTCTGTAACAACCAGTTAAACCCAAAAAATCCTTTAAATCTTTTAAAGGTTTTGGAATTGGCATATTAACCATTACTTCCAATTTCCTTAGGCCAGCTCTCACACCCTCCTTGGACATCAAATGGCCCAAGTACTCAATCTCTTGACATACAAAATGACACTTAGACTTTTTAGCATATAATTGCTTTTGCTTCAAAACTCTCAAAACAGTAGCTAAATGTGTTAAAAGAGATTCTAGGTCCTTACTATACACTAGAATATCATCAAAGAACACAATTACAAATTTTCTCAAGAACGGTTTAAATACATCATTCATGAGAGCTTGAAAATTTGAAGGAGCATTAGTGAGTCCAAATAGCATAACAAGGAACTCATAATATCCCTCATGTGTTCTAAATGCAGTTTTGTGTATGTCTTGAGGCCTTATCCTTATTTGATGATAACCTGACCTCAGATCAAGTTTTAAAAAAATAGTTGAGCCAAATAACTCATCCAAGAGTTCATCAACTACTGGAATAGGGTACTTATATTTAATGGTGGCCTCATTGAGCATTCTATAATCCATGCACATCCTCCAAGAATCATCTACCTTTCTGACCAGCAACACAAGTGACGAGAATGGAGATTGACTTGGTCTAATAACCCCAGTCTTAAGCAGTTCAGCCACTATGTTTTCAATTTCTGTCTTTTGAAAATGTGGGTATCTGTATGGCTTCAAAGATACATGAATAGACTCATCTTTTAAAATAATCTAGTGGTCTCGAGACCTATGGGGAGGAAGGCCCTTAGGCTTCTAAAAAAACCCTTCGTATTTTTCCAACAACTCATCAATCTTAGGAGACATGACAGATTGATTATGAGTAGGCTCCACAGCCATCAACGGGAGCCAAAAGCCCTTTGACCCCACTTCCCTCCCAAATTAAGGGTGAAGAAATCAGCAATAAAATTTGTACCTTGCATCTGTATTGCTACAGCAGTAGTTATGCCCAAACTCTGAACAACATCTCCATTGGCCATTTAAACCTGAATGGACTGATCTTTATTGACTGCCAAAGCACACTTCTCAGCCACTGTAGTATCCACAAAATTATGGGTGCTACCAGTGTCTATTAAAATGACCACCCACTTTTTATTAATCTGCCCCACAATCCTCATTGTCTTAGGATTTGGAGTCCCTCCAATAGCTTGCAAAGAAATCGAAGCAATATCACCAAACTGCATTGCTTCTTCATTATCCTCTACCTTATCTTGATTTTCGGCAATTTCATCATCAAGAATATCCATTCCCTATAAAAAATAAATCAATGACTTAGTGCATTTGTGACCTTGATGCCACTTATCTTCACAAAAATAGCAAATGAATTTTCTTTTTTTCTTTCTTGCATTTGTGCTTTAGAGACTTTCTGATAAGGTAGTTTAGTATTAGGCAACACCTTAGGTGTCCCAGTATTGACCCTCCTGCAGATTGACCACCAAGATCACTAGAAGTGTCTCTCCAAGATCTTCTAGTCGACCACACATATTGTTCTTGTATCTTGGCCAACCCAAAGGCATCATTCAAGGTAGTGGGATTAAGCATCCTCACTGGTAGTCTCACTTCATTCTTCAAGCTACTTAAAAAACAACTTAGCTTGTTTTTTTTAGAAACCCCTTTAATTCTATTTGAAAGCAACTCAAATTCTGCCTTATAAGTAATGACATGATTAACTTGCTTTAAACGTGTCAATGCCTCCATTAGATCATCATAAGCCGATGATCCAAATCTCACTTGAACAGCTTGTGTGACTTCTTCCCAAGAATGGAAAGTGCTTCACTAGCATCTTGAAACCAAATAAGGGCTTCCTTATCCATATGTAATGAAGTTAAAAAAAGTTCTTTGGCCAAGAGGAATCTAATGATACAAAAAATATCCATGCTGCAGGGTTCTTACCCAATAATCTTGGAAAGTCAAGCTTAACCCTTTTAGCAAAGGATCTGTCACCCATGTCTCCAGTGTGCACTTCACCCATTCCTTCATTTTTATCACCATCTCTGCCTCCACGTTGACTGTCCTGATTGTTTCTTGCATTCTGTCCATTACCCTCAGAATTGTTGCAAGAAGTTCTTGATATCTGCCATAAAAGCTCTGAGAATCTCTTATCTTGATTCTCCCTTTCAAGTCTTGCGGCTTCCTGCTGTTGAAATAAAATAGAAATCGTATCCTCTATCTATTTTTGTTGCCTTTCTTGCTACTGTCTGACTTGGTTAACTGCATCCACAATCTCTGCGTAAGATCTTGTATCTTCTGCCATTACTATTGACTCCTGATACCAACTGTGATGGATCCTTCTGCTACAATTGAACTTTTACTGTAAATAATGACTGCTTCGAGGGAGTTAGCCTCTAGAATGATGATCAAGAACTAGAGAGAGAAAGAGTAATGAGAGAGAGAAAGGAGAAGAAGAAGAAGAAGAAGAAGAAGAAGAAGAAGAAGAAGAGAAATTGCACCTGAATACCAGAGTTGGCCTTAACCCCAACTCATAGCTGCCTTTATACTGAATCTGTGAGATGACCATGCATAGGAAGGATTAAAAGACTGTGTTTAATCTCCTAAAACCAACGACTATTTCACTTACAATCCATTAAAGGAAAAACGACACCGTATACTAACTAAATAACTACCAGTACAATAAAAGCAATGACACCGTATTCATCCTTATCAACTAATAAAACTATCGATCCTTCTTTATTCTTCTGCACTTCATCACAGCACCCTTCCATTGCACTTCATCACTTCCTGGCCATCCCTACACTTCATCACTTTCAAGCACATAACACCTTCGTATACACCACTGATGTGATTTTGGTTAAATTGATTTCTTAAGAGCTAGGCTACGCGGTCAGAACTTTAAATACTGACATGATGTTTAGGATTTATTATAAATAGAACCCACAATTCTTATCAATTATGTGGTTTAGAGTTCATATATACTTGATACCTAATTGTTCTAGGGTGTTTCTAAAGAGAACAAATTTTATCAAGTGATTTATTTGATATAGATGTCTACATGCATAAAACTTGGACCACTGAAAATCATTCAACTACTTCAATTTTTTAAGATTGAGAAGACATTAAATTCTACGAGAAGTAGTAGGATGGTATAGAGAGCTCAAATTGTTAGGAGAAATCAATTACCGATCTGGAATAACTAAATCAATCAATGAACAACGGAAATAATTTTCTCTCATTTTGTGTGAACATGTTAGGAAGCAATTAAATATAGCACAATATAAACTAAAATCACACACATAGAGACAAACAATTTTTACGTGAAAAACCTCCCTGGTGTTGGAGGAAAAACCACGGACCGTAGCCCACCCAAATCTCCACTATCAATAAATAATGGGTATACAATTGTTCTCTCTAGATAGAACTAGAGGCATACAATCAACAATAATCTCAAGAAATACGTTATAGGCAACCAAACATTGTGATTATGAGAAATCTCACCAAAACGTGTTATTGTTCACAGCCCTCGACACAGGAAATACTTCTCCAAACCCGATCTCCACTATTCAGATTGTAGAGCCTTGTTGTGAACGTACCTACAAAATTTCATGTCAATCGAACCGCAGATGACTCCAATCAAAGCGTATGACTAAAGCTAGACGAGCTCCTCTATTTTGGCTAGTGTCTATTTCTCTCCCAATATCACTCACACGTTTTTATCTCCTCTCTCATCTTCTAATAACAACAGCACTTGAGTTTAAAACCTAATTAAACTAGATCTAAACCCTCTCTCAATGGGGATTTAATTGTCTCAAATGGGCCATAATCCATATAATAAGAAAGGAAAATGTTAGGAAAATGTTACTCTTCTCGTTGGGATTCTCGTTGAGATTTTTTATTTTTATTTTTTTATTTAATAATTATGAAGTATTTTTTAATAATATTATAAAATTTTTTTAACATTTTTAAAAATATTAAAAAAATGTATGTAAAAAAAATAAAAAAAACTAGCGAAGCTTCCAACAGTAGCTCCCAGCAGTTGCCATGGTATATTTTTTTTTTTATCAATCTTACAACGAAATTCATTAATAAGTCCATGATAAGTAGATGTCACAGTGTGTCAATTTAATATTTTATGGTGGCATGTTACAAAATGTATGTTAATCAGAAGATCAAACGTATATTTTCCTGTTATCAATTAATGTTTTGGCCTAGTTTCTCCTCCGTCAATCATTTAGCGATGCATGCACATATCAAAGCAACTTGAAATGAACTTTCAAGGCCACATGATATTAGATTGTAGTACCCCATAAAAAAAAAAAACAAAGTAAGTGATATAAATTAAGGGTACGAAAACCTCGGGAATCGAGCAGACTTTTGGTAAACCAGGTTTCCAAGTCAATGAAAAACAACTAGGAAAATTGTATCAGGATTTTCTCCTGAATGCACTCGTGGAGGGGGGACTTTGACTAGTGTCAAACAAACTTTGCCTTACCGTTCCTACGAGTTTTATCTTTCCAGCCATCCGATTTGACAATGATGGCTATCTGGAAGCAGTATCCGGTAGAAGTTGGACGTGGCTAAAAAGATAGAGTAATTTTAGGTATAATTGTGAATTGTGTAACTGTCGTGTAATTATTTTGAAAATGAATGAGGTCTACTATTAAAAATTTAATTTTTTTCATGTGGATCTCATGTTTTATTCACTTTCTTCAAAGCGATTACGCAGCGGTTGTACAATTTACCGTTACAAACATCTTTTCTCAAAAATATACTGTATAGCTTCCATATTTTTGTTTTGATTTTTTGTTGGCCAGGAAAGAGGCCAATGGAAGCAACTCCTTAATTTGCACACAAAAATCCTTTTATGTTTGTTGACCGCCAGTACATATAGTCTCATGTGCTTGTTGTAAATAAATTAAGATTCTCTACAATTTTTAATCTAAATACTTTCAACAGTTCGGGAGAGAGATAAATATAGTTTGTAGACCATTAAATGACTCGTTTGGATATAGAGATGAGATAGAACTATTTCATTTTATTTGATCTAATTTTAATTAATAATCTCACTACTATTCACAAATTATCTCATCTCTTATTATTATTCAAACGGGCGAATGCATGTTGTCATGGATATTCAGTTCTGCATAACATGGCTTAAAAGGTCTTGAGAGTCCTATTCATTATCATCAAGTTGTTTGTAGTTCGCTTTTTTAAATCTTATTTGAATTAAAAAATGAGATGAGACGAAACATCTTCCCATTCAAATCGCTTGGTGAAGTTGAAATTTCTAGAGGTACTAAGTTGTGGACAGAAAATAAAGCAAAGCTGGTGGGCTATTTTGATGGGTAGATGAGATCGCAAGTCCCATGGTCAAGAAAGAACCTTCCAACATACGATTCATGAATATCTCTCTGTAGCTTTGACTTTCTTTTCTTCAAGTCTGAAGTTTGGTTTGAACCCAAATCCCAATTTACGGCTCAAGTTTGATTGCCCCGCCCCCGATTACTTTTCCTTTTTTAACGAGTGTTGCCCATCTTTTTTTTCTAGCACGGCGTACACATATTGCTTTGTCCTACTCATTTAGAACCGTAATTTACTCGTAAATCAAATTAGAAAAACTTGCGTCGACTCGAATTGGGCCTACCAATACTGCCATTTTGAAGGAGAAAACGACCTTTTTTTTAACTTGTGGGGTGGACAAAGTGATACCACCCACTAACAAATGTTCACATCTGAATCCTTGTTAGAGGCCATTTTTATATATAGAAAAATGGGCAGTGGGAAGGACTATCTCATATAATTAATCTATATACTAAGTCCATAAATTGATACATTTTTCCAAAGTTTCCTTCGTGTGAAATTTGAAAGCGTTTTCTCTTTGACTTTTCTTTCGCACAATGCTGGGCACGAGGATGACTCGACTCGACTCGGCTGCTCTTGTTCTTGTGGGGTCCTAATCTATTTTAAATTATCTAAATGCCCTTGTTATACATTTTATTTTATAACGTAGAGTCTTGCACCCTGGGTATGGAAGCAAAAAGTTTTAAATCGAATGGTAATTCTCGTCATCCTTTCTAAAATCATTTTATAAAAAGTCCCACCACAAAGACGGGCGCTACAGCCTGCCACCTGGGTTGTTGCCTCCATTCCTACCTCCTTACCCCCCACAAGACTAAACACTCTCTCTTCCTCCACCTCGGTTCTCCATGACCCCCGCTTCTAGTTTCCCCATTAGACCTTGAGCCTCCCTTCTTCTTCCCCACTAAACTCACTCTTATCCAGGCCCTAAATTGCTCATCTCTCCCACTACTCCCATCCCTCAACTCTTTCTTCTTTGGGCAGCCATTAGACCCATGAATAATTCTACATCAGGAAAAACACAGAAAAGGTAATTTCTCATACCTGAAGGGAACCATATGCTCCTGCCTTGAGCTGAAATTGTTCTACCTCTCACCAAAGGCCTACTTAAATCCATATCGATTTGAACCCTTAGGTAACTTCCCCAACCACTTCCATCTCCATGTACATCAACATCCTCCACCTTCCCAACTGTGTTCCCCACCTGCTCACCTTTCTCCTTTGTCATCAAGGCTAACATCAAATTATACATGTGCACCCACAACTTCTCATGATCAAAACTCATCATTGATGGAGGAGTAAAACCATCGAACATTTTGAGTACCATTATCTGGTTATCAAACAACCATGGTTTCCCACCCCACACCTTTTGTTTATCTGCATGGTTAGCAAATATGATGACATACACATTCATCCCCGCCTCTAGAAATTTTGCTGCCTTACTAAGTTTCCAAATCTTTGCCATCGTAGACTCCAGTATCCCAGACCTAATCTTCCTTTCTAACCACAACTTTCCCACCAAGCTTCTTTCTCCTTTGTTCCTTGTTCTTTATTTCCTCTGGAACAACATCATCTAAATCAACACAGAGTTTTTCATCCTCTGTTAGTCGAAGCTTTCCCTAATGAGCCTCCAAATTTTCCATTACCAAACCATCTTCCTCCTCGTTTAGCTGCCGCGTTCCACCCCGTTTCACCACGCACCTCCTCAGTCTGTCAGGTGCTGACAGAAAACTGCTCCCACTCACAAGTGTTTTCCACTAGAATTCCGTTAGAATCTCCTTGGGTGCTGTGACCCACTCCTCCTCCCACTCCTCCTCTCTCTCTTTCCACTAATGGAAAGGAGAGAGAAGACTCGACACCTCCGATTTCTTCCCGTGGGTATAGTTGAGTTGCAAGTAGAGAGTGACTCACTTCTTATTTCCTTGTAACAAAATAAATAAATAAATATCATCATTATTTGTTTTAAAATGAGATATTTTAATATTCGTTAGATTACACTTAAATAATCAGATCATTAAAATAAACGGAGAGTCTTATCTAAAGGTAGAGTAGAATCTTTTCATCAAGTTTTACACAGTCAAAATTGACACACTGTTTTTTCAAGTGTATAAAAGTTACAATATACACCATCCATCATGATTCTGACCGGTAAAATCATGCCACATCATGTATTTTTACATTTTTTTCTTTTAATCAAGCTTACAACGAAATTCATTAATAAGTCCATGATATATAATTAGATGTCACAATGTGTCAATCTAATATTTTATGGTGGCATGTTACAAAATGTATGTTAATCAGAAGATGAAAGGTATATTTTCCTGTTATCAATGTTTGGGCTTAGTTTATCATCCGTAAATCACTTAGCGATGCATGCGCATATCAAAGCAACGTGGAATGAACTTTCAAGGCCACATGATACTAGATTGAAGTGTCACATTTAAAAAAAAAACGAAGTGAGTGATATATATTAAGGGTAGTAAAAATACCTCGGAATCAAGCAGACTTTAGGTAAGTCAGGTTTCAAGTCAATGAAAAACAACAAAGAAAATGGTATCAGAATTTTCTCCGCAATGCACTCGTGGAGTGGGACTTTGACTAGTGTCAAACAATCTTTGCCTTACTGTTCCTACGAGTTTTATTTTTCCAGCCATCCGAGTTGACAATGATGGCTATCTGGAAGCAGTAAACGGTAGAAGTTGGAAGTGGCTAAAAATATGTATAGCTTCCATATTTTTCTTTTGATTTTTTCTTGGCAAGGAAAGAGGCCAATGGAAGCAACTCCTTAATTTGCACACAAAAATCCTTTTATGTTTGTTGACCGCACGTACGTATAGTCTCATGTGCATGTTGTAAATAAATTAAGATTCTCTACAATTTTTAATCTAAATACTTTCAACAGTTCGGGAGAGAGATAAATATAGTTTGTAGACCATTAAAAGACTCGTTTGGATATAGAGATGAGATAAAACTATTTCATCTTATTTGATCTAATTTTAATTAATAATCTCACTACTATTCACAAATTATCTCATCTCTTCTTATTATTCAAACGGGCGAATGACATGTTGTCATGGAGATCCAATTCTGCATAACATGGCTTAAAAGGTCTTGAGAGTCCTATTCATTATCATTGAGTTGTTTGTAGTTCTCTTTTTTAAATCTTATTTGAATTCAGAAATGAGATGAGACGAAACTTCTTCCCATCCAAACCGCTTGGTGAAGTTGAAATTTCTAGAGGTACTAAGTTGTGGACAGAAAATAAAGCAAAGCTGGTGGGCTATTTTGATGGGTGGATGAGATCGCAAGTCACATGGTCAAGAAAGAACCTTCCAACATACGATTCATGAATATCTCTCTGTAGCTTTGACTTTCTTTTCTTCAAGTCTGAAGTTTGGTTTGAACCCAAATCCCAATTTACGGCTCAAGTTTGATTGCCCCGCCCCCGATTACTTTTCCTTTTTTAACGAGTGTTGCCCATCTTTTTTTTCTAGCACGGCGTACACATATTGCTTTGTCCTACTCATTTAGAACCGTAATTTACTCGTAAATCAAATTAGAAAAACTTGCGTCGACTCGAATTGGGCCTACCAATACTGCCATTTTGAAGGAGAAAACGACCTTTTTTTTAACTTGTGGGGTGGACAAAGTGATACCACCCACTAACAAATGTTCACATCTGAATCCTTGTTAGAGGCCATTTTTATATATAGAAAAATGGGCAGTGGGAAGGACTATCTCATATAATTAATCTATATACTAACTCCACAAATTGATACATTTTTCCAAAGTTTCCTTCGTGTGGAATTTGAAAGCGTCTTCGCTTTGACTTTTCTTTCGCACAATGCTGGGCACGAGGATGACTCGACTCGACTCGACTCGGCTGCTCTTGTTCTTGTGGGGTCCTAATCTATTTTAAATTATCTAAATGTCCTTTGTGAAGGGAGAAAATTCCTTACATTGGGTCAAGAGTAGGGTCCAGGTTACAATCAAGATATGAGGTCTGGGTAGAACTAGGCCGAAGACATGGGCCAGATTAGAGTTCAGGTGCACAGCAGTACTTGGGTCACAGCTCAGGTCTAATGCCTGGGTCGAGTCCTAATCACAACAGGAAGTACAAGCAAGGCTTAAGAAGGAAGGAACTTGGCGCTCGGTGTCAGACGAAAGGGTTTGCGACAGTTTACACCCAGCATTAATAAAAGGCATGCCGCATTCAACGCAGCCCAAAGCAGAAAGCATGCCGCAATCAATGCTGCCCAGAGCAGAAGGTGTGCCACATTCAATGCGACCCAAGGTTTGAGCAATACCCAGCCACCCTAAGCACTTATAGCTCGACAAGGTGACGCCACAGGGGTAGCTCGGTGAATTGACAGCACAAACATATTATCTCCTGCTATGCAACACCTCACTATGGTGGGAACCAGGTCGGTAGCTATAAATAAGACAATTCTAGCAACAAGCGAGTTAATCAATCACTATTATCTTAAACTCTCATCTTCTTACTGTTTATTATCTCCATCACCATTACTGACTTAAGCATCGGAGGGTCAATGGACCCTGAGGTCCCCCCTTAGTTACTGTGCAGGTGATCGCTCGAACACTACTGGTGTGAAGTTGCCCAAGCCCGCGAAACACGACATCAACAGTGGCGCCGTCTGTGGGATCTCTATTGTCCCATAACTAGCATGTCCTTCGTATGTCGGCGACAACCCGCTCTTAGCGTTTGCAGCGTGAAATGGTGCAGTCCGAAGCAATGGAAGCAAGATTCAATGAACAAAACGAAGCAATACAGAAACTCATGGCGGACATGGAGGCCCTCTGACAAGAGAACATTGCCTTACGAAAGAATGATGAAGAACCTGAGGCAGACCAACAGAGTCATCACTCTGGGGTCCACCCTCATCCTAATATGACCATCACGGAGGAAGAACGGCGTAGGGTCAATATGCAAATTCAGATAGAAGTAGCAAAGCAAATAGGTCAACCCTCCACGGTAGACCAGCTACTCACCAATGCTGAGTTACAGTTCAGTATCGAGATTTTGGTTGCGCCTATAACTCTGAAATTCAAAGTTCCTCAAATGGAAGCGTACGATGGGTCAAAGGACCTGTTGGAACACTTGGAGACCTTCAAGGCCCACATGACTCTCCACATGACTCTCCACAGCTCCCTGGTGAGATAGCATGTAGGGCATTCCCCCTCACTCTGAAGGGGGCAGCAAGAGTGTGGTTCGGTTCCCTACGGCTTGGAACCGTGGATAGCTTCAACGAACTGGCACGTATGTTCTTAACGCAGTTCATGGCCAGCTGAACGAGGAGGATATATGTTGACTATTAAGCAGAGGGATGACAAGAGCCTTAAGTCACACCTTTCTCGGTTTAACAAAGAGCAAATGACGACGGAAGACGAAAACAAAAAGATCACTTTGGCCGCACTGTTAGGAGGGATCTGGCCTCGTAATCCCTTCATGACAGAGATCGCCCAAAATACCCCGGCAACCCTAAGGGAATTTATGGACCACGCTGACGGTTACATAAACAGAGAAGATACGCTCCAAGCATTAACCGCCCCCAGAAAGAATGACTTGGAGAGGGCGGACAAGAAAACAGAAGACCCGCATCACGGGTCGAACCAAGGGATCTACAAGAAAATGACTTATGAAACTAAGGGCAAAGGGAAACCCGACCCTCATGTACACTCTAATCTGACGGTTGAAGCTGAGTAGGTTCCACGAGAAGAGCAAATATTGATCCTTCCATAGGAGCAATGAACATAACACGCAAGATTGCAATACGAAGTGGAGAAAATTCGACGGCCCGGAAATTTGGGCTGATCGATATGGAGGCGATAGGGATGAGTCACGACGAGACTACCGTCCCTACTCTTGGAGAAACCAGGATCGAAGCCCTGCTCGGAGAAACCAGGACCGAAGCCCCATTCGGAGGAATCAGGGTCCGATTCGCAGAAGTTACAGCTCGACCCGCAAAGACTAGGACCTTGCTCGGAAGAGTAGTAGAAGCCTCGACGGAAGAAGAACCGCGAACCCCCGTGAAGAAAACCCACGTCAAAGAGACTTGAGAAAAGAAGAACCTCCTATAGGCGAAGGGAACGACTTCCTCAGCACGAAAGGCCCATGCAAGGAGGGCCAGGTATGAAGAACTATTTTCCGCCCATAGGCCGTCCCATAATAACAAGGGTCGGACCGAAGAGCATCCCATAACTTTCAGCGAAGAAGATGGAGAAGGTTTGTTGCGCCCTCATGAGGATGCACTAGTAGTAACAGCACAAATTGCTAACTATCGGACCAAAAGAGTATTGATCGACAACGGCAGCTCTGCTGACATTCTCTTCTGGGAGGCATTCATTAAAATGGGAATCACTACTGATCGGTTGCGGCCAGCACCTACTCCCCTCAAGGGCTTCACAGGGGATACCATCTAGCCAGTTGGAGCAATTGCTCTATTTGTGTTGGTGGGAACAGCTCCCAAAACGACATCTCTCATGATAGACTTCTTAGTGGTGAAGGCCCCTTCTTCATACAATGCGATCATCAGATGTCCGTCCTTGAGTCAAATGAAGGTCGTAACTTCCACGTATCATCTGAAGGTAAAATTCCCGACCTCATCTGGAGTAGGAGAAATGCATGGTGAACAGCAGACCGCAAGAGACTGCTACACCCGGGAGATGAAGTCAAAAGCGATAGCTGTACAAACTCTTGAGCAAAGCCACTAGGAAGCAGTCATGCCTCTACCTTCGACCCAGGTAGAATCAGGCCAAGGAGTAAGAAACGAAGAGGCACTAAGGTAGGCGGAGCCTAACGAAGCAGCCATGCCTCCACCTCTAACTCAGGCAAAACCAGGCCAAGGAGTAAGAAACGAAGAAGCACTGAGGCAGGCGAAGCCTAACGAAGCAGCCATGCCTCCACCTCCAACTTTAACAGAACTAGACCGAGAAGTAAGGGACGAAGAGGTGCTGAGGCAGGCGGAACCTAACGAGCCGTTACTTTTGATACCAATGGATCCTGAAAAACCAGAACGGACTGTGCGAATGGGATCCAAGATGTCCACCGAGCTGAGCCAATCTATGTAGTAGCTGCTTATCGAACATCGTGATGTCTTCGCCTGGTGCCATGAATAAATGCCTGGTTTTGATGAATCGGTAATAGAGCACCGCCTCAGTGTAAATCTTGAGGCAAAAAGAATCAAGCAAAAGTACCGTAGTTTCAGTGCGGGAAATATGCGGCCATTGCTGAAGAAGTGGAACGCCTTCTAGCTGCGGGGTTCATTCGGGAAGCCCACTATCCCGAATGGCTTTCCAACGTCGTACTAGTCAAGAAAGCAAGTGGTAAATGGAGAATGTGTGTCGACTTCACTGACTTAAACAAAGCCTGTCCTAAAGATAGTTTCCCCCTCCCAAGGACAGGCTTGATAGTGGACTCAACAGCCGGACACACATTACTTAGCTTCATAGATGCATACACTGGCTACAATCAGATTAGGATGAGCCCCGGTGATGAGGGAAAAATGGCATTTATCACCGACCAAGGACTTTATTGCTACAAAGTAATACCGTTCGGACTCAAGAATGCGGGAGCAACATATCAGCGTTTGGTCAACCGAATGTTCAAAAACCAGATCGGGAGAAACATGGAAGTTTATGTAGATGATCTTCTAATTAAGAGCAAGAAAGCCGAATAGCATCTTGATGATCTCTGGGAAGCGTTCACAGTATTGAGAAAATACAAGATGAAACTCAACCCGCAAAAGTGTGTTTTCGGAGTCGAATCGGGAAAATTCTTAGGTTTCATGGTCTCTGAGCAGGGAATTGAAGCTAATCTCGAGAAAGTTAAAACAATTGTGGATATGCCTCCACCCCGAACTATCAACGAGGTTCAGAAACTTGCAGGGAGAGTAGCCGCACTGGGCCGCTTCATCGCAAAGTCAACCGACCGGTGCCTCCCTTTCTTTAAGTTCCTACGGAAAGCACAAGAATGAGATGAAGATTGCGGAAGGGCCTTCAGCTAGCTGGAGGAATACTTGGGCCATCCACCTTTGCTCAGTCAAACCACTCCAGGAGAAGACCTGACTGCCTACCTGGTTGTATCGCCCAATGCGGTGTCCGCCTTATTAACTCGAGTAGAAGAAGGGGTTCAAAGCCCGGTTTATTATGTAAGTAGAGCCTTTCGAGGGGCGGAGGCCAGATACCCCCGAACGGAAATGCTAGCATTCGCATTAGTGATCACTGCCAAGCGATTAAGACCTTATTTTCAAGCTCACCCAATAAAATTCCAAACTGATGTTCCATTGGGAAAGATATTGCAAAAACCTGATACGTCTGGTCGAATGACTAACTGGGCAATAGAGCTAAGCGAGTTTGAGATCGAGTACCTTCCACGCACTGCAATAAAGGGCCAGGTATTGGAAGATTTTGTAGCTGAATTCTTGAGTTTTCTAGAGGAAATGATCATTATGCCCCAGGGCAAACTGTGACAGGTTTATGTCAACGGTTCATCTTGTCGGACCGGAAGTGGGAGTACATATCATAACAGACTCAAGAAAAAAACTTGATTACGCACTCAAGCTTGGATTCCAAGTCAACAATAATGAAGCTGAGTATCAAGCGCTCTTGTCAGGTCTAACGATTGCCAGATCGTTGGGTGCTACTGAAGTTTAAGTGAAGGCCGATTCTTAGATAGTGGTGGGGCAGGTAACCGGATAGTTCCGTACAAAAGGAGAAAATTTGAAAAGGTATCTCTAGAGGGTAGAAGAAGAGCGAGATCTGTTCCAATATTCTACCATCCATCAGGTTCCGAGGATAGAAAACTAGGAGGCAGATCGACTAGCTAAAGCTGCCTCAGGCCACGTTGTAATACTCCCAGATCACGTTGTAATTCATACTATTGACGTAGCAGCAGTGGGGATCCGAATGTCCACTATCGAGGTCCTATAACCCCTAGAATGGGCCACGGACATTCTAAAATTTCTCCAAGAGGGAATCCTTCCAGATGATCGGGAGGAGGCTAGGAAAATTAGGAACTGAGTGGCTCGGTTCACTTTGGTGGAAGGAGTCCTATACAAAAGAGGCTACGCCGAACCTTTATTAAGAGGTATCTCCTTCGATCAAGCTCAATATATGCTGGCAGCGATACATGAAGGAGTTTGTGGGAATCATGCTAGTGGAAGGGCACTAGCAGCGCGAACTACCCGAGCAAGGTATTTCTGGCCTAACTCTCATAGAGATGCCGATGAGTTTGCCAGAAAGTGTCTCAAGTGCCAGGAAAATGCCCCCATTCCTCATTGCCCCCCCTCTCGAGAAACTCACTTCTGTCACCTCCCCATTGCCCTTCGCGCAATGGGGATTGGACCTTATTGGCCCCCTCCCTGAGGGCAAAGGAGGAGTAAAGTTTGTCGTGGTGGCAGTCGACTACTTCACAAAATGGGTGGAAGCGGAAGCTCTAACAACGATTACGACTCGGGCAATTACAAATTTCCTCTGGAAGTCTATAGTATGCCACTTCGGAATCCCCCAAACCTTCGTTTCAGACAATGGGAGACAGTTTGATTGCTCCCATTATCGAGAGTGGTGCTCAGAGCTCAGAATCAAGGCTACGTACTCATCACCAGGACATCCCCAAGCCAACGGGCAAGTAGAAGCAACCAACAAAACATTGCTCAACATCCTGAAGAAGAAGCTAGGAAGCTAGAAGGGGGAATGGGCTGAAAAACTTCCCAGCACTTTGTGGGCTTACCGAACGTCGGTAAGAACTCCTATAGGGGAGACTCCCTTCTCCCTCGTCTATGGAACTGAAGCCATGATACCAGCTGCGGTCCCCACATATCGTGTACAACATTACGATCCTGATCGCAATAACGAGAGATTGAGAGAGAACTTGGACTTCTTGGAAGAAAGGTGGGAGGAAGCAGTAAGCTGAGCAAAACCCAACGAACGGAGAGTTGAACAATATTTTAACAAACGGGTCCGGCCCTGCAATTTCAAAGTAAGGGACATGGTGTTAAAACAAACGAGAGTCACTACTCAAGATGAAGGCAAACTAGGTCCCAAATGGGAAGGGTTGTATGTGGTAACAGCAACCGGAAGACCTGGTTCTTATCGACTTAAGAACCACGAAGGACGCGAGTTGCTACACCCATGGAAAGTCGAGCACCTAAGGAAGTATTTTGTATTAGGAATCCAAGCCAGGTTCAAGCGATGTAAGACCATGATTATTTGAAATTTTATGGACTAATTTCAGACGTTGCATTATTGTGTCTCTTATAAATAGCTTAAATCAAACAAGCACGGTATTAGGGCCGGGCACGAAGTATAAAGCACAGAAACCAAGCCATGAGCTCTGACTTGCTAACAGCTATTCTCAACGCAGTCTAAATGACTTGCCAAGCTTCGTGCAAGGATGCAAAAACGATGCGTTGGTGAGGGAGTAGGGCCCTCGGGCTTTGCCAACCTATAAGGGCCAATCCACGAAGTATGAAGCACAGGAACCGAGCCATGAGTTCTGACCTGCTAACAGCTATTCTCAACGCGGTCTAAATGACTTGCCGAGCTTCGTGCAAGGATGCAAAAATGATGCGTTGGTGAGGGAGTAGGGCCTTCGGGCTCTACCAACTTATAAGAGCCAATCCACGAAGCATAAAGCACAGGAACCGAGCCATGAGCCTTGACCTGCTAACAACTATTCTAAACGCAGTCTAAATGACTTACCGAGCTTCGTGCAAGGATGCAAAAATGATCCGTTGGTGAGGGAGCAAGGCCCTCAGGCTCTGACAACCTATAAGGGCCAATCCATGAAATATAAAGCACAAGAATCGAGCCATGAGCTCTGACCTGCTAACAGCTATTTTCAATGCATTCTAAATGACTTGTCGAGTTTCGTGCAAGGATGGAAAAAGATGCGTTGGTGAGGGAGCAGGGCCCTTGGGCTTTACCAACCTATAAGGGCCAATCCACGAAGTATAAAGCACAGGAACCGAGCCATGAGCTTTGACCTTCTAACAGCTATTCTCAACGCAGTCTAAATGACTTGTCGAGCTTCGTGCAAGGGTGCGAGAACAAACGGCCAGGTATACAAAATCATTCCATTAAATGTACAATCTAACCTTCGCAGGATACAAGCCTAGTTGCTCGATTGAACAAAGCAAAGTGAAAGGAGGAAGGGCGGCTGGGTAAAACTCCACGTTAGTGGACTTTTCACCGCTCGGATTCGAAGCCCAGTATACAAGAACGGAATGAAAACAAGAAACTATGCAAGCAGACTTATGAGAGCATCAAGAAGTCATCTTACTTTCATTCATCTTATTTTCCGAACAAGGTTACAAGAAGAATATTACAATCGACAAAAGCTACAAAAATAGAAAGAAAAATCTTGACAGAACAAGGAGGTCAGCAGTGCAATATCTTCATAGGGAGATCGGCAGAATGATTTATCCCTTAAAGAAGATGGGTGCACTATAGATCCGGGTTCCTCTGAGCAGAACTAGGACACTCAGCAGTTCAACTACATTCCCGCGCAGCATCGAAGGGGACTCTCATCTTCCTTCTTAGGAAGAGGGGAGCCCAATGGAACTCCATCCAAGTTCTCAGGAAAGTGAACTGGATTCAGGTTGAACGGGAGAAGGGGCATCCTAGGGAATAGACGGTCGGTAGGGAGGCAAGAGGAATCAACTCTGAAGACTTGATTGCTCCCTTGAACCGTCTGTTCTTGTCCTCCTTAGCCGTGGTTGTCGTACCACCGCCTTGTTTCTGCTCCGTTCCTGGACTCGTAGGCAGTGAGTTCTGATGCAACACTTACGAGGGTTGGCCCCCGTAAGCAAGGGGCCAAGAACAATTGAGGCACTATAAGCAAAAAGGCAAGGACAAGAGGTATGAGAAGTTCGTTTCTTCTTTGATATTCAAACTGCCATAACCAGCGACAGCCTAAACACCAAAGGAGAAGGCATCGCCCCTTGTAAAACACGAAAGGAAAGGAGAAGGTCATGGGAGATTGCCAACTTTGGGAGAATGAAGAGATAAGAGAAATGGGAATGAATTCTCCAGAAGAAGGGGAAAGCCCCTTTTATAGGCGAAGGCGACGTTTGACGTCCCTGGGTACCAAAATTCCTGAGACCTCATTGGGCGACCACGTGTCTGCAAGGCCTCCCAGATTGTCCAAGCATCTCCCTGGGAAAAACGTAGACCCTTGATATTAAAAAAAAGGCAGACACCGCAACCGGCGCATTACACGGAGTTAATGGAGCAGTTAATAAGAAGATTAAAAGCGAAAACTGCCAGTAGCGCATTACGCAGAGTTCATGGAGCAGTTAATACCAGGATTAAATGTAGAAATCCCAACTGACACATTACACGGAGTTCATGGAGAAGTCAATGACAGAGTTAAATGTAGAAACTTCAACCGACGTGCTACCCAAAGTTCGTGGAAAAGTTAATCGTAGAATTAACAAACAGGCATGACTCCACCGACGGAACTAAAACAACATTCAAGACAAACAAGAGATGAAAAGACATTAATAAAAGTATGTTTAGGATCAACGTGGAAGCAACAGTGGCATAAGATGCCCACGTGCGTAAAAGTGGTGCCTCGCGGTAAAACACTTTATACGTTCAGTAAAAAGAATTGTTGCGCTGTAAACGCTTCAACATGGGCTCAACAGTAAAGAACTACAGAATACAATAGTCAGAAAATGGAGAAAAATCAAAAGCTTCGAATCAGTCGAACCCAGGCAAACCAGAGGTACATTATTTTGTGCAGGTTATCAAAATTATATTAAAGACCAAATGCAGGTCTAGAGACAGAGAAATTGGAAACACAAATTATCAACATACGTCCGCATGGATATGAAGACTTAACAAGAATTTAGATTGGTGCGAAGAATTTCCACTCGGCAAGCACCCCTATAAGAGTACTTGCACGGTACCTAACAAAGATTAATGCGTGGTAAACACTCGAACATAGGCTCAGCTGTAAAGAATTACATAATACAACAGGCAAAAAAGGGAGAAAAATCAAAAGCTTCGAATTAGTCAAACCCAGACAAACCAAAGGTACATTATTTTGTGCAGGTTATCAAAATTACGTTAAAGACCAAATGCAGGTCTGGAGATAGAGAAAGTGGAAATATAAATTATCAGCATACGTCCGCACGGATATGAAGACTTAACAAGAATTTAGATTGGAGCAAAGAATTGCCACTCGACACACACCCCTACAAGAGTACCTGCTTAGTACCCATATATACGGAAAAGCCTCACATTGACAATACTATCAATCGAGAGATAATATCATCAACCTCTATCAACAATGGACCAAGACATACAGATCAATGAAGGAAAATGAGCCAATATAGTAAGCAATAAAAGAAGAAAAAGGAAACGGGAGATGTATATGCAAAATCAAAAGGCACCATCTTATTGGTATTGTTAAGATTACATAAGAAAACCAATAGATACATAGCACGAGTGGTAGAAAGGGAGCTGAAAACTAAGAAGGAGCATCGCGAAAGGCTAAGGGCATTTCCTTAACTCCCCACATCAGCATTTATTCGTCAGCAAACGTATTTGGCGGGAGCTCTTGAAGATTTAAAGTACGAAGATCAGTCTCGGGGTTTTCGAGGAGCACTTCCCGAAGACACTCAAGACCTTCCTTATACCCATTGATCCAGGCCTAATCATGCAGGCAGGAGCCCTTCTAAGCTAAGACTCAGCCTGGTCTGCACAGTCCCGAGCCGCCTCTAGAGAAGACTCCAGACGGGAAACTGAAACCCGGGCTAAAGCCCTTGTTATATCTCCTCGTTTGGCTATTCCTAAGTATTTATGGAACATGTGACATTGAATCTCGGTGGCACATTTCTTCTTATTCGCCAACGTTTCGACAGTTTCTTCGCTTTGCCTCAGCACTTCTTGAGCATACTCCAGCTCACATTCCAACCTCTGGACCTCGGCTTGGGCATCTCCCCTCTTGGTAAAAAGAAGATTGGATTGGACTCGGAAATCCTCAAGATCTTTCTTTGCAGGTTCTAAGGCTTCAACTGCCGAGGACATCTTTGTCTGGAGTATATCGATCTCCACATCTTTCAGCTGAATCTCCTTGTCTTTAAGCTCAAGCTCCAGGGCCATTAACTTCATATTGCTCTTTGCCATCTTAGCCTCCTTCCGTTGAGCACGGCTCTTCTGATGGCAGAGCTCGTTGTTCCCCCTCAAGGACTCATTCTCCACATCTAAAGCACAGAGATAGCCCATCAACTTCTCTCCTCGAAGGTTCATCAGCTTGTTCAACGCGCTCTGAGCTCTGAAATCTTCTTCAAGAGCCTCTTGCTCTCGAGAAACCATCTCAGCTAGGTGGTCGGCGGCCTGAAAAATCAACGTTAACAAAACTTATTAGCAAAATATGAAGGATCGAGGCGGCAATAGAGGAGGGATGCTTACATTGGCGAAAAGAGGCCTGAATTTTTGGACATGCGCTTTAAAAGATTCCGTCCGGGCTTTCTTATAACCTGGCTCGGGCTCCTCCGAATTTCCTTGCCCCGAAGAGGAGGAAGGCCATGCACACACTAGCTGCAGCACGACATCAGTAGGAATGTGAGGCAAGCCGGATTCCTCCTCGTGTTGATTAGAAGCTTTGGCCTGAGAATCTTGCGGGAGGATGAACGGGGAATTGGGATGTTCTTCAGCTTGGCCGAACTCTTGCCCTGGACAGCTCCTGATCGGGGGGGACTGCAAGCCGGTAAAGAATCATCCTCCACCTCTTCTATTACCACATCTTCTTGCAATAAAGAAGAAGACTCGGCATGAGGAACGACCCTTTCCTGAGGCGATTAAGTATTTCAACATAAAGCGGTTTGAGCAAGAACGAAAAAAGAGGAGCAAAGGGGGAGAAACCAATACCTGAACAACGCCAATCGGGAGGGTGACTTCTGGGATCGTTGAGGGAACCGGCTAGACAATCTGTTCCAACACTGTTGAAAAGACTGGAACTTCAGGGGGGATTGACTCCATAGCCCCTTCTGAGCTCGACCCCACAGTCTCAGGCTATTCAGCAGCCTCCACAGAGCATGGCTCCACGGTCTCAGGAGGAGCTAGCCCCTCCTCTCCAACGAGTGTAATCTCAGTGTCCGAGGGCAAAATAGGAGGGGAGACAAAGACTACTGGAATGGGAATCGAAGGGCCGATAGAAGAAGCCAGAGCTCGGAGCTCCGGGGGTGAAATATGGGAGTTAGTCAAACACTCCCCGAAAGACGGCTCAACCTCGGCGAGCCTTTCCTCGAAGCGAGATGGTGGCTTACGCAGGGGAACCTCCACCTCAGTAAAAGTTTCCTCAAAAGAGGAAAAAGCTCCCCTTGCTGGATGAGGGCCCCGAGGCATCAGATTATTGAAAGTGGAAACAAATAGAAAGGCAACAACAACATCTGCCTCAACTCCCCTAGTGAGATCTAGGGCAAAAAGCAAAACACTATCATTTTCTGCTTAAAAGAACGTGACAAAAAGAAGAGATTTAGAGATCTTAAAGAAATTACCTCCAGGAGGGTTGTTTTCTGGACCAGCTTGGCCAGAACTGCGGAAAGGAGCAGGTCGGTCAGAACTGCTCTTAGGAGCAGCTGGGTGAGTTCTGCTCTCCAAGGCAGCACGGTTAGAACTACTTTTAGGAGCAGCACGGTGAGGTCTGCTCTCTGGGGTAGCTCGGTGAGAACTACTCTTGGGAGCAGCCTGGTGAGGATCACTATCCAAAGCGGTTAGGCGAGAACAGCCCTCCGGGGCCTCTTGTTGAGAACCCTTCTTCTCTTTACTAGGGGCATTTGGCTGAGAGGGACGCGAGGTAGTGACCGGGATCCCTTTAGCAGGTACTAACCGGGTGGGAACGGAAGTCCCTTCTTCTGTTCAGGACCGCTTGGCACTGTGACCTTCTGGTGGAGAAGCTGCACGACACTTCTCTTTTGGAGGAGAGGATGGAGCCGACAAGAAGTCCTGACCTAAGACATGTGTGCGATGTGGGAGAACAATATAGCGGCAAATGTTCTCGTCATTCAGTAACAAGTTAGATTCGGCTAGGTCTGGATGAGCCACTACCCAAGACATTACAGAAGCAATTTTGAATTATTCTCTCTCCGATAATGTAATAGCGAGAGATTTGGTGGTTGGAACCTTACCCCAAACAGATCGAACTGGGAACTCATTGTATTCGCCCTCTCCCTTCGGGCATTCCCAGTCCGAGCCCCTAACAAAGAAGAATCACCAGTACCAATCCTATATTGAAGAATAACGCCTCTCCAAAATGATGAAGCATTTTTTAGCAGAGTAAGATTGGAAACTACAAATATTCCCATCAAGATGATTGATTCGATATACAGTCAGAAACTCCCGAGCAGTTAGATAGGGGTAATCTTCTGAGCCACTCAGAACAATTCGAAAGGCCACGCAACTGGCCATGATTAAATGCCAAGCGTTAGGGTTGAGTTTTGCTGGGGCAAGTTTCAGGAAATCCAAAATGTCACGCACTAGACTGCAAAATGGCAGGTGCAGTCCAATGGAAAACATGTGAGGATAAAGGGCCACCTTTGTTGACAAACCATCCTTATCCACCATCGTAACGTGAGGTTGAGGGATTTCAAGAATAGCTCTAATATGGATAGGGAACTCTCCGCAGAATGAGCGAAGTTTGGTGTTAGTCATGGACGACGTCCACCGTTTCCCGACAAAGTAATTAAATTGAGGATCGTTCGCACCACGTTTAGACAAGGTGAGGGTAGACGGAAGAATTGGAGAAGCTTTTAGGACTCCAAAAAAGCAAAGGAGGAGGACGAGACGAAGATGAAAGGGAAGAAAGAGATGAAGGAATGAGAAAGAGGAAGTAAATAGGAACGGCGCGATGGAACAATTTGATATTCTAAACGATGGCACAAGATTCGAAGGGATGCCTTGGCTATAGGAATACGAAGTGACGTTTACCTACCGCACGCATACATGGAACGAACAAATCCAGGGTGACGTTGGCATGCCAGAAAGCAGCTTTAATTAAATGGGAATGGCGTTAATGATTATGGAGAGATCGGTTCGCATCAACACCAAACATGCATGTACCCATTCAGGTCAGAAAAGAAGTCTTGAAATTTTCAGCCCACAAGTGTGCTAAAAATTCGCGGGATACTGTGAAGGGTGAAAATCTCTTACATTGGACCAAGAGCAGGGACCAGGTCACAACCTAGATATGAGGTCTGGGTAGAACTGGGCCGAAGACATGGGTCATATTAGAGTTCAGGTGCACAATAGTACTTGGGTCACGACTCGGGTGTGATGCCCAGGTTGGGTCCTAATCATAACAGGAAGTACAAGCAAGGCTTAAGAAGGAAGGAACTTGGCGCTCGGTGTCAGACGAAAGGGCTTGCTACGATTTACACCGCGCATTAATAAAAAGCATGCCGAAATCAATGCGGCCCAGAGCAAAAAGCATGCCGCATTCAATGCGACCCAGAGTATAAGGTGTGCCGCATTCAATGCGGCACCCAACCACCCTGAGCACTTATAGCTCGGCGAGGTGACGCCACAGTGGTAGCTCGGTGAATCGACAGCACAAGCATATTATCTCCTGCTATGCAACACCCCACTATGGTGGGAACCAGGTCGGTAGCTATAAATAAGACAATTCCAGCAGCAAGTGAGGTAATCAATCACTATTATCTCAAACTCATCTTCTTACTGTTAATTATCTCCATCACCATTACTGATTTAAGCATTGGAGGATCAACGGACCCCGAGGTCCCCCCTTAGTTACTGTCCAGGCCGGCCCACGAAACACGACATCAACACCCTTGTTATACGTTACTCAAGCGTTACGTTATCTTGGTTATAAACTTTGGTTGCCTTTTTTCTCTTCTCGCATTAACTATCCCCAAAATTTAAGTATAAAGGTGGTATAGGAAGAGAGATATGTAATGGATGGGTACATGTTTACACAACCATGAAAACAAAGTATACGAGCGTAAGGTCATAATGGTCAGTTCAAAAGGTCGGTTGACTTCCTGTGTCACTAACCCAACTTCTTCTTCTCCTCTCTCAGTAAAAGTTCTTGGTTCCTAAAATTATCTAGCTTCTTAGGAAAAGTTCTTTGCAGCCATGGATGTGAAGAGAAATCCAAGGCTCATGTTTTCTCTATTGTTCCTCTCCTTATCTGTCAAAAAACATCTCTCACTTGGAGCTGACACCATATCTGCAAACCAATCACTCTCCGGTGATCAAACCATTGTCTCTGATGGTGGGTCCTTCGTGCTGGGTTTCTTCACACCAGGTAACTCTTCGGGTTCGAAATACTATATAGGCATTTGGTATAGCAAAGTTAAAGTCTCTACCCAAACCATTGTTTGGGTGGCAAACAGAGACAAACCGGTCTCTGATAAAAGTTCTTCTGTATTAAGAATCTCAGATGGTAATTTGGTTCTCTTCAATGAATCCCAAATCCCAGTCTGGTCCACAAATTTGAGCTCCACCACTTCAAGTGCTGTAGCAGCTGTTCTTCGAGATGAAGGAAATCTTGTTCTTAGAGATGGGTCTTCTAATTTATCAGAACCTTTATGGCAAAGTTTTGATTACCCAACTCATACATTGCTTCCTGGTGGAAAGATTAGATTGAACAAAATTACAAATGAAAACCAACGTCTCATATCATGGAAGAATTCAGAGGATCCTTGTAAGGTGCAGAAGGTGTGATGGCAGGGTAGTTGGTATGCAGAAGGGGGGTTGGCTTCGAAAGGAAATAAAGATCGAAACGGTGCGTAGCGTTCATAACAGAAATAACAGAACTTAAGTGAAACGGTGCGTATTGATCAGCAGCAACGTCTAACAGAAATAACTGTCTGAAACACTACAGACTGGGTTTAACGACAACGTTTTAATCTTCTTCTTAGTCTATAAATAGCACTGTAACCAGCAGAGCTGGTATCGAAAACTATCTTAGTGAAATTCTTCATTTCTTGTAAGGAGGTTTAGGGTTCCTCGAAAACCCTTGGCAAGAATCAATAAAACTGGTTCTTGATTTTATATTCCGAATTGTGAGTTAGAGAGTAGAGTTACTAAACAATTCTTATGCATTCTGTTGTTCTGGTTTGGTACCTTACAAGTTGGTATCAGAGAGGCGATCCTCTCTTAAAAGATTACTCTGATGGATGAAGGTACAAGAGGAGCTCTTAAGTCGCAGACTGAAGGAAAACAACAAGGAGCTGTTCAAAAGCAGTTGGATGACCACAATGATGCACTTCATTCTCTGGCTGACAGGTTAGATCGAATTTATGAAATTCTTACGACTGTATTGACAACTCGTACAATGGTTACCAATGATAATGTACAAGATAATGGTGGGAGGGATCATGAAGAGGGAAGACCAGTCTTACCTCGAGGAATGAGGTTTGATTTACCTCATTTTGATGGTACTGATCCATCAGCATGGGTGTTTAAAGCTACTCAGTTCTTTGACTTCCATCAAACACCTTTGAGAGAAAGGTTAGTGATAGCAGGTTATCGCATGGAAGGTCAAGCTTTAATTTGGTATCAAGATGCTTTGGATGGGGGAATCTTTAGGTGCTGGGATACTTTCATTAAAGCATTAAATGTTCGTTTTGGTCCCACTGCTTATGATGATCCTATGGAGGCTTTAAATCGCCTCAAGCAGACCAATTCAGTGAACAATTATAAAGATCAATTTGAGCTGTTATCCAATAGGCTTAAAGGTCTTTCTGAGAGGCACAAGTTGAGCATATTTTTGAGTGGACTGAAAGATGAGATTTGACTTCCAGTCAGAATGCTTGCCCCTATTGACCTTAATGTTGCATTTGGATTAGCTAAGATTCAAGAGGAATATGTCTTAGCTTCACGAAAATCCACTAGATTCATGAAAAAGAATTTTGATAAAACACAGTCTGAGACATCTAATGATCGTGGTCAAAGGTTTGTTGGACCAGTCAGGAGGGTATTCTTTACACAAATGGATGAAAAAAGAAAAAAAGGCTTGTGTTACCATTGTGAAGATAAATGGAGTCCAACTCATGTTTGTAAAAAGCCTAGAGTGTATTTGATCCATGGGGATGGGCAAGAAGATTCTGTGCCTTTAGACTCTAGTGAATCACAAGAAGTTTTACCAGAAGCTAGTGAAAAGAATGAAGAGGGAATGGAAGTTTCATTCCATGCATTGTCTGGCTGCATTAACAGCAACTCTATGAAGTTGTTAGGGAAAATTGGTGCTGTTTCTGTTGAGATATTGGTGGATTTTGGATCCACACATAATTTCCTTGACCCTCTTGTTGTTCAGGCAGCTAACCTAAAGGTTGATGACACTACAAAACTACAGGTTCGAGTTGCTGATGGAAATTCTCTTTATAGTCAAGGTAAATGTGAAGAGCCTCTTCAGGTTCAGGGTTCTAAGTTTCTAATTCCATTTCATGTTTTGGAATTGGGAGGATGTGATGTGGTTCTTGGAGTGCAGTGGCTGAGGACTTTGGGACCCATTATTTGGGATTTTTCCACAATGTCTATGACTTTTTCTGAAGGGCAGTCTAAAATGAAACTGAAGGGAGTCTTGGATGCTCAATTGAGGATCTGCCAAGGAATGGGATGTTTTAAATCTTCCTTAATTAACCAACAAGGGTGGTTTTTACAGATGGTAGCAAAGGAATCTATTCAAGAAGGGAACTCTTGTCTGGAAGAGGTAGCTGCAGTAGCAGATGAATTTTCTGATGTCTTTGCTGAGCCAGCTGGTTTGCCACCTAAAAGGAGTTTTGATCATCAAATTATCTTGCAAGACAGCACCACTCCCATCTCAGTAAGGCCTTACAGGTATCCCCATTACCAAAAATATGAAATAGAGACCATTGTTAAAGGCTTACTCAAATCTGGGGTAGTGAGGCCTAGTCAAAGCCCTTTCTCTTCACCTGTTCTTTTGGTGAAAAAAGCAGATGGTTCATGGAGAATGTGCATTGATTACCGTGCACTTAATAAAGTTACCATCAAGGACAAGTTTCCAATACCTGTCATTGATGAACTTCTTGATGAGTTGTTTGGAGCAAACATGTTTTCAAAGCTGGATCTTAGGTCTGGGTACCATCAGATTCGGGTCAAGGAAGATGATATTGAGAAAACAGCTTTTCGAACTCATGAGGGTCATTATGAGTTTTTAGTAATGCCTTTTGGCCTTACTAATGCACCTGCAACTTTCCAAGGTTTAATGAATGAAATATTTAAACATTTTCCAAGAAAGTTTGTTTTGGTGTTTTTTGATGATATTCTTGTGTATAGTTCTTCCTTGGCTGATCATTTGGAGCATTTGAAGGTAGTGCTGGGAGTTTTAAGACAACATACTTTGTTTGCAAAGAGGTCAAAGTGTAAGTTTGGCTTAAAAGAAATTGATTACTTAGGTCACTTAATTTCTGAAAGAGGGGTGAGAGCAGATCCTTCTAAGTTGGCAGCGATGCTTGATTGGCCCACACCTGGTTCCTTAAAAGCTTTGAGAGGTTTTTTAGGCCTTACTGGGTATTATAGAAAGTTCATAAGGAACAATGGCACCATTGCAGCACCTTTAACAGATTTGCTTAAGAAGAGTGCCTTCATTTGGTCAGAACCAGCAACTAGAGCATTCCAGAAATTAAAGGAGGTAGTGACTGCGCCTCCTGTTTTGAGGCTTCCTGATTTTACAAAGTGTTTCACAATTGAATGCGATGCCTCAGGCATTGGTCTTGGAGCAGTCCTTATGCAAGAAGGACAGCCTATTGCTTTTTATAGCAAAGGTCTAAAGGGCAAGGCCTTACTGTTTTCTACTTATGAAAAGGAGCTTTTAGCTCTTGTTTCTGCAGTTTCTAAGTGGAGACCTTATCTGTTAGGGCAATCCTTTAGGATTAAAACAGATCAACAAGCACTTAAACATCTCCTTGAGCAAAGAGTGGGTACTGAATTCCAACAGAAGTGGTTATCCAAGTTGTTGGGGTATAACTTTACCATTGAATACAAACGTGGCAAGGAAAATGTAGTTGCTGATGGGTTGTCCAGGCAGTATGAAGATGATTGTGCTGTGCTGGCTTTAATTACTTTTCCCACTCCTTTATGGATTCAAGAACTAAAGGATAGTTATAACCTATCCAATGTGCTAGTTGAGATTAAATCCAAACTCAGTTCTGGGCTGTTGGGCCCTAAACATTATAGCTTGCAACAAGGGTTACTATTGAGAAAGGGCAGGTTGGTATTGGTTCCTAATTCTCCATTCAAGTTGAAGATTCTTGATTATCTTCATAACAATCCTCAAGCTGGACACGTGGGTTATAAGAAGACTCTCCAGAAAGCTAGAAGAGAGTTTTATTGGCAAGGGATGAGGGCTGATATTCGAACCTTAGTGAGGGAATGTGCCATTTGTCAGACTAGTAAACATGAAACAGTGAAGCTTGCAGGTCTTTTACAGCCTTTGTCAATTCCTCACTCTCCTTGGTTAGATATAGCCATGGACTTTATTGAAGGCCTTCCTCATTCCAATGGGTTCTCTGTCATTCTATCTGTTATTGATAGATTGACTAAATTTGCTCACTTCTTTCCCTTATCTCATCCATTTACAGCAACTAAAGTGGCTCAGGTTTTTTTTTCAGGGGTGTTCAAACTTCATGGAATGCCTAAGTCTATTGTGTCTGACAGGGATCCACTTTTCACAAGTTCATTTTGGAGGGAAATGTTTAACCTTCAAGGGGTCCTACTCCATTGTGGCTCAGCTTATCATCCACAATCTGATGGGCAAACTGAGAACTTAAACAAGAATGTGGAGGGCTATTTAAGGTGTTATGTGAGTGATAAACCCAAGGAGTGGAGTAATTGGTTGTCCATGGCAGAATGGTGTTACAATACAACACCCCATTCTTCAATAGGGATGTCCCCTTTTGAAGCACTATATGGATATGCACCTCCTAAGCTGCTGACTTATGTGCCTGGGACAACTTCTAATGCAGCTGTGGATCAACAATTGAGGTCCAGAGATGAGCTCTTGTCCTTGTTGAGGGACAATATCCAGAAAGCTCAGCATCGAATGAAGTTCTTTGCTGATGCCAAGAGAACTAGAGGGAATTTCAGATTGGGGACTGGGTTTTCTTACGGCTTCAACCATATAGGCAAAAGACAGTAGCTTTAAGGCATAATTTAAAGCTATATCCAAGATTTTTTGGTCCATTCCAGGTGCTGGAAAGAATTGGGTCTGTGGCATACAGATTGGATTTACCTAGCTCCTCTAATATTCATCCTGTCTTCCATGTTTCTTGCCTCAAAAGGAAACTGGGTCAAGGGGTTTCTCCTTTACCAGTCCTTCCTCCAGTTGATATACAAGGGAGAGTACAGCCCGAGCCTGAAGTAATCCTTGAGAGAAGGATGAAAAGAGTTGGGAATCAAGCTGCAACCGAGGTTTTAGTCAAGTGGGTTGGTGCCCCGAGTGAGGACAGTTCTTGGGAAGTTTTGTGGAAATTGAGGAACTTGTATCCACACCTTGTGGGCAAGGTCCTTTGACGAGGGGGAAAATGTTAGGGCCTTGTGGACAAGGTCCTTGAAGGGGTGGAGAATGTAAGGTGCAGAAGGTGTGATGGCAGGGTAGTTGGTATGCAGAAGGGGGGTTGGCTTCGAAAGGAAATAAAGATCGAAACGGTGCGTAGCGTTCATAACAGAAATAACAGAACTTAAGTGAAACGGTGCGTATTGATCAGTAGCAACGTGTAACAGAAATAACTGTCTGAAACACTACAGACTGGGTTTAATGACGACGTTTTAATCTTCTTCTTAGTCTATAAATAGCACTGTAACCAGCAGAGCTGGTATCGAAAACTATCTTAGTGAAATTCTTCATTTCTTGTAAGGAGGTTTAGGGTTCCTCGAAACCCTTGGCAAGAATCAATAAAACTGGTTCTTGATTTTATATTCCGAATTGTGAGTTAGAGAGTAGAGTTACTAAACAATTCTTCTGCATTCTGTTGTTCTGGTTTGGTACCTTACAATCCTGCACCAGGACTCTTCTCTTTTGAGCTCGACGCAAACATCAGTTCGTATATTATTCGCTGGAATAGATCCATCCGGTACTGGACTAGTGGACCTTGGGATGGGAAAATTTTTAGCTTACTTCCTGAAGTGAGGACCAATGATATCTATTATCTACAACTTTAGTTATATTGATGACACGAATCAGAGTTATTTAACCTATTCTCTTTACAATCCTTCCATCCTAACTCGACTCGTAATTGATATTTCTGGGCAGATAAAGCAATCCACATGGGTACCTAATACCAATCAGTGGTTTATGTTTTTGACACAACCGAAAACGCAGTGCGAGGTTTATGCTTTTTGCGGGGCCTTCGTCAGCTGCGATCTGTTAAGAGCCTGATAGAGGAATGCTTGTAATGGAGGAAGATGGAATTACTGAAGATGGTTGCTGTAAAAGAAAGAGCAGAGTACACGGAAGATGTTTGATGAAAATACTATGAGAGTCTGTATTGCTATGGGAGTGCTTTGAGGGCTCCCAACCTCCTTACAATTTAATTCCTTACAATCAGATTCTTCAATGCCGTTCCTCTCCACTCACATTTCTCTTTATGCTTACAATTTCTCTCACTTGTAACTAACTCTCCAAATGATAAACTAACCTCACTGACTATGATATTCAAAATGACAGACTAGGGCACAGGTTTTAACTCCCAGCCTTGACCCCAATGCACCGTTTGAAGTCTACTAACTTAAACGGTGCGTTTAACAGTTATTAAACGCTGCAACTAAAACATAAAACGCACGCACCCATGCTTAATTCAAAACGCACGCACACTGCCCCCCATTCCACTTGAAACGCACGCACCCCTTCACGATTTCTCCTCCAACGCATGCACACCGACTCAGCCTTCAGGATCTCGCTACGCACCGTTTCCCTTTTTGTTTTATTCTTACGTCGTCGTTTCGAGTTAGGCACTTAACACTTAATCACTTCAGCTTCCACTTCTTACTTCCAGTTCGACGACCATCAGTTTCTCTACTCTAGGGTTCTTCGCTTCTTGTCCCAACGCCAGCCGCCGGTTCATGACACGATCAGATATCCCAGCCTTTTTGCAAGTGCTTGAAAGGGTTTGATTACAAATCGCCCAAGGACTGGAATTTGTCGGATTATTCTGGTGGTTGCGTGAGGAAAACCCCCTTACAGTGTGAGAATACCAGTCCTGCTAATGGGCAGAAGGACAAGTTCTTGACAATGCCCAACATGAATTTGCCTGTAGAAGCTCAATTTTATGGGGTTGGAACTGCAGCAGAATGTGAATCATCCTGTTTGAATAACTGCTCTTGCACTGCTTATTCTTATGACGCCAATAATTGTTCAATCTGGATTGGGGAGCTCTTCAATCTGAAGCAACTCACAGAAGATCAGATTGGTGCAAGAACTCTAAATCTCAGACTGCCAGCTTCAGAGTTTTCAAGCCACGAAAATAATAAGGGAATGGTTGTTGGTGCTGTTGTCGGTCCAGTTGCAGGGGTAGCACTTTTACTCGTCCATATTGTGTTTGTAATCCTTAGGCGAAGGAAGAGAGCTGTTGGAATAGCAGAATCAGTAGAGGGTTCGTTGATGGCATTTGAGTACAGGGACTTGCAAAACGCGACCAAAAATTTCTCGGACAAGTTAGGGGGAGGGGGTTTTGGTTCTGTTTTCAAAGGGACATTACCTGATTCAACAGCCATAGCAGTCAAGAAACTTGAAAGCATCAGCCAAGGAGAGAAGCAATTCCGCACAGAAGTCAGCACAATTGGGACAATCCAACATGTAAATCTGGTTCGGCTTCGTGGATTCTGCTCGGACGGTTCTAGAAAGTTGTTGGTGTATGATTACATGCCTAATGGCTCTTTAGAATCTCAACTTCTCCACGAAAAGAATCCCAATCTGGTTTTGGACTGGAAAACAAGATACCAGATTGCTCTGGGAACAGCGAGAGGGTTAGTTTATCTGCACGAGAAATGCAGAGAGTGCATCATACACTGTGACATAAAACCCGAAAATATTCTTCTAGATGCGGAGTTTTGTCCAAAAGTTGCAGACTTTGGCCTGGCAAAGCTTGTGGGGCGGGAGTTCAGCCGAGTCCTGACAACCATGAGAGGCACAAGAGGTTATCTTGCTCCGGAGTGGATTTCAGGGGTGGCCATTACGGCCAAGGCTGATGTTTACAGCTACGGAATGATGCTTTTCGAATATGTCTCAGGAAGGAGAAACTCTGAACCATCTGCAGATGGCAAAACTAGATTCTTCCCAACTTGGGCTGCAAGCATTATGAAAGAAGGGGGCGATGTCCTTAGCCTTTTAGATCCCAGGTTGGAGGAAAATGCTGATGTAGAAGAGCTCACAAGAGTTTGCAGAATTGCTTGTTGGTGCATCCAAGATGATGAAGCTAATAGGCCACCAATGAGTCAGGTAGTTCAAATTCTGGAGGGAGTTTCAGAAGTGAATCTGGCCCCAATTCCAAGATCTCTTCCAAGTGTTTGATGACAACCGGGAGAACATAATTTTCTTCACCGAGTCATCCTCGAACCAAAGTTCACACTTTACAGGCACGAAGCAACACCTCAAATTGTAGTTATTTCTACTTAACGATGCAGCCAAACACACTATTAGTGACATTTCGATTCAAGTACTCTCTACCCTAGTCACCTAGTCCATTTTCACAGACTTAACTTGTCCAGGACAAAGTTTACCCTTTTTTGGCTGGTAACATGGAGAAGAGGAGGGGAGATCGTATTATTTCTGTTAAGTAAAATACAAAGGATTGAATCATTTGATATTGAATCAACCAGGTCTCAGTAGCATCGACTTTTAGCAACATTTTGTTTATACAAGTGTATCCGCACGAGGCTACTCTGAGAGAAACTTGATGGAAATATGGTCTAGTTTCAATTGGGATGTACCTACATGATTAAAAAAACATTTCTTTAAGAGTAAGGCTACTCTGCTGCCTAGAGTAGCCCCCTCAAAGTTACCGTCCCTTCATTTTTTGGGTTTTTTTTTTTATCATTTTTTTCACATTTTTTTAATATTTTTTAATATTTTAAAAAAATAAAAAAATATATCAATATACTTAAAATCACTTTCTTAATCACTAAGTAAAATACAAAATAAAAAATTAGTAAGCGATCAAATGGAGCGGTACAAATGAGGCGGCAGAGTAGTCTTTTTCTTTATTTAATTACTAAGTAAAAAAACAGCTGTCGTCGGGACCCATGTTGAGACCTATTATTGAGAGAATAATTAGGGGTGTAAATACAAACTGGAAAACCGGTCCGGACCGGTTCGGTCCCGGAACCGGTTTTTAAAATCTAAAAACAGGCCGGTTCCGGGATTTTTTGGACCGGACCGAACCGGACCGGACCGGACCGGTTGATTAAAAAAAAAATTTATATATAAGTTTTATACAAAATATTTTATATATATTAAATATTAATATATATAAGTTTTATATATAATGTATAATTATAAATTTTTATGTGAAATTTTTATATAGAATATATATAATTATATATATTCATATATGAAATAATTTCTTGTTATAATTTATAAATTATTACATAAAATGTTAATATTAAATCACTAAAAATTTATAACTAATACTAATATATAACTTATAACTATACCAATAGTCTAATATTAATACTATTATATAGTTTAATATATTAACAAAAGTATAAAACAGTTTTTTTTAAATCAGTTTTTTTTTTTATAAACAAATTTTTAATGACAAATTGTGAAACTTACATTTTAAAAAAATCGAAAAACCGGACCAGACCGGACCGGAAACCGGTAAAACCGGAAGTATCGGTTTAGGAGGATAACCGGTGCGTAATCGGTTTTGAAAAATACAAAACCAGTACATACCGGTTCGGTCCTAGATTTTATCCAAAACCGGACCGAACCGGACCGGTTACACCCCTAAGAATAATGCTATACAACCTCCTTCACCTCTACATTTTTTAAAATAATAAGGATGCCTATTATTTTCCTTTGCTAATTGACACATTTTTTAAGATAATCTAGCGAATAGTTAATTAATGACCATTTTTTCAAAGCTTGGTGACAATCGGTCAGTTTCGAAGGTATATAATGTTTTACACATCCTTGGTTTCTTGAGAGATAGGCTACGCAGTCAGAATTTTAGATACTGACATGATGTTCAGGATTTATTATAAATAGAACCCACGATTCTTATCAACTATGTGGTTTAGCGTTCATATATACTTCTTGGGTGTTCCTAAAGAGGACGAATTTTCTCAGGTGATCTATTTGATTTAGATGTCTACATGCATAAAACTTGGACCACTGAAAACCATTCAACTACTTCAATTTTTTTAGATTGAGAAGACATTAAATTCTACGAGAAGTAGTAGGATGGTATAAAGAGTTCAAATTGTTGGTAGAAATTAATTATGGATTTGGAATAACTAAATCAATCATTAAATAACAAAAATAATTTTCTCTCACTTTATGTGAACTTTTTAGGAAGCAATTAAATAGAACACAGTACAAACTAAAGTCACAAACATAGAAACAAGCAATTTTTATGTGGAGGAAAAACCATGGGACCGTAATCCACCCAAATCTCTACTATTAACAAATAATGGATATACAATTGTTCTTTCTAGATAGAACTAGAGGCATGCAATCAATAATAATCTCAAGAAATACGTTCTTGGCAACCAAGCAGTGTGATTAGGAGAGACCTCACCAAAAAGTGTTTCTGTTCACAGCCCTCGACATTGGAAATACTACTCGAAGTCCGATCTCCATTGTTCAGATTGTAGAGCCTTGTTGTGAACGTGCCTACAAAGTTTCATGTCAATCGAACTACAGACGACTCTGATCAAAGCGTATGACTGAAGCTGGACGAGCTCCTCTATTTTGGCTACTGTCTTTTTTGCTCCTATAACACTCACATGTTTTTCTCCCCTCTCTCGTCTTCTAATAAGAGCAACAATTAGGTTCAAAACCTAATTAATATAGGTCTGAACCCTCTCTCCATGTGGGCTCCCACATGGGTCATCCTCCATATAGGAGGAAAGGAAAATGCTACTCTTCTTGCTAGGGGCTCCCGCTGAGATTTTTTATTTTATTTTATTTTATTTAGTGATTAAGAAAGTATTTTTTAATAATGTTGTGAATTTTTTATTTTTTTAAAAATATATTTAAAAGTGTTAAAAAATGCATGTAAGAAAAATACAAAATACATTAGTGGGAGCCCTAGTGGGAGCTCCCAATGGTAGTTGTAGAGCCACCATAGGAGGAAAACCCAACCCAACACAAATGGCATGGTGAAGTTCATTCGAGCTTGATTTATCAAAGACAATGAAGTTGTTGATGATGTAAAAATCGCACAACATGCCGGAATGAGAGTGAGAGTCATTCTTGGCCCACTGTGGTGACTTGGGCCTTGATCGATGTTATTTGGAGCCCTCGAAAGTGTTA
This sequence comes from Juglans cinerea, assembly GCA_961763995.1. NCBI lineage: Eukaryota > Viridiplantae > Streptophyta > Magnoliopsida > Fagales > Juglandaceae > Juglans > Juglans cinerea. The sequence goes on along the minus strand of CAUIVZ010000002.1, from coordinate 27,121,724 downwards.
TGATCCTGATGTACAGTGACGGTGCGTACATCCATGACAGATAAGTGTAGAGAAAATAAAGAGAGAAACATAAAGATTTACGTAGTTCAGCACTAGGCTTACGTCCACGGGGGTTTGGTGAGTGTTCACTATAATGTATTCGCTTACAATCACTCATGGTCCCTACATCTCACTGTACAAGGAGACCCACTTGTTAGAGAAGAAAATCTCACTGATGTGCTCCTTTCCCGAGAATAAAAAGAAGAGGAAGAAGACCAAGTCCCCTATTGTCGAAGGAAAAGATCATTTTTAAAGCCGTCTGGTCCCATTCCCTTTTTCCCATTTCCTCTAACAGCCCCCCATACCTCCTGACCGCCTGACAGCCCTCCAATCCTTTTGACCCCTGACACCCCCTGGAGCCCCTACCTCCTGACCCCCCTTACAACCCCATGCCTCCTGACCCTTTTTGTCTCCTCTTGTCCTCTAACTCCTAACCAGGTGGGCTGGTTCTAGTCTTTGGGCCCTAAGGTTTTATTCCTACACAGAAGCCCGCTATTTTTAAGGGTAACTTGCTTTAACAAAAGTCCTTGAGAATCTTTAGGATAAGATATGCAGCAAAGAGTCATCATTAACAAAATAATCCGCTTGGGTTAAGTAATAAATGCCTCAAGGGGAGAATTTAGCTGGGGAGTATTTGATCGCGTACGATGCGAATGTGAAGCTCAAATATGGCGGGAGATTGGCTCGACCGCGTACGGTGCGAGGCACGGAGCTTGGATGTTTGTTTGTAAAGCTTATGTTCGTTTGGTACCTTCATTTCTGATTTTTTGTTAGTGTTATGCAACCCACGCAAAGCGGTTAGGGGGCCCGTCGATCCCTTGGGTCCACTTTAGGCGGTTGCTGAGCCTATCGGCTCGTTCCCGAAGGTGACTCGCTGGTTGCAGTTATGCACCATGGTGAGTCTAGTGACTCGATTTGTAGCGCGAAGGTTGGCAAGTCGAGGGACTCGTGCTAGACTGGCTGTGAAGGGTAGGGGTGGGCAGCGGGGCCCCACCCCCACTGCCCCACCCCGCTTCCGCCCTGCCCCTGTGTGGCGGGGCGGACCACCCCGTTAGCCAGATGCGGGGGGCAGGGCCACCCGCCCGCATCTGGGTCTCTGTTCGGGGGCGGGGGCGGGATGGGGTGACCCCCGCCACGCCCCTCCCATATATATTTATTTTATATATATTTATATATATATATATATATATATAAAACCTACGCATGAAACGACGTTATTTCATGCGTATGTTTTTTTTTTTAACCCAGGCATGAAACGACGTCGTTTCATGCCTGGGTTAATAACGAAATCCTACCCCCCCGATTCCCTCTCTCGCTCACTTCTCGGTTCCTCCCACCCATGCTATAACTCGTCTCTCCCTCTCTCTGAGTTCCCGTCGCCGCACCCAGCCACCCATTTCGCCTCTCTGCATCGCCATCCCCTTCAACGTCGCCGTCGCACGACTCGCATTCGGTCCCTCTCTCTGCATCTCCGTCACCGAAGATCCGAAGGTAAGAAACTTTATCCCATTTTATTTTTTTTGTGATTTATATTTTTAATGGAGATTGGAGGAAGGATGAGGCTTATCGGAGATGGAGGATGGAATTTTTGTGAATTGTGTGCTGTGGAGCTTAGATTGTGCATGTGGATTGGTTTGAACTTTGAATGAGTCCGTGACTCCGTGAATTGTGTTTATTTTCTGTAATTATTATTTTTTGTTTGATTTATACTTTAAAGAGTGCCATATTATTTGTGTCTAAGACTCTAATTAATTCTGATTGGAACCCCTAAATTAATTTAGGGCTCCAATCCGAAACCCTAAATTAATTTAGGGGATTCAAAACCCCTGCATCGCGGCTGCCTCTCTGGCCTTTAGCCAAGGGACTAGGCTTGTGGTGCACGAAGGTTGGCAAGTCAAAGGGACTTGTATTCGACTGGCTGTGAAGGGGAAAGCTTGAGAGGCTTTGGCCCTAAGCCAATGCATCGAGACCATGCATTGCACGAAGGTCGGCGAGTCAAGTTACTCATGTCCGACTGGCTATAAAGGGCAGAGCTCTGGGGGCCCTGGCCCTTAGCCAATGCATCGTGGTCAGCCGAGGAATTGGGTGGTGCACGAAGGTCGGCAAGTCAAGAGACTTGTGTCCGACTGGTTGTGAAGGGGAAGGCTCGAGAGGCTTTGGCCCTTAGCCAATGTATAATGACCATGCATTGCACTAAGGTCGGCGAGTCAAGTGACCCGTGTCTGACTAGCTATGAAGGGGCAGAGCTCGAGAAGCCCTGGCACTTAGCCAATGCATCATGGCCAGCTGAGAAATTGAGCTTGTGGTGCACAAAGGCCAGCAAGTTAAAGGATTTGTGTCTGACTGGTTGTGAATGGGAAAGCCAGAGAGGCTTTGGTCCTTAGCTAATGCATCACGACCATGCATTGCATGAAGGTCGGAGAGTCAAGTGACTTGTGTCCGACTGACTGTGAAGGGGTAGAGCTCGGGAGGCCCTGGCCCTTAGTCAATGCATTATGGCCAGTCGAGGGACTGGGCTTGTGGGGTGAAGCACTTTGTTCGTGCTGAATTACTCTGTCGGAACGCGGTGAAGGTTGGAGATGTGTCACTGTTGAGGTTTGACAAAAATAGCTAGGATGTGCCCACTAGGAGAGCCACTGGGGGAGTCCGGGTGAGTCCGCTGGGTGAGTCCACTGCGAGAGTTCGCTGGCGGAGTCCGCTGGGGGAGTCCACTTGGGGAGCCTAGATGAGCCCGCTGGGAGAGTTTGCGGGGAGAGCTTGATGGGGATGTCTCGGTGAGCCTGCTGGGAGAGTCCAGGTGAGCCCGTTGGGGGAGTCTGCTGGGTGAGTCCAGGCGAGCCCACTTGGGAGCCTGAGTCTTGCCCGAGCACTGTAGGTGATTGGTCTAAATCGAGTCTTGCCGAGTCCTATGTAGGCGGGGTGTTGTCCAAGTGGTGAGTGGTTTGTTCGTGGGGGGTGGACAAATCCGAATTTGAACCGATTGGACTTTGGTCTCGATCACTACATCATGAAATGCTGAGTTGACGAATCGAGGAGGGTGGGCTCACCGAGTCCGAGGTGTGAGGAGTCCATGTATACGGTGTTTGGGCACATAGCGCTTACCGAGTGGTTATGAGTCCCTGCACATAGTGCGTGCCAAGCTATGATGTGTCTCTGGACGTTGTGATTTTTGGGTTGTGATGAGTCCATGTACGTAGTGCCTACCAAGCTGTGATGAGTCCATGCACGCAGTGCTTTCTGGGCTGTGATGAGTCCATGCACGCAGTGCTTACCAAGCTGTGATGAGTCCCTACATGTAGTGCTTTCCGAGCTGTGAGGAGTCCGTGCACGTGGTGCTTACCAAGTTTAGTGTCCGAGGGGAAGAGTCCAAAGTTGGTCAAGTGGCAGAGGAGCAACTGCCAAGTCCCATTTCGTTGAGAGGCTGTCGAGTGGCATTAAGTCATGGAGGAGGGGCTCGGTCATAGGGTTGCTAAGTCGTGGGGTGGCACCAAGCTGTGGAGTGGGGATCGGAGGTTCAGTTCCCGAGCTGGGCGAGAGGTGTCCGGGCGGTGGGAGTCTGGTCCGTGGGGGAGGGACTAGGTTGCCAAGCTCCCGAGTCTTGTGGCACCACCGGTCCGGGTCCTGAAGAGGCGAGGATGAGTCGAGTGGCAGAGGGGGAGTTGTCGAGTTCCATTCCATTGAGGAGCTGTCGAGTGGTGTCAGGTCATGAAGGAGGGGCTTAGTCGCCAAACTCCTGAGCTATGTGGCACCAAGGAGTTGTTGAGTTCTATTCCGTTGAGGAGCTGCCGAGTGGTGTCAGGTCATGGAGGAGGGGCTCGATTGCCAAACTTCTGAGCCGTGTGGCACCAAGGAGCTGTTGAGTTCCATTCCGTTGAGGAGCTACCGAGTGGTGGGTGAGTGGTACCCGTGCCGATGTTTCCCGAGCTGGTGGTTCCAGAATTGATGCATGGCTTCCGGGCAGATGGGTCTTCGTGCTAGTGAGCGACTGCCGAGGAGGTGACCACTATGGCCGTGGCAAACAATGCTCGCGGCCTTTGTGGCGGTTGACCGTTCACCGTGCGGTCGTCCTTTGGCCTGGGTCCGAGACCATCTCTAGTGCACAGGGTCATGCTTTAGCAGGGATGCTTGCGCGTAGCCACCACAGGAGGTGGCCCCTCAGGCAGAAGCGAAGGTGATCAGCTTACCACCTGGTGGTCGTTGTTATTTCCATCGTGCCATGGGGGTCTTGGGCTGTGAGGCCTTTAGACGATGCAAGACCACAGATTTGTAGTCCTTTCGTCGGAGCTACCTCCCCGGGGGGATCTACCGATGACTCACCGATGGAGACAGACGACACTAGCGAACCACATGGTGGACACGGGGCTCACTTTTCACTACCCCCGTGACGGGGGCCGTGGCTGTGGTGACATGGGGTGCACTATTCACTACCTCGTGACAGGGGTCGTGGTTGTGGTGACCGCCAGCAAGTCAACTAGGCTTGCGGCGGGGAGCCGCGAGCTTTGGATGCACCTTGCTGTGGACCGGGCACTGCTAGTGCACAGCGTTTGTGCATGCTTGCATGGCACTGTGCACATGAGGTGCAGTGCTTGTGTGTTATTGTGCACTTAAGTGCTCAATGTTCGCCTTCTAGCGTCCGGGCAGTGTGACTTTTATGTGATTGGTCCTTACCGTGCGCTTACTTTTTGCATAGTTCATTATAATGAACTGGGTGCAGTGGTGAGGAGCTCGGTGCCTCACCTGGGCTAGAAAAGATTTACTCACCCATTTTCTGTAGCAACATTTTTTGTAAATGTAAAAATATAAAAAGCTAAGAATACTCATCTGGGAGGATGTCATCTGCTCGTCGGGTAATTATTCAGCATGCCGAAAAATTGTCCTTCTCCCACCTCTAGCGAAAAGAGGACATCAGATCCCACTGAAGGTGCCAATATTGATGCTATAAAAATCGCACAACATGCTGGAAGAAGAGAAAGAGTATTTCTCGGCCCATTGTGGCGACTTGGGCCTTGATCGGTGTTGTTTGGAGCTCCTGACAATGTTCTAGTGTGGCTGTATGGTGACGGTGTGTACATCCATGGTAGATAAGTGTAGAGAAAATAAAGAGAGAGACAAAGATTTATGTAGTTTGGCACTAGGCTTACATCCACAGGGGTTTGGTGTGCATTCACTATAATATATTTGTTTACAATCACTCATGGTCCCTCACATCTCACTGTATAAGGAAAGCTGAAGATCCACTTGTTGGAAAAGAAAATCTCATTGGTGCGCTCATTTTCCAGGAAGAAGAAGAGGAAGAAGGCCAAATCCCAAGAAGATCCCTTTTAAAGCCATCTGGTCCCCTCCCCTTTTTCCCATTTCCTTTGATTGCCCCCATACCTCCTGCCCCCTACCTCTTGACCCCTGATAGCTTCATACTTCCTGACCCTTTTTGCCTCCTCATGTCCTCTATCTCCTAACCAGGTGGGCTGAGCTGTCTTTGGGCTTTGAGGTTTTATCCCTCCACATAAGTGATTTCGCTTCTCAAGCAGCTTTACTCCATAGTGATAATCACGTGAATTGTAAAACACGTACGACAGCATATAATATGAACTAAGCTTGCTTTTGATGACCAATGATGGGCCTACTATATCATAAATTTTTTGAACGTAATGATATTTAACAATAATTCCAATATAGCAATTAAAAATAAATATCATCATTATTTGTTTTGAAATGAGATATTTTAATATTCGTTAGATTACACTTAATAATCAGATCATTAAAATAAACAGAGAGCCCTATCTAAAAGTTGGGTAGAAATAGAATTCTTTCATCAAGTTTTACACAGTCAAAATTGACACTGTTTTTTCAAGCATGTAAAAGTTACAATATACACCATCCATCATGATCTGACCGGTAAAATTATACCACATCATGTACTTTTACATTTTTTTTTTATGAATCTTACAACGAAATTCATTAATAAGTCCATGATAATTAGATGTCACAACGCATGTGTCAATCCCTTGGCCATGTTAGGCAGACTGGTGAGTAGGACTGTTCACTCGAACCGACCCAACCTGAGAATACACATTTTCGACCCGACCCAAAAATGCAATGTTCCGAACACAAAATTCTGAACCAGACATGTTATCCGATTTTCTGACCCTAAAATATTTTAGAAAGAAGCGGGTATTAACCGATTCCAATTTCAAGTTAGCTGTGAAGAAAAAATTCCCTCTGTCGTTATTTATTTTCCAAGTTAACTCTGAAGCCCTTTTCACTCTCATGTCTCTGATGAATTGCGTGCCCCTCCGGCCAGTCCCATCCTCATCACTGAAGCTCTTTTTCTCTTTCATGTTCTTCGATGCTTGCCTCTCTGGCCAGTCCCATCGGCCGTTGCAAATTTTGGTAAGCAGTACCTCTTCTACGTACGCACGTTTTCGATATGCCTGCAAGCATGCATCACTATCATTTAATCCCGCGGTTTGGAGCGAGACACGGAATAAAAACGAAAAGGTGATATATGTGTGGAGTAGCAGATAAAAACAGTCCTCGACCAAACCAAAAGCATTGAAGTTTGGGTAAAGATTGCAGTGATGGGTCTGTCACGATACTATTGCCACTGGATAACCGTGCAATCAGGATGATAGCCAAATTACAGTTAGTGTGAAGGAGATTGAAATTTGAATCCTCAGGCTCGATGCCAAATTAAAAAAAAGAGCAGTGGCTAAAGTGTCCCAAACAGGTAAAATTTTTTATTTCTTTTATTTTATGTATTTTTTTACTCATTATAAACATTTATAAAAAAAAATAAAAAATTCACAATATCATTAAAAAATACTTCCTTAATTATTAAGTAAAAATAAAATAAAATTTCAAAACACATCTTCGAGACACATTTTCATGTCGCTAAAAACAATAATGAACAGTAAATTTCGTTTTACGTTTTCTTCTTCTCTTTGCACGTCCATCTCTACTTCCTCACAGCAAATTTGCAGCTACAAAATCACTACAAAATGGCCACAAAATCACAACACAAGATGTACAAAAATGACAATAAAATAAGAACAGGCTATTATTTTTTACGTTTTCTTCTTCTCCCTTTACTTCCTCACAGCAAAATTTAGCAAAATCGTAGCCACAAAATCGCCACAGAAATCACAAAATCATCACACAAGATGTACAAAAATACGATTTTATTTGATCCGTTAGATTTATTTTATAATAAAAATAATTTTATAATTTGATAAACCACATAAACTTAGTTAATTTATAAGATTATTTTTATGTTATACGTTTATGGTTAGAATACTTTTGGTATCTAAAACATTACTCAACAAGATCACAGTGACCTTATCTTGTAACCGAACACCCATACCTTCATGCAGGCTGCTGGCATTGATGAAGAAGAGCATCTCTGTGTATATGATATATACAGTGTCAGAAGAAGTTTTGCTCAGTTGACGCCTCTGCTTCCTACTTCCTTTCCCCCTTGGAGGTTAAAAAGTAGAAAGATGGGAAAACAAAACTGTGAAATTTAAAGATAAAGGTAGTCCTACGCAGTCAACGAGAGTAACATACAAGTAATAAACCCTACCCTGCCCAGCCCATATATCTACCAATGTCAGAAAAAGGTAAATGAATTAAGATGTACGTATTCATTTATTCAATGATAAATTATCTCCTTTTAGCTTAAAAGTGGCTATTAACAATAATAAAAAGAACAAATCTATACAATCTCCACACACTACACATTTTTTAATTTTTATTATTTGTTTCTTTCATCAAATCTTTAATATTTGAATAATGAATAGAAAAATAAAGTTATTTTAAAAAGAATAAATTCAAAAACAAATATTAAAAAATATAAAGATTAAAAAAAAGGTGATGTGTGGAGGTTGGAAAGGTTATGTAGTATTACTCTAATAATAAACATTGTTACAATAATGAATAGTACTAAACAGTGTGAACAGTAATTAACAGTACTACAATATGTGCTACAGTAATAAACAGTACTAAATATTACTCGTGAACATTAATAAACAATGCTAAAGTAATGAACAGTTCTAAATAATAAAATAAATTATAGAATTTTGTTAAATATTTTAAAAGAGTAAAATCGTATAACTAATTAGAGTTTTTAATATAATTTAAATTTCATAATATTTTTAATTAACTAAAATCATTTTATCTACCATTATAATATTTTTAGAAATTTTAAAATAGAAGAGATTTACTTTAATAATGAAAAAATGTGAGAACAATATAGAAATTAAAGATTCTGTATTTTTTCAGTACTCCTTGGGTCATTGAGTATTGTGATTGAATTTTACACAATTCATATATTTTGTTAAGAAAATTATTGTTAAAATATTCAAAATCTTTTAATTTTCATATTACTCAAATTACTGTAACGCTTTGTTATCATTATGATGCTTGTTAAAATTTATTTTCTTGTTCCTGTGCATTAAATTATTAACTAATTAATTTTTTTAAAAAAAACATATTATTTTTACACATCATATTATTTTTTTGAACACATAATTTTTAATTAGACAAATGGGCAAACGTGCTTTGCACGTTATATACTACTAGTCTGTAAAAAAAGAGTTTTACTACATAACCTCCACCATACTTCGTACTCCATAATATTTTAAATTTTTAAATTTTTTAATATTTTTTTAAATTTGTTTTTAATTTATTCTTTTTTAAATTATTTCAAATTTTTTATTCATTATTTATATAATAAATATTTGATAAAAAAAAAATTAAAAAAAATTAAAAAAAATGTGGAGTATAAAATGTTGGGAAGTTGTAAAGATTTATTGGTAAAAAAAAATGGTAAAACTAGTATACCTTTTCATTTGCCCAAAAATTTCTGTCAATTGTCAAAGCTGGCCATCAAAACTTTAATATTTAAAAAAAAAAAAAAAATCCATGGACGACTACTTGCCATTTCCAACTTTTGCACTAAAACTCTGCAACTGTCACTAGTACTCACTTTCCGGTTCCCTCCGTATGTTTTGTTGGAGGAAAAGAAAAATTAAAAAAGTCACCCCATTTTCCTTTCCGAACAAACATCCCATAAATGAAGCAAAATATTTTATTAGACTTGAGTTTCCCATTTTTCCTTTCCGTTTTCTTACAGACAGTTAAGATCCACCTCAGTCGTCAACCCTGTTATGAAGAACAACTTTTCAAGGGAGAAAGCATATGCACAAACAGGATCTAATAATAGATCAGGTTCTTTCTTTGGAAATTCAAGGCATTTTGCAAGAGGAAAACTCTCAGCGTTCACCAAATCAGTAGCCATGTAGGGAAATAGCAAGTGCTAGATATCATTTGCATGGTTGCGCTCTCTTTGGTGCAGATACACGTTGGAGGATATAATATGGAAGAAGAGAAGTTGAATATTAGTGTGAAAGGTTGGTCTAAGAAGATGATGAAGTTCAGGTCGGAAAGAGCAGCTGGAATAATAATGGAGGCCAATGAAAGGAAAGATGATCAAGAGATTGCACTGGTGATTAATGCAGAAGGTGGGAATAGTAGTTTAGGCAAAACCATACGGTTTGTGTATATCAGAGCAGTTCGGGCATCGGGTAATTACCGACCTGAGCCGATTAAATCCGGAAGAGATTTGGCACTTTTCGATTCCAAACCGTGTTGAAACGGTTCGGGTATTTCTGATCGGGTCAGTCCGGAAATTCGGTTTGGACAGGGCAAGCGGCTTTTATGTACAGCCCTACAATGAGGCTTCAAATGTGGAGAGAAAATGAAGGTATGGAAGAAAATATGGTAGATGAATGTACCAAATAGAGTGTGTGCAAAAATGGACTCCCAACACTACAGAATTGCTGGTATGAGACATGCACTTGTTTATTGTCCATTTATCCAGGATTGCTGGTATAACCATTTGCAGTTCTTTCTTTATAAGGTTCTAATGGGGAATTGTATCATTGATAGTCCTTTTGGAGTATAGGCCATGGGCCTTCCATTGGTATCCTATCCCAACCAGAAATGTGGGACTTGAGCCGTGCCACCTACAATCGTCATGATACCCCATATGATATGATAAGGGTAGGTGGTGTATGGGATAGAAGAAATTGTTTATGATGACTTGGGGTATTGTAGTATAGGAGGAACCAGAAATTTTATGAAGATAATGTTCTTTCACCTGAGCAGGTTGTTGATCATGCATTATCATTACATCAGGAGTATAAAACTGTTGCAGAAGAACAGAACAAAGGGATGGAAGCTCGTTATTGTTGGCTGCCACCACCTGCAGGGGTTCTGAAATTGAATATAGATCGAGCTCTTTTCCATGATCAATGCAGATCAGGTGTGGGGATGATTTTAAGAGATGAACATGGAAGGTTCCTTTTCTCTGCTAGCAAACCAGAACATGAAGTGCAGGATCCTATAGAAATTGAACTTATTGCTATTCTGTGAGGTTTACAGATGTGCATTCCCTTGGGTATAGTTTTTTTTTTGAAACAAAGAACCTCGTATATTTCATTACTTAAAAGTGAAACTAGTACAATTTGACTCCTTTAAAACTTGTAAAAGAATACAATCTGGACAATCATCTATCCATATCTATTTTTGTACTATATCTAAAGCATTTTTTGCTAACAAATGAGCTATCACATTGCCTTCTCTTCTTATAAACTTCACCTTCCAAGCACTTCTTCCTTTAAACACTGTTTTTATATCCTCAATGATGTGGCATTTAGCAGACAGATCCTCATCTTCACTATTAACAACTTCTACTACAAGTTGAGCATCCCCTTCAAAGATGACTCTATTGAAGCCCAATTCATTGCATAAATCCACAGCATACCACAAGGCTATTGTTTCTGCCATGACAGAATCTGAAACTGGGGGTCTTTTGTAATAAGCACAAGCCAATACTTCTCCCTTTTCATTTCTTAAAACAACTCCCAGCCCCATATTTTGTTTATTGAGAGAGGCATCCCAATTTACCTTAATCCAGCCTCTTGAAAGTCTTCAATCACTGCTCTTGTTGTTCTGATCAATGAATCAGGTCCTCTGAACTTGTCTTAAAAAATAAAGGAATTCCTTCTGAGCCATAGTGACCTCATTAGAACAACCACTAGTTCTAGTTCCTCTATTTTCAATCTCCCCATCAGCTTCTCCCAAAAAACCAGAAAAATATCTTCATTAGCAGACCATTTTTGAATGACTCGAAGAGAAACTACCCAAACATCCCTAGCAGTAGGGCAATTCCATATAACATGCATTGCAGTTTCCTCTTCACACCCACATATTAGACAGGATGCATTTTCCATCACCTTCCTTCTCCATAGATTCTTTTTAGTAGCTAAGACATTGTTCCCCAACTTCCATAGGAAAGACTTGACCACACCTGGTACCCTCAAACCCCAAATATTCTTCCATAATAGAACTTTTTTCTGCTCCCTTGAAGTTTCCCCCTTCTGTGCTCCTTTCCTCTCTTGGTCCACATAATAGGCACTTCTTACAATAAAATGACCCTTATTAGAATGCCCCCATATCAACTTATCCTCTGAACCAGACTTACTTAAAGCGATACTGCAGATTTGTTCAGCCTCTTCCTTCATAAAGATTCCCTTCACCAACTCCTCATTCCATTCTTTTCCACCTTGATCCAACAAATCACATACCCTTGCATTTTTGTCCAAAATTCTGACAGGAGATTGGAGATTGGACTTTAGAGGATTGGAGCCCAAGTTTGCATCTAACAGATGCTTGGACTTAAAATACTTCTCTCTAAAAATTACTGCAGCTAGAGAGTTTGGGTTTTGTAGAAATCTCCAAGCCTGTTTGGCTAGTAAGACTGAGTTAAAACTATCAAGATCTCTAAAACTCATTCCTCCTTTCAACTTCTGAGTCCCCAATCTTTCCCAACTTTGCCACTGAATTTTCTTCTCCCCCTTTGCATTGCTCAACCAGAACCTCGAGAACATGGTAGTAATCTCAGAACATAGATTCTTTGGAAGCTTAAACACACTCATTGTGTATGTGGGTACTGCTTGCAGGACAGCTTTTATCAATATCTCCTTTCCTGCCATAGATAAAATATTTTTCCAGCAGCTTATCTTTTGCCAAATCTTATATTTGATGCACTTGAAAGTATTATATCTTGATCTTCCCACCACTGTTGGAAGACCTAAGTATCTCTCATAACATCCACATGCCACCGAGCCTCCATCCCTCAAAATAAGCTCCCTATCCTGAACTTTGGTATTTGAACTAAAGAAAATAGAAGTTTTTTCTTTATTCAAAAACTGACCCGAGGCTTTTTCATAGACCTTTAACAAGTCCATACGCTTCTTCCATTCCTCGCACTTGGCCCTACCAAACAAGACACAATCATCTGTAAAAAATAGGTGATTTATCCTAGTACCCCCTCTAGCCATAGTTACCCCTTTTGTTAGGCCCCTTGCATTTAAAAAATTGAGTAGAGCACTTAAGCCTTCTGCACAAATAATAAAAAGGTAAGGGGAGATAGGGTCCCCTTGCCTTAGTCCCCTTGTTGGCTTGAGTTTTCTACCAGGTCTCCCATTTATTAGAACTGAATAAGTCACTGTAGAAACACAGCTCATAATCAGTCTTATCCATTTCTCACAAAAACCCAACTGTTTCATCATAGCCTCCAGGAAGCACCACTCAATTCTGTCATAGGCTTTGGACATGTCCAATTTGATGGTCATTGACCTAGTCTTGCCCTTCTGCCTTGTCTTCATAGCATGAAGAGCCTCATAAGCAACCATTATGTTGTCAGAGATCATTCTCCCTAGGGATAAAAGCACTCTGAGTAGGGGAGATGACCACTGCCAAAACCTTCTTTAATCTTTAGAGGCAATCTTATACACCATATTACATAGGCTAATAGGTCTATATTCACTCACCACAGTAGGGTTCTTGACTTTAGGAATAAGTGTTATGTGTGTATAATTCATTAGTTCATCAAAGGGACCACCATTCAGAAAAGACAAGACAGCATCACAAACATTTTCCCTCACCACCTACCAATGATTTTGAAAAAAGCATGCACCTAGACCATCAGGTCTAGGAAAGATGCTCATTCATCTCCTCAATCACTCTAGGCTCCACCACTTTTAGACAGTCTTTAAGAACTTCCTAAGTTGGGCAGGTCGAAAAAAATAGCTTCTTAAAATACTCATTGAAAGCCTCCTCTATTTCATCTTTATTAGTCACCAAAATTCCTTGTTCATTAAAAACTTGAGTGATCATATTCTTCCTCTTCCTCTGACTAGCACATGCATGAAAAACTTTCGTGTTCCTATCTCCATGCTTGTACCAGTTTCTTTTTGCTCTCTGTTTCCACTTCAAGTCCTCTTGATCAAGCAAGCTTTCCAGCTCCTTTTGGACCTCTCTAATCTCCTATATATTATGCCTTCCTTCTTTCTGCAAATTCTTCAGCAACTCAGTTTTAGTAGTAATTTCATGAGTTTTGTTTCTTTTTAAAGCACTGCTCCACCTCCTCAAACCGTCAGTGCAGCTTCTAATTGACCCTTTTAGCTTCTCAAAAGATCCCCTTCCCCTAGTTGATTGATGCGACCCTACTTTAACAACCCTCTCACAGTTAATTTCAGAAGCCCACCAAGCCTCATATTTAAAACATCTACTGCCCTTGAAATATGAGTTATTTGTTTGGGAAAAACTCAGTAAAACAGGTGATCAGAACTTCTAGCCACTAGAACCTCCACACTAAGTTCCCTTTTTGCTTCAATTCAAGCCTTGTTTGCAACCACCCTATCCAGCCTCTCCTTAGTGAAAGTATCATCCCCATGTCTATTACTCCAGGTAAACTTATCCCCTTTCCAACCTAGATCAGATAAACCTCCCATTTCCAAAGCATTCCTAAAATTATTCATGAAGTTTTCCCCCCTAGGCCTGCCCCCTTCCTTTTCATCATTCGTAAGTATCTCATTAAAATCCCTAAGAACACACCAACCTATATTATTCCCAGGTTTTATGGAAGATAACAACTGCCACGCCTCTTGTCTTTTGCTTGTCTCGGGATGTCCATAAAAACCTGTCAAAAGCCATTGTTGTCTCCCTTTATTATCACAGATCCATGCACTGATATGCCTCTGAGTAAAATTTAGAATATCAACCAAACCTTCCTCTTTCCAAAACAATACTAGGCCACCTCCTCTTCCATTTAAATCCACCCTAAAACATCCTTCCATTCTCAACCTTCTTCTAATACCTTCCAACCTTCGAAGCTGCAACTTTGTCTCCATCACAAAAATCATATATGGCATCTTCTCTTCTACAAAACAGCAGAGGTCTTGGACTGTCCGAGGGTTGCCAAGCCCTCGGCAATTCCAACTTAAGATTTTCTGTAGAGTTTCCTTCACTTTTTATTTTCTGTAGAGTTACCTCCTTATCAACCATCCTAACATCCTCACAAGGACTTTTTTTGTTTGATAATTTTATTGACAGGACCTCTTTATTCTCCACATTTCGAGCCCTTCTCTTCCATATCTTCCTGTTTTTTACCAGGTCCCTTAAAACCTCGTCACCCTCTTGGTAAACAAGTTTCTCATTAAGACCCTCATACTCTACTCTATCCATCCTTTCAAACTCATCTCCATGCTGAACAGACCCCTTTACTCCCCCTGGCTCTCCCCCTATCTCCACATTCTCCACCACCCCTTAATACCCCGCTCTTTCTTTCTTACGTACGCTCATTTTTTCTGATGTAAGCAAATTCCGATGGCAGAAATTATGTGATTGCCTGCACCTTCTATCTAGCAACTACAAGCCTCGTCATGCGTGCTGAACCCCGATGGCCTGTTTTCAAAGATATTATGTGATTTCTAAGGCACGCCCAGTGTTCTAAATGTGCTGAAAATATTTATAAGGAGTATTTCCAGTATTATTGAACTAAACTTGACTTTAAATAAGACAATTATAATATTTTTGAAGAGTTCCAAAAATATTATAATTGTCGGAAATCAACTATTTAAGGTATTATAAGATTTAAATTATATTGAAAGTTTTAATTAATTAAATGGTTTTATTCTTTTAAAGATATTAAATAAGACTTCATCATTTTATTAATAATGAAGGAATATTATTTTATAACCTAAAGTTTAGTTAAATAATATTCTACCTTTATGCCTCTCAGTGCTTTTAATTAAGTTAATGTTTACGTATTTTAATCAATGTTTTAATCCTCCACCGTTAGATCGTTTTGAGGATCCCAAGATGAAGAGATCATGATTAAAATCCAGACCCCCTCTTCCTTATCCCTCACTTTTCCCTCCCCTCTCTCTCTCTCTCCTCCCTCTCCCTCATGCGTACAACGTACGCCTCCCCCTCTCTCGCCCGATTCTTCCATGGCCTAGCTTGACACTGCCGCACACGGCCTGGCCTCACCTACACCACCACCGGCGTCCCCTCACGCCAGCGAGCAAGCCAGCTACCTCTAACTGCCCCCACGCGCAGCCTCTCTCCCTCCTCTCAGTAAGTTAGCTGAAATGAATTTTTACCCATTCCTCCTCCTTGCACCATCGTACGCGGCCACTCCTAGCCACCAAGCATTGCCATAAGCTTCCCTTTCTCTCCGCCTTCCTCCTCCACTTGACCCGAGGCCCATAGCCTCTTCCTCAGCCGCACGGAGCCCCTTAGATGCACGGGTTCTCCATACCCATGGTGGAGCTCCACCTCCCACGGTCACTGCACCACCACCAAGAGCTTCCCCTTTCACCGGTGACCTCCCCTGGCCACCGTGACTCCTCCCGAGGTCCTCCAAGCCAGCCAAGCTCTCCCTCCGATTTCCCCTATTGGAGACCCATGACCTTAGCTCCTCCACTAGCAACCGTGTCTCTAATGAGTGCCACCTCGGCACCACCATGAGACCACCACTCTAGGACCATGACCTGACCCTCCTATGCCTAGGCCCGCACCTCTAGCCACCTCCAATGGCCTAGACAGCCACTGTACACAGCTAGATACGCCGTGTATCACCCCTTGCCGCCACCATGAGCCCTTCCAAGACCACACCTAGCTATTCAAACGCCTAAACAGCCACTGTACGTGGGTTAGTTGCCACGTACGACCTTTCCGGTATCATCAACTGTGACGGTTAGCGAGCAACGCATGGGTTATCCCGTCGATAGTATAACCCTCTATCCCTCGATATTTATGTTATTAGTTAATAGGTTGTGGATTGTGTTTTTAGTATTTGTGGAGTTGCTGTGTAGTATGGAGATGTGATGTGCTGTGTATGTGAAGTGTTGGGCGTATCTGTGTAGTGGGCTGTGTAGTGTTGTGGAGTATGTGTTGTAATGGTGACGTGGCTTTGTGTGGAACGGGAAGAGTGCACGTAGAGTGTACTCTATGTGGCGTAGCGTGTGAGAAGGGAGTATGCGTGGAGTGTACTCCATGAGGTGCAGCGACACACTGTGTGGCGTGTAGCAGAGATAAAGATTGTTGTGTGGTTGATGGGCGTAAAGTGTGGTGAATAGTGTTGGGAACTGTGGAACAGTGTCCCGAAGTAGTTATGGTGTAGCCTATAATCTAAGGTGACGGGTGTCACCGTGAAGTTGACTCATGGCTGGGAGTATGGGTGAAGTAGAAAAACAAGTATCAGAGTGCACAACGGAAGCATGACTGGGGAATGTCATGAAATGTCATGGTTACTGGCAGTCGTGCTTATGATGGGCGAGGAGTTACTGTAGGAATGGTGTAACGGGAACGTGACGAGATTTCACGATGTGACAAGAGTATGTGAGGGACCGTACTCAGATAAGTTAGGAGTTGACATAGCAGGATGTCGGGTGACGTGACAAGGTCACGATGTAGCTTGGGAGTAGTCTCGAGCTATATGACGTGATGTAAGGCGTGGTTGTGAATGGAGTCTTGTCATGTTAAGTGTTAGGATGAACTGTCAAAAGAGACGGGTAGCATGAAGAGTCATGCTAGTCGGGTTAAGAAAATGTTGGTATTGGAGTATGGTGTTTTTTTATACAAGCAGGTGATCAATGTGTTATATGTTGATCTTAGGTGATAAGGGGTAAGGTACATGTGTAATCTGGTGAGACACATGTGCCGAACGGATTCACCATATGTAATGGGTAATCTGTCCTAAGCATGGTTACACGGTGCTTAAGCCTCAGAGTTGGCTTAGAGTCGTGTGGCATGTATGGATGAGAATAAGGATTAGTGTGAGTTAAGGTGCATGGAGGTAGTGATGGGTGTATTATCTAGGATTGGGATGCGTGACTCCGTCGATCGGAATCATGCATCGGAATGTGGTTAGTAGGAAGAGTAAGACGGAAGTCTTAGTGTCTTAATCCTAAGGTGAATTATGGGTTCACCTTAGTGAATGAGCACTCGAAGTAGAACGTCGAGTTTGGAAGATGTAGTGACTGTAAGTGGTCCTCGAAGGTTTTAGCATAGTAAAGGACACGTAAGAGCATGAGATAGAAGGAAAGTGTTCCAAGTGAAGTGTAGCTTTATTTCTAGTTTAAGTTGCTTATGGATTAGATAGAGAATGATGCCAAGGTTATGTGTATGCATGTTGGTTGTCATCTGACACGCACATGAATGAACTGCATGATATGAAAGTAGCATGGAGTTTAGGTAAGTGTTACGTTCATACTCTTCTAGAGTTTTCTAAAATACTAGAAATGAAAAGGAAACACTTTCTCTTTACGATGCATTACTAAAAGACGTTTTACGAAAAACATGCTAAGTGTTCAAAGATATAAGTATGTACGGCCTCCTTGGCAGCCCCTTTTTACGCACCCAAAGTATTAATTGTACTCATGTAAATAGATGATTATACGTTGTATCTATTGTATGTATTTTCCAAGAAAAGAAAAGATATGTCGAGGCTTGTCCCTTGAGCTTTAAATTGATGCTTTGACCGACGCGAAGAAAGTGTTTTAAAATGGTCCCTATGAACTGACGTTAAAATGTCCCTATGAACTGATGCTTTTATGGATGCCATGAAAGACGATGTTTAAGCTCATGCTTTTAAATGACGTTTTCCATGAACAAACTGATAAATGAAAAGGACTGAATGAAAGGAAAATACTGAAATGAAAGAAATGACTGAATTGAAATGAAAGGACTGAACATTTAATGTATGAAAATACATAACGGCCGCATGAATGAATGAAAATGGTACCAATTTATGGGCAGATTGCAATGCAGGGTAAGTAGTACTGGTAGTGCATCCAGTGCTGCCCCCCATGAAAGGGATTCCCATCCCGTGGCCACGGGCGGAGTTCGGGTCCAAGGAAGACTACTAACCCCAACACAAGGGGTGTAACATTGTGTACCGGCCAATGAAAGTGATAAGAAAAAATGTATGGATGCATGTATGCATGTACGTATAGTATATATGGAATGATGAATGCATGAATGAAAACCTATGTTATTATATTTTAACTGTATGAAGTAATGTTTACGAGTCATTGACTCATTTTAATTTTTATGCATGCCCCTCCCCCCACAGGAACTGAATGAAGTACGCGTAAGGACGGACACGGCCCAAGGGAAAGAGCACGGAAGTCTAGGCATGAGTGTTTAAATGTATAAGAGGTCTTTTTATTATTACAAATTAATGTTCTCTGCTGTAAAACTCTTTTATTCGCAGAGCACATTTTATTTTATAACGTAGAGTCTTGCACCCTGGGTATGGAAGCAAAAAGTTTTAAATCGAATGGTAATTCTCGTCATCCTTTCTAAAATCATTTTATAAAAAGTCCCACCACAAAGACGGGCGCTACAGCCTGCCACCTGGGTTGTTGCCTCCATTCCTACCTCCTTACCCCCCACAAGACTAAACACTCTCTCTTCCTCCACCTCGGTTCTCCATGACCCCCGCTTCTAGTTTCCCCATTAGACCTTGAGCCTCCCTTCTTCTTCCCCACTAAACTCACTCTTATCCAGGCCCTAAATTGCTCATCTCTCCCACTACTCCCATCCCTCAACTCTTTATTCTTTGGGCAGCCATTAGACTCATGAATAATTCTACATCAGGAAAAACACAGAAAAGGTAATTTCTCATACCTGAAGGGAACCATATGCTCCTGCCTTGAGCTGAAATTGTTCTACCTCTCACCAAAGGCCTACTTAAATCCATATCGATTTGAACCCTTAGGTAACTTCCCCAACCACTTCCATCTCCATGTACATCAACATCCTCCACCTTCCCAACTGTGTTCCCCACCTGCTCACCTTTCTCCTTTGTCATCAAGGCTAACATCAAATTATACATGTGCACCCACAACTTCTCATGATCAAAACTCATCATTGATGGAGGAGTAAAACCATCGAACATTTTGAGTACCATTATCTGGTTATCAAACAACCATGGTTTCCCACCCCACACCTTTTGTTTATCTGCATGGTTAGCAAATATGATGACATACACATTCATCCCCGCCTCTAGAAATTTTGCTGCCTTACTAAGTTTCCAAATCTTTGCCATCGTAGACTCCAGTATCCCAGACCTAATCTTCCTTTCTAACCACAACTTTCCCACCAAGCTTCTTTCTCCTTTGTTCCTTGTTCTTTATTTCCTCTGGAACAACATCATCTAAATCAACACAGAGTTTTTCATCCTCTGTTAGTCGAAGCTTTCCCTAATGAGCCTCCAAATTTTCCATTACCAAACCATCTTCCTCCTCGTTTAGCTGCCGCGTTCCACCCCGTTTCACCACGCACCTCCTCAGTCTGTCAGGTGCTGACAGAAAACTGCTCCCACTCACAAGTGTTTTCCACTAGAATTCCGTTAGAATCTCCTTGGGTGCTGTGACCCACTCCTCCTCTCTCTCTTTCCACTAATGGAAAGGAGAGAGAAGACTCGACACCTCCGATTTCTTCCCGTGGGTATAGTTGAGTTGCAAGTAGAGAGTGACTCACTTCTTATTTCCTTGTAACAAAATAAATAAATAAATATCATCATTATTTGTTTTAAAATGAGATATTTTAATATTCGTTAGATTACACTTAAATAATCAGATCATTAAAATAAACGGAGAGTCTTATCTAAAGGTAGAGTAGAATCTTTTCATCAAGTTTTACACAGTCAAAATTGACACACTGTTTTTTCAAGTGTATAAAAGTTACAATATACACCATCCATCATGATCTGACCGGTAAAATCATGCCACATCATGTATTTTTACATTTTTTTCTTTTAATCAAGCTTACAACGAAATTCATTAATAAGTCCATGATATATAATTAGATGTCACAATGTGTCAATCTAATATTTTATGGTGGCATGTTACAAAATGTATGTTAATCAGAAGATGAAAGGTATATTTTCCTGTTATCAATGTTTGGGCTTAGTTTATCATCCGTAAATCACTTAGCGATGCATGCGCATATCAAAGCAACGTGGAATGAACTTTCAAGGCCACATGATACTAGATTGAAGTGTCACATTTAAAAAAAAAACGAAGTGAGTGATATATATTAAGGGTAGTAAAAATACCTCGGAATCAAGCAGACTTTAGGTAAGTCAGGTTTCAAGTCAATGAAAAACAACAAAGAAAATGGTATCAGAATTTTCTCCGCAATGCACTCGTGGAGTGGGACTTTGACTAGTGTCAAACAATCTTTGCCTTACTGTTCCTACGAGTTTTATTTTTCCAGCCATCCGAGTTGACAATGATGGCTATCTGGAAGCAGTAAACGGTAGAAGTTGGAAGTGGCTAAAAATATGTATAGCTTCCATATTTTTCTTTTGATTTTTTCTTGGCAAGGAAAGAGGCCAATGGAAGCAACTCCTTAATTTGCACACAAAAATCCTTTTATGTTTGTTGACCGCACGTACGTATAGTCTCATGTGCATGTTGTAAATAAATTAAGATTCTCTACAATTTTTAATCTAAATACTTTCAACAGTTCGGGAGAGAGATAAATATAGTTTGTAGACCATTAAAAGACTCGTTTGGATATAGAGATGAGATAAAACTATTTCATCTTATTTGATCTAATTTTAATTAATAATCTCACTACTATTCACAAATTATCTCATCTCTTCTTATTATTCAAACGGGCGAATGACATGTTGTCATGGAGATCCAATTCTGCATAACATGGCTTAAAAGGTCTTGAGAGTCCTATTCATTATCATTGAGTTGTTTGTAGTTCTCTTTTTTAAATCTTATTTGAATTCAGAAATGAGATGAGACGAAACTTCTTCCCATCCAAACCGCTTGGTGAAGTTGAAATTTCTAGAGGTACTAAGTTGTGGACAGAAAATAAAGCAAAGCTGGTGGGCTATTTTGATGGGTGGATGAGATCGCAAGTCACATGGTCAAGAAAGAACCTTCCAACATACGATTCATGAATATCTCTCTGTAGCTTTGACTTTCTTTTCTTCAAGTCTGAAGTTTGGTTTGAACCCAAATCCCAATTTACGGCTCAAGTTTGATTGCCCCGCCCCCGATTACTTTTCCTTTTTTAACGAGTGTTTCCCATCTTTTTTTTCTAGCACGGCGTACACATATTGCTTTGTCCTTCTCATTTAGAACCGTAATTTACTCGTAAATCAAATTAGAAAAACTTGCGTCGACTCGAATTGGGCCTACCAATACTGCCATTTTGAAGGAGAAAACGACCTTTTTTTTAACTTGTGGGGTGGACAAAGTGATACCAACCACTAACAAATGTTCACATCTGAATCCTTGTTAGAGGCCATTTTTATATATAGAAAAATGGGCAGTGGGAAGGACTATCTCATATAATTAATCTATATACTAAGTCCATAAATTGATACATTTTTCCAAAGTTTCCTTCGTGTGAAATTTGAAAGCGTTTTCTCTTTGACTTTTCTTTCGCACAATGCTGGGCACGAGGATGACTCGACTCGACTCGACTCGGCTGCTCTTGTTCTTGTGGGGTCCTAATCTATTTTAAATTATCTAAATGCCCTTGTTATACGTTACTCAGCGTTATGTTATCTTGGTTATAAACTTTGGTTGCCGTTATGTATAAAGGTGGTATAGGAAGAGAGATACGTAATGGATGGGTTCACGTTCATGTATTACACAACCATGAAAACAAAGTAAACGAGCCTAAGGTCATAATGGTCAGTTCAAAAAGGTCGGTTGACTTTACAACTAACAAAGGGGAACGGCTGCAATTTACTTCCTGTGTTAAGCCCTGGTGTCCATTTGAGCAAAGCAAACTAACCCAACTTCTTCTTCTTCTCTCTTGGTAAAAGTTATTGGTTCCTTAAAATATCTAGCTTCTCTGGAAAGTTCTTTGCAACCATGGATGCGAAGAGAAATCCAGGGCTCATGTTTTCTCTACTGTTCCTCTCCTTATCTGTCAACAACCATCTCTCACTTGGAGCTGACACCATATCTTCAAACCAATCACTCTCTGGGGACCAAACCCTTGTCTCTGGTGGTGGGTCCTTCGTGCTGGGTTTCTTCACACCAGGTAACTCTTCGGGCTCGAAATACTATATAGGCATTTGGTATAGCAAAGTTAAAGTCTCTACCCAAACCATTGTTTGGGTGGCAAACAGAGACAAACCGGTCTCTGATAAAAGTTCTTCTGTATTAAGAATCTCAGATGGTAATTTGGTTCTCTTCAATGAATCCCAAATCCCAGTCTGGTCCACAAATTTGAACTCCACCACTTCAAGTGCTGTAGCAGCTGTTCTTCGAGATGAAGGAAATCTTGTTCTTAGAGATGGGTCTTCTAATTTATCAGAACCTTTATGGCAAAGTTTTGATCACCCAACTCATACATGGCTTCCTGGTGGTAAGATTGGATTGAACAAAATTACAAATGAAAACCAACGTCTCATATCATGGAAGAATTCAGAGGATCCTGCACCAGGACTCTTCTCTCTTGAGCTCGACGCAAACATCAGTTCATATATTATTCGCTGGAATAGATCCATCCAGTACTGGACTAGTGGACCTTGGGATGGGAAAATTTTTAGCTTAGTTCCTGAAATGAGGACCAATTATATCTACAACTTTAGTTATATTAACGACACGAATCAGAGTTATTTCACCTATTCTGTTTACAATCCTTCCATCCTATCTCGATTCGTAATGGATGTTTCTGGGCAGATAAAGCAATCCACATGGTTAAATAATACCAATGAGTGGTTTTTGTTTTGGACACAACCGAAAACGCAATGCGAGGTTTATGCTTTTTGCGGGGCCTTCGGCAGCTGCGATCAGATATCCCAGCCTTTTTGCAAGTGTTTGAAAGGGTTTGATTACAAATCGCCCAAGGACTGGAATTTGTCGGATTATTCGGGTGGTTGCGTGAGGAGAACCCCCTTACAGTGTGAGAATACCAGTCACGCTAATGGGCAGAAGGACAAGTTCTTGACAATGCCCAACATGAATTTGTCTGTACAAGCACAATTTTTTGGGGGGGTTGGAACTGCTGCAGAATGTGAATCATCCTGTTTGAATAACTGCTCTTGCACTGCTTATTCTTATGAAGCCAATAACTGTTCAATCTGGATTGGGGAGCTCTTCAATCTGAAGCAACTCACAGAAGATCAGATTGGTGCAAGAACTCTATATCTCAGACTGGCAGCTTCAGAGTTTTCAAGCCACGAAAATAATAAGGGAATGGTTGTTGGTGCTGTTGTGGGTTCAGTTGCAGGGGTAGCACTTTTACTCGGCCTTATTGTGTTTGTAATCCTTAGGCGAAGGAAGAGAGCTGTTGGAACAGCAAAATCAGTAGAGGGTTCGTTGATGGCATTTGAGTACAGGGACTTGCAAAACGCGACCAAAAATTTCTCGGACAAGTTAGGGGGAGGAGGTTTTGGTTCTGTTTTCAAAGGGACGTTACCTGATTCAACAGCCATAGCAGTCAAGAAACTTGAAAGCATCAGCCAAGGAGAGAAGCAATTCCGCACAGAAGTCAGCACAATTGGGACAATCCAACATGTAAATCTGGTTCGGCTTCGTGGATTCTGCTCGGACGGTTCTAGAAAGTTGTTGGTGTATGATTACATGCCGAATGGCTCTTTAGAATCTCAACTTTTCCACGAAAAGAATCCCAATCAGGTTTTGGACTGGAAAACAAGATACCAGATTGCTCTGGGAACAGCGAGAGGGTTAGTTTATCTGCACGAGAAATGCAGAGAGTGCATCATACACTGTGACATAAAACCCGAAAATATTCTTCTAGATGCGGAGTTTTGTCCAAAAGTTGCAGACTTTGGCCTGGCAAAGCTTGTGGGGCGGGAGTTCAGCCGAGTCCTGACAACCATGAGAGGCACAAGAGGTTATCTTGCTCCGGAGTGGATTTCAGGGGTGGCCATTACGGCCAAGGCTGATGTTTACAGCTACGGAATGATGCTTTTCGAATTTGTCTCAGGAAGGAGAAACTCTGAGCCATCTGCAGATGGCAAAACTAGATTCTTCCCAACTAGGGCTGCAAGCATTATGAAAGAAGGGGGCGATGTCCTTGGCCTTTTAGACCCCAGGTTGGAGGAAAATGCTGATGTAGAAGAGCTCACAAGAGTTTGCAGAATTGCTTGTTGGTGCATCCAAGATGATGAAGCTAATAGGCCACCAATGAGTCAGGTAGTTCAAATTCTGGAGGGAGTTTTAGAAGTGAATCTGGCCCCAATTCCAAGATCTCTTCAAGTGTTTGATGACAACCGGGAGAACATAATTTTCTTCACCGAGTCATCCTCGAACCAAAGTTCACAGGCACGAAGCAACACCTCAGCTGCTTCCTCCCAGTCGAAGAGTGACGGCCAGCAACAAGTTCGGAGACCCGAGGAGCAGTTGAGTGAGAACGTTTGAGCTATGTATATGGGTAAGAATTTTCATTTTATTATGTTTATTTAGAGATGTAAATAAGTCGACTTTGGTTTGGTTTGATTTCACAATTGAGATGAGATGAGATGAGATGAGATGTTTTGTTAAAAGTTGAATAAAATATTGTTACAATATAATTTTTAAAATTATTTTTATTTTGTAATTTGAAAATTTTAAAGTTTCAATCTCATGAGAACCTCTCGATCTCTGCAGCAACAACAGTTTCAGAAACCTTCTAGGCAATAAACACGTTCACTCCAATAGACTCAATTATGTTTATATCTTGAGTGTGATTTGGTGGAGATATATTTTTCAAGATATTCAACTTTGAATGTGGGGAAAAGTTTCTCCCAAATGCTCTTGGAAATGGAGTTCGGATAGTGAATTGAGAAGAGATGAGATGATATAAAAGTTAAAAATAAATAAAATATTCTTAGAATATTATTTTTATTTTAGGATTTAAAAAAATTAAATTGATTATTGTATTTCGTGTAAGGGTTCAAATAAATTATAATAATTAGATGAGATGAATTGAGAAGCATATTTGTTTTTATTTATTTTTTGATGCGGCTAAGTATGCAAAAGAAAAATTAATTTTCAGCTCTGTTCTTATATCTGCAACATCCATAGAATCCTCGACTAAAAATTTCTGCCTCCACCCATAATTCTAGGGACAGTTTTTTGACGATTTACTATGTTCTCTTATTCTCATTTATATATATATATATATATATATATATATAAACCTATGTCCCCTGGAGAATGGTAAAGGGGTGAACACACATTGTCGCTGCAGGGGAGAAAAAGCCTATCTTGTGTTTTGTGATATTTCCACATGCTGTTGGGCTTGAACGAGTGAAGCAATTACTCCCCAATTCTTGAAACAGAAAAGAAAGCCCCATATAATACAAATCATCCTCAGTGGTAAATCTGTCTATAATTGATCATTTATAATAAGTCAGTCAAGTTCATCCTGGTCATATTTTAAATGGATGCATCACCTTTATCAAAGATGAAACGGCATTTTTAAAGAGAAATGGTCACTATATCACCTTCACAAAAATCAAACTTAAAATGAAACCGCAGAGTTTACAGAAAGAAAAGGAAGATACATTGGATACAGTACAAGAACAATTACAACATAGATCTTACCAAGGATTTTTGTTTTTGATAGGTACATAGATCTCTACCAAGGATTTGTCAATAGTATCGTTTATTTACATCAAAATTCAGAAACGGATAACCCTACTATACCGAACTATAATGTGAAAATCAACAGCTGCATGATGTCATCTGGCTATACAAAATTGAATCGAACAAGGCTTCAGCTTTTCAACTACTTAAAAGTTTTACATTGCCAACAAAAACTAACATACAATGGTTAGGCCGCCCAAACAGTAGTATCTCATCTTTTTCCTATCCACTTTACAAATATATCCCCAGTGTAAGTAAACCCAATTCTGAAACAGTAATGGTAAGAAAAATGTCCTCATTGGAAGATATGGCATAAGAAAAAACCAACTTAACTTTTCCGGGAAAGAAAGAACTCATAATCTGGCTGCCGATTGAATGACATTACATTATTTTTGTAAACACACCCTCTGGAAAAAAGTAGTGCATTTTCCTCTAGTTTTTTGAGTCTTTCTTTAAGGATTTCAGAACCATTGAAAGGTGTTGATTCTTTCAAAGAAGTTTCAACTGGTATTTTTCGATTGAACCAGCATTCACCCTGAAAATAAAAGCTTGTCAGGCATATAAGACACCATTTACAAGCATAGCATTTTGTTGAAAGAAACAAAATAAGTGCCTCTACTAGTTGTGAAGACAAGCTCTAAAAAAATTTACGTTCTTCATGGGAGCGCAAAATATTTTTGTCAGATATGATCAACTGAGTGAAGCTACCAACTTCTATATACAAACGTTAAATGCTGACAACAAAAGAACCTAGATGAAAGAGGAAAATATGACAGACTTTAGAGCAGATACAGAATAAAAATGGCTCTCAGCACAATAAGCAAATACATACATATGCCAATTATGATGGCATACCAATTAATGAAGTTGGTTAGATTCGGATCCCAAATTTTGAATAGTCATAGTTAAAACAACTTCTTTCCGTTGTCACATGAACCCAACCATCAATAATCTTGATGCAGGACAAAAGCCCCAGCACCAAATTAGTTATGACAGCAGGCCCTAGTAGGGTGGGAAAGCCAGCAGGGCCATTATAGGCCAATAAAAGGTGCAATACATACTTCGATAATTCAATTTTGTTCTCAATACTTTTCCGTGTCCAGAACAAAGCTGCTGGTCCACTGAGCAGCATGACACATTCACTTCATTCTTTGGCAATGCAGTTCCTAGGCAATGAAAGTTTAAAGAAAGAGTGTTTCTGATTGAGATTTAGGAATTATTTATCAAGAAATCATCACTAGAAAGTGAAACAGTCACTTTCTTTTGCTGGAAATTTTGGGCATGACAAGACCATTGCCATGGTGTAAGATTGTTTCTATGGACCTTCACTATTATGCTATGTGGCCTAGGTTATTAGGTAATGAATGTTCCACTTGTCTGCTTGAAAATGGGAGGAAGCATACTGAGGAGTGTATAATCCATTGCTTATTGATCATGAGGCGATATGGGAGTTGCGTGCAAATGGAATTGCTGTAAATTTTGAGCATGATAAGACCATTGCCATGGTGTAAGATTGTTTCTATAGACCTTCACCAATATGCCATGTAGCCAAAGTTATTAGGCAATGAATTTTCTACTTGTCTGCTTACAAAAAGGGAGGAAGCCTAATGACTATAATCCATTACTTACTGCACATGGACCATGATATCCTGCGTAATTCCATTCCTATATAAGTTGATAACATTATAAATAGGGAAGAAACATAAACCAAATAAGGCAATGGAAAGAAAGACAAAAAACAGCCACAAAATTAGAAAAAAAAGAAGCAAAGCAATATTAATGCCAAAACTAACAGAAGGGCTAGCAGTCAGATTCATTCTTATAGTTCTGGTTATTTTGTCAATGACATTATTAACAAAAACCTTTGCTTCCTAGATTTAAAAAGAGTGAAATATTCCACCTGCATTCTGCATGACTAACATGCAAATCCCACCCTGGAAAAGTCAATCTTTTCACTCTCAAAGCACGAGAAAGTAATTTAAAGCTAGAAACTATATGTATATAAAATTTCCTTTTCCAGTTGCTTCATCTAAAAAATAATTTCACAGAGATCACAAACATCCATGTTTAAACCTATCCTACAAGTCAGGCAACTGTGTGGCTTCATGCAAAAATGAAACAGGCCACTAATTTTGATGCGAACAGAATGAATAAAATGTAATTAGCCTGGAAAAGCTTCCACATAGCCTTTAAAGTTCTCATTAGCTTTTTACTATGTCACATTATTGTACCCACCTCTCTTTGCATGGAACCAAGCCCATTGGCCATGTTCACTTATCGAGTACCCTTTTTTCAATTATCATGTAGTACCCTATCATGCCAATAAACATAAAATGAGCTGAAGAAAAATCAAATGCTTTCTCCTGTGACTCATAGTCAAGAATAAAAAAAACCCAGTAGAAGTTTGAGCATCAATCTTGTCAACTAGTTCTTTCTCCATAAATTCTAGTCAATAAACACTGTAAGAATCATCTTCACCAACACCTACTAACATAAAATCTTTCAAAGAATAAAAGCTGAATCCCAACAAAAAGGTTTTGGAGAAATCATCATATCTACTAGTTGATATAGTTTTTAATTATTCACACCAAATTCCCATCCCTTTCTATCATTTAAGTCATAAACCAAGAAAGTTAACCCAGTGGAACATTCTGGTATGTAAAATAAATGTCAATTCTTTACCTGTGCATTGTAGCTTTGCAATCCTAACACGGGGGAGACAATGCAGAATACATCTTTATTCAGAGAATCACTCCAAAGGAGTTTGTGGACCAGATGCCCAAGTGAATGGAAAGTCAAAAATGATGCACGGAAGTTCCCTTCTGGAATTCGATATATTGGATACCAGGCCACTGAAAACCTAAAAATCATTAAAGATTTGAAATAAGCAAAGATACTCTCCGAAGAAAAAAAAAACTGTATTTAAGATTAAAGAATTACTTTGGTTCTCACCAAGATGCAGGATGTAGTTCGTGCAGCTTCATAAGTTCTAGCTTTGATGGGTCACCATATATTTGATTATTAGAAGATCCAGTGTCAATGAGCTCTACAATTCTGCAATAATTATGAAATTTTCACTTAATGCAGAATTAACCCATGACAGCATCACGAATCTTCAGAATATATTCTTGCATAATTTCTGAAGTCAATAACTAGATTGCAGAAAAAGCCTCCTATAAGAGAACACACACATTGACTACTAATTTACACCAAAGGATTAAACAAGTAACATCATTTTCTTGCTGAGTGGCAGCTGCAAGAGCAATACAATATTTGATGTAGAAAAAGATAAAAGAGGAAAAAATACTGGCAATCACATACTTATCATAAAGAGGCTTTCGATTCTGTGGCTGCTCAGATTCGAAAAATTCAAATACGAGGTCGGTATCCAAGAAGGTAGGCAAACAATCTACACTCAAACTATCACTTTCATTGCATAGGGAAAACTTCGATGAACTGACAGGTTCCTCAACTGAGTCACAATTAGCCACTGGTTCTATACCGTCTTCCACATTCCACTGAACCTCAAAATTTTCTGGATATTGTCTGACAAACGATGTTGCGGGAAAAGATGAGTGAGATTCAAGTTCTCCTTTGCCCTCCATTTCAAGGTTGGCATGCTCTCTATTTTTAACAGAATGCTTGGGGGGATGAGGGAAGCCAAACAACTGGACGGCTGAAAGGAAAGGAACAAAATGAGCATGGAAGGACATAGAATCAATATCCAACCCCTTTAGATTCCGAGAATCTTCTGCCTTGACTTCCAACCCATAATTCCCCGGCTTCTCATACCAGTTCCAAACAGCACGTAGTGATATATTAGGTATCTGGTGCTTGCAGAGGAAACAATGGGACAGCTGATTATCTGTGCAAATAGCACATTTTTCATATACACATGAAGAAGTGATTACTGGAGCAGCAGAATGGACCAGCCTTTCAAATTCTGCAAGTGGATAGCCCATAACAAGGTGAATGACCTCCGATTCAAGTTGCATTTGGTAAGCTGCCTTAAAAGCTTCTGCAGATATATGTGAGCCTATTAAGAACTTGGGATTGAAGTTGGGTTTTTTATCATTTTTTTGGTGATCTTTAGCACTTACAGTTACAACTTCCTGACCATCTACTTTGGCACTGGAATTTTCTGCAATGCAGGATTCACCAGCAGAACTAGTTTGTTTCAGAAGCTTGGACGTCTTTGTACCAACGGGAATCCACTTCTTTACACTTGGGCTCTGTTTAGGTCCATTATGAAATTTCAAGTTTGGGCACATTTTTCTGTCTATAGGTGCACGAAAAGACCTACTTGACACACCTTCCATCCTTAAAGCCTTCATGCAATTGTGTGGCTGGAACCCATTTAGCTCACATTGACCTGGCATTATGAAATCTGTTGAGGGAGGTGCATTTTGCCTTATGAGAGGGGAAAATGCAGGAGATGAATTTAAACAGTAGGAACCATAACCTGCAGCGTACTGACTATTGTAACTGGCTCTTTGTGCAGAATTCCCATTTTCGTACTGAT
This sequence comes from Juglans cinerea, assembly GCA_961763995.1. NCBI lineage: Eukaryota > Viridiplantae > Streptophyta > Magnoliopsida > Fagales > Juglandaceae > Juglans > Juglans cinerea. The sequence goes on along the minus strand of CAUIVZ010000002.1, from coordinate 27,091,175 downwards.
ACATTTCATAACAAACTTGTGATGATTCTTTTTGAAAGAGAACTGACTTATCATGAAGCCTAAAGAAGTTGCCACCATAGCTTCCCAGTCCTTCCTTTCTACTGTAGTTGTTCTCATGATTGAATGAATTGTATGATTTTGATTTCCCACAGTCAATTTCCATGGTACTTGGTTGACTTAACTGTGAGACATGTTTATGAAATACCCTGTTCAACTTCTGCTGAGAAGCCCATTGTGGAGATTCGACCAATGGCGACATATTCGTATGCATTAATGACTCTTTGTTGACCATCATTTTAATTCCATGTGCAGATTTCTTGTAGCCTGGAGGTGAAATTAAGGGACTGGGTAACAGTCCTCTACTTGAAAATGAATTTCGCTTGACCCAAAGATTCTTCTCTAGCAGACAAACATCCCTCTCTACATAACAAAAATTTGATCTTCTTTTCCAGTTGGGTTGTGCACCCTTTGCATTGTTCTGATTCTTCTGCCGGACTAAGCAGCTATTTCCCCTCCCAACCTGGATAGGGAAATGACTGTTCATTTTGGGTACAACATTGCACTGAGATGTCAAATTGTTAGATTTAAAATCATTACTTGGAGTGATACCATGAACATTCCAGGCACTGTGACACAGTTCACAGATATTGGTATCTCCATGGTTGTCACCAATACAATTTTTGGCCTTACACGACATGGAATTCATTATCTCATAAGTATTGCATCGAGATAAATGTCTGGGAGACTGGTTCTCAAGATGCTCTGAAAAATAGTTGTTGCCTAGTTCTTCAGGCTCTTGCCTGCTGATTTTTGAGCCCTCACAGCGGTTGCTGGATTCACAATCATTATGATTCTGCATAGCATCTGGTAAGTAATTGTCGGTAAGATTAGAATTTCTGATATTGGAACATTGAGGGAGTTTCTTGCCATTGTGAGCATTCTGATTTTCACAAAATTCAGATGTACATGGTGGCAATTGAAGACTAACACCAGCAGATGGAGGATCCTTCTTCAAGTCTTCGTCATACTTAGATGAGGGATGAACCATCCCCTCCCTGGATAACTGAAAAGAACCGACTTCAGTGTCTAAATCACATTTTCTTAATCCTGTGCCATCAAGTGTTATATCAGTGGAACTTTTAGTTGACTTGCCTTTCTTTCTCTTCTTCTTCTTCTTCTTCTTAGAAATTGTAGCAACTATATCCACCACACTATTCATGGTGGCGGGGTTCTCATTTAAAGAACAAGAGGGGCCGTCATGACCGGGAAAATGCATGGCTCCATCAGATCTATACTTTTTTGTACACTTGACATTCTGTAAATCTATATGTCCCAGCTGCTCCAAAATCTCTGACATCTTTATTTCACCCAGAACAGAACCTTGTAGAGAGCATGAAGAGCCAGAACCACTGCCTCCCCTATACTTTTTTCTGCTCAATATGTTGAATTAATGCCCCTGAAAGAGCTACCTCCAGGACATTTATCCAGGCAAGAATTTTCAAGAAGCGTTGGTGACTAACTTCAGTATAGGTAACCTGAAGAAACAATTGTACTGGAAAGATAAAATGGAGAATAGCATTTGGTTCATACCAAAAGGAACATCAAGTCCAGCAAGAAAGACCAAATTGAAAGCGTGCAAGGAAGTAAACAGAAACTCCCAGTTTGTAAAATGAGCTGCACAATGTTTCTACAATATAATCTTTCGATGGTTAACAAATCATTCCTTTTATCAAATTTTCCTTTCTTTAATCATACAACATGCTATCCACTGATCCACATTAAAAAAGGGGAAGTAAAACTTCAACAAGAAGCATCCCATAGAGCGATCACGCATAACACATGCTCTCTCGCATGTATACTAGCCCATATCTCTCTCTGATTAAACCAAGACAATTTTTCACAACAAAAGAAATTTTGCTGACCTAATTTCACTCAAACCATAGAGTACCACACCACAATAACACACACCCACACACAAGCCTTTAACTCCCTTTTTACATATTCGTTTAACATTCGACAATTACGCAAAAAGAAAGAATAGAAAAAGAAGTACACAAATATGTGCCAATGTGAATGCCATGAATCTAAAATCAAAGAAATTAACGGTGCCAGAAGAAAGATCATTGCAGAAACTGAATTTAACTGAAAGAAACCCTACCACCCACATAGCATTGATTTTCAATGACATAAGTCTGAAGAAAATAAAAGAAAGTGTGGAGCCAAGAAACAAGAATAGTAGAAATCAAGTTACTATCAGCCTCATAGGGTACTAATAGATGAAAGAAATAATCAGCGGAAGTGAATGGAAACGAAAGATTGTGTAGAAAATACCTGAGGCAGAGAGAAAGAGAGAGATAGAGTGAGAGTGGAGAGCGCGCGCGCTGAAGAGGATATGAAAAGCGAGAAATAGTATCGTATTTGTAGATCCCAAGCCTTCCATTTCACTCTAAGCAAAATAAATAAATAAATTTATATTCTAAATTAAATTATGTGAGATAAATATTTTTAAATAAAATTATTCTATTTAATATACTTACACTTTATTTATATTTCTTAAAATAATTAATCAAAATTTATTTTTATTTTAATCAATCACTTTTCATTTAATAATCCTATCCCCAGTAAAAAAAAAAAAAAAATCCTATCCAAAAACTTATTGGACTTTCCTAAATTTTATTAAATAAATAGAAATGATATTTATAATTATAGAGTGTATAATTATTATATATTTTTTCAAAAAAATATACGTGACATTTATTCAACCGATGATTATATCTAACATTCTTCGTACCGTTATCTCCTGAGACTCTATCGGGGGAGTAAACGACAGCAACTAATTACACTAACTATCTACTGCATGAGTTATATCTGAATTGAACCCAATCTAACTTACTCCAACTGATTGCATTATGTGTTTCAAGCGGCATATCCTCCGAACTTCCTATTTACACTCTTGGGTTCAAAGATCGCTTCGATTGCTACTCAGAACTTGAGTTTTCTAATTGCGTGTAATTGACCTTTAAACCTAGAGCGTCCTTGAAGGAGACAAAGGAGGAATAAAAAATAGATAAATAATAAAGGTAAAAAAAAAAAAAAGATAGAAAAATTAAAAGGAAAAATAATATTAAAGTATTTTGATGATATTTTTTCGTCTCTTTATGTGATGAAACATCGAATGAGTGTCATATAAAAAAAATGATAAAAAAGATGGTGATTAAAGATTTATAAATTATATTTTATCTAATTAAATGAGCTATACACTTGAGTCTAACTACACCAAAGAAAAACAAATTGAGATCGAGTTTGGATAAAGGAGTCCATCTGAATCCTCAAGACAACTCACAAGAGATGGGTATGGATTCCTGAGGCCTATTCTGTGGTTGTTTCGGTGGACTCCCTTTATAGGAGCAGTACTGTTCATTTCATGTACAACAGCTGTAACCAGTAAAGTACCTGCTATATGTGTACACTATATTTAATATGGATTCATGTGTCAGAAGTGAAAATGATAGGAATTCCTGGTACTTACGATTCAGACAACGAAAAAAATGAGAAATGGACAACAATTTTCAAATCAAAACATTCAAACGGAAGGAAAAAAAAAATCAGGTATTGGATTGTAAATCTAAGTTTTGGATTTAAAATTTGGTACCCAAACCGGGTGTATCCGAGTTTTACAACTTGAATTTCGCCCGAGATTTGTTTTGGACCGGAACCAGAATCCAGTTTCCTGGATTTCAGACCGAAAAAATCCGACCATAATGAACTGTCTTACCAAATATAGTTGCTTGGAGAGTCCCAAAGGTTTCTCTGCAGGCAGTGGATAAGGGAATAAGCTTCTTTTCATTCTCATTGTTGCTATGACTTTTTCTTCCCAATCTCTAGCTATAACTCCAATACCAGATTGCTAGTTTTGTCAATTGCATCCCAGTTTAATTTGATAGCATTTTGAGGAAGAGGCATCCATTTTTTAGATTTGGAAGTAGTAGTATCTAATGAGTCTTTTCTCTCTGTTTGTACTGCCTTCAGGTCCTGCAAATATTGTTTTGAGAGCACCACCACACTTTGAGGATGTGATAATACTACATTAAAAACAAAGGCATTTCTTCTCAATCAGATTCTTCTAGCTACCACAACAAATTTCTCAAATTGTTCCTGATCAAAAGATTCACATAAATTTTCCATGAGTTCAATAAAGCTCAATTTTCTAAAACTACTCTTCTGTATATGCTTTGAGCATTGACTCTAGACATCATGAGCAGCAATACAACTCTACAGTGCATACTCCACAGATTCTTCTTCCTCCATACACAAAGGGCATTTTGGGTGTTCTACAACTTTCTTCTTGCATAAATTGGAGTTTGTAGGAAGAGCATATCTAGACATGCTCTCCACAAAAAGACTTTGTCAGCATTTGAAATGTTAAGTTTCCAAAAAGTGGGCCATACTTTTTTCTTTCTATTACTGCTGGATGCTTGCCCTTTAGATCTTTCATGGATCACTTTTTTAGATGGTACACACTTTGAACTAAGAACTGACCATTGGTGGTGGCTTTAAAATCAGTTTGTCAGGGCTATTGCAGCAACTCAGAGGTATTTTATAGATTGTTTCAGCTTTTGCTTCAGAGAAGATTTCAGCAATCAAATGATGTCTCCATTGATTACTATTTGAGTCAATTAAATCATTCACGCTAGCACCTGCCTTAATCTTCACAGAACTCTGAACTCTAAATGAAGTTGGGTGAGGTAGCCATTTATCTGACCATATTTGAACCTGTTCTCCATTTCCAATTCTCCAGATGGTGCCTTCATCCAACAGATGTTGAGCTGCAAGTATACTTCTCCAGATTTATGATGGTTTGCTGCCAATTTTATCTTGAAAGAAAGAAACCTCAGCGAAGTATTTAGACTTCAGCACTTGTGATGCCAAAGAATTAGAACTTTGAATGAGCTCCAACCTTGCTTTGCAAGCATGGAAAGGTTAAAAATTTCCAAATCTCTAAAGCCAAGCTCACTTGTAGACTTTGCCTTCCCCATTATGCTCCAAGAAACCCAATGGATCTTCCTTTCTTTATCCTTCCTTCAACCATCTCTATTTTGCCATTTGCCATCTTTGATAGTAAAGAGTGTGTATTCTTGTGGGCGTTTGGTGGATTCTTCCTCCTTGATGTGAGTTTTTGTTTGATATTTCCATTTTGGAGTTAATGTTAGAGTTTGTTTGCAGAAACCCATGCTTAAGTGGTCATCAACCCCCTAGGTCCATCTTAGGCGGTTGCCGATCCCATCGACTCGTTCCAAAAGGTAATCTGCGTGAGGTGGTTTTGGAGCTTGGAAGCTCGATCCCAGGTAACCCGCTAGCGGCGATTGTGGCACGAGTGTCACCACTCGGTGTTTGCTGGAGAGGTCACAAGGCAGGAGATGACTTGATCGCGTTAAGGTGAGGAGAGATGGGACACTTAGGAGAGGGGTTCCGTTCACTGTTCACTTGTGAGATCGTGGAGCATTAGTTTAGATAGCCAAGCGGGAGATGAACTTGACTGCACTCGGTGGCAGGAGAGATTTAGACACTTGGGAGAGGTGTTCCCTCTTATAATTGCCGGGGTGCGAGCACGGAACATCGGCTAAATAAGCAGGAAGGAGATGGACTCGAACTCGCTGGGTGGCGAGGAGAGACTGTGACACTTGGGAGAGGTGTTCCCTCCTATAATTGCCAAGGTGTGAGCACTGAGCATCGGCTTAGATAGCCAAGGGAGAGATGAACTTGACTGCGATAGGTGGCGAGGAAAGAATGAGACACTTGGGAGAGGTGTTCCCTCCTATAATTGCCAAGGTGTGAACGCTGAGCATCGACTTAGATAGCCAGGTGGGAGATGAACTAAACCGCACTGGGTGGCAATGAGAGATTGGGACACTTGGGAGAGGTGTTCCCTCCTATAATCGTCGGGGTGCGAGTGTGGATCATCGACTTAGATAGCCAGATAGGAGATGGACTTGAACTCGCGAGGGTAGCGAGGAGAGATTGTGACACTTGGGAGAGGTATTCCCTCCTATAATCGCCAAGGTGCGAGTGCTGATCATCAGCTTATATAGCCAAGTAGGAGATGCACTCGATCGCGCTGGGTGGCGAGGAGAGACTGGGACACTTGGGAGAGGTGTTCCCTTCCTATAATCACCGTGGAGAGAACATGAAGAATCGACTTAGATAGCCAAGCAGAAGATGAACTTGAATGCGCGGGATGGCAATGAGAGACTGGGACACTTCGGAGAGGTATTCCCTCTTATAATTTTGGGTTGCGAGCGCGGAGCATTGGTTAGATAGCCAGGCGGGAGATAAACTCGACCGATTTGGGTGGCAAGGAGAGACAAGAACACTCGGGAGAGGTTTTCCTTCCTATCATCATTGGGGTGCGAGTAGTGGTGGCAATATGTGACATCACTTGTTAACCCAACACGAACGCAATACGAAATTAGCGGATTTGAGTTTGATGTTAACGGGTTCGGGTCAAAACATATTGACCTATTAAGACACGATTTATTAACGGGTCACTAAAGGGTCAACCCGCTTGACCCGTTATTGACTCGTTAAAGGTTTTACTCAAAATTATAATTATATCACTTTTAACCTAAAAATAAAAATACCTTAACCCTATTTCGTATTTCCTAACTTTCTCCCAGACCCTCACTCTCTCTCAATTCTTAGTTGAGTCAGTTCTTACGAGTCATGACTGCCTCCCACACTTCATTTGGATTGTAATTTTGGTGTTTTTATTGTTTGGATTGTAATTTTGGACTTATGTAGTTAGTTTTATATGTTTGAGAGATATTGTGATTTTAACTTTTATGTGAAATTATGTTAATCTGATCAAATAGATTATTTGGTTCAATTCAACCCATTTACATAAACAGGTTGAAATGAGTCAAAACGGGTCGTGTCGATATATTTTTAATTAATTCATAATGGGTCGTGTCGTGTTAGAGTTTAGAAATCTAACCCATTAAGCTTAACATGTCGTATACTCATATCGTATAATATATACGACACGAAATGAACACGACCCGTGAACACGATTTGTCACCCCTAGGTGCGAGCATGGAGTATCGATTTAGATAGCCATGCGAGAGATGGACTCGATCGCGTTGGGTGGAAAGGAGAGACTGGGACACTTGGGAGAGTTGCGCGCTCCTATAATCGACTTAGTTGCTTTGGCGAGAGATAACTCGACCACGTTGAGGCGAGGAGGGATGGGACACTAACAAGAGGGGTTCACTCCGTTGTTAACCGGTGCGAGTGCGGAGCATTGGCTTAGCTGCTTCGGCGGGAGATGACTCAACCGTGTTGAGGCGAGGAAGGATGAGACACTTAGGAGAGGTGTTCCCTCCGTTGCTCATTGGTGAGAGTGTGGAGCATCAACTTGGCTGCTTTGGTGGGAGATGTGCTCGAACGCACTGTTGCGGCGAGAGATAGAGCTCGACGGCATTGCTATGATGGGAGGAAAAGCTCAACGGAACTGCTGCAACAAGAGACGAAGCTCGACTGCGGCGAGAGACAAAGCTCAACCGCACTACTATGATGGGAGACAGAGCTTGACCGTGCTGAGAGGTTTTTGCCAAAAACCAAACAGGTTAGTGTAAATAATCCAAAAGTTTGAGACTTGCAAACCTGAGCCATTTTGCTAGAGTATGGTGAAGGCTTCAGGTGCTCAAGCGAGGCCAGCGGGCAACCATGTTTTGGAAATGATGAAGAACCAAGGTGCCTGCAATACTGAGTAGTCTAATATGATGAAGACATATTAAGATGTTCGAGCATTGCTAGAGGGGTTGTGTAGCCGATGTCTCGAGCCACATGAGTGATTTCCATTGAGGTATGCTCTTGGGGGTGTGTAGCCACTGGGACTCTCATGGAAGCTCAAGGAGTTTTGTGAAGAGAAACTCCAAAAAACCAATTTTGTGAGAAAAACTACAGCGAGTTTGTCGCTATTTCCGATATTTGATTGATTGAGATTGTCCATTGCTGATTTTTTTTCCTCTATGCTTTATTTGCATGAATTGAGACTCCTAGTCAATTATGACTGGGCATTAAAGTGGTTCATTCCTATCTCCATGTTTAGGGCCCACGCACAAACACGCGACTTTGGGCTTGGTAGACTGTGCAATGTTTCTCCGATTTTTGTTCTGACAAGTGTGGCAGTAAGCTTCTAGTGAGGAACAATCTTGGCAGGGAAATATAGCGGAGAGAAACTGTGGTAAGTGGCACACATTGCATGGTGTGGCCGAGGCATGCAACACTCTTTGCCAGGCCCATGGTTGGTTAGTGAGGTGGGCTTGACCACGTGCATGTCCCATGCACACAGTTTGTGTGGTGGGCAATGCCTCTGTAGTTGGGGACTACTTCGGCGGTGACAGAAGTCGCTGGTGGTCCATGTGGTGGTCGCCGACGCCTTTGCCAAGCCCACGGCTAGTGGGTGAGGATCCTCTTAGGTGCACAAAACCGTGCACCCATTGCGCACTGTGCATGCCATGCATAACATGCTATGTCTTGGATGCACTGTGCGCTTACATGCATAGTGTTCCTATGAACTATGCCTTGGATGCACTGTGCACTTATGTGACTGTGTTCGTACCCATATCCTAGTGCGCCACTGTGCATGCCATGCACAGTGGGTGCCTGTGCTACGTGCATTGTGCAATTAAGTCCATAGTGCACTTGGGGTGAGGGACTGTTCTTCTAGGGCATTATATGCTGGGTGCATGTGTTTTATGGACAGTGTTCTTAACCGTATGGGCAAGGAATTATCTCGGCCAATTCTTCTCTTTTTTTGTTTTGTTACCCAAAGTAATAAGATAAAAATAATGATGAATGAAAAGGTGAGGGGAATCTTATCTGCTCACTTGGAGATGACTTCAGAAGCTAGGAAATCCACATTCTCCCACTTCTAGTGTAAAGAATAAAGTTGATCCCACAGACGATGCCAACTGTTAAGGACGTAAATAGTCCCACAGGCCAAAATAGGAGAAAGAGTCGTCTCTGGCTTATGGTGGTGGCTCGGGCCTTGATTGGTGTCATCTATGGTCCACGATGGCAGTTCGGAGCAGCGGTACGATGTCCGTATATACATCCATAGTAATAAATATAACATAAATGTAGGAACTGTAAATAGAGAATGAGACACACATATTTATGTGGTTCGGCATAAGACCTACGTCCACGGGTTGTTTGGGACAAATCTACTATAATGAGAGTAATTTACAGTCACTCATGGTCTCTCGTATCTCATAGTATAAATAAGGTCTGAACCCCTTTTACCTAAAGAAGTTAAAGATGGAGTTTTCTGTCTGGAGGTTGAAGAAGCCCTGACCTCTCTCTCTCTCTCTCTCTCTCTCTCTCTTCGTTGGTCGCCCAGAAGTCCCTTCTTTCCTCTGATGAAATCTCCTTATATTGAGCCCCAGTCATTAGTTAGTGAAGAGTTCGCCTTTATGTTACTTTGTTGTCTACTTCTGTGTGTCTGACTCCATTCTCTCTCTTTTTCCATCATTTCCGTCACTTCTCTCCTAGTACTTTTCATACAATTACTTTTGAAAAAATTACAAAACTAAAAGAACGATTTAATAATTAGTTTATAACGAATATACTGGGATTGCGAGTCTTGTTTTGGAGACAACCTTGGTGTAATGCTCTCAAGTGGTCACCTTATAAGGCTTGTTCACCATTGGCTTGGCTCAATTCGCAGCAATTTAAACCATATTTTTCAGTAGCATTGATTGAAAGAGGGAGAAGATCAAACTTCCAACCTGATCACAGGGGCAGAGGGATTATACGAATAATTCATTTCTTGCTTTCAGGGGGTGTGGAGGTTGAGGAACACCCAACTAAAGTTGCCTATAATAAATGAACCAATAAGTGCTGCATCCAAAAAGTTTGAAGTTCAATAAGTTGGATTTTGCATCATGATCTTCCTTTCTGCATCTCGCAATAAAAGCAAAGCAGTTGCAAGTCCGATTCTTATCTTTCACATCTTCCTTTTTTCTATAACTTAAAAGATAGAACCAACCACCTTTTTAGCCACTTGTTTGTTCTTCAATGGTAGAAAGATGTCTACTCCAACGTATCCGTAGATGTGAGTTGAGTCAAAGATAATTTTTGACTTTCCCTCCCAAACATATAATTCTAAGACCCCTTCAAGATTATCAAAAACACCAAAAAAAAAAAAAACTCAAACAACCATCTTCACAATAATACTTTTTAAGAAGAGAAGTACTACAATTATAAATTTTTTTAACAAAAATTAACTTATAAACTGACATAGTTTTACGTGATACGTTAGATCAATTTTACATAAAAATAATTTTCAATTTAACGTACCGCATCAATCCACGTCAGTTTATGAGTTTACTTTTATAGAATCTCTTTGAGTCTAAAGTAATTTCCTCTTAAGAAACTTCAAATTTAAATAAATACAACATCTATCCCTAATTGGTAATTGCCACGACGAGGTGGCCAGCCTAAGCAACCTAGATTAGGCCGCGGCTATTCACTATAGGTGGTTCGATCTAAGCACCTATAGTGGGCATAAATAAATTTATAAATATATTTTTTCATTAAAAATTACATTGCTCGAAGGGTGAAGAAAAAAAATTGAGTACTATTTTGTACCGAAAAATACTTTAAATATAAAGTAATTATATAAAAATAAATCTATAAACTGACGTGACTTGATGCAGTATATTAGATTGTAAAATTTCTTTTATTATAAAATAAATCTAACGGATCATATGAATCCTAGTCAGTTTGTAAATTTATTTTTGTATAATCTTTTTATGTATGTAATACTTCTCGTTTGTACCTGTCTTTCTAGTATATGATGGAACACACGAGAGTAGGTCTATAATTTTAACATTGTCAAATTAGTAAGAGCAAAACATTTCAATGTTTAATGAAATGAAAGGAGTGGAACATGTCAATGACATTGGAGTTTTGATACTATCTTCTGTTGCAAAGAAATTGACATAAATTTGGCATTAAAGAGCATCACAAGGTGAACTGTTTGCTTCAACTGCCCGCAACCCCACGTGAGAAAGGCCCATTTATGTGTCTTCTAATTAATTCAAGACTGCACACAAATCACAATAATCTAAATCCAACCAGTATCTTTCATACAATCACTTTTGGTTTCTTAGAGGGTTTTCTTTTCTTTTCCTTTTCTCTTTTTGGTTTTTGCACTTTCTAAGGCAGAAGCCACCAACTTGAGCCCCTTTTATACAGATTAAATTATTGAGGTCAATTGCCGCAAATTAACAATATAATAAAGTTGACAAATATTATAAGAAAGTCTTACACCATACACCTCTATTTAAACAATATGTGATTTGTCAATTTTGTTATTTTATTTAAATATATACACATTTAAACATTGAGATAGAAATGATAAAAACGAGAAATTACATGTTGATATAATGAATTAGGTGTGTAGTTTAAGATTTCATGTATAATTTCTCAATAAAGCTACTTCTACGTTCCAGAGGAAGGAATGTGAATTTATGGTACAAACAATGAGAAAAGAACACACCCAAAGCCTAAAGTGTGAACATCAAAATGTTTCTTTTAATAATCATGTAAAAAAAGTGATGAACAAAAGTGTGAGCCACGTTATCATATTGTACATGCTAGCTAGATGCCAACACAGGGCCTCAAATTGTATACATGACTTCGAGATTTCTTTGACTGGTTTGGATTTAGAGATAAGATGAGATGGTTTTAAATAAAAGTTAAAAAAAATATTGTTAGAATATTATTTTTTAATATTATTATTGTTTTGAGATTTGAAAAAGTTTAATTGGAATTTGAACAAGTTAAATTTTTTATTATATTTTGTGTGAAAATTTAGAAAAATTGTAATGATGAGATGAGTTGAAATGAGATAAAACACTTTCTGAATCTAAACGAGACTTAAACTACGAAAAAATTGCTCAAGTCAAATTCGAGGGAGAATAAAGAGGCAAAGATAGGACTAATGTTAATTATGTTTTTCTCTCAAGAATTACCACCTCATTATCACTTAATTCATCTCAATTTTGATTTGATACAACTAGATCACATGAAATATCATATTATTGTCACAATCGTTGTTCATTGAAAAGAACTCTCGACCAAACACTTTCTCACATTCTGAGCATGCATAGTTAACACGTATCATTTTAAGATGAATTTGGATTTTTTTAGAGTTGGGTAAGGTCTAGAGTGGAAAAAATATAGATACATAAGGTGGACCTTATAACATTTATTGAACATTTAATGTTGCCCAAGAAATCCACTCGAGAAGCTATAAATGTTATGAGCCACTTCATGTATTTATCTCTCTTCCACTTTAAGTCCTAAAGTTCAATCAAGAATTCGGTCAAGAACTCTAGGAAATTTCTATCCTTTTAAAAGATTAGTGTCATTGAGGTTCTATTATAGGTAAGTGGGTTGTTTGTAGATTTGTATTGTACTTGATCAAAGTTTAGGATTATGGATAACAATGACTAATGAGGTACCATTTCGAGGGAAAAAGGTATTTACCCCAAACTGAAAGGAAATATTGATGTAGTAGGCAAGCCGAACACAGGGGCACCATGGGAATAAATTAATAATCAACATTTCGTGCTGTGCATCTTACCAAAAATGCACGCGGAAAGCCTGCATATTTTTAAAGAGATTGGTACGCCCCAACAGAACAGATTGCTATATATTCAGTTGTATCACTTCTCACACTACCTGCATTAAAATCACAACTTCACAATGGCAATTTCCTTAAACACAGATTTTTCTCTCTCTTTTCTGGAAGTGAAATTGAGTCAATTGATAATTATGCCAAGTTTGAAGAAGACGCTAAATTTATTTGGATAATGTTACATGTCCCGCTTTACCTTCCCATTTTACTTTCCCGCTTGACCTGGATACACCACCTGGCACACTAACCTCATTTGTTTTTCTCACTTTTTGAAAGTTTGAAAAAAGCCAGTCCCATTTTACCATTTTACCCATTCCCTCCCTCGACTTCGCAGGCAAAAAGAATCCCCTTCAGGTTGCATCGTGTAGGTCTCCATCTCTCCTGCCCCGACAACGTCTTCTGCGCTAGTTCGCATTTTCATGTCCATTTCATTGTTCAACATCTTAACGACCATTGACATTCGTGGCTGGTGCTTTACGGTTTCCGGAGCACAGAGTTGGTCAACCTTAAAGAATCGGCCAGCTTCTTCCTCCGTGAAATTCATCTTAAGGGTCGGATCCACCAAGTTTACAAGCTCTTTAGCCTTGTAGGATTCCCATACCTGCAAATTCTCACACACAAAATATATGAAGTTAGCCCATGGTTTACGGTTGGGTTCGTTTATGGTTTGCAACGAGGCAAGGGTTGTGACGTTGCTTTGTTTTGTGATGTGAAAACAGAGTGTGCGTTTGAGTATAGCTTGCGGAGTTGTGGTGGAGAGCCACGATGGTGTAGGCGACAGTATAGGGCTGCAAACCTTCCCTGACCATGAGTGGCCTGGCGATTTCCATTTCGATTCTGCAGGAGAAAGCTCGGCAGCGTGCGGTGGTCTAGCTTCTGCTAGTCGCATAGAGCAGGTCTCCATTGGTTCTTTTTGTTGCCCTAGTTTACGTAAGATGGTGGATGAGCTGTTTGTGGCTGAGGGGGTGTCGCTTACATGGGCTGCGGTTGTGTTAGACCCCCACTTTGAGTTGCCTCTAGAGATGCCGCACATGCCCTAGTCATGATGGGGACATACTCCTTGGCTAACCCATAAGCATGCCTTGGCCTGCGCGATGGCACGCATGGGACTCTCAGCATGCGGGCAAGCGAGGTTAGTGACTCTGGCATGCGCACGCCCATGCGTGCAACATCACGTCGTGCGCCCATGCTCACGGCAATGCGCACAGTACTGTGCCACGCGCCCATGAGCATTCATGTGCACCACATGGCCCTGCGCGCGCCCATGCGCCACATGGCCATGCACACGCCCCAGCCCACTAGCAGCACCTTAGCGAGGTTAGTGGCATGCTCTCACAGGCATGCCATCCAGCGCACGGCTCTAGCCCGTGCCTTGCAGGCAAGGCCAGTGGCATGCCCGGTGGGCATGCCATCCTTGCAACCTCAAAGCCCAAACCACTAGTTTGGGCCATGCAGAGTCAGCGCCTAGGCCACCAACAAGCCATGCCGCACCACTTAGCCATGGGTCAACCCGACGACCACCATGCACCATCTTAGCCCACCATGGGCTCATGCATGCCACGGCCAGCTTGGTCCATGCCACTATGATTGTTTCTTTTATTTATTTATTTATTTATCTTTAAGGGACCTATTGGGGGTTTCCAATTTGTATTGCTTATAAATATAACATATTTCACTTTCTTTTGAATCTTTTGGCAAATACCCTAGAGGGAGGGTTATTGTTTGAGAGATCATAAACGGTGCCTTTGCACTTGGATTTTTTGGGTGAAATTCTTGAATCCCAAAGAGTGAATCACACTTTACAATTCTTTGAATAAGTGTGATTCATTTTTCTTGTTCTTGCAACTTGGTGTAATTCGTGAATCCAAGTTGTGTTTATCAATATATGAGGTTTATTAAACTCTTGTGCAATCCGTGAATCAATTATTGAATTTTCATTATTGTTTATTTGTTCATTTAAGTTCTTAAGTATTTTTGCTTTTGTTATTGAGTGTTCATCATTGTGTTCTTGGTGTTTTTCATTCATTTGTTCTTCCAATCCTTCCAATCCATATTTTCGACCAACCCTAGTGTTTGTCACTTTCCATTAATTGTTTGCCTCATCATCTTTTGCTTTAGTTGAAACACATTAGCCTTGCCAATTCAAAATTCAAATTTCGGCAATCACTTGCCTTATTTGAATTGACCTAGCCGCCCACTCCACTTGCCATATTGGTGTTCCTATAATTTAGGAACCCTAGTTGACCATATCCTCTTCTATAACCGGCCATATTCCTTCCATATTGAGTCCCAAGATTTTAAGAATCTTTTCTAAAATCACTCAACCATCCAACCCGTTCAACCCTAGCCGCCCATCACCAAACCCTAATTCCAAAACCCTAAACCTAAACCCTAGCCGCCCATCACCATCTTCCAAACCCTAAACCCAAAGTTCCAAGTGGCGCTAGTCCTAGTTCCTCACTAGTGCCGTGTGCCTCTTGCTCTATTGTAGCCCATACACTTCATCAACCCTTTCCACCATTACATACACCAATTCAAGCCTAAACACGTAACCTAACCTTACCAAAGTTGTCATCTTTGTGACTATTGTTCGAGAATCAAGCAAGAAGGAACGGGCTTTAAGTCATCTCAAGGAGATCCTAGGCGTGGAGATCATAGTGTTTAGGGACTTGACCGAGGTCCCTAACAGGTTGCTAGACTTCACCGTTCACAACAGTGGGAGTCGTGCGGGACTGCTATGTTTTGAGGAGCAAGAAAGGGACTTAACTGAGTGGTTTACGGTGGTCTATAGGCGGTGCTTGCAGAGGAAGGAGGTGCAGCGGAGTGGGTCTTCACATCCTTAGGGACCAGTTGGCGTGACGGTTAAGTGAGGATTTCTTTTGCCTGCGAAGTTCAGGGAGGGAATGGGTAAAACGGTAAAATGGGGCTGGCTTTGTTTCAGACTTCAAAAAATGAGAAAAACAAATGAGGTTGGTGTGCCAGGTGGTGTATCCAGGTCAAGCGGGAAAGTAAAACGGGAAGGTAAAGCGGGACATGTAGCATTATCCAATTTATTTGCCAGCCGACTCGGAAAACCCATCCTCTGTACTACTGACATGATAGGAGCTGATTTGCGAGGCACTAAAGATCTTTTTGGATACAAAAACAGTTTCATATCATCTCATTATTAAATTATTTTTAAATTCTTACACAAAATATATTAAATAATTTTATTTTTTCAAATCTTAAAATAATAATAATATTTAAAATTAATATTTTATTTTATTTTTAATTTTTATCTAAAATTATTTTATTTCAGTTCATCTCATTATGTAATCGGTTGTAAAAGGCAACGAAAGTTCATTGCTCTGATAGTGCGCCTACCCTCGTCAATAGGAAAATGTATATACGGATTTGTGTAAACAGTTAACCAAATTATGAAGGTGAAACGCAGAAAAAGCAGCAATAATGACCCCACGAAAGATGTACCAATTTCCCTCCATTATAGCATAGCGATTTTCAGTCACCGTAATGTGAAAGTGGGACACAATCTGCCACAGATTTTTAGATAAACTCTGCCAATCTAATCTATGCTGGTCAATCCCAAACAACTTCAAAACAAAAATGACAGTCGATAAATAGCCAAAAGCACTGTACAATCGTTTTTACATCTTTCATTCTTGAAAAAAAAAAGTAGAATTAAAAGAAAAGAAGACAAAAAAACAAAACGAAAGTGAAAAAGCTGGGAAGTAACCGAAGAACAGAATGTCCTGTTCTTCTTCCCAAGTCTCTGAAAAAGCGCAGCAGACGAAACATATGCGGTTTTGTGTCTCGTGCTGTGACTCCTGAGAATGCTTTTAATTGGGTAACCAGAGAGCCATAGAGAAAGGTTGATCAGGCACGAAAAAGAGGATTTTCACGTCATTAACTTATCCCTTATATGGTGGTTCCTTTCAAGCAGCCCTTCCATTATCACCTTTTTTTGGTTCTCTCTTGATTCGATCTTTGGTAACTTGATCACTCTTTCTTCCCTGCCAAAGCCCACGTGCCGGCGAGGCACGGAGTATACCCAGATCGACTTGAAAACAATAGCACAAAGCCTTCCCCACAAGACTGTGATCATAAGGCTAATGACAAGCAAGCATATGCCAGAGTGGAGACTAGAACAACACATCTCAACCTTCTCTGGCTTCTTTTCAAAGCCGGACAAAGACCTGGGTGAGTTCTTTTTTTCTGAAATTGAGTCTGAACAAGATGATGAGCCTGGAGAAGATGAATGTGACAACCCAGAATTTGTTCTAACATCTTGATCAGTATCAGTATCCACAGATACCGTATTCACAGATTTGTCATCACTCGAATCATGAGACCTTACGGACAGACTACGGCTTGATTGACATGAATCTTGACTAAAGCTTTTCCTATCACGAGCCTTCTTAGTCTGTGAACAAAAAAAGATTGTATGGATGCTCATCAAAAGGCCCTCAAAAACTGCCAAATCATTTAACTAATCCTATATTGGGAGTTAGAACTTCAGAGATAGACTAACCGATATTGCTTCAAACATCACGGCTCTAAGCACCCGAGAAAAGGTTCACTTTCGAGTCAACGTTTCCTTAATTTCCTCGTTTTCCACACTGATATACGGAAAACCTTGATTGCCCGACCGATCGACCACACCTTTGGACTCGAGAACGACTTCCATGTCGACAACGGGTCAAAAACAAAGCAAGAACCTGTTTCTTGAAACGTTCTTCATTGTACGGTTATGTAAGATATATAAAAGGGGCTATGGTTTTGAAGCGTTACCAATGGTAGGTTCCGGTTTAAACTGGGAAAGAGCAAGCAAGGAAGCGAGATAATTTTAATTTCTTCTTGGTGTTTGAGGTGTGAAAGGAGGCCGGCACTAGTTGGTTCAATCACGAGACAACAAAGTGCATGGGCGTCATATATAGTTGGATTGCATGTCTGTCATGGTCTTTTTTCTCCTGACCAAAGCGAGAGATTGGGCGCTATATTTGAGTCTGGAAGTGGCCAACCAACGTGAGGGAGGATGGGCGGCTTTTGGGGCTGCTCGTTAGTGGAGTAAAGATATACAAGTCCGTTCTGGTTTTGCTGGTCAAAAGGGTGGTAATATTGGCATTTGAAAAAATCTCACAAATTGATGTGATTTATTGTAAAACTATTTTTATTGTAAAATAGATCTTACATATCATATGAAACAATCTCAATCTACGAGTTTACTTTTGTAGAATCTCTTTATGGCTGTAGTACTTCTCGATTGATATTATTGCTTAATTGGTTGGTTGAAAACTGTAATCAGAGATTTCTTGCAATCTTTGGACGGCCGTTGATGCCGGGCATAATAAGGATTATTCTACTGGCTAATTAATCAACAAAAACTAAGGATTGAGACCGCGAAAAAGACGCAACACAAATAAAAATCCATAAACCTCGAATATAGTTTTGAAACCCACAATCTGGTCTCAAATAGTTAGGAAAATTGAGATTAAGATAATTTTGCCCGAAAAGACAAAATCTCAATTATTGCCTAAAAATAAAATACAAAATAAAATAAGTATATCGCAAAAAGTTTGGCTCAAACCAGAAATAAAATCATCTCTAAAACAGAGAGCGAAATATTACCATAAAAAGAAAAATAACCTATATCGACGATTTAAAGGGGAAACAACTGATTTCGGGGTTGAAACATGGACCACCAGGCGTTGCGTGGTGACTATAGCGTGTGAGTTCAAAAATGCTCTCCGAATTGGGATCATATATCTGATTTCGATACTCGTAACCAAAATACTGACATCTAGGGACAACTAAGTTTCTACACCTCCTACACGTACACATCCACCCACACACACACACACACACTCTCTCTCTCTTTCTCTCTCTCTCATGGGAGTGCTTTGGAGTAATGGACTAGAACCCGTATTACAGATTTATACATTGTTGTTATTCCATTCTTTAACCGTTCGATTGTGGTAGCTGAGGTTGGGTCTCTGTCTGTGCTTGTCTAAGGTATCTATAGCTGTGATTTATTGGCTTGTGTTCACTTCTTTGATTTGTATTGCTTATGCGCTTTCGTCTTGGGGCTTTGATAGATTTCCATTGTCTTTGATTTGTACAGATTTTATGATTTTTGTTTTGTGTAATTTGCTGATCTCGGTTGTTGGTTGTGATTTCTGAGATCTGTGCTTTGTGTAATTTCCATTGTTGTTTGATATGTTCCTGTAAACTTATCACTGAACTGGGCAAGCTTAGTGGGTTCTGTTGCTTTGTTGTGATATTTTGACTTTGTTGTTGCTGTGATATTTGGGATCCACGATGTTGCAGTGATATTTTGGCTTTCACTCTATTGTTAATTACTTTGTTCTTGAGTTATAGCTTTCTCGTTTGCAGCTTTTGGTATTAATATGCACGGGCTATCGTTGGGGCTATATTTGTAATGTGATGAGGTTGTGATGATGGTTGGATTACAAGTTGGGAGTATAATATCAACAAGTATAGTGAATGCTCATCGATCGCTATGGTAGGGTACCTTAGATAACCATCTTTATTGTGAAATTTTCATAAAGGCAAACGATATTTGCAGTCATTCGATCTTGTGCTAGTTTACTATGCCTAAAATTGGACCATTCTGAGCCCCAATATTCTTGAGTTATAATATTTGGTTGTGGTAATTGGCTTTGTTATATTCTGATACTATGTATGCTGTTATTTGTTTTGACTTTTTGGTTGGCTCATGGATGTGCGATGTGGCAATTGGTGATGTGACAGCCCCATTTTGCTTTGCTAATGTGGCAACCCCTTGTTAGTTGATGTGGCAGCCTCATTTTACTTTGTTGGCTGCCGCATTGTTATTTCCTGCAATCCACTTTTGTGCTTTTTTTTTTTGGTGCCTTATAACCTATTTTGTACATTGTTTTATGCTTTGTTGACATGTTGGTTGGGTGTGCAAAATGGCTTGCCCCTTGTTGGTTGATGTGGCAGCCCGATTTGCTTTGTTGCCAGCCCCATTGTTATTTCCTGCAATCCACTTTTATACATTGTTTTGTGTTTTATAACCGATTTTGTACAGTGTTTTGTGCTTTGTTGACATGTTGGTTTGGTGTGCAAATTGACTTGCCCCTTGTTGGTTGTTGTGTTAGCTGGTTGTTTGTTAATGCGGCAGCCCCTTTCGATTGATGTGGTAGCCCCTTGTTGCTTTGTTGGCAACCCCATTGTTATTTTCTGCAATCCACTATTTCTTTTTGTGGATTGTTTTGTGCCTTATAACCTATTTTGTATTTTTTTTATGCTTTGTTGACATGTTGGTTGGGTGTGCAAAATGGTTGCCCATTGTTGGTTGATGTGGCAACCCCATTTTGCTTTATTGGCAATTCGATTGTTATTTCCTACAATGCCCTTTTGTGCATTGTTTTGTGCCTTATAACTCGTTTTGTACTTTACTTTGTGTTTTCTTAGCTTCATTGAATCATTGCGGTGCTCTGTTGGTTTGCTGGGTTTCGTTTCCTCTTCAACTGTGATGATGTCAAACTTGATTGGGGATGATAAATGAACACAAACTCCATGGCAGGGTAACCCGAGTGGTCAATATCTACATCAAGTTTCAGAATATTGGCAACCGATTATTTCAGTCATAACTTATTGCTCCTTCCTTTACGTCGCCATTATTTTTCTGAGCTGGTTTGCAAAATGATTTCACTATTGATTCTGAGTTTCTAACATGTCTAAATTCCTTAATAATCGACGGTTTTATAGAGGTTGACTCAAAAGAACATGAAAATATGTTCTTCACAAACCTCCTAAATTAGGACCCTAACATTGGCCACACTTTTTTGAGTCAAGCTCAACATAGTCCAGTGTTGGTGGAAGACTCTCCTCCCTCACCCTAACTAGAGGTTCTTACCACAAAAAAATCACAAAGGGGTGCCAACTTCACTCAAGAGAAAGGAAAACTACTTGTGTCAACTTGGTTAAATACTAGGTTATATGCAATCCAAGGGACAGATAAAAAATATAGCCAACTTGGGAGAAAATTTTGTTATACTTCAATGAATATAAGTGTAGTATAATGGAGCTTACCATTGGGTCCTTAAGTCATTGGTGGTTGACGATAAAAAAAGTGACCAATAAATTATGTGCGAAACTAGCGTAAGTG
Organism: Juglans cinerea; assembly: GCA_961763995.1. Taxonomy (NCBI): domain Eukaryota; kingdom Viridiplantae; phylum Streptophyta; class Magnoliopsida; order Fagales; family Juglandaceae; genus Juglans; species Juglans cinerea. The sequence continues at coordinate 27,070,317 of CAUIVZ010000002.1, read as the reverse complement.
GGAGCATTAAATCAAAGTGGTTTGACTAAGGAAGACAAGGTATATCCATTCACTACCTTCTTGTTGCTATTGTACATGCTGTGTTGCTTTGGTTTTGGAAAAAGACACTAATTATTTTATGTTTGCTTGTATTTTGTAGGTTTGAAAAAGCAAAACTTATGTACTAATCACTGGAGAAAATCTAATTTTCATTCGAGCATTGTTGGCATCTGTTGAAGGACCAACTGAAATGGGTTTAACGTTGCTCCAAGGACGGTCCAAAGTAAAGATTCACGAGGTCACCGACCCCAACTCGTACATTTTTTGTTCTAGATTTAGTAAATGATGTTGGAGGGAGCATGTTCTTGATAATGATGTTGTTGACTTGGATAGGCCAATGAGAAGGAAAGAAGAGAAAGCAAAACGTAAGGCCCCAAATAGGCCAATTGAGGCATTGTCGAGATCTCCAGGACCAGGTATACCTTCTTGAGGAGTCATGCACTCAAGATAAAGAATATTTATGTCTTAAGGAGAAGAGAATGCATTATGATCAAGAAATAGAAGATCATAAAATGCAGCAGGAGGACAAGAGACGAAAGTTGGAAAGGGATAGACTTCAATTTGCCTAGTTTAAAACTGAGGAGAAAACGGAGAGAAAGCGATTTGAAAGGAAGGAACAGATAATGAGCATAGATGTCACTCCCTTACGTGAATCACAATGAACATATTTTCAACAACGTCAAATGGAAATTATGGAAAAACGTAATGCAGATAAGTAGTGACAGTTGGGAGTGTCAATTTTGTGTAATTTATTTAATCATTGTGACAATTTTTACCAATGACAAGCATTGGTTAATTTATATCTCCTTAACTGCATTTTTTTTAATATTTGAGGACATTATTTGTGATGTTAGACAATGTTTCTTATGTTAGATGCATATTAAATTTGATTTTGGATGCTTGTTATTGAGGATGATGTTTGTATAGAAATTCTGTTTTGTTTACAATAGATATTAATTAGATAAAATTAGTCCAAATCTTGTTGTGATAACTTTTATTAGGGAACTGAAATCCTACATAGGAATGGAAACACCAAACTGATGACATATATTATACTAGGTGAGGACATTTTCTAACTCGCTATATAATTGTCATTGATGCTTAGTTAGGTTCGATTGGAGCTGATAATGAGTTGAAGTGTCTCTAATTTGATGATGACTTTGAATGAATTCCATAAGTTTAGTTGTATGATTGTGCGATAGTTCAGAAAGACTATAATCAACTTATTTGTACTCGAAGTTGGGAACTCCATTATTATCTCACTTGTCTTCGATAATCATGTCATGTAGAATTACGCAAGCTTTTATAATATTTTTTAGATCACTGATTTTGAACATTCAAGCTGGTCGACGAACGATTGCAAAGCATTGGTGAAGGAGACCCCAAATGCACGTTCTACATCATTTCTTATTAATTCCTGCGTTACTGCAAAATATTTCTTCTTGTTCCCTTATGGAGATAGAGATTGAGATGTAGGATATTTTGGAAATTAAAGATGAGTAATTAAAATAAGAAAAGATGATTTTTGAGTAAAATTTAGGAAAAATTTTGGTCATCCAAATATGGATGCTTCAAGTGTTCCATTGAACTAGATGGTTTAATTTTGAAGAGCGATAAAAACATTATATTGGTCTTATTTACAATATTAAATGATGTTGGTTTCAGATTTTCAAACAGTTTATACCGCACATAAGTATTCGATGTTTACATTAAAAAAAAGTATTCGATGTGTATATATATCTTTTTATTGGATCATCCAATTCAATCAAACACCTATAGAAAATCTCAATTGATCTTTGGTTGTCTTAATTAAGAAAAGGAGAAAGAAAAATGAAAGAGAGAAAGTGCCTCAAGTGAAATAGATGGGTAGAAAAAAAATTCGAAAACTTTGATTCACTACAACAAATTTACTTTTTAGGGACAAATTTTCATCTCAAAAGGTTTCAATTTTGTCTCTAAAATTTTTTTGAGACAAAAGTTTTTCGTCTCTAATTTGTCCCAAAAAGTCTATCTCAAAAAGTTTTTTGGGATGAAATTCAAATTTAGTCCCAAAAAATGTTTTTTGTGCAAAATTTTTCATTTCCATTCGAATGCGTTCGAATTAATTTTTTTTGGGATGAAAAAATGTTTGTCCCTAATAGTCGTTCGAACGCAAAAACTACCGTTTGAATAGATTTTATTTGGGACGAAAAGAAAATTTCATCCCTAATAATAATAATGGAATGGATTTTGTTTTGGAGAATTAGTCGCAAATAGTCATTTGTCACGATTAAAAACGTCGCAAATAACTATTGCGTCAAAAATATTGGTGGCAAAAGCCCTTTTTCGGTGAAATTATCTCGCAGGAAATGATGTTTGTGACCAAAAGTGTCAACTGTAGCGAACTGATCTCATTGCAAATACTTTTATGTAAAATTAGAAAAAATATAAACATTTATTGCCTTCATCTAGCAGCAAATAGTCATATAAAATAAAAAAGATTAATATAAAAGCTGCAAAAAAATCTTCATTACAAAATTCTCTCAAATTCTTAACTATAACAAATTAACTGACAGTTTTTACACAACTCGTTACATAGCCTTGAACATGCAAAAAATACAAAATAATGGAATAGACCAAGTTTGAAACTTTAGTTCTTTTGTTCTTCCCAGATTTGTTCAACTCAAGGATATTCAAGTCTTGAACCTTTTATCTTCCTTTGTAGTCAAGAACAATCCCTAAAATTTCCAAGAACAATAAGAGTATTAGTTTACAAAATATTTCCAAGAACAAAACCTACAAAATATAAATATCAAGCCTACACCAAGCATCCAGAGTTTGTAGTAAATAATATTATAACAATAAAGAACAATGTAAGGTACCAAAAAAATGAAAAAAACATTTATAGCGAACGTTTATTGTTTCATGGAAGACTTGAGATAGGCGTTGTAAGGCTCATCCCAAAGATAGGTGGATTCGGTTTGGCATGTTATTAAATTATGCCTTCGCCGTATTATGGATTTAATCATGAAAGTTTCTACAATTTCTTCCAAGGTTGTTGCTATTTTACAAAGATTAGAAACCCCAATCCTAGCACCTAGACCTAAGAAGGTTTGTGTGGTGAAGTGGATTCGGCCCCCTCAGGATTAGGTGAAGCTTAGTATGGATGGTAATAGTTTTGGTAACCCGGGACCAGCAGGAGCAGGGGGTGTCATTCGTGATGATTGTGGCCGGTTACTTGCGGCTTATTCTATGGCTTTGGGATCGGGTTCTAATGATTTTGCTGAAATGAGAAGTTTATTGGAAGGTGTCCGTAGATTTTACCACTTGGGTCTTTCTTGGGTTGAGATTGAGACAAATTCTAAAATCCTAGTTAACTGGCTCATCAAGGGTGATTGTAATATCTGGTATTTAGAGGATTACTAAGATGAATTGCATGTTTATTTAAATTGCATGGAGTATAGAATAAGACATGTTGTTCGGGAATGTAATGTCGTGGCTGACCTTCTTGGGGAGTTGGTGGCTCTAATTTGGACTGGTCTGAAGATCATTTGTTGTGTAGTAATCTCAGAGGTTTTCTTCACTTGGACAGAATTTGTCTCCCTTATTTGCAGATTTCCTAAGGAGTTTCCTGGTACGTATTTTTTCTAGTTTATTTGTTTCTCTAATCTTTACTTGCATGTGTTTTGTTTGCAAGTTTAATTGTTTTGTCTAGGGTTGGCGTTTCACAATATAGTTTTGGCCTATTGTATTTTTATGAAATCTTTGTTTTGTAATTCAAGATGTATTAGTCTTTTTGATTCCTGGGTTTGGTCTTTCTTGATTATAATGTATCCTCCAGGAGTCTTGCTGTAATTACGGTTTTCCTTTGCCACAAGTGAGGGCTATCAATAAAATTGGGGTACCGTCCTCTTCTTGAAAAAAAAACAAGCTTTTATATATTTCAAGAAAATTGAAAACAACAATAAAATCTATGTGAGTATACCTCAAATACAAACAAAAAAGTGATTTTTGAGCACTAAGCATTCCCTATAAGAACAAAAAAGAGAAACAACATTCGTAGAGTATAGAAAAAAAATATCATTTGTTTGAAAGAAAAAGTAACTATTCTCATTCCCTACCTCACAAGAATATCCCCAAAATTTTTCCATCTTTGGTATGCTAGTCTCTGTCTCTCTCTCTCTCTCTCTCTGAGCTGTAAAATATCTCAGACTTCTTAAAGTTTGGGACGCTTTGTAAACCCGTTCGCATGGACACTATTCTAGTTCGAATGAAAATTATTCTAGATCAAACAAATAATTAGTGTTGGAACGGGTTTGGTACCATTCGAATACAACTAACACAGTTCAAACAAATATGCTAGTATGTTCAGACGAACAATCAATTTTAGGGACGAATGATTTTGTCCCTAAATATTACTGTTTGAACGATAAATTATTGTTTGAGCAGTAATTACAATTCGGACAGTTTTTGGGATGAGATTTGGATTTCGTCCCTAAAAGTCAAATTTGTTGTAGTGATTCATGCTAACTAGGCTACTAGAAAATACTACGGTTGAATCGAAATACGATATTCTTTTCGTTTTTGCAGTTATATAGATACTTGACATTATATGAATATATCGGTCACATTAAGCGTGATCCCTTCACCTTGATCATGATCTATTTGATCTCATCTTCTTCTTCTACTGCTTTTTCTGTAACCAAACTTTTTATCATAGCCCAATATATTCAAGACATTCTGTTCATGCTAATTAAGAGACATGGCTTATTATTTGGGTAAAATGAATGTCTAGTGGAGGATAAGCAATTAATATGTGAATACAAAGCAAATGGAAAATTAAAACGTCATTTTTTTTAAATGAAACTGATCTTTATTAATGCTGAACACTTACAACATCTCATTTAAAACAGTGGAATGAATACATTGAGGATAATCCTCCAAATCAAACAAGTTTTGATCAAAATTAAGAGCATCTTTAGCAAGGCGATAAGCAGCCATATTAGCACCTCTATTGGTATGTGTCACTGACCAAGAGGCGAAAGAATTCAGAAGTCTCCTTGCATGCTCTATCAATAAACCCCTTAAGCTTCAGTTTGATTTGTTCTTCTTCAACAAGCTCACCACTTGCAATGCATCACCCTCTACAATGATCTGTGAAGCCCATTTCTTTGCAAAAAATATCAACTAAGACCTGGGCATGAGCTTTTGCATCAAATGAGTTACCACTCAGACTTCTGGCTCTTAAGAGTGCCAATGACCTGTCCCTTAAAGTCCCTAGCAATCACACCTATGCCAATTCTGCCTTCCGCACTATTTACAACAGCATTCCAGTTCAGTTTGTATACTCCTTCCCTTGATTTCTGCCACTTAGGTTGCACAGGTGCTATTTGAATGGATCTCTTCTGAGATGGTTGTCTTGAGCTTTTAATAACTCCAATTCAACACTAGCCTTTTTGAGCAAAAGAGTAGGATGGTTGAAGCCTTTCCCATGTGAAAACTCATTTCTTCTAGTCCAAATCAATCTCGATATTATAGCAGCCTCCTCAAGTTCCTCTTGTTTGAGAAGATTAATCATATTGTTCCAGATATATATCAAGAAATAAATCACTGTGGCATACCATCTTTTGGACTTTTCTGCAGCTTTGGCTCCACACATCTCTAGCAGCACCACAATCCCATAAGACATGTCCTGGGATCTCAAGATCCAATCTACAAATGGGGCATAAGTTGTCCTCAACCACTTTTCTTTTCCTTAAATTGGATAGAGTGGGGAGAGCTTCATTGCAAGCCCTCCAAATGAACATCTTTACTGCATTTGGAACCTTGATTCTCCACACTGCTTTTCAACCTTCCTGACCCACCCTCCCATTCGATGATTCTCCCTCATTACTAGTCTCAAGCTCTCTATGGAGGTGATAAGCACTTCTGGCATAATACTTGCCATCCGTAGTATGTAACCATACCAGTTTATGCTTGTTATGTCTACTTTCCTTATATATAAAACGTCATTTATTATGCTTGTAATATGTCTACTTTCTCATAACAGTTTGCTTCCAAGTCTTTGTATATATATGTTGAACATCATGCATTGGCGCAGACGAGGCAATCAATGGATTATATCAGAATATATATATATATATATATATATATATATATATATATTTATATATATATATATTTATATCAGGAAATAATAAAATTGATCACTTGCATATAGAATTTTGGGCGAGAGCAACGGCCACCAAAAGAAATCTCAATTTTCCTCAAGTACTTCAACGTCTTTGAACTCCTTTTCATGAGCTTGTCCCATACTATTGATCACAGAATATTAAATTTGGTACACATAACATCTAAGAAACTGATCAGTGAATTCTAAAGGCAAAGCTAGCAAGAAAGCACCTATATATATATATATATATATATATATATATATATATGTACGCTCATAAAAAGGGACAATTAATGATACACAAAAATGCATTAGGTTTACATGGGACACACGTAATACTTTTGAATCTTGTTTTCAAAAAATAATAAATTTTTCTTAAAAAAGGCTGTAAAAAAAATTAAACATACTCGTGTTCCATGTCGATTTATCTTTGCATGCATGAAAAATCATTAATTAAATCATGCGCACTAGAAATAAATTAGACTTTGACATCTTTGTAGCCAAACGTACGTACAACCTACGTATGCTATTAATTAATTAATTTCACAATGTCACCACTCATGATGAAAAGTCCTTGGGCTGCAGAAACATGGAAATTTGTGGGGCAAAAATTTGACAAGACTTGCAAATTTGTTATTTACCAACTTATATATATATATATATATATATATATATATATATATATATATATATTCCTTATATACGGAATTCATTGTACTTATTAAATCTTAATTGGTGAAAAGAAATTTTATATAGTGCATTAATAAACATGAGACTTACAAATAAAATTCTCTACTATTATATATATTTCATAGCTTGCATATAATTTTTCTTCTTTAGAAAAAAGAGATAATATGAAATATATATTAATTAGGTTATAAATAGCTCACTACAACAGAAAGGGTCTTTTGGGACGAAAATTTTTGTCCCAAAAGACCCCAATTTCGTCCCGAAAAAATTTTTGGGACGAAATTTTTTCATCCCAAAGTCGTTCCAATATCACTGTGCCAAAAGGTATTTTGGGACGAAAATCACCATTTCGTCCCAAAAAATTTCTTTTGGGACGAAATTGAAGGAAACCGTTCGAACACGTTCGAACGAAAACTTTTTTTTTGTCACGGTTTAAATTCGTCCCAGAAAATAGTTCGAACGGAAAAAATTTAAAGTTCGAACAGTAGTGACGTGTTTGAACGATTTTGAAATTTGTTCGAACAAATATGAATTCGTTCGAACGTTATGAATTGTCTTTGTGTTCGAACGTTAAATGGTCAGGTCGAACGGTATATAAGTTCGAACGGTATAGGTTATGTTCGAACACGACTGAAATTATTTACGTTCGAACGTTGTGTGATCGTTCGAACTCTACGAACATAAATTTCGTTCGAACATTATGTTTACGTTCGAACGCTATTTCATTACATAGAGTTCGAATGTTTTATGTTCGTTCGAACGAAATCTCTTTAATTTAAATCAATAATAGAAAACCAAATAGACATTCACACTGTTTAACACTCACAAAAGTGTTATAATAAGAGCAAACTAAATAAATAACAGTCGAGACGAGCATTGTTCGTACATAAATAGATAATCCCAAAATCTATCAGTTGCTTGGAGGCCTGTACTGTTGCATAAGCTGCTGCATTTGAAGTTGCATCTGTCTTCTGAACTCTTCTTGTTGTTCTTCATGTTGTTTGAGGCGCATCTCCATATCTACTTGTTTTGCCAATTGAGCCTCTAACTCATGCTGTCTTGCAGTCAATTCTTCGATTCTGGAATTCGCATTCTCTAGCGCTATAGAAGTCATAGATGCATTCCCAGAAGAAGAGGAAGAGGGACCAGGCTTTACACAACGACCCAAACCCCTCAAATATCCTGAACGTTGACCCAGGACTTGTGTAAAAATCTCAATATCACTTGTTGAGGAATTTTGATCTGACGCAGATTCAGCACGTAGGGCAACCATTTTATCCTAGCCATATATAAGATAAAGAATTAATATCGTCATAAATATTCTAATATATTTAATTAAAACAGGTTATAAAACTTACATAATTTTCACGGGCATCAGGATGAGTCCACTCTCCATTACGATCAGTGTGCGATGCAGCATATAATTTTGTCAAATCATAATTAGTATCTGAATCTTGCTACAATAAATGTATTAAGATATAAAGTCATTATGATTCATCCAAATAATTAACTATATCCAATACAAAAAATAGCATGCAATACCAATTTCTTAGAAAGGCGATGGAAAGATCTTGAGCCTGCATGATGATTAATCTTCAATTTTGATCTATTTGTTTTGTTTATAGAACTTCGCTCCTGCAAAGAAATTGAAAATATTATGAAGCGAAATGACAGATAGGACAAGTAAAATAATTAAATTTCATTATACCTGATATGATGGATCCTCAAACATGTCACAAAGTTTTTCCCACTCAGAAGGTCGGACATCCTGGAAAGGATGTTGGCGTGCATCTTCCTTCTTCTCAAACTTATTATAATGCTCATGACACCTCGCCTTATATTTGCGGAATGCATTACCCATAAGCTCTTCCACAGTCTTACGCTCCTCTCTCCGACCAAAATTTAATTCGAAATCATCCTTAAAAAAATAGTCACAAACACATTATCATTTATAATATTCTAAATTCAAGTAAAATATAGAAATTTATTCTACTAAATCAATGTTTTAGTAGTTACCAAACAACGCTTCTTGATAAGCTCTTTAACATCTTGGGGGACTTTCTTCCATGAAGTCGTTGCCAAAGGTGCGTAAGTTCGTGTAAGAGCACCCACATGCGATGCAAGCCAAGCTGCTGGTTGTCCTTCACCCCCAGTATGTTCGTTAGGAATGTTAACCTTGATCTTACCCACCTTCCGATATTTTTCCAACGTCACCCCTCTAGTGGTGCCTCGACCTTGACGAGATTGTACTGTAGATTCTATAAAATATAACATTGTAATAAATTTCATTTATATCTCTATTATAGGACCTTAATTAATAACTTTTATGAGTATTAGATTTTTACCTTATTCTGTAGAATCAATCTCTAATGGTGAGTCTGAAGGAGATCTAGGAACAAGTGGAGATGGGTTGCGAACTTCCTTCCTCTTTGGCGGCATAATTTCAAACTACTGATACATTCAATAAGTAAAATATTTGTCATCAAGTGTAATGTTAACACATAATTAGTCAATCAGAATCTGTATCAGTTTCATTTGACAATTCGCTCTCATCATCTGTAGATACTTCAGATGATTCAACATTTTCCTCAACTGTTGCATCAACAATTTCAGCCTCAATATCTTCTCATCATCTGTCACGTCCAACAAAATTTCGGCAGCATCTCCCCATAGTTCTCCAAATATGCTCGTTTGATTGTGTGCACTGACGATTAACACGTCGTTGCACCATCACCGAAACTGCATATCCAAAGAACAATGGATGAATCTACCAAAATCATAATGTTGGACGACAACAGATATAGTTCTATAGTTTGCGAGAATGATCTTACAATCCCAAACTGTCCACTCTGGACAATTCAAGAGTTATCAATCAAGCATTTATCTGGATTGATAACTCTCGAACGGGTCTAAGGTTTATTTTGATGAACAAACAATACAAAATATGCTAATATATGTCAAACAATAACAACAAATTATTTATAGAACAATATTAGATTTATTCCAGATTTTAATTTAAATATTAGTTTTACCTGTTTATAATTAAGTATTTTATAATAAAGATTTAATAGTATTTTAATTTGAATATTAATTTTATTAATTTATAATTAAGTATTTAAATATTATTAAATCTTAACTATTTCTATTTTAATTTAAAGATTTAGTAGTATTTTAATTTGAATATTAATTTTATTTATTTAGAATTAACTATTTAAATGGTAGTTGATCCTAATTATTTGTGATTTAGTAGTACATATAATTTACAAACTATCCCAAACTATTTGTATTCTGTATATGTTATTGATGTAATGTCATTACCCGTTCGAACGAAGATAACCCATGTTCGAACAAAATGAGAACGTTCGAACGGTAATCCTAACCCGTTCGAACGTATTCATTCCAGATTCCAGTCGTCTTCAACAACGCCGAAAACTCCATTAATGACAAACTCTAACAAACACAAACAACAATCTCAAAGCATACAACTTTCTAACATTGCAAAATATTAAGTTCAAACCATACATTTCTATTTTAAAAGGAATACCTGAATTTTTGAAGATGAAAATGGAATACTCCGAGAATAATCCGAGAATAATCACAAACTGTCCTACAAGTAGTAATCCGAGAATAATATAGTGAGATAAAAATATTTTTGAACTTAGGGGCTAATTTGAGAAAGAATACCTCTGATATGCAGCGGGCGACGACGCAGGAGCAAGGAACGAAATGAATAATGTGAGGTTCTGTCGTGTTTTTGCAGAACATTTCATGTTCGAACGGTTATTTACTAACCGTTCGAACGTGAAAATATTAAGCGGGAGAAAATTCCCTCCTAATTTTCACGTTCGAACGTATAAAAATTACGTTCGAACGGTAATCCAGCTGTCTTTAATTGGCGGGATTTTTTCCCGCCATTGCAATAATCCGTTCGAATGTTTTTTATACGTTCAAACGTAACATATGTGTTCGAACGGTTTACGAGTACCATTCGAACATATATCCTTTATGTTTAAATATAACTTTTTTCATCATTAAATGAAAAGTACTATAACATCATATGTATTAGTTATATATACTATCATATATAATGTAATATATACTATCATATATATAGTAATCTATACTAAATATATAATATATATAGTAATATATATTATCATATATATAGTGATGTATACTATCATATATATTATTAACATCATATGTATTAGTAATATATACTCACATATATATAGCCTCAAATATACAAAGGTCACATAATAAAGTATATAGAAATTTATAAGATAATAGTATATTAATAAGCTATACTCTATATATATATGCTGTATAATATCATATATAACTTTAGTAGGTAAAGTATAATGGAATATATAATATGACATATGTTAGTTAAGTATAAACTCATACCATATAGTACCATATGCTATCATATGGTACTATATATATATTACAATCTCATATATAACACTTTGATAGTAAAGTATTATGATATATTACTATTATACTATAAAAAAAAAATATATAAGTTATTATGTTTTCATTTAAAGTATTCTACTATCATAATATATATTATAATATATTATAATATTACATATATATTACAGTATATATAATCTACTATAATAGTATATATATTATAATAATTTATAGGAATATAAATATAGTATACATTTAATACAATTTTTAATACACTTACAAAACTTCAGTTCGAACGTATAATAGTAACGGTCGAACGGTTTTATATTAACGTTCGAACTTTAAATATTAACGTTCGAACGATTATGCACGTATAAGTTATCGCGGGCAGCGATTTCTCTCACGCCGCCGTCCCCACCGTTTGAAAAAGCGAGAAAACGTTTGAACGCACTACATTCACCTCCGTCTGCCGTCGTGATCAGCACATACGTCAATCACTTTTCCTCCCAATCAAAGGTATGTATTTTTAAACCCATTTTACCGTTTATTTGATAATTTTATGGTTTTATTTGTTTTTTTTTTTAAATTAGATTTTTTCATCAATAATTACCGTAGAACATCATAAATCTATCGTAGGATGTTTAGAAATGAAGAGTACTTTGTTTTTAGTCGAAGAAACCACGGAATCGATTATTTTTTGAGTGTTTTCATGGCCGCTGAGTTGACTCAGCCATGGACGAGTTAGGTCTGTTTCCCGTTCGAACGGTATTAACCAGTCCGTTCGAACTGTATTAACCAGTCCGTTCGAACGAGTAAACCTGTACGTTCGAACAAGTTTAAAACGTTTGAACGTCATTAATTGTCCGTTCGACCATATAATTAGACGTTCGAACGCTAATTGTTAAATTCAATCCATTTACATTTTATTAGCTTATTAAATTGTAATCATCGTTTAATTGATTATATGTTCTATCAATTAATTTATTAAATTGCTATTAGTATATAATATTGTAAATCTTTTAGTCGTAATTAGATTTTAATTATCACTAATCTTGAATGTATATTTTATTTTTAAAATTTCAGGATCATAATAATGTCTTATCGGGGCCGTAAACGTGGTAGATCAGGAGAACCTTCCATCCAAACAGTTCGAGTGCGGACAGTTTTACTTGAGCGACAGGTAAAACTGTCTGATTTTGTCGCTCTTATATGGGAGGGTCATTCTCTCCTATCAGTATTCAATGATCGTGGTTGGGCACCAATCTTAGATCAGCGAGAAGAAGGAATGGAGCTCGTTTCCTTCATTGAGATCGTTACTGAGTTCTATAAAGAGCTCGGTGCTGCCAGCCCAGACGATGGAGGGGCATATAGGATCTGTGTCCGAGGAGCTCCTGTTATATTTTCAGCGGACGGACTCGCTGCATATCTGGGTATTCCTAGGCTTCTTGATGCCTATCCAAACCTGCCGCCTAGAGAGTCTGGTCCTTCAGGTGATGCAGCTATGTCTCAGGACGAGGGACCAGATTACACAGATGAGATCGATACACTTGCTAATCACGAGGTCAGAGATTTGATTGTTGGTCTAGATGCTCCAGTGTACGATGGCTCCAAGAGTATCAGGCAGGCAGATTTATCTTCTTTCTTCAAGATTATGAATTTGATCATTGCCAACAATATTGACCCACGGCAGCACAAGACCGAGGTCGGCATGGATCGAGCGAGATTTATGATACGGGTCGCTCGTGGCATCCCGATCGACCTCGTTGGTTATATATTTGAGAGGATCCGATCAGAGGCACGGTTCATTACGACAGATATACTGCCGTTTGGGATCCTCATCACTCGATTTTTGCTACATGCCGGGGTTGTGTCCAAACCTGCCGAGCGTTCCCGATTTCCGATGGCACCACCCTATCACGGAGCACGGCACTCTAGATTTCGTTTTCGTGGGGCTGTTCCTGACAGGGCTGAGATTCAGAGAGATGCGCAGCCGAGAGATACTGGAGTATCGGCTGGTGAGACATCTACACAGGCTAAGGCATCACGCACATATATTCACGAGGAGATGGCTGACATATTGCGTGCTGAGATCGGCGTACACACATCAGCAGTGATTGATGCAGTGCATACTACCATGTCTGAGTTGCGTACAGAGATTATGGCTACCGTCTCTGGGTTACGTACAGAGGTTAATGAGTTACGTACAGCGATTAATGCCAATAATGCAACTCAGGTTACAGTTAGTACTCGACTGACACAGGTAGAGACACAATTAGCTGCAGTCGAGGATGTGTGTAGAGACCTCGCATCACAGTAGTTTTTATCTTTTATTTATATTTTCTTTTGTTATAATTATGAACAATATATATGGCATTTTGATAATTTACTTTATTTGGTTGATTAATATATATGTAGTTGATAATATTTATTTAACTAAAAATTTTATTTAACGTAAAAGAAATCATTAAAATATTTTAAAATTAATTACATAAAATTAATTAATGAATTTGTATATATGATAGATATTTTTTATATTTTGAGTTTCGTACCGAGATTAATATTATACTTTCGAATGTATAAATGTGGTGCTTGAATATGTTCTAACTAAATATATTCCGTTCGAACGGTTTAGAAACATTCCCGCCAGGATTTGCTACCAAATATTTTCCGTTCAAACACAAAAAATTATCATTCGAACGTTTTTGAACTTTCCCCGCCATAATAAAGTAATTATCCGCCAAATTTTACTGTTCGAACGGGAAAAATTTTTTGAGACGATTTAATTCGTCACAGAAAATATTGTTCGAACGGTTATTTTGACGTTCGAACGATTTTCTAAATTCATCTATTTTTTGGGGCGAAATTTAAATTTCGTCCCAAAAAATGACTTTTAGGGACGAAAAAATTTTCGTCCCTAAATAATTTCGTCCCAAAATCTCAAATTTGTTGTAGTGGCTATCATTTACCACCAAATAAAAAACTAAATAAATGAAGAAAGACTGATGAATAATTCACTCGTAAAAAAAACAAAAAATATACAAAACAATTGATATTGCCTAATTAATAGCTTGAAGATCCACTTTCAATGATATTTGGGTAGACCATATGTAACTCGTATTTAATTAACACGATGAAAGTTGTACGTATATTTCTTGTATTTAAGCAAATTAAAGGATTAACCATTCCGTAGAAGATTAGTGGAGTTTGTTCACTACAGCTACAGTTTTACCTTATATATACAGTGCCAAGATCGTTGTATTCCTATCACTCATATCCTCTTTGCAGATGATTTTTTGTTGTTCACTAATGGATTAAAAAGAAGTTTATCTGCTCTTATGGGATTTATATCTAGATATGAACAAGCATTAGGCCAAAAGATAAATCATCACAAGAGAACTTTTCTGGGTCATAAATCTGTCTCTTGAGTTAGAAAGCATCTGATGGCTTCAACCGCTGCATGGTTTTGTAGAAGGTTCTTTTCCAACAACCTATTTAAGGGCTCCGGCGCCTATCTTATGATAAATTATCTTATAGTTAATAGTTGTTATGAACCATTTATTTCTAAGATAAAAAGGTAGCTTGATGGAAAAGTAGATTGCTTTCAATAGGAGGAAAGCTAACTCTAATCAAATTAGTTATGTCCTCTAATCAAAGTAGTTGTTTACCTTCTTCTTCACCATTTACATTACAAACAGACTGCAGTACACTAAAAGGGAAGGTTTCTAACAAAAAAATACTGAAGAAAATCTAAAATCCAAAATCCAAAATCCAATTCATGATGAACTCCTTTACTGACCTTGCCAATAACTACAGCAAAAACAAAATCACCATGGAAAGTATTAGCCAAAACCTGCGACAATGTTATGATCTTGCATGTAAATGGAAATGTAAATGTAAATCATAGTGGATAGAAGAGAATCGATCAAATCTGGCCCATTCTCCTCTTCATTAGCCTTCAGCCCACGGGCCTTGTAACAGACAACATGAAGAAGTTCACTTTCTATGCAGGTTTCGGGCATTCTGCAACATGAAGAAGCTATTTCAGTATCATTCAAACGAAGTATACTCCACGATTGCCAAAAAACCATAAACCCACAAAAATACAGCCATTTCCAGAACCAAGAAATTAACATTGAAGAGGTCCTCAAGTGGAAAAGAAAAGGAAATCAACTTTCCGAAAGTAGGAAAAAAAAAAGCATATTCTTTGAAGTAAAAGAATGAGAAGAAACAAAGAGAATAAATGGATGACGAGAAATCAAACCAAAACAGAGTGGTTTTAGAAGAAGAGAAAGTTGGAATCGTGGAAAGTGAAACAGAGAGTGGAAGGAAAAGGTAAGAAGCATTTCATTGCTTTTAAGAAACTAACCTTGGCTAGGAAACTAGCAACAGAAGGGAGAACGCGACGAGCGACGAAGAACGTGATGGAGGCTAGGGTTTCGCAGTGGGAGAAAAGACTCTATCGGTTTCGACGGACTCGACTTTATAAACCCGTTTCTAAGTTTTGACCCGATGAACCCGACTTTTGTAGGGTGGGCCCAATCGGGTTGTGCGGGTTGAGCGGCCCATCGGGCTTCTTGCACAAGCCTATATACCAGTGCATATTTTATTTTTAAAATTTCAGGATCATAATAATGTCTTATCGGGGCCGTAAACGTGGTAGATCAGGAGAACCTTCCATCCAAACAGTTCGAGTGCGGACAGTTTTACTTGAGCGACAGGTAAAACTGTCTGATTTTGTCGCTCTTATATGGGAGGGTCATTCTCTCCTATCAGTATTCAATGATCGTGGTTGGGCACCAATCTTAGATCAGCGAGAAGAAGGAATGGAGCTCGTTTCCTTCATTGAGATCGTTACTGAGTTCTATAAAGAGCTCGGTGCTGCCAGCCCAGACGATGGAGGGGCATATAGGATCTGTGTCCGAGGAGCTCCTGTTATATTTTCAGCGGACGGACTCGCTGCATATCTGGGTATTCCTAGGCTTCTTGATGCCTATCCAAACCTGCCGCCTAGAGAGTCTGGTCCTTCAGGTGATGCAGCTATGTCTCAGGACGAGGGACCAGATTACACAGATGAGATCGATACACTTGCTAATCACGAGGTCAGAGATTTGATTGTTGGTCTAGATGCTCCAGTGTACGATGGCTCCAAGAGTATCAGGCAGGCAGATTTATCTTCTTTCTTCAAGATTATGAATTTGATCATTGCCAACAATATTGACCCACGGCAGCACAAGACCGAGGTCAGCATGGATCGAGCGAGATTTATGATACGGGTCGCTCGTGGCATCCCGATCGACCTCGTTGGTTATATATTTGAGAGGATCCGATCAGAGGCACGGTTCATTACGACAGATATACTGCCGTTTGGGATCCTCATCACTCGATTTTTGCTACATGCCGGGGTTGTGTCCAAACCTGCCGAGCGTTCCCGATTTCCGATGGCACCACCCTATCACGGAGCACGGCACTCTAGATTTCGTTTTCGTGGGGCTGTTCCTGACAGGGCTGAGATTCAGAGAGATGCGCAGCCGAGAGATACTGGAGTATCGGCTGGTGAGACATCTACACAGGCTAAGGCATCACGCACATATATTCACGAGGAGATGGCTGACATATTGCGTGCTGAGATCGGCGTACACACATCAGCAGTGATTGATGCAGTGCATACTACCATGTCTGAGTTGCGTACAGAGATTATGGCTACCGTCTCTGGGTTACGTACAGAGGTTAATGAGTTACGTACAGCGATTAATGCCAATAATGCAACTCAGGTTACAGTTAGTACTCGACTGACACAGGTAGAGACACAATTAGCTGCAGTCGAGGATGTGTGTAGAGACCTCGCATCACAGTAGTTTTTATCTTTTATTTATATTTTCTTTTGTTATAATTATGAACAATATATATGGCATTTTGATAATTTACTTTATTTGGTTGATTAATATATATGTAGTTGATAATATTTATTTAACTAAAAATTTTATTTAACGTAAAAGAAATCATTAAAATATTTTAAAATTAATTACATAAAATTAATTAATGAATTTGTATATATGATAGATATTTTTTATATTTTGAGTTTCGTACCGAGATTAATATTATACTTTCGAATGTATAAATGTGGTGCTTGAATATGTTCTAACTAAATATATTCCGTTCGAACGGTTTAGAAACATTCCCGCCAGGATTTGCTACCAAATATTTTCCGTTCAAACACAAAAAATTATCATTCAAACGTTTTTGAACTTTCCCCGCCATAATAAAGTAATTATCCGCCAAATTTTACTGTTCGAACGGGAAAAATTTTTTGAGACGATTTAATTCGTCACAGAAAATATTGTTCGAACGGTTATTTTGACGTTCGAACGATTTTCTAAATTCATCTATTTTTTGGGGCGAAATTTAAATTTCGTCCCAAAAAATGACTTTTAGGGACGAAAAAATTTTCGTCCCTAAATAATTTCGTCCCAAAATCTCAAATTTGTTGTAGTGGCTATCATTTACCACCAAATAAAAAACTAAATAAATGAAGAAAGACTGATGAATAATTCACTCGTAAAAAAAACAAAAAATATACAAAACAATTGATATTGCCTAATTAATAGCTTGAAGATCCACTTTCAATGATATTTGGGTAGACCATATGTAACTCGTATTTAATTAACACGATGAAAGTTGTACGTATATTTCTTGTATTTAAGCAAATTAAAGGATTAACCATTCCGTAGAAGATTAGTGGAGTTTGTTCACTACAGCTACAGTTTTACCTTATATATACAGTGCCAAGATCGTTGTATTCCTATCACTCATATCCTCTTTGCAGATGATTTTTTGTTGTTCACTAATGGATTAAAAAGAAGTTTATCTGCTCTTATGGGATTTATATCTAGATATGAACAAGCATTAGGCCAAAAGATAAATCATCACAAGAGAACTTTTCTGGGTCATAAATCTGTCTCTTGAGTTAGAAAGCATCTGATGGCTTCAACCGCTGCATGGTTTTGTAGAAGGTTCTTTTCCAACAACCTATTTAAGGGCTCCGGCGCCTATCTTATGATAAATTATCTAATAGTTAATAGTTGTTATGAACCATTTATTTCTAAGATAAAAAGGTAGCTTGATGGAAAAGTAGATTGCTTTCAATAGGAGGAAAGCTAACTCTAATCAAATTAGTTATGTCCTCTAATCAAAGTAGTTGTTTACCTTCTTCTTCACCATTTACATTACAAACAGACTGCAGTACACTAAAAGGGAAGGTTTCTAACAAAAAAATACTGAAGAAAATCTAAAATCCAAAATCCAAAATCCAATTCATGATGAACTCCTTTACTGACCTTGCCAATAACTACAGCAAAAACAAAATCACCATGGAAAGTATTAGCCAAAACCTGCGACAATGTTATGATCTTGCATGTAAATGGAAATGTAAATGTAAATCATAGTGGATAGAAGAGAATCGATCAAATCTGGCCCATTCTCCTCTTCATTAGCCTTCAGCCCACGGGCCTTGTAACAGACAACATGAAGAAGTTCACTTTCTATGCAGGTTTCGGGCATTCTGCAACATGAAGAAGCTATTTCAGTATCATTCAAACGAAGTATACTCCACGATTGCCAAAAAACCATAAACCCACAAAAATACAGCCATTTCCAGAACCAAGAAATTAACATTGAAGAGGTCCTCAAGTGGAAAAGAAAAGGAAATCAACTTTCCGAAAGTAGGAAAAAAAAAAGCATATTCTTTGAAGTAAAAGAATGAGAAGAAACAAAGAGAATAAATGGATGACGAGAAATCAAACCAAAACAGAGTGGTTTTAGAAGAAGAGAAAGTTGGAATCGTGGAAAGTGAAACAGAGAGTGGAAGGAAAAGGTAAGAAGCATTTCATTGCTTTTAAGAAACTAACCTTGGCTAGGAAACTAGCAACAGAAGGGAGAACGCGACGAGCGACGAAGAACGTGATGGAGGCTAGGGTTTCGCAGTGGGAGAAAAGACTCTATCGGTTTCGACGGACTCGACTTTATAAACCCGTTTCTAAGTTTTGACCCGATGAACCCGACTTTTGTAGGGTGGGCCCAATCGGGTTGTGCGGGTTGAGCGGCCCATCGGGCTTCTTGCACAAGCCTATATACCAGTGCATATTTTATTTTTAAAATTTCAGGATCATAATAATGTCTTATCGGGGCCGTAAACGTGGTAGATCAGGAGAACCTTCCATCCAAACAGTTCGAGTGCGGACAGTTTTACTTGAGCGACAGGTAAAACTGTCTGATTTTGTCGCTCTTATATGGGAGGGTCATTCTCTCCTATCAGTATTCAATGATCGTGGTTGGGCACCAATCTTAGATCAGCGAGAAGAAGGAATGGAGCTCGTTTCCTTCATTGAGATCGTTACTGAGTTCTATAAAGAGCTCGGTGCTGCCAGCCCAGACGATGGAGGGGCATATAGGATCTGTGTCCAAGGAGCTCCTGTTATATTTTCAGCGGACGGACTCGCTGCATATCTGGGTATTCCTAGGCTTCTTGATGCCTATCCAAACCTGCCGCCTAGAGAGTCTGGTCCTTCAGGTGATGCAGCTATGTCTCAGGACGAGGGACCAGATTACACAGATGAGATCGATACACTTGCTAATCACGAGGTCAGAGATTTGATTGTTGGTCTAGATGCTCCAGTGTACGATGGCTCCAAGAGTATCAGGCAGGCAGATTTATCTTCTTTCTTCAAGATTATGAATTTGATCATTGCCAACAATATTGACCCACGGCAGCACAAGACCGAGGTCGGCATGGATCGAGCGAGATTTATGATACGGGTCGCTCGTGGCATCCCGATCGACCTCGTTGGTTATATATTTGAGAGGATCCGATCAGAGGCACGGTTCATTACGACAGATATACTGCCGTTTGGGATCCTCATCACTCGATTTTTGCTACATGCCGGGGTTGTGTCCAAACCTGCCGAGCGTTCCTGATTTCCGATGGCACCACCCTATCACGGAGCACGGCACTCTAGATTTCGTTTTCGTGGGGCTGTTCCTGACAGGGCTGAGATTCAGAGAGATGCGCAGCCGAGAGATACTGGAGTATCGGCTGGTGAGACATCTACACAGGCTAAGGCATCACGCACATATATTCACGAGGAGATGGCTGACATATTGCGTGCTGAGATCGGCGTACACACATCAGCAGTGATTGATGCAGTGCATACTACCATGTCTGAGTTGCGTACAGAGATTATGGCTACCGTCTCTGGGTTACGTACAGAGGTTAATGAGTTACGTACAGCGATTAATGCCAATAATGCAACTCAGGTTACAGTTAGTACTCGACTGACACAGGTAGAGACACAATTAGCTGCAGTCGAGGATGTGTGTAGAGACCTCGCATCACAGTAGTTTTTATCTTTTATTTATATTTTCTTTTGTTATAATTATGAACAATATATATGGCATTTTGATAATTTACTTTATTTGGTTGATTAATATATATGTAGTTGATAATATTTATTTAACTAAAAATTTTATTTAACGTAAAAGAAATCATTAAAATATTTTAAAATTAATTACATAAAATTAATTAATGAATTTGTATATATGATAGATATTTTTTATATTTTGAGTTTCGTACCGAGATTAATATTATACTTTCGAATGTATAAATGTGGTGCTTGAATATGTTCTAACTAAATATATTCCGTTCGAACGGTTTAGAAACATTCCCGCCAGGATTTGCTACCAAATATTTTCCGTTCAAACACAAAAAATTATCATTCAAACGTTTTTGAACTTTCCCCGCCATAATAAAGTAATTATCCGCCAAATTTTACTGTTCGAACGGGAAAAATTTTTTGAGACGATTTAATTCGTCACAGAAAATATTGTTCGAACGGTTATTTTGACGTTCGAACGATTTTCTAAATTCATCTATTTTTTGGGGCGAAATTTAAATTTCGTCCCAAAAAATGACTTTTAGGGACGAAAAAATTTTCGTCCCTAAATAATTTCGTCCCAAAATCTCAAATTTGTTGTAGTGGCTATCATTTACCACCAAATAAAAAACTAAATAAATGAAGAAAGACTGATGAATAATTCACTCGTAAAAAAAACAAAAAATATACAAAACAATTGATATTGCCTAATTAATAGCTTGAAGATCCACTTTCAATGATATTTGGGTAGACCATATGTAACTCGTATTTAATTAACACGATGAAAGTTGTACGTATATTTCTTGTATTTAAGCAAATTAAAGGATTAACCATTCCGTAGAAGATTAGTGGAGTTTGTTCACTACAGCTACAGTTTTACCTTATATATACAGTGCCAAGATCGTTGTATTCCTATCACTCATATCCTCTTTGCAGATGATTTTTTGTTGTTCACTAATGGATTAAAAAGAAGTTTATCTGCTCTTATGGGATTTATATCTAGATATGAACAAGCATTAGGCCAAAAGATAAATCATCACAAGAGAACTTTTCTGGGTCATAAATCTGTCTCTTGAGTTAGAAAGCATCTGATGGCTTCAACCGCTGCATGGTTTTGTAGAAGGTTCTTTTCCAACAACCTATTTAAGGGCTCCGGCGCCTATCTTATGATAAATTATCTAATAGTTAATAGTTGTTATGAACCATTTATTTCTAAGATAAAAAGGTAGCTTGATGGAAAAGTAGATTGCTTTCAATAGGAGGAAAGCTAACTCTAATCAAATTAGTTATGTCCTCTAATCAAAGTAGTTGTTTACCTTCTTCTTCACCATTTACATTACAAACAGACTGCAGTACACTAAAAGGGAAGGTTTCTAACAAAAAAATACTGAAGAAAATCTAAAATCCAAAATCCAAAATCCAATTCATGATGAACTCCTTTACTGACCTTGCCAATAACTACAGCAAAAACAAAATCACCATGGAAAGTATTAGCCAAAACCTGCGACAATGTTATGATCTTGCATGTAAATGGAAATGTAAATGTAAATCATAGTGGATAGAAGAGAATCGATCAAATCTGGCCCATTCTCCTCTTCATTAGCCTTCAGCCCACGGGCCTTGTAACAGACAACATGAAGAAGTTCACTTTCTATGCAGGTTTCGGGCATTCTGCAACATGAAGAAGCTATTTCAGTATCATTCAAACGAAGTATACTCCACGATTGCCAAAAAACCATAAACCCACAAAAATACAGCCATTTCCAGAACCAAGAAATTAACATTGAAGAGGTCCTCAAGTGGAAAAGAAAAGGAAATCAACTTTCCGAAAGTAGGAAAAAAAAAAGCATATTCTTTGAAGTAAAAGAATGAGAAGAAACAAAGAGAATAAATGGATGACGAGAAATCAAACCAAAACAGAGTGGTTTTAGAAGAAGAGAAAGTTGGAATCGTGGAAAGTGAAACAGAGAGTGGAAGGAAAAGGTAAGAAGCATTTCATTGCTTTTAAGAAACTAACCTTGGCTAGGAAACTAGCAACAGAAGGGAGAACGCGACGAGCGACGAAGAACGTGATGGAGGCTAGGGTTTCGCAGTGGGAGAAAAGACTCTATCGGTTTCGACGGACTCGACTTTATAAACCCGTTTCTAAGTTTTGACCCGATGAACCCGACTTTTGTAGGGTGGGCCCAATCGGGTTGTGCGGGTTGAGCGGCCCATCGGGCTTCTTGCACAAGCCTATATACCAGTGCATATTTTATCTGTTTTAGCTCCTTCAAAGCAGGTTATTGAAGTTATTCATAATGCTTTTTCAAATGTTTTTCTGAGGATATTATGAGGGTCATGTAAAGAAAAAATGGATTTCTTAGAAGAAGATAGCGAGACCTATTCAATGTAAAGACTCTTCAATGTAAACAAGCATGGAAAGTTGTTGTTGGGGACTTCCCTTGGGCAAATTATATGAGGCAAAAATACTTATCAAATGATGTTGTAGTTGAATGCGTGGTGCCAAGACTTTTAGTCTCTCCTATTTGGAAATCTTTTTGTCATTTTCTCCCTGTCATTGTTCAAGAAATTCAATGATTGGGGAAAGATGGTTCAATTAACTTCTGGTATGAAGAATGTATAGGAACAGGTCCTCTAGCAAATAAGTCATTTGCTGTTGTTTCCCCATCACTAAAAATTAAAAACACGTGTTCATGCCCAGGTTAGAATGATACAAAGTTGCTTTCATTGGAAGGACGTCCCTTATTATGTAAACTCATGAAATACCCTGTGAAGCTGAAACCTGGAGAGGACTGTGGAGTTTGGAAACATACTGTAAGAGGATTTCCTCCCACTTCACAAGTCCACTGGGTTCCGACCTACCACCCGGCCCTATGGCCCAAACTTGCCCCTAAAGTAACTCGCCTATTAGGAAAAATAAATAATGATGGCTGATGAGACGGACAGGCCTGACATCGCTCGGCCACACTCCGTTCATGGGGACTTGTACAGGGCAAAATGGGAAAGACAAAGAACCCTTGATCCTCTGACATGAGGACATCGACGGACCATCAAAAGTAAAGCAAATCGGAGAACCACGCCACATTAATGACACTACTAATCGAGCTACACACCAGATTAATGATGTCGTCGCATTAAAGGACTCTAAGAAATGGAACAGTACAAAGGACATGGACTCCACGGGAGTAGACACGATCTGTCCCCCCTTTAGACTCCCGGTATAAATAGCAACTTTAAGGTACGAGAAACTCTCTCAGATCCCTAGACTCTCTCATTATTTACAAACTTCCAAAATATGATACTAATTCTGGTATCGGAGACTCCCTGGCCCCAAGGCTTTCCTCTCCCAGTGCCCTTCTTCTTTATTTTCACAGGCTTAGTTATGAAGACCTGAGTTGCTCGAACCTGGCCCAAAGGTGTACAAAACACGACATTAATAGAAGTGCCGTCTGTGAGATCTTGGTAGATCTTGCGTGTACTTCGTATGCCTACGACAACTCGAAAGCTCACCAATAGTGTTGACGAGCATGGAAGCTGACCAACGAGAAATCCAAACTCCCAGGATTGGAGGAGACATTCCAAATGAGAGGGGGGAACCTACCCAGGAAGGGATGCCTCCAAGTGGCGGGGTGAGTGTAGTGTGCCCTACGGTGGATGACTACACCTTGTCACCACCTCCCGTTTGTGCCCCGACTGAAGGCGAAATTCGAGTTGAGTAGAGGCTCAGAAAGGTGGAACCAAACGAGCCGTTGGAGTTTGTTCCCTTAAACCCGGATCAACCAGAAGCCATGGCAAGGATCGACAGCGAATTGACGTCGAAGGCACATGCAACGACTCCTCGCCGAGCACTAGGACGTATTTGCTTGGAGCCACGAGGACGTGCCTGGAATAGCCCCCAAAGTCATACAACACAACCTTAGCATAGACCCAAAGGCCAAAAAAGTGAGGCAGAAATGCCGAAGTGTCAGTGCAGAAAAGAACGTCACCATAGCTGAGGAAGTGGACTGCCTGTTAGCCGCTAGATTCATCCAAGAAGCCCACTATCGAGAATGGCTTTCCAACGTGGTGCTCATGAAAAAGTCGAGCAACAAATGGAGAATGTGCATCGACTTCACCGACCTCAACAAAGCTTGCCCGAAGGACAACTTTCCACTTTCCCGCATCAATCTGATCGTCAACTCCATGGCAGGCCATTGTATGCTCAGCTTCATGCATGCTTACTCTAGGTATAACCAGCTTTGCATGAACCCGAAGGATGAGGAGAATACCTCCTTCATAACTGACCGAGGCCTGTATTGTTATACGACAATCCTTTTTGGGCTAAAGAACGCAGGAGCACCTCTTAGCGGCTAGTCAACCGTATGTTCAAAAATCAAGTAGGAAGAAACATGGAGGTTTACGTGAACGACCTATTGGTTAAGAGTGGGGCTCTAGAACAACACTTTAACGATCTGAGGGAGGCATTCGCAATACTGAGGCAGTACCAAATGAAGTTGAACCCGACAAAGTGCACCTTTGGCATCAGATAAGGGAAGTTCCTGGGATTCATGGTGTCGAAACGCGGAATTGAAACCAACCCTAGAAAGGTGGAGTCCATTCTCAACATCGCCCCACCCCGAAGCATAAACGAGGTGCAAAGACTGGTCGGACGAGTGGCAGCTCTCAGCAGGTTCGTGTCAAGATCCAACAACAAGTGCCTGCCTTTTTTCAAGGTTTTGCAAAAGGCACAGAAATGGGACGACAAGTGCGACCTGGCGTTCGAGGCTCTCAAAGAATACCTCACGAGCCCACCGCTCCTTAGCCAACCCAGGTGCGGGGAAACACTGACCCTATACCTTCCAGTCTCCCTCCAGGCAGTCTCGTCGGCATTAATGCGCAGAGAGGGTGGAGTCCAGAGGCCGGTCTACTACACCAACTGAGAATATCGTGGAGCTGAAGCCAGATACCCCCGCATAGAGCAACTCGCCTACACTTTGGTGGTAACCACAAGCAAGCTGCGCCCATACTTCCAAGCTCACCTAGTAAGGGTCCTCATAGAAACCCCCTTGAAAAAGATCCTGCAAAGACCAAACACTTTGGGCCGGCTCATGAACTGGGCAGTAGAGCCGAGCGAATTTGACATCGACTATGCACCACAGAACACCATCAAGGGGCAAGTGCTGGCAGACTTCTTTGCTGAATTTACTGATTTCCCGATGGAGAGTGATCATGCACCTCCCGTGAAACCCTAACAAGTTTTCATGGATGGCTCATCTTGTTGGGCTGGAGGGGGAGTGGGGGTGCATATCATTACATCTGAGGGAGAGGAGTAAAATTACGCCATCAAAAACAAGAACAACAAGGTGGAGTATGAAGCACTGCTCTCAAGACTGGGGATAGCTAGGTTTATGGGTGCTGCCGAAATTGAAGTATGAGCCTACTCCCAGGTGGTGGTCAATCAAGTACGATGGGAGTTTTTTGTGACGAGAAAAAAATTGAAAAAAATATTTGGCACTAGTAGAAGCCGAGCGCCCCCATTTCAAGTACTTCCATATTCAGTAGGTGCCGAGTGTAGAAAACCAAAAAGCGGACAAACTGGCACGTGCGACATCTGGGCAGGATGAATCCCACCTGCCAGAGCAGACGGTGATCCGAACCGTTGAAGTACCTGCCGTAAGGATTGAGATAATGGAGATATAGCCCGGAGCCCCGGATTGGGCGAGAGACATACTCAAGTACTAGGACTCCAATGAGGTGCCCGAGGAAGATTAGAAACCGAGCGGCACGTTACACTCTGATCGAGGAAATTATGTATCGGCGGGATCACTCGACGCCTCTCTTGAGGTGCATCTCCCCTGAAGAAGCACAATATGTGTTGGCAGAAATACATGAAGGGATCTGCAGTAGCCACTCAGGAGGAAAGGTGCTAGCCGTAAAGGTATTGAGGGTAGGGTATTACTGGCTCTGTGCCTTGCGAGATGACGAGGAGTATGTGCAGAAATGCCGGAAGTGCCAAGACTATGCCAAAGTGCCCTACTGCCTGCTAGAAGAATTGGTGTCGATCACCTCACCTTGGCCCCTCGCCCAGTGGGGAATTAACCTAGTCGACCCACTCCCTCTGGCAAAAGAGGAGTAAAATTCGTGGTAGTAGCTGTGGATTACTTCACCAAGTGGGTCGAGGCCAAGGCCCTCGCAACCATCACGGTGAACAACATCACACGGTTCCTATGGAGGACTGTGGTTTTCAGGTTTGGAAACTCATGCACTAACATATCAGACAATATGAGACAGTTTGATTCCGATCACTATCGTAATTGGTGCCGGGAACTGGGGATTGAGTTCTGGTACTCGTCCCTGGACCACCCCCAGTCTAACGAGCAGGTGGAGGCGACCAACAAGACATTGATGCGAATGCTCAAGAAGTGACTCTACGACAGAAAGGGCGTGTGGGCAGAAGAACTTCCTGCTATCCTGTGGGCCTACTTGGTCACAGTGAAGACATTGACAGGGGAAACTCCTTTCACCCTCACTTACAGCCACTAGGCAATCCTGCTAGTAGAGATCGAGATCTCTACCTACATAGTTAAGCATTTCAAGCAAGACTCCAATGACAGGCAACTGGAAGAACAACTTGATTTGCTAGAAGAAGTTAGGCTGGAGGTAGAGATAAGAACCACTGCCAACAAAAGGAGGGCTGAGCTATATTTCAACAAGCAAGTGCACCCGAGAGCATTCAGGGTCAGAGACCTTGTACTTAAAGAAACAGGAACAACAACACGAGACGAAGGAAAGCTGGGCCCCTGATGAGAAGGCCCTTACGTCCGCCACCAATCTCCTGGGCTCCTACAGGCTCTGAGACTACCAAGGAAATGAGCTGCCACAATCCTAGAATGCCGAACACCTACGAAAATTTTTTCAATATCAAGTTTCAGTGATATAACAAAATCTTCATCAACGAAATCTTCATCAACGTAATCTCCATCAACAAAATCTTCATCGACTGTTCACCTCCCCATGGGACACCAAAGGGATGAGCCATGCTAAAGGCCACTCTGTCCCTCCTACAGAGGAGTGTGGGTTGGCCCTTGGCCACCCAAAGATAAAAACTTACCTTCCTCGTGAGCGTCAACAAGTGGAAAAGGGTCCAGTTATAGACTGCCTGAACAACGTACCTTCCACTGGGCCAGAAGGGTGGGGTGAGCAAAACGCCACTTTATCCTTCCCACGACAGAGAGCGGGTCCAGCCCCGAGGCTGCACGAAAAACTTAAGCCGACCTCCACCCCAACGAAGTGTGGAATCAGCGATAGCCTGACCCAAACTTACCATTTCTTGCCTAATCAATAGGCGGGAGCGGGTTCAGTCCCAAACTGCCAGAACAACCTTCCTCCCCACGAAGGATGATAGGTGAGAAGGAGGCTCAACCTCCCCGCTCGGGAGAGCGGAACCAGCCTCCCAAGTGGCCTAAAAAACTTACTCCGACCCCCATGTCGGTGAAGGAGCGGACCAGCCACATCTTTGTCGGAATTACCTCCCTCGCAGGGTACCAAAGGGATGGCTTTAATGCCTCAACTACCCGAAGGGAAAGACTTACCTTCCTGGTAAGTGTCAACAGGCGGGAGCAGGTCTAGTAGCAGACTGCTCGAACAACCGACCTCCTCACGGACCAAGGAGACAAGTCAAGCAAGAGGCCATCTTGTCTTCCACGGCGGAGAGAGGGACCAGCCCCACGGCTACCCGAATAACTTACCATGACCTCCGTCACGATGAAGTTTGGGATCAGCGCCAACTTGACCCAAACTTACCTTTCCCTACGGTGTCAACAGGTGAGAGCGGGTCCAATAGCAGACTTTCTGAACAATCTACCTCCCGTGTTGAACAAAGGGACGAGTCGAGCCAAAAGTTGCCTTGTCCCTCTCGCGAAGGAGTGCAGGTCCAGCCTCGAGGCTACCCGAATACTTACTGTGATACCCCATATGATATGGATAAGGGTAGGTGGTATATGGGATCCCACATTGCTTGGGAATGAGAAGTTCTTGCTCTTTATAAGGTTCCAATGAGGCTCCAATTGTATCATTGACTAGTCCTTTTGGAGTATAGGCCATGTGGTTTGGGCCTTCCATTGGGGTGTTACAAATGGTATCAGAGCCTATCCCAACTAGAAATGTGGGACTTGAGCCGTGTCATCTACAATGGACATGCCTGACGAAGACGTCGGGAATTTAAGGGGGGTAGATTGTGATACCCCATATGATATGGATAAGGGTAGGTGGTGTATGAGATCCCACATTGCTTGGGAAGGAGAAGTTCTTGCTCTTTATAAGGTTCCAATGGGGCTCCAATTGTACCATTGACTAGTCCTTTTGGAGTATAGACCATGTGGTTTGGGCCTTCCATTGGGGCGTTACACTTACCCTGACCTCGATTGTGGTGAAGGAGCGGACCAGCCACATTGCTGTCCGAATTACCTTCTCGGGGGGCAAAAGGGCGGTTTGGCTTGAGGCATTTCGAGCCCTCCCCAATGGAGTGCGGGTAGTCCTCAGCTACTTGAAGACGAAGATTTAACTTCTTCGTAAGCATCAACAGGCGGGAGCGACTCCAGATACAAACTGCCCAAACAACCTACCTCTCCGTGGACCAAGGAGACGGGTCGAGCTAGAGCCCGCCTTGTCTCCCCGTGGCGTAGAGCGGGACCAGCCCCACGGCTAGCCGAATAACTTACCCCTACCTTTGCTACGAAAAAGTGTGGGATCAGCGCCAACCTAACCCAAACTTACCCTACCCTACGGTGTCAATGGGCGGGAATGAGTCTGCGGGAAGCGAAGGGTTGGGTTGAGCCAAAGGCCGCCTTATCCCTCCTGCGAAGGAGAGCAAGTCCAGCCCTGAGACTGCTCGAATACTTATCTCGACCCCCATTGCGGCGAAGGAGTAGGTCAGCCAGATCGCTGTTCGAGTTACCTCCCCGGGGCAAAGGGGTAATTTCGCATGATGCATTCAAACCCCTTCCCAGCGGAAAGCGGGCCGAATCCTTCGACCGCTCGAATACTGCACCAAGGAACGCGGACATCCACAACCTGGTAAAAGTGGCAAGCAAATCGCGTTACAGGCTAGAGGCCTAGGTTTGCGAAGTTTAACTCCTACAAAGCTATGGGTAAAATCATGATGACATTCTAATCTTTCAATCAAGGAATAAATGCACAATGCCAACGGACATGAGCAGGTCTAGTTCCACCTTGTCTCTCAGAGATGGAGAGCGGGATCAGCCTTATGGCGGCCACAGTGCTACTCAGAGGGCATAGAGGCGAGTTAGCAAAACACTTCCCGGCCTTAACCTCGAGGAGACAACTGGAGTCTCCCTGGCGCGGGTTAACGCTTAGAGTGGATTTCCATCCCCCCAAGCCAACGACAACGGACGAAGGCCAATGAATGCTGACAACACTTCTCTTTTTCTCTTTCAGTTACATGCCAAAATAAAGCACAGGAATGCAAAAAGGAAGAACAGAGGGACTGGACAGGGTAAAACGCATTCAAGAGACAGATGACAAGGAGGAAATCGGCATAAAGGAGAAGTCAAGAGACATTGGCCTAGTCAAACAGTATCGCTAAAGGCCCCAACAGGACAGCTGCCTAGCAAGGGCAAATGAAGACAATATAAGAGAGCGGGAGAGCTGTCGGTTAGCGGGGTTGTCAGGAATAGGTTAGGCGCTAGCGGGGTGGACCGTAAAGCTTCGGATGACGGCAACCCCCCCTCGGGTGCCTAATGCCAAGCACATAGTTTCCTGCGAAAAAACCCACAGACCGGCCATAAAAAAGAAGAAGAATTAAACATTAGAGAAAAATACACAAAAACAAGCAGCCTGACACAAAAAGGTATAAGGTAGTTTCATTAATGATAAAAAATTACAAAGAACAAGTTACAACATGAAGCCATAGGCTTACAAAGAATAAGTTACAACAGGAAGCCGCAGGCTTATGAACAAGTTATAACGTGAAGCGGCAGATTATAACAATATACAACATAAGTCAACTAGATACGACATAAATTTGTGAGGGCGCAAACAAACCAAAACTTGATAAGATCATATTCCAGTAGAAGTGGTAAACAAAGATCTCTATCATTACGACATGCCGATAACACCCAAAGTTACCTCCAAGAAAATCAACAGGGATGTAATGAGGCAACTAATTGAGTCGTACGCTGACAAGAATTGCCAAGGCACCGCTAGGAACAGCTCGCCTGTCGAAGAGGGGCATGAGGATCTGTTGGAGGAGGGGAAGACAGGAGGACGAGATGAAGATATGAGGATGAGATGAAGATAGGAGGGTAATCTTGGGGCTTGAGAAGAGGCGTTGCGTGCTGAAGTGTGCAAAAATGAAGGCTGAAAGCAAGGTCGAGCTTTGGAATAGGAGGTTTGAAGCCAGAATCTCAAACAACAGAGAAGAGCAAGACCCGTCAGAGGAGCTGCTCAGAATGCAGCCAAGGAGAATCAACCATTAGCGGGTGGGATTGTTCCCGGTAGAGCTACCCTAAGGGCGCTCTGGATTAAATCCCTCCCGAGGAGAGCAGCCCACTCCACGGACACTACATGCGGAGGAAGCTCCCGCACACCCAGAGCCCTCAGATCGCATTGGGAATTTTGAAAGATATGAGTCTTCATCTGTTCCAAGCTGTCGTTGTAACCAAAGTGCAAGGCATCATCACGGACACCACAGACATAAGATAGCTCATCCCGTAGACCCCGGATGGTAGCATCCTGGACCTAAAAAATGCTCCTTCCATTTCCTTTCGTCTTCCAGGGCCTTTCTCTTGTCCGTTAGAGATTGGCAAGCCTTCTAGAACTACTCCGTCAGCCACTTGTACGATGGACCATTGGAGTTTTACCGTTGGCGCATATCCCAACTTTCGGCCCGCAGCTGCTCAAGCTCTTGCTAACAATCGTCGAGAGACTTTTGTAGCCTTTTCCTCGCCACAGAGGCAAGTGCTACTTCGAGACGAAGAAGGCCAACCTCATCCCGGGACTTCGAAAAGTCAATGAAGGCTCCTCAACCTCTTATTTCTTCTTTTGCTCCTCTACTGCACAGTGTAAAGCCAGCTGTGCGAGCGAACGAAGTGCTCTATTCTCGCTACCACCTCCTCTCGGCCGTCCACAATGAATGTTGTCAAATGCTCCAAGCCCTTCCATAAAAGTCCGGCTCAAAATCAAAGAAGGAAATGAACAAGAGGCACAGAGAGCTTACAAGCAAAGATCTTACCCCAACGAGCCTTTTTAGCCTGCTATCCACCTTATGGATAAGGTCGGCAAGGCTCTCTACAGCCGTCGGCTGAAAGTTTACCGGGACCTCGTCAATAGCAGAATTTGTGCAACAAGAGGGAAAAAAAACCAAAAAACAAACAGGGCGGAAACGTGGGAGGATGGAGATTGTCACGGGTGCCTTGTGGCTGGCCTTGAAGAACTGCAGTGTCCTTATAAAAGCTAAAGAAGGTTTGGTTGCAGAAGGAATTCGAGGGAAGGTAATAACGGTAATAACAGGATGGGGGCTTTAATAAAACAGGGAGTTTTGGAGGTTTAATGTTGGGTGTCGTTTGGCATGCAAACAGTTGCGTTTCATGGGATCAGTTTAATGAAATGGTGTGTTTTGAATATTGTAGTTTTTGGTAGTTGCGTTTTATTCTTTGTTGTTTGCGTTTTGGTTTCTTCCATCTCAAACTGTGAGTATATAAGCAGTGCTGGTGGTGCGTTTCAGTTGTTGATTAATCATTTGAAGAATTGTCTTTGGAGGTTGAGAATCCCTCGAAGATTCTCTGCAAGTTTCATGATGGAATCTTGCTAATTCCTTTCTTGATTTGGATGTTTCTTTCCTATGTTTCGGTTTATGCTTGTGAGTGAATTACTTGAATTACAGTAGGATACTACTGAGGGAACCTTACAAGTGGTATCAGTAGTAGTCGATCCTTGCAGCATTGAAAGGTCAGATTGAAGGTTTTCAACAGTAGCAAGAAGTCATGCGGAAACAATTGGAGCATCATCAACAGGCAATTTCTAGTATAACAGAAATGTTAGATCAAGTTTTGGATATGTTGAAATCTTTAGCTGATGCTATGACTGTTAATGCTCATAGAGATAGAGAAGTATCTCATGAACTGAGGAATCATGAAGAGAGAGAAATGATTTGTACAAGCTCCAAATAGACAACCCACATGCAAGTCCTTGTAAAAAAGTGGACCCCACCTTAAAAAAGTGTAAAAAAAACTATTATTTATTAGTGGGACCCATTGTTTTACAAAAGGTTTGTATGAGGCTTGTCTATTTGGGGCTTGTATCTAGCATTACTCTTTCAGAGAATTGTTAGATTGGATTTTCCACATTTCAGTGGTAATGATCGTGCTGGTTGGACTTTTAAGGCTAATCAGTATTTTGATTGTTTGCAAATACCTTTCCATTAGAAGTTAATGGTGGCTTCGCACCATATGGAAGGGGAGGCATTGGTGTAGTACCAAAATGCCTTAGATGCTGGACATTTTAATTCATGGGAGTCCTTGGTGGTGGCTTTGCAAGTGAGGTTTGGACCATCAGCATTGGATGATCCAATGGAGGCTCTAACTAGGTTGAAATAGACTACTTCAGTTAGTTTGTACACTTCACAATTTGAGGCCTTGTCTAATAGGTTGAAAGGCTTGTCTGAGAAACATAGAATGAGTTGCTTGATTAGTGGATTAAAAGATGAAATTCGCATACCAGTAAAAATGTTTAATCCACTAAACCTAGGGGCTACTTTCAGTCTGGCTAAGTTGCAGGAAGATCATGTACTGTCTTCAAGGAAATCTTGGAGGCACAATAATCACTATGCTGATAAATGGCCAGTAGATAATGTGGCACTTGCTGATCTAGCTAATAAAGGTCCAAAGAACTTGTTTCCTTTGAAGACGGTAAATTCTTCTCAAATGGATGATAAAAGAAGGAAGGGATTGTGTCATCACTGTGAGAAAAAGTGGAATCCCAACCATGTTTGCAAAAATCCGAGGGTGTATTACTTGCAAGGGGCAAGTAGTGCTGAGCAGGAGTTAATTGTCATTTCTGAGGCACAGTGGGCACCAAAATTGGAAGAAAGAAGTGAGAAAGTGTCTGAGGAGTTAGAAGTTTCAATCCATGCCATTTCTGGATGTATCAATAATAATGCTATGAAATTGTTAGGGGAAATTGGCTCATCTTCTACTGAGATTCTTGTGAATTTAGGAGTACTCATAATTTCTTGGATCCAATGGTGGTAGAAGCTGCAAATTTAAAGGTAATTAAGGATGAGGCTCTTCAGGTGAAAGTGGCAGATGGTACTAAAATACTTAGTTAGGGCAGATGTGAAGAGTTGGTAAGTGTCCAAAGAACTAAGTTTCTAGTTCCTTTCCATGTGCTACCTTGGGGGCTGTGACATTGTCTTAGGTGTGCAGTGGCTGAAAACATTGAGTCCTATCCAATGAAACTTTACTGATATGTCAATGCAATTTGAAGTGTGTGGGAAGAAACTGATCTTGCTAGGTCTTATGTCTCATATAACAGAATGGGAAGCTAGTGTTAATGTCCTTAAATCTTCTTCTGTTAGGAAGCAAGGTTGGTTATTGCAGTTGGTGGCAATTGAACCTAAGGTAAAGCAGGTGGAGGTTCAGCCTGAATTGGAAGAAGTTCTGCAGCAGTTCTCTTCAGTGTTTGATGAACCAGTGGGGTTGCCACCCCCTAGAGCCTTTGACCATCAGATTGTGTTGAAGGAGGGTTGTGCACCAATTTCAGTGAGACCTTATAGGTATCCTCATTATCAAAAATCTGAAATTGAAAAAATTGTGCATGACTTGTTAACAAATGGTGTTATAAGGCCAAGCCAAGGTCCATTCTCCTCACCTGTCTTGCTTGTTAAAAAAGCTGATGGTAGTTGGAAGATGTGTATGAATTATCGAGCTCTTAACCAAGAAACTATCAAGGACAAGTTTCCAATCCCTGTCATTGATGAGTTGCTTGATGAACTTTATGGAGCTAAGTTTTTTTCTAAACTTGATCTTAGATCAGGTTATCATCAAATAAGGGTAAGAGAAAAGGACATTCCGAAAACAGCATTTAGAACTCATGAGGGTCACTATGAGTTCTTGGTAATGCCTTTTGGGCTTACCAATGCACTTGCCACCTTTCAAGGATTGATGAATCATGTTTTCAAGCCTTTCTTTCGAAAGTTTGCTTTGGTGTTCTTTGATGATATCTTGGTTTACAACCAAGCTTTTGGTGAACACCTTGATCACTTGAAGTTAGTTTTATCTGTTTTACAACAGCACACATTATTTGCAAAAAAATCTAAATGTAAATTTGGAGTTACTAAGGTAGACTACTTGGGACAAATTATTTCTGAGGATGGAGTAAAGTTAGATCCTACAAAGATTTATTCCATGTTGGACTGGCCTGTTCCTAAAACAGTGAAAGCATTGAAGGGATTTTTGGGCCATACTGGCTACTATCGAAAGTTCATCAAGAACTATGGTTCTGTAGCTGCCCCATTAACAATGTTGCTAAAAAAGAACTCATTTTTGTGGTCTGTTGAAGCTGAAGAGGCTTTTAAAGAGTTGAAAGCTGCAGTTGCAAGTCCTCCTGTATTAAGACTCCTTGATTTTTCTAAGGATTACTATTGAGTGTGATGCCTCATGGGTGGGGTTAGGAGCTGTATTGATGCAAGACAGCCAACCAATAGCTTTCTTTAGTAAAGCTTTAAAAGGAAAAACATTGTTTTTGTCTACCTATGAAAAGGAATTCTTGGCACTGGTGTGCGCAGTGGGGAAATGGAGACCATATATGTTGGGTCAGTCTTTCAAGATTAAAACTGACCAACAGGCCTTGAAGCACTTGTTGGAGCAAAGAGTGGCCACTGAAGCGCAACATAAGTGGATCTCCAAGCTCATGGGTTATGATTTTCGTGTAGAATATAAAAGGGGTAGGGACAATAAAGTTGCTGATGCACTTTCCAGAAAGTCTGAAGAAGATTCAGCTACATTGGCTCTTATCTCATTTCCCACTCCTTTATGATTAGAAGAACTTAAACAAAGTTATGCTTTTTTTAGTGACATAACTAATCTAGTTGTGGGTTTGCAGCAAGGGCAGTAGGTTCCTAAGGAATTCTCTTTACATCAGGGTCTCCTTGTTAGGAAAGGGAAATTGGTGATAGTTCCTTCATCACCATTTCATGCTAAAGTACAGCAACATATTCATCACAGCCTAGAAACAGGTCATGTAGGCTACCGTAAAACATTGCAAAAGGCTAAGATGGATTTTTTCTAGCCAGGCATGAGGAAGGATATTAAAAGGTTGGTTAGGGAGTGCCAGATCTGTCAAGTAAACAAGCATGAAACTGTACATCCTGCAGGGTTACTTCAACATTTTCTTGATCCTCAAAGTCCTTGGCTTGACATTGCCATGGACTTTATTGTGGGTCTCCCTAGTTCAAATGGACTGGTTGTCATTTTGACTATGGTGGACAGATTGACAAAGTTTGGGCATTTTTTTCCATTGGCTCACCCTTATACTGCTAGTAGAGTAGCTGAGGTTTTTTTTATTGGTGTATTCAAGCTCCATGGCCTACCAAAGACTGTTGTCTTTGATCGAGATACAATCTTTACTAGTCTTTTTTGGACATAATTGTTTAAAATGCAGGGAACCACTTTGGCTTTTAGCTCAGCATATCATCCACAATCAGATGGCCAAGCTGAAGCCTTGAATAAGTGTGTGGAGGGTTATTTGAGATCCTATGTAGGGTCTAAGCCAAAGAGCTGGAGTAAGTGGCTACCAATGGCAGAATGGTGTTATAACACTACTGTACACTCATCCACTGGATTTTCACCCTTTCTGGCCTTGTATGGAATTCCACCCCCTCGGTTGCTTTCTTATATTCCAAGCACCACTACAAATGCTGAAGTGGATCACCAATTGAGATCTAGAGAGGAAGTATTGTCCCTTTTGAAGGAAGACTTGAGGAAGGCTCAATAGAGGATGAAATTATATGCTGATAGGAAGAGGTCTGAGAGAGTTTTCCAAGTGGGGGATTGGGTTTTTCTGAAGCTGTAGCCTTTTAGACAGAAATATGTGGCTATGAGGCACAATATGAAGCTGGCTCCAAGGTATTATGGACCTTTCCAGGTCATACAGAAAATAGGGACAGTAGCATATAAGTTGGACTTACCTTATTCCTCCAAGATACATCCTATTTTTCATGTTTCTTCTTTCAAGAAAAAGCTGGGTGACTAGATCTCTCCCTTACCCACATTACCACTAGTAGATAGTGATGGCAGTGTCCAAACTGAACCTGAGTTGATTCTTGACAGAAGAATGAAGAAACTGGGCAATCATGCCTCCACTGAAGTCTTGGTCAAATGGTTAGGTGCTTCTCTTGAAGATAGTTCTTGGGAATCTTTATGGAAGCTCAGATCATTGTATCCACATTTACTAGGCACAGTCCTTTAATATTTGTCATGGGTGCCTTGTGGGCAAGGCCTTGAAGAAGGAGGGATTTTCACGGGTGCCTTGTGGCTGGCCTTGAAGAACAGCAATGTCCTTATAAAGGCTTAAGAAGGTTTGGTTGCAGAAAGAATTCGAGGGAAGGTAATAACGGTAATAACAGGATGGGGGCTTTAATAAAACGGGGAGTTTTGGAGGTTTCATGTTGGGTGTCGTTTGGCGTGCAAGCAGTTGCGTTTCATGGGATCAGTTTAATGAAACAGTGTGTTTTGAATATTGTAGTTTTTGGTAGTTGCATTTTATTCTTTGTTGTTTGTGTTTTGTTTTCTTCCATTTCAGACTGCGAGTATATAAGCAATGCTAGTGGTGCTTTTCAGTTGTTGATTAATCATTTAAGAATTGTCTTTGGAGGTTGAGAATCCCTCGAAGATTTTCTGCAAGTTTCATAATGGAATCTTGCTCATTCCTTTCTTGATTTGGGTGTTTCTTTCCTGTGTTTCGGTTTATGCTTGTGAGTGAATTACTTGAATTGCAGTAGGATACTGAGGGAACCTTACAGAGATTGGGTTGGAGTGAAAATCGGTTTTGAAGAAACTGATAGAGAGAAAGTGGGCGCGGGGGAAGGGATTTGGGAAGGAGAACTGAAAAGGAAAAATAAAAACTCACCTAAACGACGCTGTCCACTGGGTCTTCAGAAGCTGAAAATTTCTTTTTTGTGGGCCAGGGTCCTGGGGCCCGAGCATTACGAATATCATCCAGAATTTGTTTATACATATGCCTTTGTTACCTCTATATATTATTTTGTTTATATGAGGCTATGGCAAGGTGGAGTGGCATCAGACTTGAAAATACAAACTTGTGGCATTCCTTTAGTATCTCGGTGCAGTTATTGTAAAAAAGATACTGAAAGTGAAGCACATATATTTTACTCCTATCCTCTAGCTAATGAGGTTTGAGCTTATTTCTCTTAACTGTTTTGGAGCCTCCTCCCTTTGATCTAATTCACGGAAACAAAATTGTTCATGCTGCTGGTCTTTTTTTAAGGGATTAGATTAGGTTCACATCATTGCTTTTTTGGTTCCTTCACTTATACTATGGGAGATTTGGTTAGCTTGAAATGTTGCCAGATATGAAAACTCTCCAAGAACTGTTGCACAACTATGCAAGAGAATTAAAGTTTGGTTGCACGAGCTAAATTCATTGGTTAGGCCATTAAAGCCTACACCAAAGTAAGCAGAAGCTGTATTGGGTCTCTTCCAGTTGGCTAGGCTTCAAACAAGGGTTCTTAAGTCTTTGTTAGCCGAATGGCATCCTCCACTCGTTGGTAAATTTAAGCTCAACATTGATGGAGCTTCGAAAGGGAATCCTGACATATCTAGTTGGGGGGCGTGATTAGAAATCATGATAGTAAGTTTGTTTATGATTTTTCTTGCCATCTGGGTCATGATCAGACAAACATTTTTGCTGAACTTCCAACTTTGAAGTGTGGTTTATTATTATGATATCAATTGAAAATTATAGAATTAGTAGTGGTGACAGATTCTTTACTTGCTATGAACTGGTAAGAGCCTCCTTGGAAGTATTTTGAAATGTGGATTGACATACTTTGCATTCATTCTTTATTTCCTTTTGAATTAATTCATACCTACTGAGAGAAGAGAATAGCTTGGCTGGTGTCTTAGCAAATTTAGGAGTTGCTAATATAGATGCTTATTTTTGCTCAGTTTTTCACTTATCAAAACACTTATATGGAATATATGTTTTGCATAAAGCCGGACTTCCTCACTTTAGACACTTGCTTTATATTTTTGTATTATGATAGATCGTTTGAAACAATTATTGCATGGATTAGTTTCTTAGAATACATGACTTTTAAAAGAGTTATGGTTTCAGAATTTATGTTACCCCAAACAAAGGGATGGTGGGATTGTGGGTTCTAACCCCTACGGATGAGTCATCTCTTTGTAGAAATAATAAAGGAGATAGAGGTCGTGAATCTAATTGTCATGAGTGATGTGTACGCGTGGCAGAAAGATGCAAACTACTGGAGATAAGAGGAATACAAGTCTTTAATATGTTATTATAAGATTGTAACCATCCTTTGGCAAAATTAAAAAACAATAAGTATTCGACTCAAACTTATATGATCGAACCCAAATTATTCATAAAAGGCATAAGTAATTTATGGTACTACACAAATCTAAGCATTATTATGGACCAAGAATTTGGGTTTTTGCCGCCAAAATTGATATAGGTAACTATTTTACAATTTTATGCAACTTTTTAATAAAGTATTATTATCTTTTAGAACCATTTGAATTCTTTCAAAACTTTTGATGGGCTTCAATTCAAAAGGTAATAATATTTTACAGAAGAATTGTGTAAAAGTTGTAAAATACTCGTGTCTGTATCATTTCTCTTAGGTAAATTGGTTCCAAAAAGTGATAAAAGGTCATCTTATTTAACTTTATCTACCATTAAGAGTGGTCACTCAATAATCTTTCGATTACTCTAAAGTTAATTGGCATGTAATAAGTCTTGGGTTCAAATTGAAATACGGATTCACCTTATACTATTAGCATTGGTCATCTAAGGATTTATTGAATTCCTTGGTGAAGTTGGGATCTAAGATGACTCAAACTCGACTTGAGGGAGCACTTATGGCTTCCAGCTTTCAAGTCTTTTCTATCCAATTTTCAGATAGTGTTACTATCGACACGTCCAACTTTTTTATAAAATATTTCATTTTTTATATTTATTTAAATTTTTATAACATTTTGATGGGCTTGAATAGGGCGAAGAAAACATTTCGTAGACTCCATCGTACACCCGATCTGACTCTAATTCTGTCAGAGTCAAAAAAATTGGAGTTCCGAGTCAGAGGTGGAATGTAAAAAGTAGTCGGAGTTTGAGTCAAAGTTCAGAGCCAAGGTTGGCTCCGAAGCTCTAATTCCGACTCCGATTGTTTTTTTTTTATTTAAAAAAATGTGTAATGTAATGCCCCAAACCCGGTTGGCCTGGAAAATTACTACCAGTCACTTAAGAACATGTTTCCCAACACAACTAAAATAAAACTCCAAAACTTTATTAGCAAAACTCAATCTCATGTACTCTAAATAACCACATTGAAAACTCTACAAAGTCATTACTGCAGCAAAATAAACTAAGTAGTCCAAAATCTCCCGGTAGTCATAACAAACCAAACAGATACTTTCATAAGTCTTACTAAACCCAAGCCCAATATATAATTAAAACTAAAAGACATTAAAACTAAAGGACAACAAAATTCTTTC
This sequence comes from Juglans cinerea, assembly GCA_961763995.1. Lineage (NCBI taxonomy): Eukaryota > Viridiplantae > Streptophyta > Magnoliopsida > Fagales > Juglandaceae > Juglans > Juglans cinerea. The sequence continues at coordinate 27,029,842 of CAUIVZ010000002.1, read as the reverse complement.
TTCTAACATCCTCTCCTCAGCTTAATCATGCTCACCAATCTAATCTAGGTCCTCAGTTGGACTCTCCACATCATCTGAAAAATATTATGAAGATAGGGGGTGAGTTATAACAACTCAGTAAGCAGAGGACATATGCTAGCGTGCAAACATGAGCATTTAAAAAGTATAGCATGCAGAACAAAATATTTTTCAGAGTTATCATGCAGAACAGAACATATTTTCAAAAATAACAGAGCGATGGTTTTAAGACAAGTAAAAACTCATAGTACTTTGGCATAACATAAACTGAGCGTCATCATCAAATCAAAACAGAGCATCTTACAGAGCAGAGACCATGTTTCACCCCCGTGGTAGGGTTGTGCTATCCCCGGTGGCCAAACCGGGCAGAGACAGAGGTGAAATCTTTCCCTTATTCTTCTCGGAGCCCCGAGTGTGCACACAGGAAAGACCACAATAAAACTATTTTGTTTCCAAAGTGGGTGCACACAGAGACAGAGAAGTTGGTACCAACCCAAACAGAGCAGATCATAACAGAGCAGAGCAAAGCAAAGTAGAGACAGAGTCAGATATGAAAACCAGTACACCATGCCAAAAGTTTTCAGATGTTATATCAAAATAATACAGAGTACCAAAACAGAATCAGACAGTTTACACACTGAACACAAAAGCCAGAACATCTTTCTAAATAAATGCACAACTTTTCATATTCTCAATATCGCTCCTTTTTCAGATTTCAGAAACCACATGACAGAATTTAGCTCATGTCTACACAATGCATGTCAGAATATATTTTTCCTTTTCCACACAAGAGTTCATGACTATGCAAATAAACGACCGATGTTGGTTTTGTTTTTCCCAAGTTCTCATTTCATCACAAAAATATGCAGAGTTTTCAGAAAATCAACCTCAATCTCAATAATTCGTGTAAAGCCTAGCATAGGAACCCCGCTTAGCTGGACAACTTAGCTTTTCAGAATTTTCCTCAAAAATGTCGAGTCGAAAATAAATCGTCACCTATAAAAATAATCACATAATTTCCGTAAGTTTTCAATCAATCACGGATTTCGATATTTAAGTCTAAATTTTTAAAATAACCTATTTTAATATCTCAAAACTTAAATTCCTCATAATCTCAAAATATATCATCACTTCCTAAAAATACTAATATTCACCATGACCAACGTCAAACTCAAAACACCAATATTTAAACCCGAATCAGCCAACAAATTTCATAGCATAAACCAATCTCACACAAACAACTCCATCATCCAATCCAACCGATCCCCTTACTCCTCGAACTCAGTCCAGCACAACCAATAAATTCACAGTAAATATGAATTAGCGCAGAAATACATTTAAATCTCAAAAGTTTTTTGGAAAAATACTTACAATGCTATAATATAATTTTTTAAAGATCACGGAGGTGCTAGAAGCGGCAACGCAGCAACAAAACAGTGTCAAACACACTGTGACCGTGGGTCTCAAAAACTCACTTTTGAACTGGTGTAAACGAAGACTCGGGATTGATAGGGTAGACTAGTGGTGGTGGTGGTTGGCCTTGGGTGGCGGCGTAGAGGGCGGTCGAAGGCTAAAATACCCAAAACGGAAATATTGATGGTGGAGCTTCACCGGTGACAGATTGGAGGTGATGATGAGTGCATTGAGTTGCTAGAAGGTTGAGGATGATGTGGTGAGAAGATGGTGGTCGGAGGCGGTGCGACGGCGGCGCAACGGCGCAAGGAGTGTCACGGCTTGGTGGTGCGCGTGGGAGCTAACGACAGCGCGGTTGGGGCTGAGATTACAAGGGGTGGTCGCCGGTGGCTGGGGAGGACGGTGGGCCGAGCGGTGTCGCGCACGGCGGCGCGAGGCGGCAGGGCTGGGTGGACGAAGGAACGGACGGAGAGAGAGGGACGAGGCCGCGCGGGAGAACCAGGAAGAAAGAAGAGAAAAGAAAGAAAAGAAAAGAAGAAAAAGAAAAAGAAAAAGGAAGAAAAGAAAAGAGGAAAGAGAAAATGTAGGAAAATAAATGAGGTCCAATCCTCACATCTTGGGTCACAAAAATGATCCAACGGAAACAATTTTAAAACAACAAGTGAAATAAAATAATTCAAACGCAGTGATTAAAATGAAAATAAATAATTAAACCCAATAATAAGTTAATTTAATTTGAGAATAAATTTAAACACATAACAATAATTAATTTAAAAAAACACTTCAAAAATAATTTTCGCAAAAATTAAAATCATAAAAAATAAACCTACTAAAAATCCAGCCAATTTTAAAACAAGAGAATAAAATTTTAAATTAATAACAAATAATCTTTCAATTAAAAATACACTAAAATACGGGGTGTTACATGTAAACCGACATTGTTTTACATCCTATGTGATGCACAGTGAGTCTGTCATTGAATGAAATGACGTTGTTCCATTTAAAGTGGAACAACATCATTTAACTGTAAAAGGGGTCCAAAATGACGTAACCCTCTTCTCCCTCCCTCACTTTCCAAATTCTCTTCTCAGCCCTGAGTCTCAGACTCCTAGAGGCCAGCCACTATCGCCATCTTGTCGCTTGCCCAACCCCAATGTGAAACAATACTATCCTCCGTGATGCCCTTAATCATACAACTATCCACCATGACGCCCATGAGGCTTGAGCATTGCACTTCCCTTTAGGCCGTGATGTACAGCCCTGTACCCTAAGGGTCAGGGATAACGTGTAAAACCTAGCATCCAAGAATTTCTCCAACATAGATGATAAGAATATTAGCAAAGTCTCAATAAAAGTCATCAATATTCTAAAATACTAATCAAAGAAACAGAACAAACTTTCTGAATAAGTGTCTTCACCAATCATTTGTACCCTTTGGCATGTATTCCTCTACGCTCAACTAATCTCCCCTATGCTTCCTATTCTTGGTTCCCAGTTGAAACCTCAAAGTCATGTGAAAAATAATGAAGATAATTGAGTGAGTTATCAACAACACAGTAAGCAGCAGACCTATACCAGTGTGTAAACATGAGCCATTTACAAAATGCAGAAACAGACAATTCTAAAAAATATGGTGGTGGTATTTTCAGAAACATTTCATTACAATTATAACATACCTTAGGCATAATGAAATGAACAACATCAGAAACAGAAACAAAGTCCATGTTTACCCCCGTGGTAGGGTTGTGCATGTCTGCAGATAATCAAACAGAACGTAAATCACTATTTTGTCACCAAAGTTATGCCCTCAAAATAGAAGCCATGTTTACTCCCGTGGCAGAATTGTGCAATCTACGAATAGCCAAGCAAAACAAAAATCACTTTATTACCAAAATGGTTTGCACTCAAATAGAGTCCACTGCTATAACCCGTGGTAGGTTTGGAGGCCACTACCATCACCTGTGGTTGGGTCAGAGGCTACTACTATCACCCGTGGCCCGGGGCCGGAGGCCCCTACTATCACATGTGGCTGGGCCAAAGGCCACTACTATTACTCGTGACAAAGTTAGAGGCCACTACTATTACCCTTGGAAGGGCCATAACCAAACCAAAACAAAAACTTGTGTCTTAGGATTTTTCATATGCAATATCATATCATAACAGAGTACTAAGTAGATAAATATCATATACTTGAATCAAATATTTCAGATTTCATATTCATGTTTTATGCAGCAGAGAAATAGAGTACAAAACTTACTCATGTCTACACTAGTCATGATAAAATATCATATTTGCAAAGTTTAGAACAAAGATTAATGCAAAAACATAACCGAGGTTGTTTCATAATAGAATATGCAAGTTTTTCGTAAAATCAACCTCAATCAGTTTTTGGCAGACTATAGCACAGAAACACCATTTACTTGAGCCCATAAACAAAATAGTTCATCCTAGAGCCTTGTGTTTATAATGGCCCAAGTACAACGTCCACACGCTACATCAAAATATTAACCCAACCTCCTTGGGTTCGCATAGATTTCACCTCAACGCACATCACGATTTACAGCCATACTCCCGACACATCAGAACACCAACCCACATTCTTACATTCATTCCCATCTCCAACCATGACAATCATAAACAAGGGAACCTCCAAACGCCAACAAATCATGAAAGCATAACTACAAACTCTAACTCACAAATCTGGACAACCCAACTTCTAGTAGGCAACAATCATAAAACTCAATAAAATTAAGCCGCGTTTACAAGGTTAAAGCTCGAGAGTATCTTACCCAATCTCGGAACGGTGGTCGATGGGATTCAAGAGTGAGGCGACGTTGCTTAGAAATGGTCCATGGTGGTCTGAGGCACTTGGCAAGATGAGGCAATACAGCCCGCTCCGGTGGCCTCCACTGATCAAACGAGTTATCCTACAACACAGAGAGCGCGAAATAAGATGGAGGGAGAGAGAGAAGAGAGAACTAGAGAGAGAGAGAGAGAGAGACCGAGTGAGAAAAAAATGAGAGGCGGACGGAGGGAAACCAAAACCTAATTGGTGAGGGGTAACAGCGACGTGGTGAGGGTGGTTGCTGCCACGCGAAGGCGCTGTAGAAATGGAAGATGGGCTGGAATGCGAAATCATACATATTGAGGGGAAAAGAAAGAAACAAAGCCGGATGGGGAGTGGTGCTAGACACAGGGGCTAGGTACGGTGGGACTGGGCAGCGTAAAGGCCTTCCAGGGAGGCCAATGCGAGGCGGCGATGCAAAGGACGAGAATGAGGGCATGAGAGAAAGGGAGAGAGAGGGGGAGAGAGAGAGAGAGAGAGAGAGAGAGAGAGAGATTAATAGAGAGTTAGAGAGAGAGATAGAGAGAGATAGAGAACGCGAGGGAGAGAGAGGCCGCGCGTGGAGAGAGACAAAGAGATAGAGAAAACACTAGAGGTGGACAGAGAGCTTACCAGCATCGGCAACCGGGAGAGTGAGGCGGCGGCACCACAGTCTAGAGGCAACGGCTTGGCAACACAAAGAGGGAGAGGGAGCAACTGAGAGAGGTAAACAACAAAGAGAGTAGGTCGTTGAGGGAGGTTCGTGCAGAAGAGATGGTGTCTGTGGAAGGAGGGGGGTTGCATAATACCAGAGGGAAGAGCGGGAGGAGAGAAAAAGGAGGAGAAAAAAATGTAGGGTTTGGGACGACTTGGGCCTGGGCTTAAAATTATTTGGGCTTTGGTTTGGGTCGCGTGATTACACATGTTGCCGTTACCTCAAGACCTTTGATTTCAAGCCCAACTTTCATCATCAATGAATTCGAATCGGTACTCTTCATTCCTGAATCCTAAACTTACTAAATAAATTTTATTTATTGATTATATATTAATTAAAATAGCCTAGGGTTTGTTTAATTTTTAGGGTAGATCGAATTTTGGACTTGGATTTTGTTTTTAACGTTTTGGATGTTTTTAATGAAACGAAATTGAAAATTAGTTTTTTTAAATGCTTGATTAAAGTTGCTAGGGATTACGGGTTTGTTTGATTAAAATAACTAGGGATTATGGGCTTGTTTGATTAAATTGGCTCTCTTATTTTAATGCTTAAGGTTTTGTTTTTAATGTTTGAAGATTTGGTGTTGTGGCTTGTTGATGAATATGGCTTGATGCTTTGTTATTATTTATTTATTTAAAAAATAAAAAAAGAGGCCGGCACCTCCATCCTTTATTGAAAAATAACTCACTTATGACGGAGGAAAACCGTAACAATTAAAACCCAATCCAAACTCAACAAACTACAAAATAAAACAACAAAACAACCACAAACAAAAAATTAAGGCCTAATACTAGGCAAACCAAGAAGATCCAAACGTAGCAAACCTCTCACACGAAACCTCTCACACGAAGGGGCAACTCATCGGAAGCCACACATGTACAATTTAACCCCTCCTCCACATGCCTTGCTAAAAGTTTGCCACTTTATTCCCCTCCCTAAACTGATGAGATACCGTGTAATTAAAACCAATTATTGCCTACAATAGTTCATCCCAAAAATCTCATAAATACCATATAGTACAAGACTTATTTCTAAGCCATTGAACCGCCAAAGCTTAATCACATTCAATAGCAATATTCCGGAAGCCCAACTCCCTACAAAGCAAAAAACCACAAGTAAGAGTCTTGATTTCCGCTTCATTATTAGTCCCAAAGCCAAACTTAGTAGAAAAAGCTGCCAAAAATTTTCCTCTATCATTCCTCAAAACCCCACCTCCTCCACAACTACCAGAATTACCTTTACAAGATCCATCCACATTTAATTTCACCCATCCTTCCCTCAACCTAGTCCACGAAATTAACTTCAGCCTCCTCACTAAATTATACCGCACATGAACTTCTAGTTTTGAGAGCACACAACGATCCACATTTGACAAAGATCCAACCTTCGACATCTTACTCGAAATTTGCTGCAACCAAAATTTAATCAAAAGCCATATCGTTTCCACAGTATCATACCTCTTCGTCATTCTAGTCGCACATCACCATTGCCATTGTCTCCAGGAAATGATACTCAGAATTAAACTAATAAAAAAACCTCGTTGTGACGTCTTCTTGGCACAACGGAACTAGCAACAAGATCTTGCCCACTAACTGCTAAACTTCATACACTGGACTCCTAAAGCTCGAGCTGCCCTTTGCCAAACTGCACTTGCCACCTCTCCCGAATATAACACATGATCACAATCTTCCATTTTACCCCTTGCGCAGCAAACACAGCGAGACGCTAAGGGTATTCACACCGACTAAACTCGTTCATCAACTGGGAAGCAATTAAATCTGAACTACCACATGCAAATAGAAATCTTTTTAGGAAGCAACCTGCACCATATCCACTCTAAACCTTCCATCTGTGGCCGCTTGATACGAGTAATTTCCCATGTCGTTGACATCGAAAAACTTCCTTACCCCGTCTTCTTCCTAGAACCTCCGATATTATATCATCTGCAATGCTAGAATCTACCAAATTAGACAGTAGCTCCCTATCCCACTGATCATCCACCCAACAATCCTTAACTTCTAATCGAGGTTGTACCATGCTAGGCACACAAGCAGCAAGAGGCCCCCGCTCTAACCATCTATCAAACCAAAAAGAAACAGCTCTCTCCCACACCCTTATCGACATATTTGCCATCACCTCAGGCATCACCATAGTAATGGATTTCCAAAAAGTTGAATCTAAGCTTCTAACTTTAGCTTCCAGAAAATGCTTACCCTTCAAATACTTAGCTTTAAAAAACCGAGTCCACAAATTATCAATAGAAAGCAACTGCCAAGCAAACTTCATATGTAACGCCCTTTGAACCTCAAAAAAATCTCTAACACCAATCCCCCTTCCAAAGTTGGCTTACACAGCTTTGACCACGCCTGCCATTTCCGCTTATTCCTACCATGATCCTCCCCCCAAAAAAACGAAGCCAAGATAGAATTCAATTTTCTCAAAACAAGTTTTGGAACATTTAAAACTACTAGCAAGTGTGTTGCCATACTAGCTAGGACATGTTTAAGAAGAATCAACCTCCCACCTTGTGATAAAAATTTAAATTTCCAGCTGGCAACTTTGTTCTGAAACTTATTAACTAACGGCTCCAACACCCTCGCAGTTAACCTCCCAGCAACAAATGGCGCACCCAAATAGCAAGTGGGAAACTTTCCTTCTACAAAACCAGTGAGCCAAAGTAAAGACATCCTTCTTGCCCAAGGATTCTTCTAAGAAAAAATTAAAGCCGAACTTCTCTTTGTTGATTATTTGCCCCGATCATAGAGCATATTTGTCTAAATTTTTCAAGAGCTCCTTCAAGGACTTTCTCTCGCCATTAGTGAAAATCAATAAATCATCTGCGTATAACAAATGTGAAATTAAAGGAGCCCCACAAGGATGGACAGATCTCCTAATTCTCCCTTGCTCAAAAGCCTTCTTCAATAACCTAGAAAGCATCTCCTCCATAATAATAAACAAATACAGCGATAAAGGATCACCCTGTCTCAACTCTCGCAAAGTTTGAAAAAAATCTTTATACGTCTCATTCATCATAATAGAAAACCACAGAGACTTAATGCATACCTTTATCAATCCACAAAATTTTTCTGAGAATCCGAAACCTGCCAAAACAGTCAAAAAAAATCTCAATCCACCCAGTCATATGTTTTGACCATATCAATCTTCATCAGCACATTGTTGTTTTGTTATTATGTATATTCGAATTTATTGATGAATCATTAAATATGGCTTGCTATTTTGGCTTGGTGTTTTGGTGCATTGTATATGGCTTTCTGTTTTGGTATTATGTATATTTGAATTTATTGAGTCATTGAATATGGCTTAGTGTTTTGGCTTGGTGTTCTGGTGCATTGTATATGGCTTGGTGCGTATATTTATTCTTGTGCCTTTTATTTTTCAAGTGGATATGGATGCTACAACTACTCTGGACGATCATCCTAATGTAGATGCTTCAATGCCTACACCTACCCTTACAACAGGGACATCCACCCCTAGACTTACATCTGCAGCTGTTTCTGTCCACGTTGTCCAGTACCCAAACCTAGTGAATAAGAAGAAGTGGAATGTGATGACGGACGACAACCCAGCCTAATAATAGAAGGTTGTGGACATGAGACCATTTCACAAAAATTGACACTAATCGTGAAAACCAACATGCAAGGTGCCACCATTATGGAGATTGTTTGGGTTGGCACTCTAAGAATCAAGGCATGCCAGTTTTGATCGCACATTTGATCGGTTGTGTGCGGTATAATATTTTCAAGGGATTGGTGGCTAGAGATCGAAAGAATCGAAAGAAGCTAAGTTATGAAACAACGACCACAAAAGATGGTACGAGCAGTAAACAATTATGAATACATCATTATAGTGAGAAGAGAGCGACTGAGTTGCTTGTAGCCATGATTATAACGGACGGATGCCTTTTCACACCATTGACGGAAAAGGATTTCGTAATTTTTTAGCTAATCTTGAGCCTCGATTTCTCATTCCTTAATGGTATACTATCATGAGAGATTGTTTAAAGATACACGCATATGAGAAGGCCCACATAAAGGATATGTTTATGAGTACTGGGAAAAGAGTTTTTTTTTTACAACTGATACGTGTACGCCAATTTAGAACTTGAGTTATATGTGTATCATAACATATTTAATTAATAGTGACTGGACGTTGCATAAGCGAATTTTGGAGTTTAGACGGATTTAAGATCGCAAAGGGGCAAGTATTGGGAGGGAATTGGATGATTGTATGATAGAGTGGAGAATTACAAAATTTCTTATCATCATAGTTGAGAATGCAAATCCAATGACAATGCAGTTGACTGGTTGAGGCGAAATGGAGTGGCTTCAGAAGATATAATTTGTGATCATGAGTTTATACATGTTGGATTTTTTGTAACACTTGTCACCCTCTTACTAGGATCTGTTCAATGGACATTGACCTCCTATTTAAACCCTAACTCCCGGCCTTTATTAGTTCTTTTCCACAACACTCTACTCGATCTTGCATTTTCTTTGAAAATATCCAGCTTCTCTTTCTCCATCCTTTCCTCTCATTTGAAAAGCCCAAGGCTTTCATTTTCTATTCTTTTCTCTGATTGTTAATGGCACCTAAAATTTCTTCATGTTTCTCGTCTCAAGGCTCGCACTCATCACACCTTGACGGGTCTTCCTGAGATCTCGGGATTTTCGCTCAGGATAGCCCTTAGTATTTTGAGGTATACCATTGGCCTACCATCGATTCGGAGGGGTTCACCCAAAAGGTTGCATTGTACTTTCTGTTGTCCCGTTTGGGACGTGTTGGATTACCTCATGTTGGCTCTGTCGCAGCTTCATCCTAATGCATGGAGGATTTTATTATCGTGCTACATCGTTTAGTATATGTTACTGGGAGTCGAGGACGAAGATTATCCCGACCTGACTATTAGGGTGTTCTTTTTCACACATGGGGTACAACACAACAATAACAACCAATGCAGTTTTTGTTCTTGTAGTAAGGAATGGGTTTCCTGTCCGGATCCCGGCATTTTCCGTGTTAAGGACTGGCTCAAAAGGTTCTTTTTGATATTGGATGTGATTGGCAATTCCTTGCCAGTGAGGCCATTGGGTAAGAGTTCCCGGTTCGAGTCATGTGGGGGAGTCGTTTTGGATGACAATGAGTTTTCTCTGAACTTGTCCAATTGGGAAAAGGCTAGTTTGAAGAGGGCCTATTCCTGGGTCGAGGGGCACAATGTGCAAGTTTGGACCAATGATCTGTTGACCAGAGCCAACATTGACCCATTTTTGGTGATGCTGAACCGATCACGCGTCTGTGGCCACCATTGCTTGAGGGAATCATTCGCTTCTTGTGGCTAAAAAGGTCTCTCAACACTCCAGTGGAGATGAAAGTGAAGAAACCTCACATCGAGGGCGAGGTCGCTCATGAGTCGTCGGAGGCCAGCAGTAGCTCAGAATCCGAGCAAGAGGTTTCCCTTCCATTTGGTGGGTTTGGCCACTTTTCTCGAGCTTCGTCGTCATTAAGGGTTGGTGGATCGACTCGTCGTGAAACAGCCAGCCCGGACAACATTGATGTCAGCCTAGAACAAGCAGAGGTTGATTTTTTGTCGGTGATGGGTATTGACAATACTTTATCTGGTCCACGCTATGCTCTGTTACCTTTGTTTGCTCTATCCTCTACCCCGCCAGGTGAACAGGGGTCATCGAGGCCTTTAGTCAGGATAAGGAAGAGCTTGAGATGGTATTTTTCTTGGCCTTCCTCGAACCTGCTCCAAGGAGTTCTCATGAACCTGGTGTACCCTTCAAGGATGCTACAGAGGCGCTTGCTTCCCCAGATGATGACGCTGGGGCATGCACGACCACCTTTGAGGCAACCCTTGACCCGACTGTGGATATAAGCGAGGACAAGATCTCTATTACTTTTTCACATTTTAACACCTCGTTCGAGCCGGAGGTCGTTTCATAGACAGCTCTGGAGGAGCCCATGCCACCAACTCCTCTTGCGTGTATTTGGCACTTTGCACATTTCTTCACGAATTGCTCTACGTCTTTGAGAGCTTGAGGCCAATAACAACTGGCCCTCATTTCTTTTCTTGCAAAGGCTCGTCTGCCTGAGTGGTTCCCACATATCCCCTCGTGTATCTCCGCCATTACATACTAGGCTTGTTCTAGGAAGATGCACACCCCTTTGAGGTTAAGAATTGGGTTGTCTCTCACACCCATTTGGATACTCCTTCCCCACTTCTGACAATTCAAGCCCCATGGCGGGAGTCTCTAATGATTTGGTGACCATAGCCCATGGTTGTCACGCCGTCCATGCCCGATGTAACTTGTCCTAACCGGTCCGCCTTCTAGTTGTCCTTCCGGGAAATTTTCACAATGGTGAAGCTCCAGACACAATCACGTTGTTCCCATACTCATTGTAGATAGTGTAGAAGTTTTCAGTTTTTCCCACATACTCCCCTTTGACTTGATTCACTACCACTTTGGAGTCTGCCTTCATTTCTATTTCTGTCACACCTAACGCCTTCACCATGGCGAGTCTTGCCAGTAAAATCTCATAATTAACTTCGTTGTTGGTAGTTTTGAACTTGGGCCTTATCGAGTAATAGATCTCTTCTCCAGAGTTTGATATTATGTGCACCCCTACACCTCTGCCTAATCGACAGGGTAAACCATCGATGTAGACTCGCCAGTCACCATCGGTGGGTGAGGCGAGCACATCTTCGGGCGAATTGTTCAGTTAAAAAAAGAAAGCCTACCAGGGCTTGTCCTTTGATGGAGGTTCGAGGGATGTAGTCAATGTTGAACTCATTGAGTTCGGGCAGATTTTTCAACTCGAAAAAGAAAGCCTGCAAGTTGTCCACGTAGACTTGTATGTTATGTTTTATTTGTTCTTTAAACATCTGGCTTACCTAGGGCTGTGAAAAAATTTGGGAAACCAGTGAACTGGTATGGTTCGGTACAAATTCTTATTTAGCAAAACCAGTTGAAAATCAAGCCAGTTCCAAATTTGGTTTTTAGAACACTAGTTCGAACCGGACCGGACCAGACTGGTACATATATATATTATATATAATTTCTATATTATATTATATTATATTATATTATATATATTATATGCATAATTGCTAATTAATATAACATGAAATTATAAAATCTTATTATTCATGTCTATTAATCTTATAACATAAAATTAATATAACATTTCATATAACATAAAATTAATTTTATAAATCTTATTATAACATATGTTTATGATATAACATAAATTAATCTTATAGTTTTTAATATAACATTTGAATTTTGATATAACATATTAGTTATAATTTTATAACATAAATTAATATAACATAAAATGAGAGGTATGGGTCTATCAGTTGCTAAATTTTTGTTAGAGTATGATTTTGTCTATCCATAAAATCGAAAAAATGGGACCGAAACTGAAAAAACCTAAAGTTCTGATTTTGGTGCATGGTGAATCGGTCCATTATTAGTTCTTCAATGTCTAAAATTAGTGCATACCATTTCGGTTCTAAAAAATGTCCAAAATCAGACCGATCCAAACCGGTTACAACCCTAGGTTTACCAACCTCTGATTGGTTGCCCCAACATTTTTTAGTTTGAAAGGCATCACCCAGTAGCAATAGAGTCATTAGTCTGTTATGAAAGCGGTTTTTTTCCTTATTGCTCGGACTCATCCAGATTTGGTTGTATCTGGAGTGGGCATCCATGAAACACCATTCTCTGCCCAGCCGTTGAATCAACGATCAGATCAAGTTGTGGTAAGAGAAAATTGTCTTTTGGGCAAGGTTTGTTCTAGTTGGTGAAATTGATGCACATTCTCCACTTTCTATTCTACTTTCAAACCAAGACCTCATTAGAGAGCCATTTTGGGTAATGGGTCTCTTTAATGAACCCCAATGCAAGTAATCAATCAACCTCCTCTACTATTATTGCATACTTCTCGATATTAAAGCTCATCTGTTTCTACCGAACCTTCTTATCGAACCTTCTGAGCATGTCTTCGTGACTCCAGGTGAAGACGTCCTGGTGCTCGGCAAGTAGTTGTATTAACTGTAATCTTATTCTAGGCTTCATCCTTGTGCCTATCCTCATTCTCATCTCTAGGTGTGTATTATCTAGCCCAACCAGTTTGAGGGGCTCATTGGCCTCACCTTGCTTCATATTCCGCTCGTCTCGGGTTTCTACTTCCATCTTTATGAGCGGCTCTGCCATATGCAGATGCTTTCCCCCATCTTTAAGTTCATGTACGTAGCATTCTTTTGCTAACACCTGCTCACCTCACACTTCCCCTATGCCTACTTCGGTCGGAACTTTCATCTTTAGGTGATATTTAGAAGTTATGGCCCTTAGATTGCTTAAGGTTAGTTGCCCGATGATCACATTGTAGGAGAAGCAAGTTTTGATCACTAGAAAGTCTGTCTTGATGGTAACTTTGCATGCATTTGTCCTTCACTGATAGGGTTATGGAACCCACTGCTTATACAGTCTCCCTCGAGAATCCTTTTAGAGGTGTTGGTGAAGGGCGCAATCGGCCTTGGTCGATTCCTATTGTCGCGAATGCCTCCCAAAAAAGTATGTCGGCCAAACTCCTATTGTCTATTAGTATCCTTCAGGCAGTGAAGTTAGCACCTAACATTGTTACCACTAGGGCATCATGATGGGGATAATTACACCTCCATAGTCGTTTTTGTCAAAGGATATCACCATGGCCTTTTGGCTTCACGCCTGCTCAGCCAATCTCCTGACACTAAAAATCTCTTCATAGCTCTCCCTCCTGGCATACGCCTTCCTATGGGAGGTGGACAAGTCACCTCCGGAAAATCCTCCAGTAATGATTTGGATTTCGCCTAAGGGAACATTATCTTGATTTCTACGGAGAGTGTTCTCCGTGCTTCTTCTCGTCACCCTTCTTCTCTCTAGGCTCTCGTTTCTGTAGGGCCTCCAATGTCTTTTAGGTCTCTTTTCCTCTATTCGTCAGGGTAGCGAGGAATGCTAGGCAATTAGTCGCTCGAGGTCCCCATTTTCCTGTAACTATTCTATCCGTCATTTCAATGGACGAAAATCCTCCATCCGGTGTCCTTTTGTGTTGTGATATGTGCAATATTTATGGGCCCTTCATCTACAGTCGCCACTAGCCTAAGATTGTTCCTCATCTTTCATGCTCATGCTTGAGTGTGTTTTCCTGGATGGTGCCCCACTTTCGTACTGCCCTTTTCTTGTCTTGGTTCCTCTTTGTAGTTTATGCCGCCAATGGTTCCCCTGGACTTATTCTCCGCCTACTCTAGCTCAGACTTTATCAAGGCAGTTAAGGCCCGAAAGGTGTCCTTTGCATTAATAAAGTCATCGGCCCAGTCCATGAATTCTCGTAGCGTGGCGGGGGTCTTTATTGCCAACTCTGCCATGAAGGGACTCCAGGGTCAAATGTTGCCAATGAGTGCTGCCTGTAATTTTCTCATCTTGGTCATCCGCAGCCACACGATCTTTGTTGAATCTGGAGAGGTAAGCCTTCAGGTTCTCATCCTCCCATTGTTTTATGGTGACGAGGTATGTGGCCAGTTGCCTTCTCCTTCCGCTGGCCATGAATTGTGTAAGGAATGCCTACCCTCCTCCTTAGAATTGTTGATGGTGCCTGGCTGTAGGGCCTTGAACTATCCCCTAGTGGGTTCCGTAAGTGTCAAAGGAATGATTGACAGGCAATCTCCCGAAGAAACTATGGAGTGCCATGTGAGCTTTAAACGTCTCTAGATGCTTAACCAAGTTCTTAGACCCGTCGTACATCTCCATCTGCAAACCCTTGAACTCTGGTGGGATTAGGGTGGCCATCACCTTGGCACTGTAAGGAAGGTCTGTGCTGCTGAGCAACTAGTCGACTGAGGACAACGCTCTTATCTTATTGGCCATCTCTTCATATTTATCCATGAGGCTGTGCAACTTGTCGTGCATCCTTGTCTTCTCCTTGTCGTCGGCAGCCACCCCACCAGCACTTTGTGACTCCTCTTCGACTCGATCGTTCTAGCTTGGCCTTGCACCTTCACCAGATCCAGCGTTTCTTTGTTCTCAAGATCTCATTTTCTCACTTGAGACTCTCCATTTCCAACGCCATCTTCCTCATCTGCTCCTCCATTTATACAAATCTTTCCTCCATGTTGGTTGAGGTAGCTTCCTAATTGCAGGTCGCCTGAGAACGCGTTGTAGCAAGCATATGAAAGACACACTGATATTATATTTGGAGATCCGACAAACGTCGCCAACTATTAAGGGCGTGTTTCACACCCCGGCAAATGAACTCAATCAACCTGCAATACAAAAGACGTGAGAGCTCAGTGGGTGGGTGATACCTCCGAGGCCTAAGTTAGTATATCTCTTAGAAAAAGTTCTTGATGAATACTTAAGTTTGAGTTTTATCTTTACTTAGGCTTTTATATCCCCCTCTCCAAGTTGATGTTTTTCTTGTGCCTGGGGTTTCCTCCGATTGCACTGGGTGCCATGCCGTTACATTTAATTCGGCGACTTTTGTAAGAACCTTGGGTCATCTCGTCCATAGCAGGCAGTGAGGCACTATCTTTCTCTGGGTACCCTGTAAAGGACAAGATCCTTCACCTAGATCTCCTGCCTGTGACCCATATCGGGTCGTTTAATTCGGCGTGGCTCCCCGCGAATTATCTTAATAGTGGCGTGTTTCCGTGCGAACCTATCCCATCTTTCTATGCTGATCTGAGCCTTCTTTTCTTTGGCCATTTGATGGGCTAGTAATTCTTGGTCTTTGGGCCTTTTGCGAGGTGGAGTAAGCCTAGTTCGGTGGTGGATGAACATGCCCCTCCAGCATGCATAGTACTGTCCAGCACTTGCAGCCAGATGTGAATGCATAAAGCAATTGAATGACCAAAACCCATAAAAAGGACTGAAAATATAATAAACATTGGGGCCAGATGTGAATGCATATAGCAAGCTAGGATTCCATTCAGTTTTATTAAATCTTTCCATTTGGCCAGGTCAAGAAAAAGTGAATAAATTGACTTGCATTTGAATGTTTTCATAATCCCTATACAAAGTAGTCTAAAGCCTTTCAAAGTCCCATTTTGGCTTTTTGAAATCTTCTCATGTGTTTCGTTCCATATTGCATGAGCGCTGAGTTTCCAACCTGGCAAAAAGTCAGATCCTGATCAACAGCGAAGAAGAAGAACAGTACTAGCTTTAATCATTTCTGTGTTCTAGCTACTTGGTCCCTACCATCCATGACTTGATTAGGATGGCTCACATGAATTTCCGTCTAGGGTTGGTTCCATCCATGCAGCTTCGGGTCTTCAGAGATTCTCTTTTGACCAAACAGCAGCGCCTACACGTGAATCAAACTTTGTATGTAACGACGAGTTCTTGTTCACAACGTGTAAACGTACTGACACCCTTTGCCCTTCGATAATCGATCATTGTACGTTCCAGTAAGCTTCTAAAAGTCTTTTAGTAAAAGATGCCAAATAAATAATAATTCTAACAGTATTTCTTTTTCGTGGTCACCATCGCCGATGTGTTTCAAACTTTCGTTTATTTTTTCGTCCGTTCATTTATTTATTATTATTATTATTATTATTATTGTGGATTTTTTTTATTTCTTTTTGTAAATTAAAAAAATTACTTCAAGTTTTTATTCTAATTTAACAGCTTTAAGTGGAAGAGTTATTTTTATAAATATTTTACATAGGAATAATAAATATTGAATAACTCATTTTATATATATATATATATATATATATATATATATATATATTTCTCTTTTACACGAGACTCAAGACGGCCTTGATCCATGTCAATATGCATTTGAATATTATATCCTCTTATTATACTGGCTACTAATTAATTAGGAAAATGCTAGAGAGTCCGATTTGGGCTCCTTTTGCTTTTTCCAGTGTGACGTGGGTAGGCCAGTTGGTCTTTTTATTTTATTTTTTTATTTTTTATTTTTCCCTTCCTCACATTTCTCCCATGTCCCGTGCAATCCCTCCATTTCTCTCACTAACCACTGTGACCAACTGCCATATAGCCGAACCTACAAACACTCCGAAGACCAACTTCCCTAATTCACCTCATTTAATCCTTCAACTTCCCAAAAGAAAGAGTCTCACTCTTCTTGCCTTAACCGAAACAAAGCCACAAATCACCAAAGCTAGAAACTGAGTACAAAAAAAATTCCAAAACTCAAAACTTAGTAAAAAAAAAAAAAACCCAACAATGAGTCTCAAATTGGTACAACAAAACTCAAAATTGAGTAAAAAAAAAAAATTCTAAACTAACCAAAGCCAGAAAACAAAACTAAAAAAAAAAAATTGGCATCGGCATCTTACCTTGGAGAAGAACTGGGTAGTGATCGGTGGGCAGGGAAGACGGGTTCACTGGGCAGAGGAGATGGAGACGGAGACACGAGGGAGGGGAGATGGAGACAGAGACGAAGACGGAGATGCGGGGGAGATGGAGACAGAGAATGAGTTTCACTGGGCAGGAGAGATGCGGAGTGAGAGAGAACTGGGTGAGGGAAATGAGAGAGATAACACAGGGCAGGGGAGAAATGTGAGGGAGGAAAAAAAAATTAGAATGGAAAGGCCAACTGGCCTTCCCACGTCAGACGGGAAAAAGTAAACGGGAGCCCAAATCGAATTCCCTAGCATTTCCCAATTAATTAAGACTCATTGTTGTCGGATATAGAATAATGGTT
Source organism: Juglans cinerea (assembly GCA_961763995.1). NCBI lineage: Eukaryota > Viridiplantae > Streptophyta > Magnoliopsida > Fagales > Juglandaceae > Juglans > Juglans cinerea. The sequence goes on along the minus strand of CAUIVZ010000002.1, from coordinate 27,012,143 downwards.
TTCGTCGCAAATATTTTACAAACAAATATATTTGAGTTGCGATTCACTTTCTTTTCTTTATATCTATTATTACTAGTGCTGTGTGCATGCAAGAGAATTTCTACCTGTGGATGCTAATTGGCATAATGAATAAAACAACAAGTTCAATTCTGTCCTTTTTGTTTTTGTAGTTAGTATCCATGCACCAAAAGTTTCGATAGAAAATTAACAATATATAGGAAAATGCATAAAATCCCCTCAAACTATCAGATGATTTGAGATCATCCCAAACGATCAGTTTCAGAAATTACCCCCTTAAACTATTATGGAATTACAATGTATCCCATTTTTCCTTTAAAGCCAAAATTATCCTTAAAAACTAAAACAAATACCAAGTATTTCTATTAAATTAAAAAAATGGAAAAATAACAAAAAATTAAAAAAAAAAAAAAGTGATCCAATCCACAACCATGGGCCACTTTATTTTAAGTTTTAGGGGACATTTGGACACAGATTAGGTATGAAATTCTTAAAACTTCTCATAATTTGATTCATAAATATCACTCAAACACAAAATGTTTTTAATTTTTATCTTTTTCATCTAATATTACACCTAATCCTTATAGAAACATAAAAATCAACACAATTTTTACGAACTTCAATTAAAAATTATATTAAAAAATTATATTCAAATAATATTTTTATTTTATAATATTTTGATTTAAATTTTTTTCTCTCTTTCTTGAAACCTACTCAAACTATATCACTATTATTTATAGAATTTTGAAATATTCAAAGTGTTTAAACCACACTTAGTTTCTATAAGTTTTTTAATTATTTTATCTTTAATTCTCTTCTTTAATTTTTCTGTCTAGGGAAGATAAGTGGGGTATATTGTAATTTGTTAATAGTTTTGTGATAATCGAGATTAGAAATCATATATATGTGTGGAATTGTATATTTTCCGCCGAGTAATTTTTATATAGTTTATTATTAAAAAATTAATTATTTTTTATATGAATATCATATCTATTTATTTTTATTTTCAAAACTACCGTACGCGGCTTAAATACTCACAACTGCCATCATTATTTCTCTTTTCCGCCAGGCCAGGTCGTGCGTGATATGTCCATTGGGCGAGCGAGTTTGATAAAATTATAAATTAATTTCTTCAGTCCACAGAGAGTTTGACCAGCAACCTGTAAGACGCTGATACTCAAGCCATGAAATTAAAACCACTAAAATGTTTTAGTCGCTGTCTAAGAATATTATTCCAATCTGTCCTTTTTTTGCGTACGCAAGCAACATTAATCATGTTATATATATATATATATATATTGATCGATCCTGAGCCTCACATTCTGCTCAATGTTAGACGTAACATAACATTTTTTTTTTTTTTTTTTTGTTGTTGTTAGACATAACTAAATTCTGTGGCTTGTATGTGATTCATGAATAGATATTATATATTAAGGTGGGGTCATATATATCTTTCTGCATTATTGTAACACATGAATTAATTATGAGCTTGCATTGCTTCATCGGAGATAATATGTGGCAAAGCGAGGCTGTGTGTGTGTATAATATGTGGAAATTAATCCCACTTCCAAGTAAATATTGTCAAGAAACTATGTTAAACAAGTTGATCATGAAAATTGATGCACGTGCGCGCATTATTCACCCCACAGCACATTTGACTTTAATATAAAGGTGAAAGGCATTTTGCATATATAACACGGGTCAAGGACCTAGCTAACTAGGAAGCTAGCATCCCGTTTCCTCGAACCTATACGGGAAGTATTAATGTCTTATGATGAGTCGCCACGGCCTCTTCTACCACATGGAATAGCATGAAAAATGGTACTTTACAAATTAGTCAAGCTTAATGGATCTTTAGGGGAGGGAGGGGACCCATAATGAGATCAGTTTTCTAATTATCATCATCTTTCGTGAAACACGTTTGGCCTCCTCCAAGTCATGGCATAAATAAATCGACGTGAGTTTCAAATTCGGCAGCTTGGGGCCGGGAAAGAGAGCTGAGATCAGACAGAGAGATAGAGAAGGGAAACGAGAAAGAGAGGTAGAGATGGTGAGACCTCCTAGTGGTGATAAAAATGGATTGAAGAGAGGTACATGGACACCAGAGGAAGACAGGAAGCTAATAGCTTATGTTACTAGATACGGCTGCTGGAATTGGCGCCAGCTTCCCAAGTTTGCAGGTTAGATATTCACTAGAAAAGCTTGTTCTTTTTAGTTCATGAGGGAAAATAATTTGTTTGATATTATCGAACTTGGTTTAGTGGTTAATTAAAATTAAAGTACTCCGATGTGGAATACAGCCTCAGAAGAATTTCATACTTTCAGGTCTATCAAGGTGCGGGAAGAGTTGCAGGCTTCGATGGATGAATTATCTAAGGCCAAACATCAAAAGAGGGAATTATAGCAGAGAAGAAGAGGAGACTATCATTAAGCTGCACGAATCATTGGGGAATAGGTATGCTGAATGCTGATCTATATATCTACTTACATCCAATCTTGAATAATGATTAGTTCTTTGCTAATTAATAATTAGAGACTACATTATAAAGAACTAGTACGTATGGCATGATCATCACATGATTTTTGTATGAAGTGGATCACTAAGGCCTCACACTTCCATCTTCACTTGCAGATGGTCTGCAATTGCTGCTCAGTTACCAGGAAGAACAGACAATGAGATAAAAAACCACTGGCACACCAACCTCAAGAAAGGCTTGAAAAAGAGCTCTGACGTCCCACGCCAAGAAAATAACAGCTCAAACAATCTTTCCCAGCTGGAAAAAATACAAAAGAGAACTGATCCAAATAATTCTCTTCTATATCCAACAGACACTGAGATAATTGGTAGCTTGCCATCATCTGATCCACAACCATCCTCAAGTAGATCCTCCACCATCACTACCAATACTTCAGTTGAACCTACCATAAACATGGTTGAGGATGATAAGTCTACTTCCACAGAAGCATCTGCAGAAACCAGCGGTAATTTTTGGACACAACCATTTTTAACAGATAATTCCTACATCGCATGTGATTTCCTGTCACCTTTTATGGACACTGAGGATTTATCTCCAGTAGTTGATGAATTCTCCTGCCCATATGGTTTGTTCGAGCTGGAAAAACATGGCGCCAACGATCTTTCAGTACCACTTGAAAAAACACGAAAGAGGGAAAAGGAACCAAATGATCCTTTGCTAATTTGCACTGCCCAAATAATGGATAGCTCACCATCATCACCACAACCCTCCTCAAGTGAATTGTCCTCTATGACCAAAGATAGTGCAGTTGTATCTAGCACAAACATGGTTGCGGATGATATTGTTACTTCCCTGGAAGCATCAGCAGAAACTACTGGTGATTTTTGGACGGAGCCATTTTTTGATGGTAACTCCTACATTACAAGTGATTTCCTGGCACCTTTTACGGACAATGAATATTTATCTCCAGCATTTGAAGAATACTTATCCGGATATGGCCTGTACGGGGAATATGAGGTCGTGAACATGATAAATTAAAAATACATGCATGGAGAATTTTATCTATTCCGTGTTGCTTTTCCTTCTGTCTTTGAGAGCGGTTTGTACAGTATAACTTAAGTTGATTGTTATATTTTGAGTAAAAATTTTAAAAAATTATAATAATTAAATACAAAGAGTTGAGGTAATTTTGTATCCAAACCAAACCGTAATTTAGGATCAATTTGAGATAATTATTTATGATGCATGCGATTTATGGATTGTAAAATACTAAAATAGAAATAAATTCAAGAAAAAGCTGATTTATATTTTATGATCAATATTTGCCACTTGCCTCTGTTTAATGGTGTTCCTGACTTGAAACAATCAATATCAAGTCAGATGTGATGGAGTGCTTGTCCCAGCCTAACCAATCCAACTTTGGAAGAACAGGCCAGACGTGAATGCAATACGACTGGCATATATAGCGATTAGCGACTTTTAAGATTTTGGCTGAAAAGATTGGGGCGATTTGATTAAATTATGCAAAACCATGTCAAACCAACCCATCCAATACGATGCATTTGATCACTTTTTGTTTTCCTCAAGCAAGCAAGCATTTTATAAATAAAGAAAGTAGTTACAAAATATAAGATTTAATGAAGTTGGGAGTCCCCAACGATCATCCCAAAATAACCAAATACAACACGAGAAATAAAACAGAGGGATGTGGAGCTAAAAACATTAGCTCCTACCCATTTCCCACAAAGGGAAAATCGTTTGAAGTAGTTTTTTACATAGTTTAATAAATAAACTATAAAATTACGACTATAAGTCGCAGTGGATTGTTGTATACTGCATTTTGTTAGTCTGGAATGGTTGAATGAGACTTTCACGACCACTTTGTCTTTATTCTTAATTAGGGAAAGTGGGAATATAAGGAAGTAGCAATCGAAAGATGGGTCGATTCGCCAACAAATGATCGCCACTAGCTGAGGAGGCGCGTGTAGCTCACGCACCACTCTTGGAAAGAAGGTGAAAGTCAGATGTAAGAAATCTGAAGCCGTTGACCCTGATGGTGCCGCGCGTGGCGACAGCAGACTCTCCATGATGCGGAAGCATGTGAGGCTCACACGCAGTGTGAGTAGTGTGTGAGACGTACGCGCTACTCTTTTGATCGGTTTTTTTCTATCATCCGACAGATCGACAGCTGGAGAATCTGGTGGTGGGGCGTGAGGAGATCGTAGGAGGCCGGTATGCAGCAGATCGGCACATCTTTGTGCTATCAACGAAAAATTAAAAAAAATTGAGAAAAAAAACCTTGGCCGAACAGGGTGAGGGTGTCTGGCCAGAGATGGGAGGGTTAAGAAAGACAAATCGCCTGAGAGAGAGAGAGAGAGAGAGAGAGACGCCTGGACACTTGATTGATGCATTTGATCACTTGTCTAAAAGTTTTTATTCCCAATTTTCATTTTTTTCTCAAAACAAACATACTCGTTATTTTGAATATTGTTTCAGAAGCTGAGAAGATTAAAACAAGTTAATAAAATATCATTATTGATCTATTTAGATAAACCCGGTCCTACATCGATGATCATCCACCACAAAAATGGCAGAACAACATATTTTCAACCACAGGCAGGGGCATGTCTGGAGGTAGTGGTGGCAGTTTCACCACATAGCTAGGGACATCAACAACGTATGCATTTGGAGGGATAGGAAAGGTAGAATCTCCCCCCACATGGTCATTCGGCCCAACAATATCTCCAGACCAATTGATTGAATTGGTCTGTACCATATTTGGTGATAATATGGGAGTTCACAATGGTGATAATTTTAGCAGCTTAGAAAATTGATCTCTTCGTCCACATCTATACGGATGCAATTGCACAATCAATCATTTGAAACGTTAACTGACATGACATTTACGTGCGACATGTGATATTAGAAGTTGTTTTTCCTTTATTGTAGGCTATAATTAATCAAAACTATGTACTCCTATAAAATGACATGAAATAAAAAGAATATAGAGAGATTACTTTTAGTTTAAACAATATAGAGCATATATATTGCTTCTATTGGAGTCGAGTGATTCCTCTTGAAAATCAAGCTTGTTATTTGGTTGCGTGAGTGATGTTTGCGATTAGTAGACTCGCGATTAGTAGACTCGCGTAATGAGTGGCATGCATCGGCCTCTACCCCTGATTGAGTGGCATCTCAGGATTATCCATTTTTTACTTTCCATTGTTCTTTATTTATTTTGTTTCTTTTCCATACTCATTAGCTTTTTCCTCATTTTATTTTGTCTTTGATCCGTACATAATCTTGTAAGTTATGTACATTCGCTTGAAGCAAATGATCTATATTCGTTTGTTGTTGCTACCAATGGCCTGCATCAGATGCTACAGATAATAATTATGATAATAATCACAAGAATAATGATAATTGAGAAACTAAAAACTAGAAAACCTTAAATACATTAAATTAAAAAAAAAATCAAAATAGGGATAGTAGGGGAGTGGGACCTCCCTCCTCCCTCCATCACGTAATAGTGGGAGGACGTCCCCCTTTCTTCTATTGTGGTAGAGGGGGATGAAGGGAGGGGCATCAGTCCAACCCTTAACCCTTAACGCCATATGATCTTATACGTCTCTACCTAGAATCTCTTCTGGCTAAATTTGGAGAAGGATACGGGTTTATATTATGCCCTACAGAAGTTTTATTAGGGTAGTCCGAATATCTTCTTCTCAAGTTGTGATGGGTGGTGCATCTATTCGTCACATGGCAACCTCATGTTATGGCTCCCTAGAAAAAGTATCGGTTGGCCCTTCTCTATCAAGGCACTTCCAATATAACAACGATCGAAAATTGCTTTTGTTTCATTCTATTATTCTAAGGTTCAAACCAAGCAAAAATAAAACTTTGGAGTTCTCGCCTCCCAATTTTTTAAAATATTGTAGGTAAATTTATTAATATTACAATAATGATTTAAATGATAAAATGGAAAAATAAACTAAAAACCTCCATATATAATAAATTGAATTCAAACCATCAAACATTTCAATAGAAAATAAAACTTAGATAATTCCATATATAGATAGTACTTATTTATAGCTCTACTTCTAATCATCCCATGAGTCTTCTAAGCTTCTTCTTTGCATGTTCCTCTTTAATATCTATAAAAAAGAAATTTTGCATGTAGAAGCTAAGACCACAGCTTGGTAAGTTGGATTTTGGATGTAACATACGAGCCTAATTTATTCAATAAAAAATAAATTTAAAATAAAAACGATATTTGAAATTATAGTAATGAACGTAAATAAATCTTGTATCATGTAAAGAAGTACTTCCAAAAATTCCACCTCATAAAGAATTACCTCTTCCAAGGGTAACCATCATTCTCTTAAACTTCTCTTTATTTGAGATCTACACCTTCTCTATGTTTTTAGCGTTTACACATTTTCAGCGTTCTTCAGTGTAGTTATCCTCTTCATAAGTTTATTATTGTTTAGGTCTATACCTTCTCAAAATCATTTGGTGTAGCTATCACTGTTTTAAATATCGTACCGCACCAGCCGGTACGGCCGGTATTTGCCATACCAGCCACTTGTCCGGTACAGGTATACTATTTATAATTTATATATATATATGTATTTATATATAATTTATTCATATATAAACTATTATTTTAGAATATAATTTTTATATATATTTATATATAATTTATTCATATATCGACTATCCTGAAATAGTACATGAAATAGAACCGGTACCGATACCGAAAGATTTCGTTCCAGTACCTTGATCGGTCCGACGTCCGGTACGGTATTCAAAATATTGGTAGTTATCCTCTCCAATATAATATAGTAACGGTACCGTACTATCATGCCATTAATTCAATAAAATATGTAGTAAATGTTTTTCAGGTAAACATAGCCGTACCATATTTCACATGAAGTTACAAAAATCTGTAAATATGCCATGACAATTCAAGTAAAAGCCCATACTATAAAACCATTATTTTCTTATAGGCTCAAGTTACACATTTCACACATGTCATGAGATATTAATTTCCGTGAGATGTTCCAACATTTATTATGAAATGCAAATAACTTTTTCTAGATAATTGATTTCATAACATGTTTAATAAAATAAAAATGCCTAGAAGCATTTAATAAATTACTAAATTAATTAAATCCCCTTACCTGGATGCACGAATTACCAAAGCCTGAATGAATGGTTCATACATTTTATGAGATTTAGGCATGCCCCAACCTTTGCAAAAACAAAATCAGAATCCAACACATTATATATATAACACTAAGTGGGTATTGCAACACTTAATTATAAAAATCCAAATACCCTCTTTTAGAGTTATTCCATGAGCAACAATGACGCACAACCATAAAACTTGGAAAGTCTATTTTATTAACACTATGCTTTACATTTTCTGGACCTCTTGGTTTCATATAATACTCTCTTCAACCAGCCATTTTGTGCTCATATTCCTCTAAAACAAGTGTTTTAAATTAACTAGCACTACAAGATCTTCAATTTATTATCATTTGCCCAATCATTCTGTTGCTACTCTTCATTAATTCTCACTCACCACACACTACACATTTTTTATATTTTGATTTTTTAAAATTTTAAAATTTTTAAATTTTTGGTTTTATTCTTCTTAAATTTATTGAATTCTTGAACTAATCATCCATATACCACAAATTTAGTAAGAGAAAAAAAAAAAAAAAAAAAAGATGTGGTGTGTGAGGATGATGAATAGAATTTTCTAACTTCTCATATCAGATTATGTTATTTTCACACTATAAATCACATCCTAATCACTACCAAATAACACATACTCACAAAATGTTAAATAGCTGTCAACCACTATAAAATATGACAACTTAAAATGAATTTTAACTTATACAATATGTTAAATAGCTGTCAATCATTTTCGTTTTCAATTCGCATTATTTCATTATACAAATGTCATACATTTATCATTGGTGTGCGGTTTGATACGTAAAATTGCTTGCAAGTAGACTTTTCCTTATAATAACACCCAGATTTTCACGACTATTAAATTCAAATATTCTAACCAATTTTAATCTAGCAAAAAACTTCCCAATAAAATTAAGCCATCACCACACTTAACACTATACCCATGTAGAGAACACAAAAATTACCCAACAACACATATATTTCTTCCTGCCTAAATCCATTTAAACATTATAAAAAAAAAAAAAAAAAAAAAAAAAAGCTGTTTTAACCAATCCCTCTTGAGTCTAAACTCAAGAATACAACAATATCAACCTACATAATTATTTAATATTATTGCTTTGATTAAATACCATTAGTTAATGCTGCTTAAATATAAAAAAAGAATATTTATTAGCCTATTTATTGACACACCAAACATAGTAAAATATAGATACACACCTATATATAAGTTGAAGAATTCTAAAAAATAATCATGATGAGTTCCTCCGAGGAGTGAATCCAATACTTCGTACACAAAAGATACCAAATCACCAAGGCTAATGCAGAGCAAACTTGATCTTTAAGCACGAGATACAATATGTAACTTCCTAAGGAATCGAGTCCCAGAGAGACTACTCAGTACTCGATTAAAAGCAACGAAATTGATCTTTAAACTTTGAGTTTTGCTACACAACCTCCATCACACTCCACACTCCATACTTTTTTAATTTTTTAATAATTTTTTTAATTTTTTTTTGAATTTATCCCTTTTAAATTATTTCAAATTTACTATTCATTATTTATATAATAAATATTTGATAAAATAAAAAAATAATAAAAATTAAAAAAAATATGGAGTGCAGAATGTTGAGAGGTTGAGGAGATTTATTATTAAACTTTATAGGCCCAAATAGCCGGGGGAAGGCCTTGATTTTGGGGGTGGAAAGATGGGAAACCAGAGAATTGGGCCGAACACAAAGAAATACCAAAAACTAAAAACTAGTGCATCAAATAGAGAGCGATTTTTGTGGATTTTGTTGCTCTAGAGTTGGCTCTATGGCAAGGTGTTGCTCTTTTGTTTACACGAGTATGTGCCATCAAAACAGACAAATACCAAAAACTAAAAACTAGGGCATCAAACAGAGAGCCATTTTCGTCGATGTTGTTGCTCTAGAGCCGACTCTATGGCAAGGTGCTGCTCCTTTGTTTATAAGAGTATGTGCCATCAAACACAAAGAAATACCAAAAATTAAAAACTAGGGCATCGACTACAAAATGGATGGCAGCAGCTGCTTAGACTTCAGTGCTACCTGTTGGATGTTGTTGCTCTAAAGCAACTCACAAGAGCGATTTTCGGGGCAGCTTTCCTCGGCGGTAGAGGGAGAGAATACGAAGCTTTCGTGGTAGCTTTCCTCCGTGATTTTCTTGCTCTTTCCTCGGCGGCCCTAGATGGCAGAGGACGGCAGAGACGCATGGGAGACTTCAGGAAGGGAAGAGCGCGGCTGGCGAGAGGGGGGGGCTGGAAGAAAATTCGAAATGTTTGAAATGGGAACGTAAAGCACGCTTTAGCTTAGCAGGGGGAGGAAAAAAAAAAACCATGTCAGCAGGGGTGAGGAGTGTAGGCAGGGTAGAAGGTCTCGGCAATAATATAGAAACAAAATCTCTAGTGAGAAAGATGGAAAAGTTATAGTTTAAACTGGGCTTTGAATGATGTATGGCAGTGGATTGTGATTGAAGGAGTGGAGGAATTGCGTTATTATGGAAAAAGGAAATTCTGTTTTCTGTTCATAACGTTTATAGATTCCATATCCATACTAGAGTGAAAGAAAATGGAAATGAGAATAATGAATGGAAACTTACAGGGATTTACGGGAACCTGGATAGTGCAAAAAGATATGAGACTTGGAACCACATTAGATCTTTAAGAGTGAATGGAAATCAGGCTTGGTTAGTGTTTGGAGACTTTAATAAAATTCTGAGTAACCAGAAGAAGATGGGTAGCAGAGCTGGACCAGAAAGACAATTGACAAATTTGCAAGATAATGTGAATCGCATGACATAGGCTACATAAGAGTTAAATATGCATGGTGCAATAAAGAGGAAGTCAGCGTAGCATCAGTGAGAGACTATTCTCAGGGCCTGTTTGGATGTTAAAATCAGCTGGCACTTCAGTTTTAAACTCCATTCAACGTCCAAACATACAGCTGAGTTGAAACTGAGTGCATTTTAATTTTAACCTCCGTGGGCCCCACAACTGACAAAAAGCAAACAAAAGACTCAATTCTCATTTGGTGTTTCTCAATTCAAGGGAAAAAAAGTACAAAAGTAAATTTTGCCTCAGTGGGACCCACCACAACTAACAGTTATTTTATTTTGGAAAAAAAAAAATTGGAGACATCCAGCGGCGCTGGGTAAAACGGAAATAAGCTTATTTCGATTGAGCGGTTATAGCCTTAAGCGGCAATTGTCTTGACGAGAGCCGCTCGAGCGAGAGACATGGGTCTCGAACGCTTCATCGAGCGACGACTCAATTTTCTGGATGAGTTTTTTTTTTTTCCTCTCGCATTACATGTATTTTTTTTACTACTATTTAAATAATATGTAAATAAATGATAGAATAAAATGTGGATATGATACTGTTTGAATTTTATTGATAATTATTTTATTTTTATAAATTTGGAGTAAGAATTTTCTTAAGAAATTTTTTTATAGTGCTCGGAATATTTTGTTTTTATTTTGTTGTAATTTTTTTACATGCATTGAAGGAATTTATGCTTGATTTATGTTATTTATTAATAAAGGATTTAATAAATTCATTATTCATTCATTACAACAACTTTCCAATCATTGGTGGGTCTCATACATTTTCCAATTTATCATAAATAGTATTAAACTCATCTTAACATCCAAACACATTTAAACTCATCTTAGATGGACCCTACATAACTCACTCAACTATCTCAACTCAGTACTATTTATAAAGAACTCAACTCAGCTCAACATCCAAACACAACCTTAGCAAACTTGGAGTGGTGTAATCTATTTCATACAACAAAGGCAACCCATGGGACTACAACTTACTCAAACCACCTTCCAATCATTTTAAATGTGAATGGTGAGAGATGTCAAGAAAGGGGAAAAATATTGTTTATATTTGAGGAAATGTGGGTGGATCAAATGATTGTGAAAAAGTTATCAACGAGTCCTGAAATGGAGGGTTAGGAAATAAACATATGAGTGTTGTGATGTGGAAAATCTCAAAGTGCAGTAAAAAATTAGAGGAATAGAAGAAGAAAACTTTTGGAACAGTGAAAAAAAAAACATCCAAAAAGCTAGAACAAAGCTTCAACAACTCCAAAATAGTGACCCCCATTGCACTATAATTAAAGAACACAAAGAAGCTCGAGCTGAGGTACAATATTGGTTAAAAAGAGAAGAAGTCATGTAGAGACAAAGATCCAAAGCCCTATGGCTCAAAGAAGGTGACCTAAACACCAAGTTCTTCAACAACAAAGCATCCCAGAGGAAGAGAAAAAATGCAATAACAGGGGTGAATGATAGTGAAGGAGTGTGGCAAGTTGAGGAAGGGAAAAGTTATCCTAGATTTCTTTAAAGACCTGTTTACTGCATATGAACAAAGGGGGAGGTATGGAACTTCTAAAGGGGATATCTGGAAGAGTTACATAAGATATGAATGAGCAACTTACCAAGCCCTTGGACATGATGGAATGACGCCCATCTTCTTGAAAAAATATTGGGGCATTGTTGGAAAGGATGTGGTTCTTGCAGGGTTAAAAGCCTTAAACAGTGGTACCCTATTTCCATTAACCATACTTTTATTACCCTTATTCATACGAAGAAAAACCAAGGGTTAGTGTCAGATCACAGGCCTATAAGCTTTTGTAATGTGATTTACAAAACGATCTCTAAGGTCCTAGCAAATAGACTTAAGGAAGTCCTCCCACATGTGATATCCAGTTCACAGAGTGTATTTTTCCTGGGTAGACACATCACGGATAATATCCTAGTAACTTATGAGCTTATCTATTTTCTTAGACATAAAAGAATTGGAAAGTTGGTTACATGTCATTCAAACTAGACATGAGTAAAATCTATAATAGATTTGAAAGGAGTTTTCTAGAAACAATAATGCATAAGTTAGGCTTTCATGTCACGTGGGTGGATATGATCATGTTATGTGTTAGTATTGTCTCCTTTTATATACTGATTAATGGAGAGTCTAAAGGTCCAATCAAACAACTAGAGGAATGAGGCAGGGAGACACATTATCACCCTATTTGTTTTTGTTGTGAACTGAAAGCTTAATATCTCTTTTACAAAATGTAGAAGAAGCAAAACAAATAATATGTAAGAAAATCTGAAAATTCAGAAGTTATTCAAAAAATATGAGAGAGTCTCGAGTCAAAAGGTGAATACAGAAAAAATCTCTATGGATTTTAGTAGGAATGTAAGTACGGTACTACAAGAGGAAAACATGTCTTTTTGGAGAGTCCAAGGTTTTCAACAGTATGATTGGTTGTGCCTAGGACAGAAACTCTAATTCTAAAATGAGAGATTTTCGTAAGGGAATATTTTTCTATATATCTGTTTGTAATAGAAGCTATCCTGTGTGAATAGTAATAAACAGTGATTTTTTTGTCCTTCCATGTTTGTTTGTGTGTGTTGTGTCGTGTCTCGCATGCGAGGATAAAGTAAAAACACAAAAGAATCCCTCTCTCTCTCATTCCCGATTTCCTCTCTCCCCTGAGTTCACTCTTAACCTAACGTCCTCTCTTCTCTCTCTCTCTCTCCACCTCGCGACCCTTGCCGCTGTCAGCAGCCACGGAGCACGGCAACCCCAAGCGACGCCGTGTGTCACCTCCAGCCACCAGATGCAAACCCCCTAGCGACGTCATGAGACCCAGCCACTACGCCTCTCTCTCCCTCTGTGTTACGCGACCATGGCTTGGCATGAGGAGTACTGGAGGGCAAAAGTGTTCGTGAGAAAGAAGGGGCAGCTTGGGGAAAAGACTTACGAGATTGGAAATTGAAGGAACCCTAGACATAAACTAAGGGTGGACTTTCATGGACCAACACGGAGGAAAAGCAAAGGGCTTTTGGCATGGCCTTAGTCTCAAGTTCATGGGCCCATTTATTTTGTGTTCCTTTTTACCTAATGTAATAAAATAGAACATAGGGCTTTTTGGTATTTCTACTTTACTAGTATTTGTAGTCTGTCTCTGACAGAGTTAGTTATCATAATTTTCATCTAGAATATTCTTAGTGTTTCTGCAATTGGAGGACGCCTCCCTCGGAAAAGGCTTTTTTTACAGGAATTACAGTGAATTCATATAGTTTCTCATCATCTACATCCCTTTCATTTTCCATTTACATTCAACCTGCTACACTCTGTTTCTCTCACTCGGTCACAACCTAGGTGATTTCCAGCACCATCACCTGGTGGCCGCCTCATGCTGGTAAGCTTCTTTCTTCAACTACGATAGATATTTTTGTTGTTTGGTATTATAGAGGCACTTTTGTTTGCAGTGATTAGGGTTTTTGTTCCTATCTTTCTCTCTTTCACTCTTTCGCTTTACGATAGATTCTTTACTGCAGTAGGAAATTCTTGTTTTTTATGGGTTTACTAGTAGTTGATTGGCTTGAATAAGACAGAAACTCTACTGGCCGAATATGTGTTGGTGTTTTTGGCATCTCGTGTTTCGAATTTGATTGTGTTTGTGTTATTGTTATAAGTGGTCATGGATTTGGATTTTCACGAGTTCTACTGGACCAGCGTTTCGTGAATTTGGGTATGTCTAAATAGTTTTGCATTTTAGGTTTTTGGGTTTAATTTCTTTGAATTTCTTTAATCATTTAAATCTTTATTTAATTTTTTCCTTTCGACATCTGAATCTAGGTTTTATTGATATTTTGTTTTTTGGGGGCGTTGATTTTTTGCCCCTGTTCTGCTTAGAGGCAGCCGATTCTTCACATAAGGGTTCTTCCCTCTCTCTCATTCTTCACCTATAGCTTCCGATTCTCATAGCTTGTCTCTTTGTTTTTATTTTTTATTTTTTATAAGAAGATTTGATGCTCAGAGACTAGCACAAGCAAGCTAAAGATGTTTTGATCTCCCCCTTGACACGAGGTCTCTTCCTTACTTCTTCAAGTCCTTTTTTCAAGAGAAAATGTTGTATTATTATCCCTATTTGTGTTGTCTGGTTATCGTAATATTACTTCTCTTCAAGTCTTCCCTCTAATTAGTGAATGAATGAAATGTTTGAGATTTTGGACTACGATGTGCAGGACAAAAGATCTTAGGATTCCATTTGAGCGATCAACAATATGATCCGGTGAAAGATGTTTATCTGCCAAAGAACTATTATACCAGGTATTTTTTCATCTGTAATATATTTGTGATGGATGTTGGTTGAATATTGTGTGTATTGCACTGGTTGCTTTGATTGCTTTCCCTTTGTAAGATCAAGAATCATAATTTGAATGATTTGCTTTCTTATGGGAAGTTTGTTGAAAATTTGATTTGGAAATTAATATACTTATAGGTCTGAGTTCATATACGCTGCTAATTTAAGCTACTTGTAGCAAGTCTCAAAGTTGTATGTAGGTGTTGTCCTTATGTTTTGTTTCATAATACAACAACCAATTCATTGTTTTGTAGGTTTTATGTTGTAATGTCCGTCGTTTCTATGTTAGATACTATTAGAGTTTGAGATTTGGAACTCGTTTGGGTTGAGAAATTAAGTTTGACTTTTGAGTTCCATATTTTGTTGGTGTGATAATGGGCAGAGAAGAGGAGAACTCATAATCTTAACTTACATTTTTTTCATTTTCTTTTTTGGAGCAATGTAGTTTTTGATGTGGATGTCTTTCATTTTGTTCCACTGACACACAACAGCAAAGACCTCCGTTCCTTCGCTTTGTTTCAAGGTCCTCTCTCTCTTTCTATTGGCTCTCTCTGTTTCAGTTTTTCTGCATGTCTTAGGTTCTTTATTTTTGTCCTTTTTTCCTCCAATCGTACCCACGTTACTAAATTTCTTAGAGGTGGTGACAGTAAAGAATTTATAGAACTTTTTATAGGATTTTTGAATTTTCAAATGTCGAACGAAGTAGAAAATCAGTATGGGATCCATACTCCCAAATCCAAGGGAACCTATTACCTTTGCTTATGTTGTTAATTACTTTGTTTCGCAAATCTAAAGCCATGTTTGGTTGGAGAATTTTTTAGAATTTTTCAAGTGTTTTTCCTTTTAAAGATTCTATGCATTTTTTTATTTATATTTTTTAAATAAAAATTCTCAAATATTCTTTGCATTTTTTAGAACCAAATAATGTGACCACTTGGCAATGATGGCAAAGACAAAGAATGGTTTAGATGTGAGCCCTCTTATTGATATGACCATTTGTTGTGGCCAAACAGAGATATTTGCAGTAGTAGTGTTTGCAAGTAAGCTCTTTTCGTCTATCAATAATTCATACTAATATTTTAATTGCATATTTAGCTTTTCATACTTGGAGAGTAATTATGTTTATTGCTATATATGTACAGTAATTGATCGAGGTGATGAAGTTGTCCTATAATACATACGAAACATGGATTGCCATGCCTAGAGGAATCCTGGTATGCTTCTTATTGTCGATAACCAAGGGCTTAGAGTCTTTATTCTATATTAATTTAGTTCTGTTGGATGCTAAACAGTTAATTTCCAGCTCTCAATCAATAGTTATTTATTGGAGGAAAATGAAGTGGAAGGTATTTGTGGGACTTGACTCTCATTGGACCTTAGATCCAAACAAACTCCTGCAGTTTGTAAATAAAGGCTATTTTTTGAATAGGTTAGTGAATTCTGTTGAGGGGAAAAGAAATTTGTATTTTGGTAACAAAACGTGCTTGTTCTAGGGAGCCTTATTATGTTTGTAATAAATGGAAATACTTATTAAAAAAACTGTACTCAATGGAAATAGAGATTAAGTTTGAAATATAGAATGCATCCTCTATTTTTATAAATTAAAAAAAAGAAAAACTGATATGATGGAATTGTCATGTTTTGATGGGAAGGATGTGACGTGCAAATTGTATGTATATTATATTTTTCATTTTGTTTTTCACAACATTGTTTCCAAGTGTTTCTTGCATCCAAATATAGTTGCTGAATTTATCTATTTCTTTGGGATGAGGACCTTGTGGTTGAGAGTTTTGACTCAAAACAGTGAGTATGGATTGTGGTTACTTTTATAGAATGATCTTCCCATTCTATTATGATGGTTTAATCCTATGGTTAGTTAGCACTTTATGATCATTCAAAATCTCAAATTAGAAGCGGCAAATTGTATGCAAATAACTCTAGAATTGTTTGTTACAATTAAATAGCTCTAGAATTTTCAATCTTGTGTTGTTTGAATTTTCTATAAATTTATTTGTCTATTTGTCTATACAGGTCCTGCATTTATATACCTGTAAACAACAAAAAAGATCATACCTTTATACGTTTCACATTTTCTTTCTCAAGGTCATGTTTGCTGTGATTTGTTTTTTAATTCTATGTCGTTTTCTTTTCTTAAATGTCTTTGAAATCACAAGCATAGTATTGCACAGTATGAACATGGTTTTCCTCTTTTCTGGATTCATATTTGGTTGTTGGTATCCTTTATATCATGTTCTTGAAATACGTTAGTGAATTGATACAATAAGCATATTTATTTCTTCTGGATTTGTTTTTCTTTTTATTTCTTTCCTTTTGATCCCTGTCAGTTTGTCTAGAAATTGTAAAACAAGCATTCTAATTATTTTTTTCCGTGCGTATGAGTTTAAGATTGCTTCTAGTTGTTCATTTTATATTATGAGTTTATGGTTTTTGTATTTGTGACAGTTCAACAATATATGGATTAAATTATGTTGATAAGGTAAGAATTTCTTGGTTCCGAATTTCATAGAAAAACTGGTTGTTAATATCTTTTGTGAATTGATACATTAAGCATCATAGAAATCAATTAGTGAGGTTCTAATTATTATTTTTATCTTGTTCCTCTTTACTTTTTCGTTCAAAATTTTTTCTTTTTTGTTGGAAAATGTCAGAATAAGGATTCTAATTTATTTTTTTTACCTGTGGTTTAAGATGGCTTCTGGTTGTTCATCTTATATTATGAGTTTATGGCTTTTGTGTCTGTGACAATAATTTAGCAATGAATTAAATTATGTTGAGGTTTTGCTTTTGTTATTTTATTTTATACTAAAGATAGAATGGTTCTATTAATGGAGATTTATGTTTAGTACTTTTGTTTTAAAAAAATACAGCATAAAAGTAATTTGCCTGGTATGGTTTGGGCAGGGTTGATGATGCGTTGAGATTCTTTCCTCTTTTTTATTTTTTTATTTTTTTTTTTGCTTTTAGTTAATCTAATTTGTTGGTTTGTTTTTTGCAGGGAATTTACACTTTGAGGTTTGTACATCTCTTTCGGTTTCTTTTCCCGGTTTTGATATGTATATTTTTTTTTATTCATTCCTATTTTTGGATTTTTAGATTTTATTATTAATATGTTTAATTCAGTTTGTATATTGTTGGGTTTTCACTTCCGACTTTTTGAAAAAAAAAAAACAGATGCTTTTATTTATTTATTTATTTTGTTTGAAATGTTTAGGTTTTTCATTTCTATTTATTTTAGTTTGTCTTTTTTTTTCAAGAATTTTAATTCAAGATTTTTAGGATTGTTATTCCTATTTATTTTGGTTGAGAATTTTGGTATTTGAAAAATTGATTGGAAAAAAAAAAGAAGAAAAAATGTACAATTGGTGAAGATAAAATCACCAATCGTACAATATAAAAGATATAAAATCATATTTTGTTAAAGTGTAAAATAAAATAATAAAAAAACCTTCTATTTCATAACCCCCCTTCTTTATCACTTTGTCGGTAAGAAATATTATTTTTATCTACAAAATGTATAATAATCTAACTATAAATACTCCCCTAACATTTGCAAGAGTCTAAATTTTTTCGGTATAGATTCTTTAAATTTTTATTAATCATACAAAACTATTAAATTTCTATCCTGCAGGACTGGTTACCATATCAAGAACTTCTGAAAAGGAATTGGTTTAAATTGCTGAGAAATAAAAACAATTGGGTACGTTTGGAAACTAAACTTAACTAAACTCATCTCAACTCATTATTATAACTTTTTCAAATTTTAATATAAAATATAATAAATAATTTAACTTTTTCAAATTTCAAAATAATAATAATATTAAAAAATAATATTCTAACAATATTTTATCATCTCAACTCAATTCAGTTTAACATTTAAATGTAATTGTATTTTTTAGCAAGCTCATGCTTTCTTAGAAAATCTTGTAGAAGAATATTATGAGATTGTACACCTTTTTCTCAAGTCCTATGTTCACCATGCTAAACAGTCATATCTTATTCATTAATTATTATACTTTTTGTTTCTATATTTGCTAAAATTTACTTTTTGTTTTCATTCATTAAATTATTCATTTATCACTTTTTTTTTTATAGAAAAACAAAACAAATGGGGACCTATATATATATATAAACTCCGGTTTGAAACTAGATGAGATAGACTCCAATGCACCTTGTGTACATTTTCCATAGATTATTAGACTTTCTGCCCAATAATTTGCTACATTTTCATAGCATATATAAATGAAACGACACATACCTTTTATTTCTTGAAGATGACTTAGATGAGCTTACCATCTCCTTGATTTCAATTGGTACCAAAATATATATAGAGCAAGGAAAAATCTAATTGTAAGCTATTTTGCACATTAATACGTGCACTCATTCAATATAATTGATCAGAAAGTAGATTTTATTGAAAACAGTAATAATTTGAATTTAGAATATGAAGGCAACAACATTAATACGCAAACTTGCTTGTTTATAGCAAAACTCATAGAGCAATAGAAACATGTTATACAATAGAAACCTAATACACAAAAGAAGTATATAGAAGTCAATGGGCCAACTCCATATACTGAATACATAGGGTGACGAGGGCTTTCTCAAATGTCTATGAACTTGGCCCGACTTCTTATGGGCCCACAACTGAATGACTATACTAGGTCACTCAAAGAAATAGATACAACATAGATCGTGGGTTTTTCCCCTCCTAATGGAAAGTGGGCCCCGAGTACTATTGCGCCCTTAAACTTTGCCATGTTAAGCAGACTTGTAACTTAAGAATATATTACCCATGTGGTTCATGCATTTTTTTTTTCTCGCTGAATTTGCCTAACAATATAACAACATGAAGCCTAAGGTAGAGCGGGAGTAATAAGTTCCCAAAAACCTTCGATTGGGGTGGTGGCCAACCATGTACCATTCTAGGGCTAGGCTTCATATCAATACACATTAGGCAATGTAAATAAATAAGACAATTTGACACTGTTGACTTTGTTAAACTCGAGTTTGACTTGATTCGCTATTGTAGAAGCAGATGACTCTTAACAAGAATTCAAATCTAGTCAATGTGATTCAGCCCAAGAAAATGGCAACTATGATAACATAAAGTGTTCATCCAATAGATAACAATTTTGAATTTTATAAATACTGGGATAGATAGTTTTTGAATTTTCAATTCTTATCCCCTTTAATCTTATCTCAAGTGTAAACAATAAATAAATATAGCATTTCTCTCCTACACATTATAGATAATTTTTCCATATTCAATCATCTTACATTGTTTCAGATTAGCCACTAGACTCACGTCATTCCTTCAATCCTATGGCTAGTTCCCTTGAATCAAACAACACCTACTCTACTCACTCTCCTGAAAATTCCTCCTACATC
Organism: Juglans cinerea; assembly: GCA_961763995.1. Classification (NCBI taxonomy): domain Eukaryota; kingdom Viridiplantae; phylum Streptophyta; class Magnoliopsida; order Fagales; family Juglandaceae; genus Juglans; species Juglans cinerea. The sequence goes on along the minus strand of CAUIVZ010000002.1, from coordinate 26,991,853 downwards.
TCTCTCATCAACCTAAGCAACTTAGTGACTGTCAAACTCGCAACAGAAAATTATCTCTTATGGAAGACTCAACTTCTTCCTTATTTACGTGGCGAAAAAGGTTTTGGCTACATCAATGGGTATACCTCCTCCTACAACCATTCCCAATCCTACCTCTCCAAACACTCAGATGGGTAATCCAGCATTTGTTCTTTGGTCTCAACAAGATCAGTTAATTCTTAGTAACATGTTGTCCTCCCTTATTGAATAGGTGCTTACTCAAGTGGTGTGTCAGTCCACTTCTTGTGACCTTTAGTGTGCTCTTGAAACCATATTTATTATTCAGTCAAAAGCTCGTGTTATTTGCATCAACCTCCAGCTTTCTACAACAAAAAGGGCAATCTTTCCATCTCAGAATATTATAAAAAAAAATTAAAGGTTTGGCCAGCATATTGTCGGCCATTGGGGAACCTCTTCGAGACTCTGAAATAGTCTCTCATCTACTTGTTGGACTTGGATCAGACTATGATCCGTTCGTGACATCGGTAACTACTAAGGTTGATCCGCTCTCTCTTGAAGAGATCTTCGGCCATATGCTTAGCCATGAACAGCATCTGGAGTGGCATTCAACCATCACTGATGCTCAATTCCCATCAGAAAATATTTCCTCTAAGACCTTGTCTACGCGTGGTCGTTCCTCACGACCCTTTTAGTCCAGAAACCAATGTGGTTCTTCTCACTATAGTAATCATGGCAAAGGGCATGGCCGTAGTCGTGGAATTGCTTCATCAGCTACCACTCCTTCTCGTCCAGTCTGTTAGGTCTGCAACAAGCAAGGACATACAGCTCTCTTGCTATCATCTCTTTGACCACAACTATCAAACTGTTCAACCCAATTCTCCTGCAGCATATTGCTCTGCTCCTCAAGGGTCCAATGATGCAAACTGGTATCCAGATTTTTGCACTACAAACCATCTAACCTCAGATTTCAACAACCTCAACACACGGTCTGAAGACTATTCGGGTCAGGATCATATTCGAGTTGGCAATGGGGCAGGTTTGGATATTTTTCACATTGGTGATACTAAATTTCTTACTAATCACAAAACCTTTCTTTTACACAATATTCTACATGTTCCTAATATTCAGAAAAATTTAATCTTTGTTTGCCAATTTTGTCTTAATAATCATGTTTACTTTGAGTTTCATGATTTCTATTTTCTTATTAAGGACAAGGCTACAGGTAAACTTCTGCTCCAAGGACCGACTAAGGGTGGCCTCTATTACTTTCCAACACCATCTACACCTTAGTCTAGCCTTAACTCCAGTCCAGTTGCTTTCCTTGGTGTCAAAACTTCACTCAATAATTGGCACTTGCATTTTGGACATCGTTCACCAAGAGTTGTTCATCATTTAATTTCCAAGTTTCACCTTCCAGTTGTGTCAAATAGACAAAGTTTCATCTGCTCCTCTTGCCAAGCTTCAAAAAAGTCATCAACTTAGTTTTTAATTAACATCATCTCGCTCCAAGTTTCCATTAGATATTGTTTATGTTGATTATATGGGGGCCATCCCCACAAATTTCTTTCAATGATTATCGTTATTATGTCTCTTTTGTTGATGACATTAGTCGTTATACATGACTTTATCCTATTTCAAATAAATTAGATGTTCTTGCTGTCTTTAGAAGATCTTGTGTTCATGTTGAACGTCTTTTTTTCCAAAAATTTAATTCTTGCACATTGATTGGGGTGGTGAGTTCTAAAAACCAAGTCCCGTTTTATCTAATCCTGGAACTGGACATCGTATCACCTGCCCATATACGCATCAACAAAATGGCATGGTTGAACGTAAACATCGACACTTTATCGAAACTGGTCTTGCACTACTACACGATGGCCATGTTCCTAAACAATTTTGAGATGAAGCTTTCCTCTCCCCATGCTACCTAATTAATCGATTGCCAAGTTCTATTCTCAACCATAAATAACCTTATGCACTTCTCTTTCATAAAGCACCAAATTATTCATTTAAAAAAAAAACATTGGATGTACCTGTTGGCCTTATCTTAGGCCATATAATTCTCATAAATTTGATTTTCAAATTAAAGATTGCATTTTCATTAGCTATAGTGAAAATCACTATGGCTACAAGTGTCTTCATTATCCTACTCGTCGAGTTTATATCTCTCATCATGTGGTCTTTGATGACACCAAATTTCATTTTTATCCTCAACCAGATAAACCAATCTCACCTCTCATATCTACAGCTACTCTATCATCCACTAGCCTCATCTCTAATCCTTCCTTTCCACTTATCGTGTCCCATCTCTCTCATTGACACCATCAGTCGAATCCATAGATCAAAGGATATCCCAGTGTCCAAGTCCCTCCATCGACACCATTGTTTCAGTATCAGCCCATCCATCACTATCCTCACCACCTACAGATTTAGCTCACCGATCAAGAATATCTACCATACCTGCTGTTGCTGTCACTATATCTAATCCACCAACATGTCTTCATCCAATGATGACACGTCCTCGTAACACATCTCTTTGCTTCTCTTATTATTGCAAACACTGAACCGACTTGTTACACTCAAGCTATCAAGTCTCCTGAATGGCGCCATGCAATGAATCAAGAGTTCGATGCTTTGCTGCGTAATGGTACTTTGTCTCTTGTCCCATACACTCCATCTATGAATCTAATTGGCTACAAATGGGTGTTTCATATCAAAATAAAGGATGATGGTACCATTGAGCATTACAAGGCACGCCTAGTTGCCAAATGATTTCATCAACAATAAGGCATTGATTTTGAGGAGATTTTTAGTCCAGTTGTTAAACCAACAACAATAAGAACTATTCTCTCATTAGTTGTATCCTTTGGATGGTCTATTTGACAAATAGACATCCAAAATGCCTTCCTCCATGGCTTTCACAAAGAGGATTTTTTATGTCTCAACCAACGGGTTTCTCTCACCCACACTTTCCAACTCATGTGTGCAAGTTTTAGACATCTCTATATGGGCTTAAACAAGTCCTGAGGACTTGGTTTTCTCATCTCAGTTGCAAGCTGCAAGAATTGGGGTTCACTGGTTCTAAGTCAGATTCGTCCTTATTTATTCGACGAAGTGGTGCGGCTATTATGTTCATTCTCTTTTATGTTGATGACATTAGACTTACAACCAACTATCCTACTGAAATTGATCACCTTATTGCACAACTTCATGTTGATTTTGCTGTCAATGATCTCGACAAGTTAAGCTATTTTTTGGGTGTTGAAGCCTTTTTTAATTAAAGTGGTTTATTTTTAACTCAACATAGGTATATCCTCAATCTACTTCAATGTACTAATATGACACATGCTAAGCCAATTACATCACCAATGTCATTGATGGCTCCTTTATCATTATACAATGGTGATAATTTCTCGGACCCTTCTCTATATCGTTGCACAGTGGATGCTCTACAATATCTATCTTAAACTTGCCAAGACCATTCTCCGTCAAGAAAGTGTGTCAATTCATGCACAAAATGACTACACTTCATTGGTAAGCTGTAAAAAGAATTCTCAAATACTTGAAGCACACTATCAACCATGGTTTACTCTTGCACAAGTCTTCTTCTACACAACTCATGGCTTACTCTGACGCTAACTGGGCTGGCTACCAGGATGATAGGCGCTCCCCTGGTGGTAATTATATTTGTCTTGGTCCAAACCTTATTTCTTAGCGATCCCGCAAGCAACATACTGTGGCAAGAAGCAGCACAGAATCTGAGTACCGATCTCTTGCTAACACCACAGCTGAACTACAATGGCTACAACACCTTCTTCGCGAGCTTGGTCTTTTCCTTCCCTCTTCATCCATCCTATGGTGTGATATCATTGGAGCTACTTACTTTTCTTCCAATCCTATTTTTCATGCTCAAACAAAGCATATCAAACTGGATTTTCATTTTGTACATGATAAAGTCTCCTTTAAAATGTTGAATGTTCGATTCATGTCAACCAAAGATCAACTCACAGACATATTTACCAAGGCTATTGTCGCTACAAGGTTCCAATTTCTCACTTCCAAGCTCAACGTCCAAGACATGCCGTTTCACTTGACGGCGCGTGTAGAAGCAGATGATGCCAAAAAAGAATCCAAATCTAGTCAATGTGATTCAGCCCAAGAAAATAGCAACTATGATAACAAAAAGTATTCATCCAATAGATAACAGTTTTGAATTTTGTAAATACTTGGATAGATAGTTTTTGAATTTTGAATTCTTATCCCTTGTAATCTTATCTCAAGTGTACACAATCAATAAATATAGCATATCTCTCCTACACATTGTAGGAGAGAATTTTCCCATATTCAATTATCTTATAGTTATTAAATGAGCTATTCACGACTATAAAACTATGATCAATTATTAAACGATAGAACTTGTACAAAACTCAGTTGAACTCACATAAGCACATATAAAATCAAATAACTTTGCATTTATTATTTTTATAGAATATCTTTATATTTATAGTTATAATAGCTTAAGTATTTTGATTGACAATTTTGATATAGGTCATCTAGTTAAATGAGATTCCATGTTTAGAAATCGCACTTGGTAAATGTATTGCTTTTCATTTTGTTGGGATGGCCAACGAAGAGACGAGCTTACCTATGGCCTCCAAAACTTGGACAAAGGAGAAAGTAGGGATCACTTCTTATAGAAAGAAGGAATGAGCCTAAACATTGCCAGTTGGGATGAGGTCAATGGGGCAGCACGTGGACATTATTGGTGGGCAATCGACTCTAGATATGATATCTTCCTTTCGAAAAAAAGTAGGAGAAAATGAGATGAAAGGACTTCTAGGATCGAAAATATAAAGCTAACAAATCTTTGAAGGTTGTGTGACAAATATGTACAAAAAAGGGAGAGGAAATGAGGGAGATGCCAAACCCCAACAATATAGCTTTATAACCAGTGGCCTTCGGGCCGAATGACACTGCCCTGGGTCCTTTGGGACCATGAGGCCATCGATATTTTGGGGTTCAAACCCATACCTACTTGGCTTCTAATGGCCTCTTGAAAATAATGCCTAGTAAGATGTAGTTTAATCTTATTACTCAATAATACTTTCACTTTATTTTGAAAAGTGTTTTGTCCTTTCTTTTCTTTATATTCAAACTGATTATATGTTTTTAGTTGTTTGATTTAAGTGTTTACTCAATATCATTCTCCAGCCCAAAGCAAAGGAGAGTTTATTTTTCATCCCACATATAATGCACAAAGCTAGTTGTAGATGCATGGGGTGACCAACATAACAACAGGGTACACCCCATTACATGTGCATCCTTCTCATGGTGACAGTTTTCCACAGGGGTGATGTTTAGAGGTGTCTCAAGAGACACAACTATTCAATTATATCCAACAATTGTGCCTCTTGCCAACTATCACCAATGGGTCTGTACGTAGAGGAGTCATACCCCATATAATAAGGATAAGGGTAGATGGTGTATAAGATTCCACATTGTTTGTGAATGAGAAGTTCTTGCGTTTTATAAGATTTCAATGGAACTCCAAATGTATCATTAACTAGTCTTTTTTGAAATATAAGTCATGTGGCTTAGACCTTCCATTGGAGCATTACAGTTAATATCAAATACAAGTTTGAGATTCTGCAGGCTTTGTGGAGAGTTTTTGGAAATATGAGATTTAGAGATTCTGCATATTTTAAAAATGATTTTGATGAGATGTAAGGTCTTAGAATCCAACAGGCTCCAAGATATGTGTTTTATGATACTTAAGGGTTTAGCATCTGTAGGCCTATGGAATGTGTCCCATGAAATTAGAGGCTTTAGATTCTGCAGATTTTAAGAAATAATTTTCATGACGTTTGAGGTTTTAGATCCGATAGACTTATTCTATACACTATAGGAAATGAATTTGATAAGATTTATTGTTTAGATTTTGAAGGTGTACATAAGCTTGATCGAAAGATAGGGTTGAGGTTATGTAGACTTTAATATACGAGGTTTGAATTTCTACGGACTTTATGAAATAATTTTCAAATTTTATGTTTAGGATTATGTGTACTCAAGAAATAATTCTATTGATATTTAAGGTTTTAGAATTTGTAGGCTTAGGGAATGTGTCCTATGAAATTTGAGATTTTGTGGATTTTAATAACTGACTTCATGACACATGAGGTTTTAGATTCTAATGACTTTACATAATGGTTTTGATAAGATTTAAGGTTTAGATTTTGGAGGCGCTTATATAAACTTGATCGAGTGCTAGTTTTTAAATTATGTAGACTTTAATATATGGGATTTAGATTATGATCAAGTATATAAGTTTGCCTTGATGCCAAGTTTAAAATTATCGAATGTGAATTATAGTACGTAAGCTTTGACCAATGGTTTAGCATATGGGTAAGAATGGGTAAGACAATGAAATTTTGAATTGTTATAATTATATTGTTTTATAGCTACATTTACATCTAAAAATTTATTTTAAAAGTACTCCCTTTTAAACGTTTAATCAAGTATTAGTTGTAACGCTTCAATGGAAGGCTCAAATCACATGGCCTATAATTCAAAAGGACTAGTCAACGATACAATTGTAGTCTCATCAAAACCTTATAAAGAGCAAGAACTTCTCATTCCCAAGCAATGTGGGATCTCATACACCACCCACCCTTATCCATATCATATGGGGTATCACATGAGTTTTCCAAGATGGCAGCTCGACGCCGTCTTGCAGACTTGAACGAGACTAATGATGAGGACAGATGCACCGTAGAGCAATTCAATCGGATGCGCCCTCCCACTTATGACAGTCGAGGCAACCCAACTCTAGTAGAGGATTGGATCAAGGACATCGAAGAAATACTTTGCATCCTGAACTGCACTGATGAGCAGAAGGTACTGTACTCTGCCTTCAATCTGACAGGGGAGGCAAAGAGATGGTGGATATCAGAGAGAACCATCAGGGAAGCTGATAGGAGTGGAGTACTTAGCTGGCCCCACTTCAAGCATATTTTCTTTGATCGTTTCTTCTCAAGCTCGGTCAAAGACGCTAGGGCCAGGGAGTTTGCCAACTTAGTGGAGGGGACTATGACAGTACACCAGTACACGGCCAGATTTGTTGAGCTATTGTGCTTTGCCTCATATCTGATCCCCAACGAAGAAAAGAAGACCTTGAAATTCGAGGAGGGGCTGACTAATAGGATATATGAACGAGTAGTGGACCTTCAGATCTGAAGTTTCTCAAAGTTAGTGAAAAAGGCCACGATAATCGAACAAAGCCTCAAGAGAAGTGTTGAACTTCAAGATCAGAGGAAGAGAGCTACTCCACAAGGATCCTCCTCTAGTATGGTTCAAGGGCTGTGGAAGAAGAGAAATGATGGAAGCAGCCCAAGTCAGAAGCAAATGCAATCAACCGAATAATCTATGTAAGTTTTGTACTCGTGCACACACGGGAGAGTCTAGAAGGGAGGTGAGGTTGTATTTTCGATGCGGTAAGACCGAAAATTTCATCAAGGAATGCCCATTACTATTGGAAGACAACAAGAAGCCCAACCCACCTCCAAGTCCCCGACAGACAACAAATCGGCGTACAATGGGGTCGGCTTGAATGTTTGCACTGACACCTGGAGATGCAGAGGACAACAACGATGTGACCACAGGTACTCTACACCTTTTTCCCCTGAAAGCAATTGTTTGAGTTGAGTTGGGGCTAACCATTCTTGCATTTTAATAGAATTTTGCTAAGTTTCACAGCTTGGAAGATTGAAGTTTGGATTGAAGAGAATGTGCATGGCTTTAACAACAAATGGTATTAGAGTCTATCCGAACCAGAAATGTGGAACTTGAGTTGTGCCACCTACGACGAACTGGCCTGACGAGGACGTTGGGAATTTAAAGGGGGTAGATTGTGATACCCTATATGATAATGATAAGAGTATGTGGTATATGAGATCTCACATTACTTGGGAATGAGAAATTCTTGCTCTTTATAAGGTTTTAATGGGGCTTCAATTGTATCATTGACTAGTCTTTTGGAATATAGGTCATGTAGCTTAGACCTTCCATTGGGCCGGTACAAGAGGTCCTTTGTGTAATTGTTGTAATGCTTTTGAAAAACCCTCTGTCCATCCCTAACCAGTGAAATCAATACCCTAACAGGAATTCCCACCATAGCTTACATTTAAATAGAGGTCCAGTGAGACCAATATCCTGACAGGAATTCTCAAGTGCACGGTTTGGCAACCATGCTTGCATATTACTACCATTTGAGGGGAGTTACGGAACCTACTCAAAAACTATTTCAAGTCACTATGGGAGGGCTTGAATTCACTCAGAACTTGTAAGATCTTGTTACCTAGTACTATTTCAAAGAGAATTATTGGAGAATTTTCACTAAAAAATGGAAACAAGTTGTATTCAAAATCGGGGTCAACCAAAATGTTGCAAAAAAAATTTCGGACAGTCACAAAGTGTTCCGCCACCGCTAGGGTTCAAGAAAGTCGGGGACTTACCACCCACAACATGACATTAAAAAAGGTAGAGAATTCAAGATTCTCATATTCTGGTTCGTGGAATCTGGAGGGTGAAGATAATACTATTAGTTGAAACAATATTGTTTTGGCCAACAATTACAAAAACTCAAAATCTTCTTCACCAAACAAAAATTGTCATTCGGTCTGTCATTAAAAATTCGATGAAAATGACAACATCATTTTATCTGTGTCTAGGAGTGTAAAAAACCATGACTTCCCTTTCAGTACCATTAGTGCATGAGATAGAAAGAATGAAGAAGAAAAAGAAAGAACATGAATCATCCAATCTGTTGATGGCTTACGACACATGGCCTACTTATAACAAAACAAAGCAAAAGTAATTCAAGAAAAATAAATGGTTGAGGAAAAGGTAAACTAAACCATTTGAAAACTATTTTAAATGTGGAAAGAATGGGCACTATAAGAAATTGTGATGACAATTTTAGAAGTTATGCTCATGGAACCAATGCCAGATTCTTGGTAAATTGAATCTACAGCAACAAGATATATCTTTAAAAATAAAGAATTGTTTGTTGGACTCGAAGAGAAACAAGCAAGCGAACATTCTGTATATATTGGAAACAACACATATTGCGATGTCTTAGGGTAAGGTACTTGCAAATTTTCTATAAATGGTTCTACTATATTACTAAGTGATGTGTTGTATGAACATAACATTCGAAGAAATTTGATATTCGTGCCTATACTAGATCAAAAAAGCTATATAATGGAGTTTAAGTTTGGAACCATTATTATTAGAGTATTAGTTAAAGGTGCGGAAAGTCTCAATATGTACTCATTGAATATTAATATTAATTATAATGTGTCTATTTTTTTTTATTTGAATGTGTCTACTAATTGTACATATTTATGTCGTTTGAGATTGGATCATGTAAATAAAAATAAAATTATCAGAATGTACAAAATGAATTAATACCATAAGTGAACTTAAATGATTTTGAATGTGTGAACCATGTATTAAATGTAAGCTAAGAGTAGTAAATCATTTTCTAAAAGATGGAAGTCAACAAATTTACTTGAAGTAATGCATTTTGATGTTTGTATGGCTTTTAAAATAAACACATAAAGGAATGGCGTATTTTATTACTTTCATAGATGATTATTCGAGATATGTATATGCCTATTTACTCAAACATAAATATGAGGCAATAGAAAAACTCAAAGAATACAAAGTAGACATATAAACCAAATTGGTTACACCCATTAAAAATTTGAACAAAGATAGGAGAGGTGAATATGAAGCTGATTTTTAAAAATCAAATGTTATAAAAATATTTATTCATGCTATACAAACCTTAACAAAATGATATTGTAGAAAGACAAAATAGAATTCTATTAGATATGAAAAGATCTATGATGACATATACTGATCTATCAATACTTTTTTTAGGTGAAACATTGTCAACTGCAACGTACATATTAAATAGAATTAAAATCAAAGCAAACCCCTTACATCTTACGAGATATGAACAAGTCATAAGCCAAACTTAAACAAACTCAACGTGTGGGTTGCAAAGCACAAGTACTTATCCCAATGCCACTAAGGGATAGGTTAAAAAGTAAAGTGTGAGAATGCAAGTTTATAGGATATGTAAATAATGGGAGTCGTTATCGATTTTATCACTTTAGAAAAGGACTTATAGAAAGCAGGGATTCAGTCATTCTTGAAAATACATACCTAATTACTTCAATTGATCATATAGATTCTTTGAATGGTTTAGAAAATCAACAAATCTCTACAGCTTCTAATGATTTAAATACTGAAACTACTCAAGTATATAGTAATGGAAACAAATAAAAGGAAATCTTATATATAAAAGCATGAGATTCCATCACCCACAACATTAATGTAAATCAAAAGATAGGCTGAAAAGCGCTATCCAAAACCCTTCATATGGAAATCTGTGAGGGTTTATAATCCATAAATAATCAATTCTTACGAATACTTGATCAACGATGGCCAGAGATAAGTGTTCTAACGATTATTTTATTATTATATTTTCTTCCAAATCTTACACTAGTGGTATCAAACTAGACGACCATTAACATTTTTTCAAGATTGCTATGCTTTTGAAACCATTATTGAAAATTTAGAAATGATTTTCAATTTTTTTAGGCAATCAATAATATTGATTCAGGTAAATGGCTTCAAGCCATGAAAGATAAATTAGAATCGATTAATAAAAATGATGCTTGGGAGTTAATAGAACTTCTAAATGATGGAAAAGCTATTGGTTGCAAGTGAGTTCTTATAAAGAAGTTTAATGCCGATGGAAGTTCAGAAAGATATGAAGCAAGCTTAGTCTTCAAAGGATTCACTAAACAAATGGGTGTAGATTTTGTAGACACATATTCGCCTGTAACGAAATTCACATTCGTAAGGATAATCATGTTTATAGTTGTAAAAATGAATTTGAAATTACATCAATCAGACGCTAAAATAACTTTTCTTAATAAGAAATCTTTATGGTTCAACCTAAAGAATTTCAAATTGAAGGACATGAGGACAAAGTCTACAAACTAAAGAGATCATTGTATAGACTTAACCAGTCTTTAAGGCAATGGTAATTGAAATTTTGCCAATCAATATTTAAAATGGATATGAAATGAGTTCACTAGATCATTGTGTGTATGTGTGTACACACAAAAATATGATAATAAAATAACAATATTATCATTGTATATTGATGATATACAGTTAGCAAACAATTGTCTTCATATGAAGAAAAAAGCAAGAAAATGTTTTAGAAAAATCTGAAATGAAAGACGTGGATGAAACCACCTATGTTCTTAGCATAAGAATTTTTAGGGATAGGAATTCAAAGATTTTATATTTAGATTAAAAAAATATCTAGACAAGGTACTTAAAAGATTTAGAATGAAAAATTGTAAATCCTTAAATACAATTGTTTGTAAAGGAAATACTTTGAGTAAGAGTATATGCCCAAAAGATAAGACAGAAACAAGTGCAATGCTTAAAGTTCTCTATGCTCAAGTTGTATGAAGGCTCATGTATACAATAACAAGTACAATACCTGATATTTGTCATGCAGTAGGATTTGTAAGTAAATATCAATTTGATCTGGGTAAGGAACATTGGCAAGTGGTAAAAAAAATATTTAAGGCATTTACAAGGTGCAAAAAATATGAAATTATGCTTTGGAATCAGTGATATAGAATAATTAATTGGTTATAGTAATGCTAATTTTAGAAATGATATAAATGATAGAAAATCTACAAATATATATATATTTCTATTTGGTGCATGGTATAGCAATTTCTTGGTTAGGTAAGAAATATGACTGTGTTACAAAGTCTGTAATGGAAGATGAGTATGTTGCATGTAGCACTGCAGTTAGTAATGAGGTATGGATGAAACACTTTATTGAAATTAAGTTTAGATACACCTACCAAATTAGTCAATGTTTTAATTAGTAATAATAAGTCTTTTATCTCATTAATAAAAAGTGGAGCACATGGTTCTATAGGGAAATACATTAATATGCATTATCACTATATTTTAAAAATAGTAGAAAGATGTGAGGTTAAGGTCAACTAAAATGGTAGCCGATCCCACCAAATAGGGATTGTCTTTGAAAAAATTTTGAGAGCATCTGGCTAGTATAGGGTTGAAATATATACCTTGGTAGAGTAACCACATGATTAATAGACAACCCAAAAGTCTTGGGACGCCTAGATAAATGGGGTTATGTGAGATTACCTAAGAAAAGAGTTGATCAATTCCAAAGTCGTTGATAATGTAATTAAGGAAAATATCGAGAAATGGCCTTAGAGGAAATTCTTAGTGCATGTCGGTACCGGCCGTTTGATTAGAGGAAATTCGACGCGCCGAATGAATAAAACGAGGTCAATTAAAGTCCTCGATCGAAATACCGGCCGTTTGATTAAGTCCTCGAAAATAAAATTGAAAGTTGACCCCAGTCACACGTGATTCGATTCTTCGTGGCCGTGTCAATTCTGGTTTTGTTTTTTCTTTTTCCACGTGTTTCTTTTCAGACACTACTGTCGTATTCGACTAGTTTATTAATCCAAAGCACCTTTGGAGATTTTTTGGTCTAAATTGGGAGGGAATGACATCACTCCTCAGCACGTCATCTAACCCGTCATTGCCTCTCCTCGTAGCATCATCCTAGAAAACGTCAGCTACACCAACCTAACTAAATCAATAATATATATGCGTAGGAGACACGTCGGAAACTTCCTCGTCCCATTGATTAGCTAGCTTTCCTAATTTTCAAATTAAAAATACTAGAAAGATTCCATAATTTGATGAATAGATATAGAATATGATCGATCAAATGGGATTAATGTGTCTACACATTTAAGTAATTAACACTATAAAAAGATTACTTATTTATAATTAATTAATTTTAACGAAATAATTATTTATAATTAAAATTAATTACAAATAATTTTTTAATTACAATAAATTAGTCAGGAAAGTGTATTTTTTAATAACCTATATATATCAAGTAGTTGCAGTAGTACGGTTGTATATTTATGCAAGTAATTAATGATGCATGCATGGACGGTTCAGATGATCTCCAGCTCATGTACTGCTCATATAATAATTCCTTCTTTCACACAGTCGGCGGCCAGCTTTCATATCAACACGGAATAGTTGAAATCATCAACAGTAGTATATAATATTATATAATTTAGCTAGGAATCGAGAGTCTTTCTTTTCATTCATGAAGTCTTTCTTTTCTTTTCTTGAAGTCTTGGCTATATATAAAGCGTCAGCAAATTTATAATTAAAGGAATATTATAAGTATAGTAAGTAGTTTTTCTTGCTTGCATATAATGATTAATTTGAGTTGATCTTTTTTTTTATAAAAAAAATAGCGGGTAGTCACCTGTCTATTAGTGACTCCTTTCCAATTTTATTAATAGTCCTTACTTATGGTAGAAATAATACCATAGTAACAACTCAGACACCTGAAATGAAAAATTAAACAAAAAGCACCCACCCAGAACTCAAACCGAGGATGAAACTTAGTAAAAAACTATACAAAATATAAGGAAAACCCCCATTCTCCAATCTAGTAATACCTTTAATTACGGGAGGTCTGAAAAGGAAACTACAAGCCATTGCAACCATTGGCTCCACTACGAGCCAAATTAACCATCCTGCTACATTTGTCTCTCAATAAGAATGAGTAATAGTCACTACAACAAATTTGAGATTTTGGGACGAAATTATTTAGGGACTAAAATTTTTTTCGTCCCTAAAAGTCATTTTTTGGGACGAAATTTAAATTTCGCCCCAAAAAATCGATGAATTTAGAAAATCGTTCGAACGTCAAAATAACCGTTCGAACAATATTTTCTGTGACGAATTAAATCGTCTCAAAAAATTTTTCCCGTTCGAACATAAAAAAATACGTTCGAACAGTAAAATTTGGCGGATAATTACTTTATTATGGCGGGGAAAGTTCAAAAACGTTCGAATGATAATTTTTTGTGTTCGAACGGAAAATATTTGGTGGCAAATCCTGGCGGGAATGTTTCTAAACCGTTCGAACGGAATATATTTAGTTAGAACATATTCAAGCACCACAATTATACATTCGAAAGTATAATATTAATCTCGGTACGAAACTCAAAAAATAAAAAATATCTATCATATATACAAATTCATTAATTAATTTTATGTAATTAATTTTAAAATATTTTAATGATTTCTTTTACGTTAAATAAAATTTTTAGTTAAATAAATATTATCAACTACATATATATTAATCAACCAAATAAAGTAAATTATCAAAATGCCATATATATTGTTCATAATTATAACAAAATAAAATATAAATAAAAGATAAAAACTACTGTGATGCGAGGTCTCTACACACATCCTCGACTGCAGCTAATTGTGTCTCTACCTGTGTCAGTCGAGTACTAACTGTAACCTGAGTTGCATTATTGGCATTAATCGCTGTACGTAACTCATTAACCTCTGTACGTAACCCAGAGACGGTAGCCATAATCTCTGTACGCAACTCAGACATGGCAGTATGCACTGCATCAATCACTGCTGATGTGTGTACGCCGATCTCAGAACGCAATATGTCAGCCATCTCCTCGCGAATATGTGTGCGTGATGCCTCAGCCTGTGTAGATGTCTCACCAGCCGATACTCCAGTATCTCCCGGCTGCGCATCTCTCTGAATCTCATCCCTGTCAGGAACAGCTCCACGAAAACGAAATCTAGAGTGTCCCGTGCTCCGTGATAGGGTGGTGCTGTTGATCGGTGCCATCGGAAATCGGGAACGCTCGGCAGGTTCGGACACAACCCCGGCATGTAGCAAAAATCGAGTGATAAGGATCCCAAACGACAGTATATCTGTCGTAATGAACCGTGCCTCTGATCGGATCCTCTCAAATATATAACCAACGAGGTCGATCGGGATGCCACGAGCGACCCGTATCATAAATCTCGCTCGATCCATGCCGACCTCGGTCTTGTGCTGCCGTGGGTCAATATTGTTGGCAATGATCAAATTCATAATCTTGAAGAAAGAAGATAAATCTGCCTGCCTGATACTCTTGGAGCCATCGTACACTGGAGCATCTGGACCAACAATCAAATCTCTGACCTCGTGATCAGCAAGTGTATCGATCTCATCTGTGTAATCTGGTCCCTCGTCCTGAGACATAGCTGCATCACCTGAAGGACCAGACTCTCTAGGCGGCAGGTTTGGATAGGCATCAAGAAGCCTAAGAATACCCAGATATGCAGCGAGTCCGTCCGCTGAAAATATAACAGGAGCTCCTCGGGCACAGATCCTATATGCCCCTCCATCGTCTGGGCTGGCAGCACCGAGCTCTTTATAGAACTCAGTAACGATCTCAATGAAGGAAACGAGCTCCATTCCTTCTTCTCGCTGATCTAAGATTGGTGCCCAACCACGATCATTGAATACTGATAGGAGAGAATGACCCTCCCATATAAGAGCGACAAAATCAGACAGTTTTACCTGTCGCTCAAGTAAAACTGTCCGCTCTCGAACTGTTTGGATGGAAGGTTCTCCTGATCTACCACGTTTACGGCCCCGATAAGACATTATTATGATCCTGAAATTTTAAAAATAAAATATACATTCAAGATTAGTGATAATTAAAATCTAATTACGACTAAAAGATTTACAAAATTATATACTAATAGCAATTTAATAAATTAATTGATAGAACATATAATCAATTAAACGATGATTACAATTTAATAAGCTAATAAAATATAAATGGATTGAATTTAACAATTAGCGTTCGAACGTCTAATTATATGGTCGAACGGACAATTAATGACGTTCAAACGTTTTAAACTTGTTCGAACGTACAGGTTTACTCGTTCGAACTGACTGGTTAATACAGTTCGAACGGACTGGTTAATACCGTTCGAACGGGAAACAGACCTAACTCGTCCATGGCTGAGTCAACTCAGAGGCCATGAAAACACTCAAAAAATAATCGATTCCGTGGTTTCTTCGACTAAAAACAAAGTACTCTTCATTTCTAAACATCCTACGATAGATTTATGATGTTCTACGGTAATTATTGATGAAAAAATCTAATTTTAAAAAAAAAACAAATAAAACCATAAAATTATCAAATAAACGGTAAAATGGGTTTAAAAATACATACCTTTGATTGGGAGGAAAAGTGATTGACGTATGTGCTGATCACGACGGCAGACGGAGGTGAATGTAGTGCGTTCAAACGTTTTCTCGCTTTTTCAAACGGTGGGGACGGCGGCGTGAGAGAAATCGCTGCCCGCGATAACTTATACGTGCATAATCGTTCGAACGTTAATATTTAAAGTTCGAACGTTAATATAAAACCGTTCGACCGTTACTATTATACGTTCGAACTGAAGTTTTGTAAGTGTATTAAAAATTGTATTAAATGTATACTATATTTATATTCTTATAAATTATTATAATATATATTATGATAGTAGAATACTTTAAATGAAAACATAATAACTTATATATTTTTTTTTATAGTATAATAGTAATATATCATAATACTTTACTATCAAAGTGTTATATATGAGATTGTAATATATATATAGTACCATATGATAGCATATGGTACTATATGGTATGAGTTTATACTTAACTAACATATGTCATATTATATATTCCATTATACTTTACCTACTAAAGTTATATATGATATTATACAGCATATATATATAGAGTATAGCTTACTAATATACTATTATCTTATAAATTTCTATATACTTTATTATGTGACCTTTGTATATTTGAGGCTATATATATGTGAGTATATATTACTAATACATATGATGTTAATAATATATATGATAGTATACATCACTATATATATGATAATATATATTACTATATATATTATATATTTAGTATAGATTACTATATATATGATAGTATATATTACATTATATATGATAGTATATATAACTAATACATATGATGTTATAGTACTTTTCATTTAATGATGAAAAAAGTTATATTTAAACATAAAGGATATATGTTCGAATGGTACTCGTAAACCGTTCGAACACATATGTTACGTTTGAACGTATAAAAAACATTCGAACGGATTATTGCAATGGCGGGAAAAAATCCCGCCAATTAAAGACAGCTGGATTACCGTTCGAACGTAATTTTTATACGTTCGAATGTGAAAATTAGGAGGGAATTTTCTCCCGCTTAATATTTTCGCGTTCGAACGGTTAGTAAATAACCGTTCGAACATGAAATGTTCTGCAAAAACACGACAGAACCTCACAATATTCATTTCGTTCCTTGCTCCTGCGCCGTCGCCCGCTGCATATCAGAGGTATTCTTTCTCAAATTAGCCCCTAAGTTCAAAAATATTTTTATCTCACTATATTATTCTCGGATTACTACTTGTAGGACAGTTTGTGATTATTCTCGGATTATTCTCGGATTATTCTCGGAGTATTCCATTTTCATCTTCAAAAATTCAGGTATTCCTTTTAAAATAGAAATCTATGATTTGAACTTAATATTTTGCAATGTTAGAAAGTTGTATGCTTTGAGATTGTTGTTTGTGTTTGTTAGAGTTTGTCATTAATGGAGTTTTCGGCGTTGTTGAAGACGACTGGAATCTGGAATGAATACGTTCGAACGGGTTAGGATTACCGTTCGAACGTTCTCATTTTGTTCGAACATGGGTTATCTTCGTTCGAACGGGTAATGACATTACATCAATAACATATACAGAATACAAATAGTTTGGGATAGTTTGTAAATTATATGTACTACTAAATCACAAATAATTAGGATCAACTACCATTTAAATAGTTAATTCTAAATAAATAAAATTAATATTCAAATTAAAATACTACTAAATCTTTAAATTAAAATAGAAATAGTTAAGATTTAATAATATTTAAATACTTAATTATAAATTAATAAAATTAATATTCAAATTAAAATACTATTAAATCTTTATTATAAAATACTTAATTATAAACAGGTAAAACTAATATTTAAATTAAAATCTGGAATAAATCTAATATTGTTCTATAAATAATATGTTGTTATTGTTTGACATATATTAACATATTTTGTATTGTTTGTATGGGGTTATTGTCGATGATGAAGAAAATATTGATTTCTATGGGGTTATTGTCGATATAATTGGAATGAAATATTTGGGAGAGCTTGCGGTGTATCTGTTTAAGTGTGATTGGTGGGATTTAAGCAATCCTCGTACTGGAGTCCGTGATGATGAATATTCTTTGAGTGTTAATACATCAAAAAAATAGTATGAAGATGATCCTTTTATTTTGGCTTCTCAAGCATCTCAAGTATTCTACTTAGATGACCCGAAGTTAGGAAATCAATGGCGAGTAGTTCAAAAATATTCTCCAAGAAATATATATGATGTTATCCCTCAGGCGGAAGGACAAGATGAAGAAGAAGATGACTATTCTACTCAAGAAGCATACCAAGAGAGTCAACCCGCCTTAAATTTGTTTGTGGATTTGAGCCAGTATGAGATGATTCCATTAAATAGAGAAGATATTGAGGCTGAAATTGTTGATGCAACAGTTGAGGAAAATGTTGAATCATCTGAAGTATCTACAGATGATGAGAGCGAATTGTCAAATGAAACTGATACAGATTCTGATTGACCAATTATGTGTTAACATTACACTTGATGACAAATATTTTACTTATTGAATGTATCAGTAGTTTGAAATTATGCCGCCAAAGAGGAAGGAAGTTCGCAACCCATCTCCACCTGTTCCTAGATCTCCTTCAGACTCACCATTAGAGATTGATTCTACAGAACAAGGTAAAAATCTAATACTCATAAAAGTTATTAATTAAGGTCCTATAATAGAGATATAAATGAAATTGATTACAATGTTATATTTTATAGAATCTACAGTACAATCTCGTCAAGGTCGAGGCACCACTAGAGGGGTGACGTTGGAAAAATATCGGAAGGTGGGTAAGATCAAGGTTAACATTCCTGACGAACATACTGGGGGTGAAGGACAACCAGCAGCTTGGCTTGCATCGCATGTGGGTGCTCTTACACGAACTTACGCACCTTTGGCAACGACTTCATGGAAGAAAGTCCCCCAAGAAGTTAAAGAGCTTATCAAGAAGCGTTGTTTGGTAACTACTAAAACATTGATTTAGTAGAATAAATTTCTATATTTTACTTGAATTTAGAATATTATAAATGATAATGTGTTTGTGACTATTTTTTTAAGGATGATTTCGAATTAAATTTTGGTCGGAGAGAGGAGCGTAAGACTGTGGAAGAGCTTATGGGTAATGCATTCCGCAAATATAAGGCGAGGTGTCATGAGCATTATAATAAGTTTGAGAAGAAGGAAGATGCACGCCAACATCCTTCCCAGGATGTCCGACCTTCTGAGTGGAAAAAACTTTGTGACATGTTTGAGGATCCATCATATCAGGTATAATGAAATTTAATTATTTTACTTGTCCTATCTGTCATTTCGCTTCATAATATTTTCAATTTCTTTGCAGGAGCGAAGTTCTATAAACAAAACAAATAGATCAAAATTGAAGATTAATCATCATGCAGGCTCAAGATCTTTCCATCGCCTTTCTAAGAAATTGGTATTGCATGCTATTTTTTGTATTGGATGTAGTTAATTATTTGGATGAATCATAATGACTTTATATCTTAATACATTTATTGTAGCAAGATTCAGATACTAATTATGATTTGACAAAATTATATGCTGCATCGCACACTGATCGTAATGGAGAGTGGACTCATCCTGATGCCCGTGAAAATTATGTAAGTTTTATAACCTGTTTTAATTAAATATATTAGAATATTTATGACGATATTAATTCTTTATCTTATATATGGCTAGGATAAAATGGTTGCCCTACGTGCTGAATCTGCATCAGATCAAAATTCCTCAACAAGTGATATTGAGATTTTTACACAAGTCCTGGGTCAACGTTCAGGATATTTGAGGGGTTTGGGTCGTTGTGTAAAGCCTGGTCCCTCTTCCTCTTCTTCTGGGAATGCATCTATGACTTCTATAGCGCTAGAGAATGCGAATTCCAGAATCGAAGAATTGACTGCAAGACAGCATGAGTTAGAGGCTCAATTGGCAAAACAAGTAGATATGGAGATGCGCCTCAAACAACATGAAGAACAACAAGAAGAGTTCAGAAGACAGATGCAACTTCAAATGCAGCAGCTTATGCAACAGTACAGGCCTCCAAGCAACTGATAGATTTTGGGATTATCTATTTATGTACGAACAATGCTCGTCTCGACTGTTATTTATTTAGTTTGCTCTTATTATAACACTTTTGTGAGTGTTAAACAGTGTGAATGTCTATTTGGTTTTCTATTATTGATTTAAATTAAAGAGATTTCGTTCGAACGAACATAAAACATTTGAACTCTATGTAATGAAATAGCGTTCGAACGTAAAAATAATGTTCGAACGAAATTTATGTTCGTAGAGTTCGAACGATCACACAACGTTCGAACGTAAATAATTTCAGTCGTGTTCGAACATAGCCTATACCGTTCGAACTTATATACCGTTCGACCTGACCATTTAACGTTCGAACACAAAGACAATTCATAACGTTCGAACGAATTCATGTTTGTTCGAACATATTTCAAAATCGTTCAAACACGTCACTACTGTTCGAACTTTAAATTTTTTCCGTTCGAACTATTTTCTGGGACGAATTTAAACCGTGACAAAAAAAAAGTTTTCGTTCGAACGTGTTCGAACGGTTTCCTTCAATTTCGTCCCAAAAGAAATTTTTTGGGACGAAATGGTGATTTTCGTCCCAAAATACCTTTTGGCACAGTGATATTGGAACGACTTTGGGACGAAAAAATTTCGTCCCAAAAATTTTTTTGAGACGAAATTGGGGTCTTTTGGGACAAAAATTTTCGTCCCAAAAGACGCTTTCTGTTGTAGTGAGTAAATCTCAATCCATCCTATATTTTCAAGATCTCATCTTATAATTAATTATAACCACAAAAATAAAATAATTTCATCATGACTTGTAATATTTTCTGAGATCCAGAGGGCTAGGGATCAACTACGTATACGTGATTAATGTCACACGTTGGACCGAAATACATGATGACAATATAGACCACGATCGAAGCAAGCAAACTCTCAACTACTTGAAATTATGACGACGTATTTATTATTGATGTGACGTCACTAGTCTACATAGTATAGTAATCCTGGATATTTATGATACCATTTGCCATTTTATGTGTGGTTAAGGGATCAATTAGTTGCATGGATGTCACGTTTCTTGCAAAAGTGGTCCAGTTCTTTCACATTTTGATCGACCCCACTACTATAATGATCATGTATTGCTTATTCACAAGCAAGGTCATCAAGCCACGGACAGATTTCAAAATTAACTAATTTAATTTTGTTTAGTGGGCATTAATTTACATGCATATATAGAAGGGGATGATGATCATGATCAGGTACATGATGCATGATTCCTGTGCATTTGGAAGCTGGATTCTTATAAAGTTATAAGCTCCTTCCTGCATTCTTTTTCTTGGGGGATATTAATTGCTTTGATAATCTGCTTATGATATATTATATATTGGAGAATCTTATCCATTTGCATTGAGGAGGTGGTGCCTTAACGTACGGGAAAATTAGATGGCAAGTGTGATTTCATGTGTAGTGGAGATCATCAAATCATGTGACCCATTATATAGTGATGCGCTTTAACCTAGCAATTGACCTCCTTTGTCAGTTTCATGTGATACTTTACGAGTCTCCTTGTTCATGACTCTCCTATTTATTATTTTAAGATAAAATAAAAAGGACATTTCATTTCGTCTCCTGTCGGGCCCTCTTCGTTTATAATATTATCTAAACAGAACCTTCGTTGCACTCGTTTTATGGAGGAATATTTTGAGCCATTTATGCTCATGATGTGCAACCATTTCTTTGAGCTGGAAGAAAACTTCATCATCTGATCAAGATATCAGAGGGATCAATCAACCTTAGGAATTATGGTGAAATCCCCCTATTATGACGAATTAAGTGGACTGAAGAAAGGTGCATGGAGTCCTGAAGAAGATGACAAGTTAAGGGTTTATGTTCAGAGATATGGCCATTGGAACTGGCGTGAGCTTCCCAAGTTTGCTGGTACGGATTTGAATTTCTTTTGTTTCTTGTGTTGTTTTTTTTCCTTTCCATCTCTTAATGATTCATATATAAAATTTAGTTAATCAAGGCATGTCAATTCTACATGTCTTCTAGAGTTGATTTATATTACTGGGAAAGTGATCAGAGAAAGGAAAAAGTTTTTATGCTAATTAAGGTTTTTTTTTTTTTAATGAAATGGGTTTTCTTTAATACACAGGTCTATCAAGGTGCGGGAAGAGTTGCAGACTACGTTGGATGAACTACCTCCAGCCAGATGTAAAACGGGGAGACTACACCAAAGAGGAAGACGAAGTCATCCTCAAATTACATGAAGAACTTGGGAATAAGTACGATTTTTTTCACATGTTGAATGAATTGCGAAATTACTTACCAAAAAAGAAGATGAATTTCAATCAAATCACTACGCAAGACACGTTTCAAGCATTGACTACGCGGCAACACTATTCATGAAATGTTGTACTGAAAATGATAAAATAATGGTTGCAATATTGCTTTTTTTGGTGGAGCTATGTCAGTTGAACCTTTTAGCTTTTTTTTTTTTTTTTTCCTTTTTTCAGATGGTCTATTATCGCCTCTAAGTTACCAGGAAGAACAGATAATGAAATAAAGAACCATTGGCACACCCACCTAAAGAAGCGTGCAAAGCAAAACCTGAGGAAGGCCGAGGTGAACGATCACCTTCTGCCCAGTGAGTCTTCCCACTGCGAAAAAAGCCAAATTAATACAGATCACTCAGAATCTGAAAGTCGTGTTCCTGCTGATTATGCTCCGTCTCACCATATTTTAGAGAGCTCTGTATTGTCCCAGGAAACAGCATGTTCAAGTGATTTCACCTCCTCCACCAGCTCTCCCCACGATCAACTTTCGTCTGGCGTAAATTGGGCTGTAGATCAAGACAGCCAGCTTGGGTTAATGTCAGAAACATTTGATCAATTTAGTGGAGATTTCTGGACGGAACCATTTGTAGCAGACAACACATTCGTACCAAATTACCGTCCATCACCCAGCTTATTTGATGGGGAATTCATATCACCATATGCTTCGTATCATGATAATAATGGCTCGGATTTGTGTTGGGATTTGGGTTTTTAGAAAGTTTGTGTCCACTTCTGTTTTGCATATTAATTACTACGCTTCACTTAGGCGCGCGGTGCCGATTGCAGAGGGAAAAAATATATATATCAGAGGATAGTGTTTATGGGAAATGATTTGGACAATTAGGATATATAATATTTTTTTTTTAGAATCTTAAAAATTAGTTTGCTTGTATTTCTTTTAAAATGAAAGGATTAGAATTGAGCTTAACTCGATCGCTTTCAATGTAAATGTGGATTCCTTGATATATAGATCGATGATCGGGAATGCGCGTTCTGTTACCTAGGATTTATTTTATTTTATTTTAAATGGCTGAAAGTACGTACACTTAGTATAAAAAAAAAAATAAGTACGTACACTTGGTTTTTTGTTTTAATATACTACCCTAGCTCTCTCTCTCCCCCTAGATCCTTTTATCTGGTCTTTTCAATTAGTACTGGATTTTAATATAGCAAATTAAAATATAATTAGTTTATTATTAATTAAATAATTAGTTTGTATATATCACTAATTATATATCGTCCACCATATGTTTTTCGTTTCATTTCAACAATTTGGAATTCTTGTACGTGAGAAATGATTTGCACAAATCCTAAGTAGATAAGTTCTGCGTAAATTTTTTTATTTTATTTTAAATGGATGCCACGTTGTAAAAATATAAAAAAATATTCTTTTTTAGTGGGATTCATTTTTTTACAAAAAATTATGAAACTTATCTATTTGAAACTTGTATCTAACATTATTATTTGTATATAAAGTATGAAAATATTTTATTCAATGAAAAATAATGAAAATGTTTTATTTGGTAAATTTAAAAAAAAAATCAAATAAAGGTGCGTGATGGAGAAATATTTTTGTATGTTCCCAATGTAATAAATGTGTAAAGAATTTACAATACAAAGGAAGAAACAAGAGCCCATATATTATAACAGAACCGTTACAGGCAGGTTACTTTATGTAGGATGTTGGGGAGGATGTCATGTCAGCTTGTTTTAAAAAAATAAAAAATAAAATAAAATTTGAAAAAAGCATAAAAAACACATGAAAAAGAAACAAACCAGTGAAAGAATCAGTTCTCGTTCTCCATCCCGCACTAGCACATTCGACGCCAACATTTCACCGTCGCACCTCACAGGTCATTTTCGGCGTTATCTTTGGCCGTTTTGAACACTTCATCTCTACTAGTCTTCATCATCATCTATTGTAAGTGAGTTCATTTTCTCCATTTTTATGAAAGTCTATTTCATAAATTTGTTGTTTAATCTTTAGAATGTTGATCAATTTATGGAATGTTGGGGATAATTTTTTTTTTTTGAAATAGAAAACACTGTTGGAGGGCCCCTGTCATTGGGGAGAATTTTTTTTGAAATAAAAGTTTCCCTTGCCATTTTGAAATAGAAATCATTGTTAGTTGCCCAAAGTAGTATGCCATTGTCGTGGTGCTTTTCATTTGCATTTATGTTGCGGGATTTGCATAGTCTTGGGGTCCCCTTGGCTGGTTGGTGCCTAGTGAAATTTTTCCTCTTGAAATTCGATTTACTGCTTAGAGTGTGCAAACCCAATACCAAGTTATAAAATGATTTTTAATTTCATAAAATGATTTTTAATATTATAAAATGATAACTATTATCTAGATATATGGAAAAAGGGAAGGAGCACGCGTCTCTTATAACACCTCCTATTGCAGATCCATCAACAATTCCTACAATCCAGGTATTTATCAAGTCCATTTGATTGTTCTAATAATGTCTATATTTATATTACTACATCTTTGTTTCATAATCATTATTGGTTTCCATGTTAGGTGCTACCAATACCATTTTATAATGCTTTCTCAAACTAGATGCATGGTTGCCATCCACCAATGCCACATGCGCAATTACCACCATTTGTCCAATGCCACATGCATGGTTACCACCAACGAAGCGAGAGCATGAATGCTTTTTTCGATGGATATTTTCATGCTAGGATAAACTTAAAAGAGTTTGTTGATCAGTTCAATAATGCATTGAGAAAGAAGATTGAGAATGTGAATGGAGTAGACTTCCAGAGATTTAGCCGCGTGGAAACATTCCCGAGATTTTTTACTCTAGTAAAACCTAGTTGGGAAAACCAATGATTGCAACTCAAGAAAATGTACTTAATGATTCCATTTTGTTTCATCTCTAGATGCATCTTGGAGTGGATGGAATACAACCAATTGTTGGAGATTTTACTTTATGATATCGAGATGTGTTAAGTATATTTTGAAGATGTATTGTGATTGTAAACAATATGTAAACTCGTGTTTGCAATTTGTAGCTTATGGTAGTAATCACAAATCCTGCTATCTTAAATATTACAATAGTGTATTCTGAAGAAGCTAAACTAAATGTAATAGAAGGAAGATTATAACTCTTCAATTTGTTCAATATGTCCAAATTAGGTATTAATCTGTGGGTAGTTAGATTTGGAAAGTACTCCATTTTCCCCAGTTAATGCATTTAAATAAACTTGTATCCAGTGACACAATGACATTCCAAATAGTTTCATAATATATAACATTCCAAATAGTTACATAATACACAACATTCCAAACAATTCCATAACACACAACATTCTAAATAGTTCCATAATACACAGCATTCTAAATATGACTTTGCAGTATAATGGCGTTTGACTTCACTGGTTTTTCACTCCAGTTTAATGGCTTCTACAAGCACCTCATTCCTTGAAACCTCAACTTGTATCCTAACTTCTGTTAGCTAACATACAAGCCCTCTTCCTTAACCTTTGGTTCGAAAACTAAAGACATCATTCTCTCAGCAGAATTATTTTCTGAACCAGTTCTTCAAAAGGTGACATGAAGGCATTCTAAAATTGGAAACAATGAATAATCAAGATAAGTAAAGCCATCAATTTGGGAAAAGCAATAACATGCAACAAAAATCAGTCCGCAAACCTGGGAGGCAATGTGTTGCCTAGAAGAGTCAAGAACACACAAAGAAAATACTTGAACAAGAAGTTGCAGATGCTCATGTATCAAGCAATGTAACTGGCCTATTTGATGTGGAGTAAATCATTCTATAAAACCATCTTTACCTGTAAAAAAATTAGGCATTAAATATTGCCAGTAGCCCATCATTCCACTCTTCACCATCTAAGCAAATATCTAACCAAAATTGGAAAAAAAAAAGGAAAGAATTCTCAGCTAAAGCAGAGAACATTCATAAGAAAAAAAAATAATGATAAAGAACAATCTAGATTTTGAATTTATAGCACTAAAGCCAATAAAAAAATATACACAATTGCCAAGTTCCGCGTTGGTTCTTTGTCCAGTGTTGTAAGACCCATAGAAAATACAAGAATTAAAAAGTCTAACAAGGTGGACTATCAAACCAGTAACCGACATAAAACTACATATCAAGTAGCACCAAATAGAAAACATCAAGGCCTGATTAGCTCTAATAAAAGGAAAAAAAATGCCCCAAATATAGAGAAAAGCTAGCTCCAACGTATAATCATTCAACCAAAGCAGATTTTTGAAAAGCATTAACCAAAAAGAAATGTGAAACATTAAATTCAAAGCTACCTTCAGTTTGAAGCATGAGCAACTTCAAATTCCTTTTTGTAGACACTCGAATATCATCTTGTTAGAACCCTTAGAATCTCAGGTCGAGACATGGAGGGGTTAGGGTTTAAAAACTGGGAAGGGGAAAATCAAAGAGATGGAGATGGGAGACGGAGGGGGAGCAGGTTTACAAAATTGGGAAGGAAAAAAATTCTAAAACGCACTGTATTAGTTTTCACGTAGACTCCCACGTTTGTTCGTACGCATCCTTGCGCCAACTCTCCTGCATAGAGAGTTTTTCATATTCAAATGATCATTATTATGAAAAAATATTCTACAATTAGTTGAGTTCGTGCACCCCTTGTACACGAAAATTACATGGCATGGCTGGGTTAATGAAATGGTGCGTCTTGCGGAATGGGCGAGAGACAAAAACGAATGGCAAAAATTTGCGGAAAGATGGAATTTTCATGAAAAAAATGGATTTTGAGGTATTATTGGCTTCAATCAGTCCTAAATGAAATGGTGCTTTTCATTATTTTCTCATTCTGCAAGTTTCACCATTCTCCTTCTTCGCCATTCCCTCCCTCCCCAAGCTTTTGGACCACTCCCTTCTCAATTTCTAATCTGTAACTACTCCCTCCTCATTCAAGTCCTAACCTTAAGCCATTCTGCAAGTCCCAAGTTCAGTCTCCAATATCCTCTTTGAGGTACATTATTGTCCACGGCGTTCAGTCACCATTGGTATCTCTCTCTCTTTGAGGATGCAATTTCTTCGGTTAAAAATAAGTTTTTTAATTTGTATTTGTTATATGAATTTTTTTAATTTAGGTACGATGATGATTTTTGGATTAAAAAGGACATAAACAAGTGGTCAAAACTCAAATGCGGGAAGAAACAATCACCTGGGTCAGAATGTATTGAGTGGTAATTTATTGAGTGTTGGATGCCTCTATACAATTGCTTATGTTTAGTCTCTTACTTTGATTATGTGGGTATTATTGTAATGTTGTTTTTGATGTTTAAGATGGTGGTGATTGTTTGTTGTACGCTTAGACAACCAGGACATAAACATAAATATTGTGCGATTATAGATATAGAATATCATCGTCAATTTCTTCATCTTCTCTTCCTAAGCGTACTTCGAGGAACGACTGAATGTGCATCTGCGGTAATAAAACTCCACTCAGAACATCAAACACACCAAGAAATCCAGGGTAATCATTCTTTGGGTGTCCAAAGTACAATATACAGGTAGAAATAATGGTTTAAAAATTGTCGTTTCATGGATTTGTACAGAATTTTGATATGTAACAACTTGTCGTTTGTCTGTTGGTCATTAGAGATTACCTTACTACAATTATTTCAAATGGGCAGATAGTAGTGAAGACAGAGAAAAATGACTTGTAAATATAGGAACTAAATTGTTAAGGAATGAAGATGAGCTTCTAAAAAGTGAGGAAGAGATTGTGAAGAGGGAGTTGGGAGTCCACAACAACCAAGTCGCTATTCAACAGCAAGAAGTAGACATTTGTCATGAAAGCTCACTACTTCGTGTGTATTGGATTATTTCTGTATTAATTTGATATGATCACAGTGAAGCCCCATGCAGGTGGGAACTTTGTACATCTTATTTTTTGAATTATGTTGTGTATGATCTCGACCAACTAGTTGCTCACTTTGTTGTAATGGACTTAGTATTTATGTTTAGCGCTTGGATACAATACGATATGTTTTGGTAGCAAAGAATTAGTTATGACAGAACTTGTGCTCAATTATTGTGTACACATAGAATGACTTGATGTTTTATTTTGTACTGTCCAAGCAGCACCTCATTCTATTAAAAAAAAACAACTGAAATTATTGTACTTTTCTAATCTGAACAACTTAACATACAAATCAAAATACAGCTATGAAATGAAATCCATCAGTTCAACATACAACTATGGAAGGGAATTCATAGTTTAGACTCGTTAATTTGACCAACTCAACAAACAAATATGGAAGGAAATCCATTAGTTGTATTGTCCCATTAAGTTCGAATAACTTAACTAAGGAATTTGTGTTTTGAAATTAAAATGAGGACAAAATATGACTGTGCAAAGCATCAAAAGGGCGATATCAAGTTGTCTACATTTTAAACCAACCCAACTATTGCTCATTAGAGGAATATATATATATATATATATATATATATATATATATAATATATATATATGTATGTATATATTTATATATATATATATGTATATATTTATATATATATATATATATCTGTATGTATACACTCTTTGCCTAATTACATGATGGAAAAGTTTGACAACTCACCATAGCTCTATGTCCATTTATTTTTTCCATTAACGACAACAGAAATCAACTCAACATACAACTATGGAAGGAAATCCATCAGTTCATTTTCCAAACTAAAACAACAACAAATGAACCCAAGAAAACCAAAACTTTATAATCTTGACGAAAAAGCTAGTAGAGTGCAGAGTTTTGGTGTAATTGGTATGTTTAAGATTTAAAAAGAGGATATGAGCTTGCCAACCAAGGAGACGCAGACGGAGTTCACATGGTTCGACGAAGAGAGTAGCGGGATCTGAGAGAGGTTGGGTTGTGTGGCAGAGGACAGTACCCCGATTTGCTTCCCTGAAGAAACGAGAGAGAGGTGTGTGAGACCCACAAAATGGGGTGTGAAAATGCAAAGACAACAAATGAGAAGATAGAATAGGGGAGAGAACGGCTTTTCCAAAGATGGATGATGGACTCATCATCTTCTTCTTTTTGCTCTTTTGTTTTCCACCACCTTAGCGGAGTGCGCAGACATACACGAATTCACTTGTATATAGATGCATTGTATTATAATTAACAAGGAAACAAACCTAAAACATAAAGCAGTAACATTATGATCATACAAAGTAAAAATTATAATATGTCACAACCTAAGATCGACATTCATACTGAAAATATATATCAATGAATTGATTATTAGCAGAGACATTAACATTGGAAATGAGGTTAGCGTGAAAATTTTCAGGAATGAGATTAGAATTAGGTTCAATGTCCTTAATTGGTGCGGTTGTGAAAACTAAATTTTGTGAAATGTGGCAACTTGTCAAGTCAAAATTTTAGTAGGCACATATAAAACGTAAGTTGCATTTGGATGGCGGCCTTGCCTAGGGGAAGACTTGATGTATCAAAGTATCCAAATGGTCATAAAGCCATAGTGGGCCAACTTTCGTGGCTGGTATTAGGCCTGCAACCCGACCAGCCCAAGCCGGGCAGCATAGCGGAAGAAGTTGGTGTTATGAAGCATCATGGGCTACGTTTGGATGTTGATGTGATCTTTGATGATTTGTGAATAGTAGTGAAAAAATAATGAATAATTTTTTAATAATAGTAAATAATAGTGAAGTAGTCTGAGGTGACTAACCAAACATAGTCGTCTCCCTTTCCTTGCAATATCCTAGTCATGGGTTGGTCATGTAGACTTATTCACAAAATTACCATGGAAAAATGTGTTATGAATATCAAAGCCTTACAATTAATGACTTGTAATAAAGTAACACTAGGAGATGGAGAGAAACTATCTAGAAACTTACATATAATAATAAAAATATACATGATATTTGATTACTTTGATTGCAATATGCTTTAATATTGATGCCTCGAAAATTGTGGTTGCAAACTTGCGAACTTGCAATTGGATATTATATAAGAGTTTTTCTATTTTCAGGTTTGGTATATTAGCACATTATTTATTGTGGGATCTATTATTATTATAAAAAAATTAAATACCAATATTTTTTCATCATTGTAAAACCCACCTCAATGATGTATCAAAAAACAGGCTTGCATGTGCTTGCATATGAGTTTGTAATCTTCAATATCAAAATGGGCCCTATATGCCTCAAGAAAGCCTAGCCTAGACTTGGGCTTGACTTCAAACTGGTCTTGTATAATTCTCTCCTGCTTATATCCCTTTTTGGTTTCTGAATCTAGCAAAAGATGAAAAAGAAAAAAACAAAATAAAAACAAAAATATTAGTTATATTATATGTACACTTCCATTGGTTGTCATGGAAATAGGCATAGAAAGATAAAAACTATATTTTTTTAAGCAACTTGAAAGGTTTAATTTTAATATCAAGGGTATACTTCACTAATGGTTTTGTTTTTGTGTATATATATTAATATTTCCATCCAAATTAATGGTGGTTTTTTACAGAAAGGGCAAACTGAAATTGAAATTTTATAATGTGTTTCGAGTGATTAGTTGTACTGAATCAAACTTTATGGATTTAATTAACAATTGCCATATATTAATTGTTAGCAATTAATTAATGATCATAATATAAGATCGTCTTATTAATTAATTAATTAATACTTTCTGGAATTTCTAGTTTACATGATTAACACTTCGATCAATAAGAACAAAAAAAAAAACACTTCGGTCCATGCATTAATGCCTAAATAGTCTACCATCGTATTAGTTTTATTAGATTCTTTACACGTGTATGTTTATTTTATTCTTTAGTTAAAGTCGGTGAATATCAAATGTATAAATAAGACTTTTCAGTATTGTACAGTGACATAATATTTTAATACAATGAATGTCTTGCATTGTAAACTGGAAAGCTTGATATGGCATCAGAGACTTTATTCTTCTACAATTACCCTTGCTTTCCAGAGTTTTCCATTTCGCGATTTCATCTTCTTCTCAATCTCATCATCCTCTGATTCTCACATCTAATTTCGAGTTCGCAGATTTTGTTTTTCGATTTCGTTGTTTTGCCTAAATTGCAAATCCTAGAATCATGCCTGAGAACGTTTCATCCTCTTCTTCCTCTTCCATTGTCCATGTCGAAGTCGATCCTCGCAGTCCTTATTATCTAACAACTGCAGATCATCCTAGTGTGCTCCTCGTCAGTGAGAAGCTCTAAACAAGCAATTATCATTCCGGGAGCCAATCTACATTTCTTTCTTTGAAGGCAAGAAACAAGTTAGGTTTTATTGACAGATCTCTTGATCCTCCTGTTAAAACTGACTCTCTGTTTTCTCCATGGAGCAAATGCGACACTATTGTCCTCTCCTGGCGTCTCAATTCCTTGTCCCCTAAAATCGCTCAAAGTGTCATTTATATTGACTCTTCTCATGCGATGTGGCTCGAATTGAAGGAGAGATTTTCTTAGGGGAACGAACCTCATGTTTTTGAGTTGCAAATTGTTATCTCTGCCCTACGACAGGATCAAAGCGATGTAAGTACTTACTTCACTAAATTGAAGGTACTTTGGGATGAATTGTTAAATTACCAACCATTATCAGTATGCATCTGTCGTGGATGTACATGTAATTCATCCAAGACCTTTTCTGCATATCATCACCAGATTTATGTGATGACATTTCTCATGGGGCTTACTGATGCATTTGATGCCGTGAGAGGCCAAATTTAATGATGGAACCTCTGTCATCTATTAACAAAGCTTTTAGTCTTGTTATACTAGAAGAACGCCAAAGGCTAGTTAGTCAGAGGCATACTCCTTCTGTATCTGTTGAGTTTGTTGCTTTAGTTGTCAAGCTAGATATTGTAGTTAGGAATTTCAAATCTATTACCCGTAGCAAGGTCACCTATAGTCACTGTGGCATTTCTAGCCATACAGTTGACAAGTGCTACAAAATCCATGAATATTCTCCTAACTATAAATTTTGAGATAAGCCTAAAGGTGTCAATGCCTCTGTCAATGTTGTTCAGAACACTGATTCATCTTTCTTGCCACTTACTGCGGATCAGTGTCAACAATTACTAGCCTTACTCAAACCAACTGCTTCCTCTCTACCTCTTTCGGTGAATATGGCTTTAATTCCTAATTTTTCAGGTAAATCTAACTCTGTTTGTGCCTCTGTTAATTCATTTCACTTGAATTTTTGGATAACTGACAGTGGTGCATCAGAACATATGGTTTATTCTCCATGTTTCTATACAAGCAAGCTTGCTATTGTCTCTCACTCCGTCAAATTACCTAATGGTACATTTGCTCAGGTTACACATTTTGGTGATATTGCTTTAAGTTCCTCTCTTATTCTCACCAATATTTTATGTGTACCTAGTTTTACTTTCAATCTCCTGTCAGTCAGCAAAATTACTCAAACATCACAATGTTGTTTAATCCTTAAACCTCATCATTGTTTCTTGTAGGACCTAGTAACCTCGAAGATGATTGGGATGGGTGAAATGCAATATGGCCTCTATAGGTTGACTTTTCCTCAGCCATCTACTTCTACTCCTACATCCTGTTTTTCAATTTAATCTAACGTAGCCTTGTGGCACTTTAGATTAAGTCATCCATCTTCTTCTAGACTGCATTCTTTACAACAGTTTATTCCTATTTTGCATTCCAAATTTGATACTTCTACCACTTGTCTAATTGCAAAACAGAAGCGATTATCTTTTCCTATTGGTAATCATAAATGTAGTGCATCATTTGATTTGATACATTGTGATATTTGGGGACCAATGACAACTTCTACTTATGATGGTTTTAGATATTTTCTCACCATAGTCGATGATTATTCTCGGGCTACATGGGTATATCTAATGAAATCTAAGTCTGAAGTTGCATCTTTGCTACAAAATTTCTTTCTTCATGTTGAAACACAATTCAATCTCAAAATCAAAGAACTTAGGTCCGATAATGGTCCTGAATTTACTTTAAAATCTTTTTTTGCTTCCAAATGAGTCTTCCACCTACTGAGTTGTGTTGCAACTCCACAACAAAATTCTGTTGTGGAGCGTAAACACTAGCATATCCTTAATGTGGCAAGATCCATTCTTTTTCATGCTAAACTACCTCTTTGTTATTGGGGAGATAACATCCTTACTTTTGTTTATTTGATTAACAGAGTTCCGAGTCCTATTCTTTTGAATAAGACTCCCTATGAGCTTTTGTATCACAAAATACCATCTTATACTCATCTTAGGGTGTTTGGATGTTTATGTTTTGGTTGAACACTCTCTCACACTCGTTCTAAATTCTTTCCTAGAGCTGTAAAGTCTGTTTTTCTAGGTTATCCTTTTGGTGTTAAGAACTGTTAAACTTAGAAACTCAGACTTGCTATATCTCTAGAGATGTAGCATTCCATAAAGAAGTATTTCATTTTGAATCTTCTTCTTAAACACCACACTGTGCTACAGATTTGCCGTTTTCACATAATACTCAAAATCCCTCTTGGTTCTCTACCCAATCTTGCTCCTAATTCTGATTTTAATATTACTGCTCCTCAACAAATTGAGATCAGTAATATTAATTCCAATTTAATTCCAATTCTATATTAGCTCCCTCAGCTCCTTCTCTTAAAAGGTCATCTAGGACTTGAAATCCTCTTTCATATCTTCATTCCTATCACTGTCAACAGGTTGCTGCTTTGCATTCCCCTTCTCCCACTGATCAACAGGTTGCTGGTCTTGCTTCCTCACATATTTCTCACCCAATCAGCAGGTATTTGACATATGATAAACTATCTCCATCTCATAAATCTTTTGTTCTCACTACCTCTACCCTTGTTGAGCCCAAATTATATTATTCAGCTGTCAAGTATCCTGAATGGAGAGAAGTTATGCAAGCCGAAATCTCAACTTTAGAACAGAATGACACTTGGGATTTAGTCTCTTTACCTCTTGGTAAACGCCCAGTTGGATGTAAATGGGTATACAAATTAAAGCTGAAATCTGATGGGAGTGTAGAAAGATGTAAGGCTATGTTAGTAGCCAAGAGATACATCCAATTAGAAGGACATGACTACTATGAGACTTTTAGTCCAGTAGCCAAACTCACTACTGTGAGAATTTTCCTATCAATCACTGCTACCAAACAGTGGCCAATTTTTCAGCTAGATGTAAACAATGCATTCTTAAATGGTGAGTTTCAAGAAGAGGTTTATATGTCATTGCCCTCTGGTTTTGGCAACAAGGGGGAGTCAAAACTTGTATGCAAACTTCAGAAATCCTTGTATGGTTTGAAACAAGTATCAAGGCAATGGTTTGCGAAATTCTCCTCAACTTTGTTGCTCAATGGGTTTACTCTATCAAGATCAGTCTATTCATTTTTCAGCAAGCAAGAGGGTACTTCAGTTATCTTTCTACTTGTGTATGTAGATGATATTTTAGTCTCGAGTAATGATGCTACTATTGTAGAAGCATTGAAGTCATATCTGAACGGCCATTTTAAGATAAAGGACCTAGGTCCTTTGAAGTACTTCTTAGGCCTTGAAGCAGCCAGGTCTGCTAAGGGAATTCACCTCTATTAGAGAAAGTATTCTCTGGAAATTATTGAAAATTGTGGCTTGGCTGGTTGTAAACCAGCACCTTCACCCATGGAACAAAATTTGATTTTGAATGCTGAAAGTGGGGATGAGTTAGAAGATCCTTCTCAATTTAGGAGATTAATTGGTAGGCTGATTTACCTAACCATTACAAGGCTAGATATTGGCTTCTCAGTCCAAAGATTAAGCCAATTCATGCATAGGCCTTGGGTACCACACATGGCAGTTGCAAATAGGGTGGTTCAATATGTCAATGCCACAACTGGCTTGGGATTATTTTTCTCTTCTGCTTCCATTGATTTCCAGCTCAAAGTATACACAGATTCAGATTGGGCAGCATGCCCAGATACCAGAAAATCTGTCACTGGTTACACAGTGTTTTTGGGGGATAATTTGGTCAGTTGGAAGTCAAAGAAACAACAAATAATTTCTAGGTCTTCGGCTGAGTCAGAATACAGGGCAATGGTAGCTGGGGTTTGTGAAATACTTTGGTTGAAAAACTTGTTAGCAAATTTTGGAATTTCACACTCATAGCCAGCTTTAATGTACTCTGATTCACAAGTTGCTATCCACATAGCTTCCAATCCGGTATACCGTGAGAGAACAAAACATATTGAGATAGATTGTCATCTTGTGAGGGAGAAGATGCAAGCTGGTGTTATCAAGCTATTTCATGTCAAGATAAGTTGTCAAATTGCTGATATCTTGACAAAGTCTCTCAGGTTGTACCAGTTTAACCATCTCATTGGCAAGATGAGACTATTAAATATATATAGTCCATCTTGAGGGGGAGTATTAGATTCTTTATACGTGTATGTTTATTTTATTCTTCAGTTAAAGTCGGTGAATATCAAATGTATAAATAAGACTTTTCAGTCTTGTACAGTGACATAATATTAATACAATGAATGTCTTGCATTGTAAACTGGAAAGCTTGATAAGTTTCATTGGTAAAAAAAATTAATATAGTTTCTTAATTTCGTATTTGATTTATTAATTTTATGAGTCTTCTTAATTAATTATAATTAATTACAAATGCGAATAGTTAGAACATGTCTATACGTTTAAACTAAGAATTCAACAGCGTAGCATTATTTTGATTTTGCGCAATTGTGATTTAGATTCAGTATTAGATCACTCCATTTTTCCTTTGCCATGCTCTTTCTTCCGCTCCCCTCAGGAAAGTTAACCCTCATTTCTTTGGTTTTAGTTGGCTAGGGGGAGGAGTCCCTGCATGGTCTCCTCCCTGGGACTCATATCCTCCAAGGCACTTATGCATTCACATCCCATTTAATTTGGCATATATATGCTCTTCTTTTTTTTTTTTTCTTTTTCTGCTTGTGAGAATAGTTAAGTGTTATAATCTTACATTGTTTGAGAATGTCTCTTGTATAGCCTTTGGCTCCCATATATAGACAACCTTATATAGCATATTCATTGTGTGATTAATAAACCGTATTGATTCCAACACGTTATCAAAACAGAAGTCAGTCATGCTTCTCTCTCAATCCCAAAAGTTAGTTCAAGGGGTGAGAATTTTTCTTATACTTATAAAGTGACAACCAGCCTATTCCACAACCGATGTAAGATAATCCCAACAATCTCCCCCTCATACATCGGGCCCTGGGTAGGAGTAGAGACAACCCGTTTTCCAATAGGCTGTTGGTCTGATATCGTTGATAAACCTGGACTCTGATACTAGTGTTAGGTGGTCATGAGCCTCTCTCAATCCCAAAAGCTAGTTCAATGAGTTGGGTTTTCCCTTACACTTATAAACTAACTACCAGACCATTCTACAATCTATGTGGGATAACCCCAACACATGAAATAATCACTTGCTTAATTCTGGCCTTTGGCACATATTTAAAAACCTTATTTTAAGGCAATTGCGAAACTTAATTAGTTGTATTTTTATTGGTTGGTTGTATTCGAGAGTCTCAACCGCCATTTTTATCACTAATGCTTTAAAAATGCAATATTTACATGTATATATAATATATATATATACACAGTGCCAAAAAAAAAAAGCAATCTCCCGAACGGAAGACATGGACACACAATCAATCTTGGATAGAGCCACAAGCTAGCTCTGTGTCTATAACCAATGTAATTAAAGTACTTTAGTAGCCCATGGGCCCTTACGAACTTGAGTCTACCCATGTTTCGTGAACCTCAGAGCTCTTGTATCAAATTAAGTAGTATTGGATAGCATAAAGATAAGGCTGTTGGCATTAAAACGTACGTCCCATGAAAGTGGAGTATGGGTTATCTTTGATGGGTGGATAGCAATAGCGACCCTTGTCCCATGCATTAACGTACAATGTGCAGTAAAAGAGGTTTTAACCGTCGAAGCTCCGCCTAGGAGACAAACCCAAACATTTTAGTCCAGCGTAGTAGCCAAGTCTGTCTGGTTCCCCAAAAGTCACGAACTCAAAAAGAGACAATACACCTCTACATTTATTTCGAACATTGGAGGCTTTATCATGGTAACGTTCACACAGCATCTCTTGAGTTACATGTGACTCTGTACTGGGCAACCAGAACTTAATTGCACTGTGTTTCATAGCACAGCCCAGCAATGCATGCATGACAGACAACACAGACCAAGAAACTTCCCCCCCCCCCCCCCCCCCCCCAACCTCTTCTACAAATCTGATCTTCTCTTCTGCTATTTATTTCATGTGTACTGTTTAGTTGGAGATGGGGGGTATCTCTGAGGAGGCAGATGTTTTTAACTATTGGTCCCACACGAATAACTCTCTCTCTCTCTCCTGTCGGAAGTTCGTTTTTGCTAAGGTGATGCCTGTATTAGCTAGACCAATTTTAGTTTATGGTCAGAATCCATGTCACCATGAATTTGTACGGACTTTTAATTTCATTGCGATGTCTGTTTTTCAATTGTTTATAATTCCATGATCCGTAAGGTACGTAAATTAAAAGGGCGCGCCAGAGCTTTTTCTCAAGTATCGGCGATTTCTTGGTATGGGTTGGACCATTGATATCTGTTTCATGCAATTAAGGGAAAAGTTCCTTAATTTCTTCACCAAATATATATGTTTTTAATATTGTATAATATAGGCTTTTTAATTGCGAGATTACAATTTTTTCTTTATTAATATGTACACTAAACTAGATCAAAAAGTTGGCATTTGCACCAAAAACCATCATCATTAATAGTTTTCCCATTTAACGTTCTTCATTCAGATTTTACAATTAACCAAAATTTCATCCATTTTAATGGCCACATCTTAAGGGTAGGTTTGGATTCAGTGATGGTTTTAAAGTTGAAAAAAATATTGTTAAAATATTATTTTTTTAATATTATTATTATTTTAAGATTTGAAAAAATTGAATTGAGATTTAAAAAAACTGAATTTTTATTATATTTTGTGTAGAAATTTGATAAAGTAATAATGATGAGATGAGTTGAGTTGAAATGAGATGAAACACTTTCTGAATCCAAACGGGACCTAAATAAATTTGTAAACTGAAAATGATAGACATTTTGTGTGGAGTACTGAAATGAGAATCAGATCATCAAATCATGTAGCAGTTATCATGGTTAGGAAGTCATGTAAGTACCCCATAAATATAAATGTGAGTTCTTTCTTCTATCCTTGCCCGGCTGCTATTTGTTAATAAATATTATAAGACCAAAAAAACTATATATATATATATATATAAAGAAATGATTTAAGTCATTATCCTCGCAAATTGGCCAGACCTTAAAAGTCTTGTTTTGTGATGACAAGGGTTGAATTTTGAAATACTAAATAATAAAAATAGAGAACATAGATGATAGAACTGTTAGTATTCTCTGTATCTAAATCGTCAGCAATATTACCTGCTTCATAATACTAAATGCACGATCTAATTAGGCCTAGATTAGGTGGTAACTGGTAAGGAACTAGCTGGGTTTGTGATTCTTGGGGTATAAATATGCATCGAACCACGCCACAATGAGCCTCAAAGGAGCAGAAATTAAGTAAAACCAGAAAAAATAATCATCCAGATCAAAACAATATGTGAAGGCTTTTCTGGTTAGTTTAATTGCTCACCTAACTATAAAAACAGAAAAAAAAAAAAAAAATTGTGCACCAAACTCTTGGACTTGGATGATGTTGACCACTACCGATAACCACGTTACCCCGCCATGGATGAGAGGAAAAAACAGGTCCAGTACTTACCTAAAATGACACTACAGGGAGACCACACGACCTTCGATCGATCACTTTTGTTTCAAGTCAAACCAGAATTTCTGCAAATAATTTTTATATTAGCAAGCTGATAGAATCTTTAGGATTAACTATCTCGAAGGTTAGAATTGCAGCAGATGCGTCTCTGGATTGAGGGAACCTAAGTCAGAGTCAGTATTCAGCCACAGCCTTAAAGAAAACAAGCAAAAAGAAAGGAGAAATAGCAGCATATTGGTGGTTAATGGATGGATGGCATTGATTAATCCTGCCTAAGATGCAATTAATAAGCCATGTGGGTGCTCCTTGTCACCACCCATGAGTAGCACCACAATTTAGAAATTTGCATATTCATTCTTGGTATAAAAAGAGATGCAATATTACATAGAGTGGTCCAAAATCTCTATGTACTGTTACTATCATCTTCCAGGTACAGGAAAAGAAAATCTCCAAATTTTGGGTGCACATTTCTTTGACAAGGAAATCTCATTAGGGAGGGGACCATCAAAACGGCTCACATCAAAGGAATCACATGATAAGTAATTTTCATGGGCGCTATTAAATGTTGCAAGATCTTGACATTTCAGAAGAAACTTGCACGATGAGAGGATTTTGTTTATGAGGAATTTGAGTATGAGGGGGTGCTTCATCCCCTAATATTGTCATTGTTCATCTGTTCATCTCAAACAGATGAGTAGTTTGACTTGTAATATAGATTTTTACCTGTATTTATTAGTCACAGTTGTAACTTCGGTTTCATTGAATAAAATGAAATCTATTTCCGATAAAAAAAAATCCCAATAAGTAAATAAAAGGATTAAGTATTTGAAAAAAAAAAAGTACCTTCCATGTTTAAAAAAAAAAAGAAGGTATTTATAACCATTGCATTCCAGCGCTGTTTTGTTCTCCAATAAAACTATCATTTTGCTTTCAATATTATTATTCCTTTGCCAGAAGTTAACACAAGCACAGTAGAACCAAAACAGAAACGCAAACTTCAACCCTACAATTCAAAGTTCTGTTTTGTCTTCGTTTGGCCCCTAGGTAAAACAAATGCAAAACAAAAATTCTCCCCTTTCTTTCCACATCAGTTTCAGCCAAAGAAATGGGCCATGCAGAGATAATGAAACAGTGATTTTGCCCATGACAGATCAACGTCTTTTTCACCCATCTCTTTCTCTTTTCTTCTTATTTTTTTCATTTTATCTTTCTTACTAGAAGCAGGTACTCTTACTCTCAACTGGATCAGTGATTTAGCTGTAGAATCAGGCTCATCAGCATTGTTGAATCCGAGAAATCTGGACCGTGAGATTGTCATAGTGATCAATGATCTTTCTCCTCTTCATGTCCCTCTCTGCTCTAATTGTATTGGTAGTGATATTGCCATTAGTCTTTCCACTTAATTCGGAGCTTGAAAAGTGCTGATCCAACACATTAACTGGTGTCCCTGAGCTCGATACCATATCGAACACTGACTCGTACCCATCTATCACTATTTCTTGCATTGCATTGTAGCATTGCAACAAGTTTTCCTGCAACAGATATTATACCAAAATCATCAATAACCTATTAAAAAGTCTTGGAAAAGAGCATCACATGAACAACTTTATAGACCATTTCATTTTGCTAAACTACTTTCTTGGAGAATTTTTTAAAGCGGAAAATACTTTCAAAATGCTGACCAAAAATTACCAGGATAACAAGAAAATTTGAAAAAAGACAAAAGCTAGAATATTTACTTTATTTACATATGAACAACAGAATATTGCTTTTCTAAAGCAGGGATATTGCAAGGGTAGCAATTCATGAGCAGCAGAAAGAAGCGCTGATG
This sequence comes from Juglans cinerea, assembly GCA_961763995.1. Classification (NCBI taxonomy): domain Eukaryota; kingdom Viridiplantae; phylum Streptophyta; class Magnoliopsida; order Fagales; family Juglandaceae; genus Juglans; species Juglans cinerea. Next base: position 26,950,603 of record CAUIVZ010000002.1, on the reverse strand, counting down.
CAGCAATTATTGAAGGCCTGAACTCCAAAAGCTTAATCTCTGAAAACGAAATAAAGATTTGTTATGAATCAGAGGAAAAGAACCCAATGGCATGTTGACTTTTCTGCGAATTTTGTTTTGCTTTGGTTATTACCATTTTGAGCTTTGAATATGATTTCAGTGGCTCGAGCTTTGATAGAGTGCCTCAATGGTGGGTCTCTAAGTTTGAAAAAAGATATGAAATAAGAAATGAAAGAAAAGGGAGTGATTGAGCGCATTCGCCATTTTAGAGCACCCAATATGAGGGCTTCCATTCTCTCTATTGTTTGTGAGTCAAAAATAAAGCCTCCATCACCCTATTCCAACAGCAGCAAATGGAGTTAGGTTAGCTTTTCTGAATTATAATAATAAAATATGGTATTTCAATTATTTGGTTTACATGACATTGGTATGTAGATTTTTACCTGAAAATCAACGAGAGAACACTCTGTTTCCTTCATCTTGGCAGCTAGAGAAACGCAGGAGATTGCAAGAAGCCTTAGGATCCAAGGCTTTGGTTGCTGTTATACCAAGATTCTTAGATCTCACAGCGATTGAAGTCTTTAAATAATCCAAGTAATATACCATTAATTATGTTGGCATTCCAGGGAAAGAACCTTTTCATTTTAATAAAATAATCCAAAAAATATTAACAATTTTTTTTTTGAGCTTTTAAAAGCAGAACATATATGTACTTTCAAAACCCAAAATCTTGAAGAAAACTGAACATCAACATATTTTACAATGTTCAAGAAAGATGATGAACTATGCAAGTCGCCGGGTGGTAGGTGTTTTTACCAGCATCCCTTGGCTAGACAGGAACCGATCAAGATAATTGACGGCAAGGTACGATAAGAACGGATCGAAGGTGCAAGAGAACTGAAAACCAAAAAAAAAAAAAAAAAAACACAGATCATTACACACAAATAACAAAATAATGGCTTCTGGTCGTTTAAAGAACAAGGGGGAGTATATATTTCAAGCAAGTGTTCAAACACTGTTTTCCTCTCCTTGTTGATCTTTTCTTCCCAGTAAAAGAAAATGTAATTATAGATAGCGAGCAAACTCAAACAACAGCGTGAGTAGTACCTTTGAAATTTCAGAGATAGCTTCTCGCCGAACAGAGATATCAAAACCTTTGGTTTGGAGACTCTGCAAGTAGTTTTCTAATGGCATGTGATCAGATTCAATGTGGAAGAGAGAAGTGATTGTGTCGGAGCGGGATTCATGCAAATTAGTCAATGGGTTTTCAAGATCGAACTCCATGGTGAGTCTAAGAGGTTTTTTTTTCAGAGCTGAGATTGAGGATAGAGCGAGCAAGACATTGTTAAAAGAAAAGAAAAGAAAAAAGTGATAAAGAAAAGCTGAGAAAGTTGTGTTATATTAAAAGAAGCTGCGTGGAGACTTGAACTTCACTGCTTTGCTTGCTGCTCTCTATCTTATAGTGTTTTCTTTTCTGCGTCGACATCTTCTCTCTCTTATTGGGAAGGAAAATGAGGAGGTGAGAGTGGGGGGTACTGATCTGATGACTAGCGCCATACTAGGAGCTCAAGGTACGTCCTAAGAGGATTGGACAGAAAGTAAAAAAGTCAGGCTTAATTTTTAACTGTCTTTGACTTCCTTTTATCGCCAACAGTGGAATTTTTCAACCTTTATTTCTGATGAATTAATTGGAGATGTTCTTGTTCAACTTCTCTAGTTGTTTTGTCTGTTTTTTTTTTTTTTTTTTTAATTTACTTTTTCAACCTTAGCAATTAGCATTGTATTTTTCATAGTAAACTTTTTTTTAATAAAGGAGTTACAAGATGAGTACAACTCATCCGTGTTTTTTGTCTTTCAAATATTTTTTAAATATCTTTTTAAAAAAATACACATATTCCCTAATAATTACTTTCTTAATCATTAAAAAAAATAAAAAAACAAATACATAATCGGTCATAGCACCATTTTCTATCACCATTTTCAATCCCCCTATCATTTTCCTAATGAAAATGGTGCTCTAAGGGCAGGTTTGGGGGTGAGATGAGAATTTTATGTTTTGTTTTAGTGTTTAAAATATTATATTTTAGTATTATTATTGTTTTGAGATTTGAAAAAGTTGAATTGGGATTTGAAAAAGTTGAATTGTTTATTATATTTTATATGGGGATTTAAAAAATGTGTAATGATGAGATGAGATGAGATGAGAATTTTGTGTCTCATCCCACCCCCCAAACCTGCCCTAAGAAGTTGTAACAGAGTCAGTTGACTATAAGAAGTCATTAACTGACTCTAAGAAGTCATTGGATATGAGAGTAGTGTCATGTCTCGTTTAGTTATACAGATAAGACGAGATGTGATAAAAGTTAAAAATTAAATAAAATATTATTAAAATATAAATTTTTAATATAATTTTTATTTTTAGATTTGAAAAGATTGAATTATTTATTATATTTTATATGAAAATTTTAAAAAATTATAATAATTATATAAAATAAGAATAGATGAGTTAATTTGAATAACCAAACCAAGCCACTGTAGAAGCGATTCAACAATCTCTCATGATTTAGCATTCTCGATCGAGAGTCTCCTTTGACGATAATATTGTCAGTTTCACAGGCATGTGCTTCTATGAGGCAAGAAGGGTAGTTTCACTTCACTAATTACCTTATGTCTACCAACAATTGCTACGCCATGGAAATGGAATATATATCCACCTTCGATCCACCATAACACGCATACTATAATCTTGGCTCCATTGCCCTTTTTATTCTTTTAATTAAATGCGTTGTATTTGTTGTGACAAGACATTTTTTAAGCTTTTTAAACTCTATTTGGCAACGCAACATATCTAAACTATTCTCTACATGAGAAATAATATTTATAATCATATAATACATAAACATAGCACTCTCTTTTTCAAAAAATAAATAAATATAAGATTTATATGAAGAAATTAATTTTTTAAATATAGATCTCACTCTTTTACAAAAGGAGTGTGCAATACTTGCACAATCTATAAATGTATCTAACATTACTCATTCTTAGATATTCTTAAATATTTCATTCTCAAATATCACTAAAACACAACGCTTTTTAATTTTCAATTTTTTCATCTAATCATTACTTAATCATTATAACTTTTCTAAACTTCTAAATAAAATACAAAATAATAATACTTTTTTAAATTTAAAAAAATATTAAAAAATTATGTTCACTTAATAATATTTTTATTTAACTTTTTCTATCTATTTTTTCAAAATCTAATAAAATATCATAACTGAAATAATTTCATTATTATTTACAGATATATTAAGATATTCTAAGCATCAAAACCGGCCTAACCTCTCGTTTTGTATCTCTCTTTTTAATTAATAAAATGTTACTCGTAAAGATAAAATAAAATTGTTTTTAGAGAACATCAAAATGGTGTTTGAAACCTACTTGTGAATATTATTTGAATGATCATATGCAACTCATGATATCCATATATAAGCTAATAAGCTGGCAACCTTCTGCCAAGACAGAAGAATTTAGTGGCATTAATAGACCATGTATTATCCTCCCCTAGTCCAATGAGATTTAGAAATACAAGGACAACGACAAGTTTGAAATGTCTCAACTTCACACAAAACCATGCAACTACTTCAAGGTAAAGTCTTTATTATCCCAGTCTGCCATTCTCCCGAATTAATAGTTGGAATTAAATAATTATTTCACTTCATCTTATTTTTTCATTATAATTTTTTTAAATTTTTATTTAAAATATAATAAATAATTTAATTTTTTAAAATTTTAAAACAATAATAATATTTAAAAAATAATATTTTATTCAATTCATCTAAAATCGTTTCCATCTCACTATCCAAACTATCCACTCCAAAATATCACCAACCAGTTGTTTTCATGCGCCCCTTGTATTGGGGGCCTCTCCCCTTACAAGTAGAAGTGACTATCAATAGGACAGGACAATGGCACTTTTATACATACAAAATTAAGGTTGCATTATATATATATATATATATATATATATGTATATGTGTGTGTGTGTGTTTCTGGGAGCAGGTAGCGTTTTTCATATTTCTGGGGGTTTGATTAATTAAAATGGAAGTCAATGAGAAAAATGCCTAGGCTCAGCAATCAAGGGGGTGAGGGTGAAAGATAAATAAACTATATATAGAGAGAGAGAGAGAGAGAGAGAGAGAACTTAAGGTCTGGCTGTATCTTCTCTCTTCTCAAGAGTGAAATTTGGAGGATAAGGTTTAATATGCGTGCATGGTAGTAATAATATAAGATTGAACTATAGGAGAACTTAAGAACTATAAGTCAATTAGAGACGGGGGATAAGTAGGGCTGATTGATTGTTAGGACACTGTTGCTAAGCTCACTTAAGGAATCGAAATATTCTTCGAGTTTGCAGAAGTACACCGAGTTATGACGTTTTGGGTTACATGATGGATTGTGGGAGGGCGTAGCTCAAAGGAGCGCATGCATCGAGTTTCACACTAGACATCTTGTAGTAGTGCAACGATATACATTACATATCGAACTCAACTTAAGGCTTCTAATTAATGATTAATTATTAGATAGTTTCGAAATACGAACACACGGTACACCCACTATAAGAAAAATAGGTTTTTGTGACCATTTAATTGCGGCGAAAAGATTATTTGTGACTAAAACAGACTCATTTTAACTGTAAATAGTCATTTCACTGGAATTAACTGGCCACAAATAAACAGTTTTCTTATAATGACTTATCCTATTATAAGATGTCATATGATAATAACTTGCTACCATCCGGGAAAGAATGTAATACGAAAATCATCATCACATTTCTTACGATTTTTTGCTGGCCTAGAAAATACTATATTGTCGTGCATGCAAGAAGCAACTAGGGACGGAGGCTAAGTAAGTGCAACTCTACTTTCCACAGGATAGTAGTTCGGGTCCAGACGGTTTTTTGGTTAGTTTTTTTTATCTTGACTTGGGATATTATTCAGGAGGATTTATTAGCGTTGGCACAAGAGTTTTTTGAAGGTATGCGCCTTTGTCTTCGTTCTTTGGGCTACTAATATTGTTTTGATCCCAAAGGTAGAAGTACCTGGGTCTTTTGCACAGTTTCGTCCTATTAGTTTATGCTCAGTCGTGTATAAAATTTTAACGAAAGTGTTGGTGAATCGTTTGGCCATGATTTTAGTGGGGATTATCTTGCTTGAGCAAGCTACTTTTGTTCGTGGAAGAAGCATTTTTGATAATATGTCACTTGCACAAGAAATGGTTCATAGTTTGAATCGAAAAGCTAGACGGGGTCGAGTGATGATTAAACTTGACATGGCTAAAGTGTATGACCGGATGAGTTGGAGATTTTCTATGGAAGTTTTGAAAAAGTTGGGTTTTTCTGAGAAATTCAGGTTCATTATTTATAATTGTATATATTTTCCTTTTTTTCCATAATGTTGAATGGATGTTCAAAGGGCTTCTTTTGAGCTTCCCGGGGTCTCCGGCAAGGAGATCCATTATCTCCCCACTTAATTATTTTGTTGGAAGAGATTTTGTCTAGTATGTTGCATCGTGATTTTTTATTGGGGAGGATTAAGCCATTTGAGATAGTTGGAGGCAGAGTGATCAGCCATCTGTTATATGGTGATGATCTACTGTTATTTTTTAATGGAGGAAGAGCTTCAGTTAGAAGCATTATGCGCCTTTTGCATGTATATGAGCAAATGTCTAGACAAGAGGTTAGGCCGAGCAAATCTTCTATATTTTTGTCTTCAAGATTTCCTTTGGCCCGTAAACATAATGTGTTGAACATAACTTGGTTTGAGGAAGGTTCTTGGCCTTGCACTTATTTGGGAGTGTCATTGTATGTGGGGCAGCTGACTCTTCGAATGTTTGAGCCGTTATTTGTAAAGGTGGAAAAAAAAACTTGCAGGATGGAAATGTAAGTTATTATCTTTTGGTGGAAAGATTGTTCTTTTAAAACATGTTTTAAATAACTTACTGATTCATATGCTCTATGTGCTTAATTTGCCGAAAGGAGTGATAAAGGGTCTTCAGCTGATTTTTGCGAATTTTTTATGGGGATCGAGTGGGGATGTGAAAAAGCGAAAATGGGTGTCTTGGAGTAAAATATGTTTGCCGATGGAGGAAGGGGGATTGGGTATTCGGGATCTATTTGATATTCAAATTTCTTTGCTTATGAAGTTTGCTTGGAAATTGTTGAAGGAAGACTCATTGTGGGCTGATTGTTTTAAGGCGAAATACCTTGGGATTAACCATTTGTTTTCGTTGATTTCGTCTTTAACAGATTAGAGATTTTGGAGAGGTATTTTACGAGTGCTACCCATGGTCATTAATAATTCGAGATGTTTAATTTGTGGAGGGGTCAAGTTTTTGGTTTGATAATTGGTTGGGGGATGGTGTGGTTGCTAATTCATAAATGGTAGTCGGCAACCCAGATTTAAGAATCCGGGATGTTATTGTTGGTGATGGCTGGGATCTTCCTACTCTTCGAAATTCAGTTGGGGACGTGATGGTGGAGAAAATTGCTAGTTTTCCGTTGCGTCTTCGTGATGGTCCAGATTTATATGTTTGGAAGTCATCGGATGATAGGGAATTCTCCACTAAATCTGGTTGGGAATTGGTTCAAATAGGGGATATATTTGTTTATGGAATAAATGGCTTTGACAAAAGGCCGTTCCTAAGAAGATGTCGTTTGTGTGTTGGCGTGCACGACTTCATGCTCTTCCGATGGATGAGAACATCTGTAAGCTTGGTATTCCTATAGTGTCAAAGTGTAATTGTTGTGATGATGCACAAGTGGAAACTCTAGATCATGTGTTAATGTGTGCTGGTGAAAGAGCTAGATGTGTTTGGAATATTTTGCAAGAGTGTTTGGGGTTGTTCTTCCGCAACATAGAACTTGTCAAGGGGTGGTAAATGTATGGTGGCTTCGGGCTTCTACCTCTTCTCAAGTGGGGTGGTTGTGTGGGGTTGCGCCTATTATTATTACGTGGGCTATTTGGAGTGCGAGATGTGCTGTGCGAATGGAGGGGACACTTTATGATTGGAAGCTGATTGCTAGAGCGGTGAAGAGTTTATTTGGGAAAATTTCGGTTTCTTTAACTAAATTGATGCAGATTTCTAGAAAAGATATTCTTATTTTGCAGGAATTAAATTGCCCAGTGATGCCGGTGAGAGTGAAGCCAATGAAGGAAATAGCTTGGTCTAGGCTTGTTGCGGGTGCTGTAAAATTAAATGTTGATGGTGGGTCTGCAGGTAATCCAGGTTTGTCGGGAGGGGGAGGGGTAATCTGTGATGATCAAGGCAAAGTTATTGCGGGATTTGCTCATTCGTATGGTTATGCCACTAATACCATTGCAGAGTGTCAAGCATTTCTTGATGGTTTAAAATTGTGTTGCCAACTTGGTTTTAAATGTTTGATTGAATCGGATTCAACGGTAATTGTTGGTTGGTTTAGGTCGGGAGTTTGTAAGTTTTGGTATTTATGGGATTTCTGGGAAGAAGCTCTTCATTTGTTTCGACTAATGAATGGTAGAGTTTGTCATATCTTCCGTGAAGCTAATATGGTTGCAGATTTCCTCTCCAAGGGAGGTGCTAAGGGTCAAAATTTAGATTTTATAGGTGAGGAGTTTAGAGAGAGACAATTTTGTGGCCTTGTTTGAACTGATAAATGGGGTCTTCTCTATATTAGGCGTTAAATAATAAGTATATGTATATATTGTTTTTTAGGACTTTATTCTAGTTGTTTTGATACCTGGACTTGGTTTTTTTTTTTGTTTTTGAATATTTGTTACTCCCAGGTGTCGAGTTGTTTTTACGGTATTCTTCCGCCATAAGTAAGAGTTTCTTTTAATAAAATTGGGGTGGGGTCAATCGTGGATATATGGCCTTCCCTCTTCATTAAAAAAAAAATGTGCAACTCTACTTACAAATGGGTGATTTTTACATCAATAATACCTGCCTACGGGGACCATCGTTGATAGTAAATAGGTACCCTGTAAAATTGTCCAAGAGGGCATTGTGTACACATTAGTAATGTCCACATATATAGCCGTGTCATATAACTATATATAGCAATTTGTGAAAGTTAAACGTGCTTGATGGTGATCATCAGATCATGTCTGAACGCACTTACACATATGTATTACATGTGAAATGTTTCACAACTAAGATATATAAACACATTCGATTTATTTGGGTGAGAGAGAGAGAGACCTAAGAAGGGTCAAATGTTGTTGGAATAGAGATTAACTAAATATGACCATGTAGAGCCAATGAGATTACAAGTGGAGCAACCTCGATCATCTTTATAATGATCTGCTTGAAATCAATGTCCTAACAACTAGTGTCCAAAATCAATGACCCATTTTCGTGCAATCTCAATCCCAATTGGTCAAGCTAAAAGTTGTGGGAACACAAACAACAAGTACACACTCTAAAAGTCATGCTGTCTGCATATGAATTAATGGTCGTTGTTGGGTGAAAAAGGGCCGAAACATACTTCTCAAATGCACCTGCTTTTGAAACTATTCACCAACAGGATTGGTTTATTTTCAAAGATGAGATGAGATGAGATGAGATGAATTGAGATTAAAATTAAAAAGTTAAATAAAATATCGTTAGAATATATTTTTTAATATTATTTTTGTTTTGAGATTTAAAAAAATTGAATTATTTATTTTATTTTATATTGAAAGTTGAGAAAGTTGTAATGATTAGATGAGATGAAATGAGATGAGATGTGATGTTTTCTGCAAACGAGTCCTAAAACATTTGAAGTATGTCTTTATATAGTGCCTGTCAGCTTGTTGAGCTCTTTCCTTTTTTTCTACTTTATAAGGAGCCATTAGTGGGAAGGAAAAATGCCAGACTAATTGAGATTCAAAGACAGAATAACCATATGCGTATGCACAGCCATCTTCCAAAAGACAATTGATGGATATGATATTTCATGGGATTGTTAGAACAAAATGCAAGCGGCCGGGTGATGGGCCTTGACCTTGTCAAATTCGGTGAGACTAGCTAACTACTTATTACTAGCTAGGTAGCTATATTGTTCTTTCAATTGAATAGACACAAATCCACACAATAATTAATTAATAGGTAATGAGGAATTATCAGGCTGTCAATCCCATGATCATCATGAATACCGGCATGCTTTCAGCCCCTTGACATTTATTAGCCTCTAACGTTGGTTGTTATGTTTCACGTATGTTGGCCATTGAATATTTGAAATGATGGGAGAAGCTTGTCTGTGTCTGTAGGTTGTTTTTAATTTTCAGAGTTTTTTTTTAATGTTATTTTCTTTTTAAGAAAGTCTACGTGTCTTAAATCATCACATATTTCAAAAGTTTAATTTTATAATATTTAATTAAATAAAATAAAATAAAATATAGAATTAGAATTCGAATTCAAGACATATGTTATGATATTGATGGAAAGAAGTATATTTTTATTTATATAAAATATATTTTACTAAAATCTTAGTACGTACGTACCCGGATCTGCATGAATTTGTACCATTAAGATAGCTGGTCATGCATACCGTATTTTGAGTCAATCGGCTGTATAATGTGTTGATATGAGGCAATAGAAGGCCTCATGGTTTGTCTATATGTTTTATTGGGTACTTTTCCCCTTCCCCAAATTCGGAAAATCACTCAAGTACTATTACTTTCAGCCACTGATCACAAGATCCACACACTCCACCATTTGATTTTTAAGGTGTCAATCTTCATTTGAGTCCAACGGTGCTTTGTGGGGCTCAAGCGTTGTCCCGTTTCTTAGTACATAAAGGTTACACATGCTATTTAATTTATTCATTCGCAATGTTATTAAAACATAAACTGTTTTGTAAAAAAGTTTGAAATCTATAACTTTAAAAATTTTTAATTCAACACTTCGGTGATATGGAAGATGTATACTCCACATAAAATTTTTAAATGCAACAATCCTTGCCAAAGCCATTCAACCATGAAGTAAAGGATGGAACAAAGGGTGCATGGTGGAAAAGGGCAGGATTCTATTTGTGAGTTAATCCTTAGTGATTAGAAATAAAGTATGTCATTCAGCATTGAGTATATATAGGAGAAGTTCTAAGTACATTAGAGTGATCTATCATCTAGGGGACAAAAACCTAAAAATATCAGAAGCAGCCAAGGAGCTTTTTAAGTGTTTCCTCAGTTCCAAATGGCATCGAAGAACGTTCCCGCTTTTGGGTGTTGCTTCAAGCTTGCTCCAACTTGTACACTCTACTTTTTGTTTATTTATACTAGTTTTTTTTTTTTTCCTTTTACTTTCCTTGTTGGGTGTCTTCTTCTTTGACGATAACAAAGGATTCTCTAGCACTGCATTGGTGCAAGAGAAAGCTTAAAGAAACTCATTTTTTGTTTTCTTTTTTTCTCAGTATTGGAAGACTAATATTGTCTGTTTCTCTCTCTCTCTCTCTCTATATATATAAATATATGATAGCTTTACAAAAGAATGAGAATGGCAGGGGTTGAGCAGGGGAAGAGATTGCACGCTTGGAATGATAACGTGAAGAGTAGGGAAAATTGGGGGAGAAAAACAGCAGAGACAGAAAGAGAGAGACGTGAGGCACATGATGAGTGGTGGTTTCACGCCATAACCCCCATGCACATAACACCATCATTATAGTTTTGCATTCGCATGCAATATATATAATTTATAGGGTCGTATGGCAAGCAAGTGGACCATGATCTTCTACTTAAAAGGGACAAAATCAGAAACCTTCATCAATTATTTATTTTCTTTGGAAGGTACTGACACTGCCTACCACCACTAGCTTGGTAGAAGACAATCTTAATTCAATTCTTCTGACTGCTGGACTAGTCTGAGTTGTAGGAGTAACTTCTAATGAACTTCTGTCCATCAAAGACAAGTTTTAAGTTGTTCAGCGAATGAGGCATTAAGCTTGTTAAATTCAAGGCATTTTTGTCCAGTTGGGATGGAGGCTGGGTGTTATACTCGGTGTTCACAGGGGAAAAACAAAACATTGTATTTTCTTATTTTCTTTTTAATAAATTAGTGGGTAAAGGCCAGGGGAGAGCAAGACTGAAATTCTCCCTATGATTGTAACCATAAAAGCATCATTGTCCTTTGAGCACATGTTAAATGGTGCATGTCTACTTGGTCATATATCCACAATGGCGTTATATTAATAATTATAGCGTTACGAGTTGTTCTAATAGTGTAAATGAAAGCTTTGTTGGTACTGGTAAATTTTTATTTTCGTAAGAACCATGGGTAAACAACAAATAACAAGAGAGTTATGGTTGGTCGAGACCAGTACAAAGAACTATGAATTAGGGGATCATCAGGCTATATACATGTCTTCAAGAGTGTAAGAAAAGGAAGCTGGGGGCCCATATGCCCCTCTCCATTCGGTTCCCAGGCATATAACACTTGACATTATGGCTAGGCGTCACACAGCTTGGGAATATGGCAATAATATGGTTTATGGGCGGTTTGAGTGTGTTTGTAGTTTATCTACATAGCACACCAAACTATTGGGTGAAGACGAACTCTGATGGACCACTTGTGGAAGAATTACAAAAGCTGACCTTAAGATACATTTTTCTGCTGTGTATGATTTCCATGAACTCCAACATTGGTTGCCTCTGTTCATGCAAAGGTTGCCTCTACTTTATTCGTAATATAAGCATGACTATGTTTTTCTTATGCATTTGAGCCTCTGTTTGTTGAGCAGTATAAAATATAACCATGTTTTTACGTTTGACATTCTGATCAAGTCATGGCTAATGCTTGTCTTGAGAATAACTATCATAGTTACGGATTTCCCTACCTCTGTACGTTTTTTTTATAACCACAAAAAGGAAAGCAGAGGCTCACTGAGCAACCGTGGTGCTGCCTTTGTATGTTTTTACTTGTTATTAGTTGTGCAGAACAAAATATATGATAATTATTTTTTGGCATAATTATTTATTCTCATATTTTTCTGTTTTATCTGTGTATTCCACGTTATTACATGAGATTTAATTATTTGATATGAAATTACATGTAAATTATTATTAATTTTGTTTTGAATTGATAACATGTGATTTATGAAATTATTTTATCACAAAGTTTGTTTAGGTATTTTATTTATTTTGGCCTACAAATGTTTGGGGAAGTAATAAATAGTGGGAATATGGTTGAACTTAAATTGGATTTTAGCTCCCATACAATTCAAATTTGAGCGAAAATTATGTTAAAAGTTAATAATTAGACATTGTGGGTCAAGAGATGATTAGGAAACTTAGTGAATTTTCGATCTTGCAACATGCCTAAATTATTTTTCCTTTTAAGTTAGATTGACACGAAAAATTTCTTAAGGGGTGTGTGTGTGTGTGTGTAACATCTTATTTGTGCCTTTTTTTTTGTAGTGAAATGGCATTCGAGAATATTGCTGCCAACTTGAAAAAAAGGGAGATGTTAAAAGAGAACTATGATATTTGGCATTGCAAGATCCAATCCTAAAAAATTGAATTCAGAACAACACCAAAAGGATCATGAGTCCTTTGAGAATTGACTTCAGAATGATCGATGTGAGAGCTTTACTATGTTAAACAACATGCACAATGACCATATTGGTGAGTGGAGTACATCATTGCTCAGAATATGTGGCAAACACTAAAAGTGTGTTTCAGGAGGACCTCTGTCACGAGGTTGTGTGGGTTGATCATGAGATTTAATTCCTACAAGATACGCTTTGAACACATGATAAATCAACATTGTAGAGCGATGCCATCCATGATTTGCAAACTCAAGGTGGTAAAAAACAATTTGATCGATGAACAACAAGTTTTGTAATGACCTAGCTCGTAGGCCTAGGACTAGTTTCCCCAAGACTCAAAGCTCATCCCCAAGATCACCCTCTCCATCGCTGCCCCTCCCCCTGACTTCTTTTCTATTCTCTCTGTAGACAAACTAGTAGCCCCTGATACATCTCTCTTCATCTATCATAATCTGTTCATCCCCTATCTCAGTCTCTGTGAGTTTCCACCACCAAGCCCAACACAGCTACCCACACCGCTACTCTCCACCCAACCCTCGTCAACCATGCCCACTCCAAATACAATGCACGTCTTATGCCACTCCAACCCATCATCCACCATTGCCTCTGTCGTCTTTGGCAGTGCCTCACAACGAGTAAATCTTTGTTTGTGCTCTCTCTCTCTCTCTCTCTCTCTCTCTCTCTCTCTTTGTGTGTGTACTTCTCAATCGGCTTCCCTCCCTTTCCTTGTGATTAGGCCACCCTCTGAACTTTGGACTAGTAAGAATGTAACACTCCGCCTAAAAAGCTCCTTAGGCCTTAACTTTAGTAGCTTTAATCCTAGTTAATTAGGAGTTGGGCTATTTGAAAATAAGAACAAGTTTGGATATTTGAGTTAGTAATAGGACCGTATACTTTGGGTTTAGTAGAATTATTAGAAGATTCTAGTGCAATATTGATTTTAAGGAAAATAAATTTTTTTGGAGCTTGATTGGTTTATCAATATTATTTTGGAGAATTTTTAATACTTTACTAATTTTGAGGATAAGAAGCCAAGAGGCCCATATGGGAATGACATATGGCATATTGGATGATTGTCACATTAATGGTCTAAACAATTTGGGTTAAATATTTGATGGAATTGGAGAAGGGCCAAAGAGTGGTTTATGAAGGGCCCAAGCTTTATGGGTATAAAGGTTTATGAGAGGCAATAAGACTTTAAGGCCCTAATGCACTAAGGATGTAATGAGCTAAGGTTAAGATGTTAAGAAGCCTTAGGCCCAACTTGGGAGATATTAAGTTTTAAGCCTTTCTTGGAGGACACTAGAAAATAGGCCCAATGAAAAGGACATAAGGTCATTGGGCCTAACTTAGTAAGTGTGAAGGCCTTAGGCCCAACTTGGAAGACATAAGAATTTAGGCCTCACTTATTGGACACAAGACTATGGGCCTAACTCTTTAGACCCAAGGTATTAGGCCCAACTTAGTATGCATAAGGTCTTTTGGGCCAAGCACGATATAGGTTTGACCCATGACCTAATTATGTCAAGGTAAGCCTTTCAAGCCCCATTTTTGTGGATCTTGAGGTCTCTTTTAATTCCTCAAAATCTGGAAACAAGGCCCCCATTCACTCAAACCCAAAAGTTCTTGGACCATTACTCCACACTCATGGCCCTTTTAAGACCACAAGGCCCAAAGCCTTGTTTTGCGTCTATTTCACTCTTCAATTTAAAAGCACAATACATCATACCATGGGTTTCCTCAAACCTATATCATACCCAAAGTACCCAAATTAAGTCTTAAAATTAGGTTAAGATCATTAATCAACTTACTTATTATTAGTGATCTTTTTTTTTATGATTAGTGATCTTTAAACCATATTTTAGAGCTTAATTTTATTTCTTAATCTTTTTAACCTTTTTTTATATGAAATTTTATTGTTTCATTGTTCAATTACATCATTCTTAGATCCTATTAGAACCCTAGATAAACATCCACACATGTCATTAGAAGAAATGACATATCAAACCCCAAACTACACCAATCGGCGCCCATGTGTGCCCTTTGTGTGCGATGGACTATTTTGCCCTTAAGACTAATCCTTTTGTGCCTTTTTCTCAAAGGTAATATAGTCCTTAAATACCTCATATGATCCCTTTAAACCCAGATCAAGCCTTGGAAGAAATTTGATTTCAAAAATCAAACCAAAACCGATTACAACCAAAGGACTAGTTGAGTGGGAACCGGATTGGTTGAGTTTCAACCACCCATCTACCCATGGCTGAGCCACCACCCCAAGCCACTTGCAGCACCACCCAATCCCCAAGAGGCCCTCATGGTGATCATGAGTTTTGACCAGTTTTTCAACCCAAAGAAGGCACCAAAACCAAATGGCTTTTGTGCACAACTCCATTTCAGTGACCACCTTCCATTGCTTCATCTTCTTTGAGCCGCACCTCCATGATCACATGGCAGCCAACCCTCCACCTTCTATCACCTGAAAAAACCTTCAAGAAGTGACCTTGCACCTACACAAATCAACCATGATGATGAGTGATGGTCAAGATAGTTTGTTTAAAACACTTGCTGAAAGTGAGACAGTCGAGGTTTACTAGTTATATAAATATTACTAAATATTACACTCTGATAATATGGACCTAGTCTCTTGGGCTAATAAGATTGAGAGTTATATTTCAATATTTGCTTGCCTTTCTTCATGGGCTAATAGATGGTTTGAATGTGTAGGTGTTAAAAAAACCCAAATTAAACGAATTGAAAGCCCAGTTCTGCATGAAGCCCAAGACCACCGAAAAGTCCCATGCCCAGCCGAGCCTTATTTCACAAATCCTTTTTCCTCTTTCTGCACTTATCGAAGGGAAGGAGCCAAGATTCGTCGAGAGGGCATAATGGAGAAATGGGAAAAGTGAAGGTTAGAGAAAAGAGAAGGAGAAATGATGAAGGGAAGTGGGAATAAAAGAAGCCGAGGTGCAAGGTTGAAAGGGATTGTTGCTGCTTTGTTTTTAGTGTCTTTTATTCCTTTCTATTTCTATTACAAACGTTGCTCTGTTAGGGTTTTTATAGAGTTTTGGAATCATCTTTTACAGGATGATTCTAGGCTAATTTATGCAACTAGGGTTGCAGGGAATGGGGTTTTCTTCCCCTTTCTGAGTATTGTTGGTTGCTGCGATGCTTAGCAAGAATCTGTCTCTATATTTTTATTCATGATTTACTGTGGTTTTTTTGAAGGATTTCTTGTTCTTGGCCTGTTGTATACTCATGGGACAGCAGGACCTTGAAATAATCAAGGATCCCTCAGCCCTAGAGTCTTAAAATGAAAAGGATGATTAATATAGTGAGGGATTTATTTTTACTAGTGTTATAATCTGAGAATGCATATTTGTCTGAGTTGAAGTGTTAATATCGTGACTGGTTTGACACAAGCAGATGCACCTCGTGACCAACATCTCGATGGTTGAGGAAACCCTAACCTTGTATCCCTAGTGTTTACTTTCCTAGCAATTATATCTTCGATTCCCAAAGACTTTAAACTATTTTCTCTTTGTTGACTGTTTCTGTTCATCAACCCATTTTCTAGAAATTAAAAGTTGCGAAAGCAGTTTTCACGTTAACTTCAATTAATGTTTTCTTTTAGAATAATTATAGTCCCTCATTCCTAATGAAAAATTACAAACTCATCCTACATTTTGTACAAATTCAGTGTACATAATCCATCCCATTTTTGCAATAAATAATCCTGAATACATTCAACAACGAAACTCTATCCATATACTTTCATCTTTTTACTACTTTTCATTTGAACATTTTGCTTGATTGATTGTGTTGACAAAGTTTTCCTTGTGGAGATGACCGTGGAAGCTCCCTTTGCTTTTATATTTGGAAGTAGTATTTGGTGAGTATCAATGAGTCAAGAAGATGAGTCAAGAAGATGAACAAATCTTGCCAAAGAAAGCCAATTTGAACCCGTTAACCCCATGGTTGGTTTTTCTTCTATTTCTTCTACACCACGACTTGACCAGCACCCTTAGGTTCAATTTAGCACCTGTAGTGATGAAATCATGGTGATTTAGGGCACTATTTCGTTCTGCACAAGTGACACAAAGTGATGAAATACAATCTGAAAATTTAGCCCCCTACACCACCACTCATCTCCTCCGATCCCCATGGACTTAGGCCAACGTCTCCACCCCCTTAGCCACCTATAAAAAGCCCATCCACCCCCTCATTTCCTCCACACCTCATCTCCAGCTCCCCCTTGAGCATAGAGAGCCGTCTTCCCCCTTAGTTTTGAGAGAAACTGAAAGGTGAGTGAGTTTGAGTGTTCTTGAAGTTTTTATGAGTTCTTGAGCTAGGAGCTTGAGTGGGTTACAAAATTTGTAAGTATTCTTACTCTAGATCTTAGTTTACATGTTAAGTTGTGATTTTAAGTGTTAAAGCAATTTTTGGGTGAATTTAGAAAATGTTACCATGCTTGATTCAAAACCAAGTTCATTAAAGATGTTTAAGTGTTTAAATTATTTTAAGTAGAAATTGTAGCTATGGCATGTCTTAGCATAATTTAATATGATATATTAATGTCTTAGAATGATCATGAAATGTTTGATTTTTTTATTAGAAGCATGTCATGATAGGTTTTAAATTCTATCTTGTTTTGATCATCAAAATGTTCATGGGTTTTAAGTAAGTTGTGATTAAGGCATGAAGTTTCATTTATTCCTCCTAGGCTCGATGATTAAGCATTTAGAAACCTTCTGATTGGGATAAGAACAAAAATTCATGTTTTGGGTGAGTTTCGAAAGCATGCCTTTGTGAATTACACTAGAAACATCAAGCTTGATTAATGAAGAATTAATGAAGATTAAGGTGTTTAGCCATGATTAAGTGTTGGGATGAACTTGCTTGCCAAAGAATTGCCCTTTTATCATATCATTAAGGACTATAGTTATTGTTTGTGACTAAAGAAAGTTGTATAAGCATGCATTCAAATGGATCAATATTTGAAAACATAATTAGGCATCAACTAGAGTGCATGCCACGGGTTTGGAATGTTTGAGCTAGTTCAACTTTAAATTTTACAATTCTAATTGTATAGATGGTTTTGGAATATCATAAATAAGAGGTTCATGAAGTTTAGTTGAATTTGAAGTTTGTCTGCAAATAGTAAAAATTTAGGATCTTAATGACAATTTTGAAAAGTTTATGGGTATTTTTTGTAAATACCCATTTTTAAAGCATTTTATCTATAGTAGTATAAATCCTAACTTAGTATGAATTTGATTTCAGCCGCTACGACTTTTTAAACTTAGAAAGTTTGTAAGTTGACTTCTAACTTACACCTTAATAAATTATTAATGATTTATTGATAAATGTCTCATTCATGTTATAATTGTCATTTTGAGCATAAAATATCATGTTATATGATACATTGAGTGCATACTTATATGACATGTGATATTTTCACCATTTTTAGCATATTACATATAAATTTCATTTTTACATGAAAACTTGCTACATATGTACATGTCATGAAATACATTTTCTTTAAACATAGCATGAAAAATAAGTTTTTTCACGACCCCAAAGGCAAGGATGGGGAATTATCTGAGTAAAACTTATCTATCCACTCTGGAGTATTTAAGAATTGAGTGGTAACCCTTGGGTTAACGAAAAGTACTCACAGTGCATATAAGAAATTGTGATGATACCACACGTTATGATATTACGATTAAATATGAATTTCTAATAATGATGAAATGTTATGATGAAATTAAGTTTTTTTTTTTTTTTTTTTTTTTTTTTTTACGGCTGAAATAAAAATGTTCTCTGAATGAAAATATGTGTCTCAGTTTTTCTGAAAATGTTAAGGAATCTGGATGGGAGACACACACTGATTTTTCTACATTTCATAGTTACCATTATTCATGCATAATTTATCTTTGAGCAAGTTGGCTGTTTAACTTACTGAGATTTCAAGTAAATCTCACCCCTTGTGGACCCACTATCATTCCACTCAGAATTATTGAAGTCGTGTCAGTACTTGAGAAGGAAGGACTGGATGGAGCAGTGGATCCAACTGATTGAAGAGGAGCCAGATCTCGAGAAAAGACTGGACCTTATCTTGATGTTTATAGTCCTAGTCCTTTATGCTCTAGAACACATGAAGCAGTTGATTTAGCCTTGGAGAATTTTATGTTTAGCTGTACTAAGTCTATGCTAAGATTTGGTTTGAACTTATGATGGTCATTAATGCATTGGAGTTTTTTAGTTATTCTGGCATAAGTTATATTTTCACCTTTAATCCGCTGCGAATATTGCCTTATGCTAGTTGTAATTGTATGATGCATTGCATATTAATTGTCATGTACGGGGTATGTAACCTTGTGTATTTCCTAGACAATGATATCTCAGATTCTATCAAGCCATTCTCTTCAATTATTTTACTATGACTGCAGAAGACCATTCCGCCTATGTAAAATCTTTCAAGAAGAGTTTTGACTATTGTCATTGTACGTTGAAGACATTCTATTGGTTGGAAATCACAAGGGAATGAGTGTTGTCACTAAGGAGTGATTGTCCCTCAACTTTGAGATGAAGCATATGGGTGAAACAAAATACATTTTGGAGGCAAAAATCTATAGAAATTGTTCAAATAGACTTCTATGTTTGTCTTAAGAGACTTGCATAAAGAATTTTCTTGAGCGCTTCCAAATGAGTGTAAACCCCTCGACACCCTATTGTCAAAGGCTAGAGCTTATGCCCAAGAAATGTGTCCCAAGAATCCAAGAGAAATAGAAAAGGCAGCTCGTGTTCCCTATGCTAGAACTTTTGGCAATCTGTTGTTCACAATGATATGTACTTGGCTAGACATATAATATGCAGTTGGCTTGTTAGTAGATTTCAATCTAACCCCTAACGAGCCCCTTGGAAATCAATCAAGAGGATTTTGAGATATCTCAAAAGGACAACAGACTATTTATTGTCCTATAAAGGTTCATATTTGCAACTGAAAGATTATAGTGATGTTGATTGGGGTAGTGACATAGACGAACGCAAATCACAACAAGGTATGTTTTCTTGCTGAAAAATAGTACCATTACATGGAGTAGCAAGAAACAACCTTGCATAGCCCTGTCCACCATGGAGGCAAAGTACATAGCATGTTCAACAGTAGTTCATAAAATATGTTTGGTTGAGGAGGTTCTTTTAGCACCTAGATATCGGCGCGGGTACTTCTGATCCCGTGAGGATTTTTTGCTATAGTATGGTTGCTCTCACATATGCTAAGGACCCAAAATATAACAGAAGAACCAAACATATTGATATATGATACCACTACATCAAAGACATGGTGGCACATAGGGAACTAGTCCTAAAACATCATTCTACTAGTCGCATGGTTGCTAATCTCCTAACAAAGCCCATAATGAAAGACACTTTTATGGATAATGTTAGGAGTTTAACACTGCGTAAATTATAATTATAATTTCTCTTTCAGTTGATGAAGTAATGTAAAATTTCATTTGAGATATTAATCCAATGTGATATTTTTTTCTTGATCATATGACATGTCTTGCATACACACAAGGTATGTCAATAGGCTAAGATTGGCTCACTCATAAGAGCAATCGCCTTTGGTTATTGTCCAATAAGATATAAGTTGCATGATACAAAGAAATGTCACCTTAGTAAGAGTTAAGATGAGGTCCATCATAATTAAGAGGACCATGCATGGACATTCCACAATCCTTGTTACTTATAGTTAACTAGATTTGAGACCTACTTTGGCACTTTGAAGGCGGGCAAATAGAGAGATTCGAGTTAGATGCAAAAATGGCCCTTGAGCTAAGATTTGTACGGTGTTTGATATGGATATACACTCTTTGAGAAACAATCTTCAATGATGGAACTGATTTTCCATTCTAGGTCTTGTTCTACTTGAGTGATGGTTGCATGAACGATTATAGTGTGTCCCTCTATAATGATCTTATCAGCATTAAGGAACTCAACTTCTTGGATGACAAATAAAGCTACTTGGGCTTCTCCATACATCAAAGAGGTGGAAGGGGGGCCTTTGTTCCAAGGTTGCATGATACGACACTAGCTATTTCTACATACTCCCACTATAATGGTTAAGTCATAATGAATGGTGACATCACAATTGAAGTTCAGTGCTTTAGGTGGTGGTGGCTACCAGGTATTTTTGGTGTAAGCTTCAATTCCTAATGCCAGGCTAAACTATATTTACGAGAAAGTTTGTAACATGGTAGACAGTGTGTGTATCGGGTTTGAGATGGGTTTTTCTTTCTTTTCTCTTTTTGTTTCGGAACATCCAGATATGCCCACGAAGATGGAGGCAAAATTTGGAAAGGGTGAACGAGATTGTGGGTACTCATAATTATTTAACAAGAATGATACATCTATGGTCATTTTTCAACTAACCATTGTGATATTGTCACTTCATTAAAAATATTAAAACTTTATTTTAATTTTTAATATTAAATAATTTTTCTTCATAATTTGAAATAAAGTTATAAAAGACTTACAAAAAGAATCGTAAGTGTAGCATTAGTCATTGACTCATTGCTTTAAGAGAAATATTGTTTTTCAATAGAAAACTTATGTGGTTAAAAAGAACAAGTTATAAGAATAAAATGTAGAATTTTTCTTTATTTAATTTGTGAATAAGAATAAAAGGAAAAATAAAAACATACCAACTAATGCAATAGCATGCTATGATTCATATGTAGGATTCATGTCATAAGGTAAGCATGCTAGTATAGGATTCATATGTCATAAGGTAAAATGATTAGTTGTAAGCATATCATTCAAGGTAGGCATATCATGTTTAAGTTAATTGTCGAAAATAGTAAAATGATTAGTTGTAACTAAAACAAATACATAATTTCAACTAAATGGATAGTTCTATAGGACTATTAACATGGAAAAACCAATCTATAAATATTAATTTGGAGAAGTTACTTTATAATTCCCCAAACTAACATAACTATATTAAGTTAAACCCTTTTCTTATTGGCAATTGATGACAATTGAAAAAATTGAAGAATTTTCTGTTTTATTGCAGAAAATGTCCACCCAAAATAGAGAAAATAGGCATAAACAAAGAATCAACCACACAAGTGAAAGGAAATTTTTTGTTATACTAATGGAAAGAAATGCATGTGACATTAAATCAGTTAACCTGAATGTTATGGCCAAAGCTAATTGCTCAATATTTGGAATACTATGAAAAAGGTTGATTGGTATGGCTATGTTCATGTAGAAGGACAAAAATTTGATTGATTTCTACAAAGATGTGCATTGGTCAAACAAAAATGGGAGATTTATCACGCCAATTACAGAAGACAATTATGTGAGCATATATTTGTTTAAACAATTGTACTGCATGCTAGTATTATTTTAACTTGAGTTTTTCATTCCACAGAATTGATGATTCAAAAGATGAATGCCAAAGAGCCAGAGGCTCACACAAATGAAGCAGTATCAACCATATTTACGGAGGTTTTGGGACATAGACTAGGATATTTCATAGGGTTGTGCTTCTTTGTTATGCCCGAATCAACTAAAGTACTTGAAGTACCCAATGAGGAATATGAACGGCTTGTTGAGAAAAATGAAAAAAATAGGAAATGTAACGCCTCGATCCCGAAGGTCCGGAGAGTTAGCTCTTAATACTTAAAATTTACTTAAATAACACAACTATAAAATCCAGAAATTCCATAAAATATTAATCCACTTAATCGAACCAAAAATCTAAGTTCCTCTATGGCGACAATAAAGAAATCTCTAATAACATAAATTAGAAATTCTCCAAAAACTCGAAAACATCCTCAACTCATCAAAACAAATACTCGAAAAATAAATCAATTTACTAACTACGACCCTCAAATAAGCATTTGTGCCCTCAGGCACTTATTCCACTACGATCATCACACCTTGCTAAACTTTCTACTCTTGTTCTCCAGCTGAATCATCAAAATTATCTGAAAAATATATGGAGATAAGGGGTGAGTTATCAACAACTCAGTAAGCAGAGGACATATACTAGTGTGTAAACATTAGCATTTACAGAAATCAGAATGCAGAACAAAATATTTCCTTTCAGAATGCAGAATCAGAATAATGTTTTCAAAATACAGCGTCAGAACATGTTATCAAAAATGTCAGAGCGATAGTTCAAAAATATTCATAATCAAAATCCCTTTGGCATAGCATAAACTGAAACATCACATCTTATCTTGTCATATCAGAACAAATACCATGTTTAACCCCCGTGGTAGGGTTATGCAAACCCCGGTAGCTAACCGAGCAGAAACAGAATGTGAATCTTCCCCTTATTCATTCTCGGAGTCCCGAGTGTGCACATAGAAAAGACCACGCAGAAAACCACTTTGTTTCCAAAGTGGGTGCACCAGAAACAGAAAAGTTGGTACCAACCCGAACAGAGGCCACAGTTTTACACCGTGGTGAGGTCAGAACGGAACAGAAACAGAAACAGAATGTTATGCCAGATGTTTTCAGAAATCACATCAGAGTACAGAAAATCTTCAGAACAGAACAAAAATCATATCACAACATAATTTATGTACAAATTTCATATTCGCTCTATTTTTCAAAGTTCAGAAACAGAATGTCAGAAATAAGCTCATGTCTACACCAGTCATGACAGAAATAATTTATTCTTAAACAGGATCTCATGAGTAATGCAGAATAAATAACTGAGGCAGTTCAAATTTCTTTTCAACATCAAATATGTATATTTTCCAAAAATAACCTCAGCTCATTTTATTTTAAATGCAAAGTCTAGTATAGGAACCCCGCTTACCTGAACTTCTTAGCTTTTCAAGAATTTCCTCAAAATGCTGAACAATTATTAATTGTCACCTATAACATAATAACGTAATTCTCATAAATTTCCAATCGAACACAATTTCAATAATAGCGTGCGACGTAGGCGAGGGACAAGGCAGACGGCGATGATCATGGTGGAGTACTGGACGAGAGAGAGAGAGTGAGAGAGAAACATGAAGTGGGCGGGCAAAACGTGAGGGAGAGGGATGAAACTCACTCTGAGACGCGACGGGCAGGGTGCCGTGAGAGAAAACAAGGCCGTGACTTATCAAGAAGGTCAACGAACGATGGACATGAGGTGGCAACGGCCGGTGTTTTCTGGGTAGGTAAAGACGACGCGGAGAGAGTTGGCACTTTGGGTGGCTGGGCTGTGGCTCGACGTGCTCTGTTTCGGTTGCTAAAAACAGGGGACCTGCAGTGGCTATCACACGGTGGTTTCCGTCGAGTGGGATGTGGTTTGTGTGTTTCGGGCTGGGTTCGATCGAGGCAGTGGCTGGGTGCTGTGCAGCTGCTGGTCTTCAAGCGGTAGGAGGACGTGCACAGAACGGTGGGAGTGGTTCACGGTGGTCTGGCTTACGGTGTCGCGTGGGAAGGCAGTGGTCTGGCTTACGGTTTCGCGTGGGAAGTCAGCGGCGCGAGCTTTCTTCGTATGCATATATATAGATGATTGAACATGAAAAGAAAACCCTAGACGAAAACCAAACGGACGCGGAACGCGCATGAGGGACGTGTGTGTGCATGCATGCCGTGAACGAAAGCGTGCGTGTATGCATGCTACGTGACGGAAAATAAGTCGTGCGAAAGAAAAAGAATAAATTAAACGGAAAGAGAATGAAACGAAAAAATAAAACAAGCGGAGAGAATAAAATAAATAATAATAAAAAAAAATAATTCAATAAATAAACGGCATAGATCTCGAAAATAAAAAATATAAAAAAAAATATCGCCATCCAACTATACTAATCTTGGATCCGGGTGTTACATTCTCCTCCCCTTAAAAAAAATTTCGTCCTCGAAATTTACTAGAACCACAAACAAGGCCTAAATATTTATCCGCTACAACAATTCCATGCCTAACCCATTCATTAATCATAATGTCAAACATAATTAATATCCTGCAATTGTCGAACCTAATATTTCAAATTCTAACCCTCCAATATTATCGATTGTATTCTCCTATAATATCCTTAGCCATACACGTTCGCACATACTGCCTTATCAAATCTAGAATATAAACCTCCATAATGCAATTAAAGACCAACTAATAAATTTCAAAATCTCCACCTAATATAAGACCTCACTAAATGACGAAATAAACTCTCAAACTATCATAGTACTCACCAAACCACGCTTCCGCTGCTCACTCTAACAACTTATAGCCCTAAAAACATCGAATCACATACCTCGGAAAAGAACTAAACCCCGCATTTACAATTAACTAGCAGAGAACTCTTAAAACAATATAGTATAATCAAAAGTTCCAACCTTAAGTCCTGAATAACCTCGATTCACAAATGTCAAATCCTTAGAAAATCTACTCTCAACCAAACTTTAATATTCTAAGCTACCCTATAAGAACAGTTCCATACAAGCATAACTAATCTCGACTAAAATAAAAAGATTTCAAGGAGAAATAGAGTGAGGTACCTGTGATCTCATTGTTGTCATTCTCAGCATCTTCAGATGTTAGTGCGAACACTCGGGCCGGTTCCATTCTACGTTGATTATTACCCTGATTCGCTTGCTGGGAACCTGGATGTGGGTTAGGCTTCCTGTTGTCTGTCAGCAGCAAAGGGCATTCCCTGATAAGATGTCCGGTCTTACCGCATCGAAAACATGCCCCCATTTCCCTTCTGCACTCTCCAGTATGTGCACGATTACAAAACTTACAAAGGCTGTTCGATTGATTTACTTGCACTTGCTTTTGCCCCGAGCTGCTCCCGTCATTTCTCTTTTTCCATTGCCCTTGATCCACTGTAGATTGAGACCCCTGTGGCGCAGTCCTCTTCCTCTGTTCCAGTAGTGTTGCGCTTCTTTGAAGGCTCCTCTCGAATACTGTGGCCTTATTCACCAACTCTGAGAAGTTCCGAATTTGAAAGCCCATAATTCTTTCATAAATCTTTTCATTCAGCCCTTGCTCAAACTTACGAGCCTTCTTCTCTTCATCAGGGATCAAATATGCAGCAAAGCGTGATAACTCAATAAATCTAGCTGCGTACTGGTGTACTGTCATAGCTCCCTGTACCAAATTAGCGAACTCCATAGCCTTGTCGTCTCGAACTGAGGTTGGGAAAAAGCGTTCCAGAAATATCTGCTTGAAGTGCAGCCAACGGACTATTTCTGTCCCTTCCGCTTCTCTGATGGTTCTTTCAAAAATCCACCATCTCTTTGCTTCTCCAGTTAGTTTGAAGGCAGAGTATAGAACCTTCTGTTCGTCAGTGCAGTTTATAACGCGGAGTATCTCCTCAATATCTTGGATCCAGTCTTCTGCTAAGGTTGCGTCGCCCCGACCATCGAAGGTGGGAGGATGCATTCGATTAAACTGCTCAATGGTACATCCCCATTCATCATTTGTCGCATTCAAACCCGATATACTTCTTTCTCGACGACGAGGTGGCATCCTGACAACTTAGATTATAAAAATAATAATAATAATAATAATAATATACAAGAATAAAGGGGTTTGTGCAAAATAAGTAAATGGTGATAATGGTAAAACAAACATAAATACATATAAAAAGCAAATTTTACAAGCAACAGTAGTAAGTCTATATTACTCTAGACTCTAAACCTTCCATCCTGTAGAAAGCCTTATATACGGTCTACAAAACCAGACCAAACCTCAATCCTCAAGAACATCTTAGAATATCTATAAAAATTCCTACCCTTCAAATTCCATAAATATCTTTTCTAACACCTGAGACTTCTAATACCCTAAATACCCATAAAAATCACCTCCTATAGCCCACAATTGTCTACACCACAACTCTGAAAAATTTATTTCCTCAACGTCATGACCTAGCGCCTACAAGAATTCTGAAACCTTAACTCTCATTAATCATCTTTCATTCATTTAAAAATTCTAAACTTCAAATCTGAAATTTCTTCCTAATCCCACAGATATCTAAACCTCCAAGGTTTATAGTATGCAGAATTCAAACCTGTCTCTGATACCAACTGTAACGCCCCGATCCCGAAGGTCCGGAGAGTTAGCTCTTAATACTTAAAATTTACTTAAATAACACAACTATAAAATCCAGAAATTCCATAAAATATTAATCCACTTAATCGAACCAAAAATCTAAGTTCCTCTATGGCGACAATAAAGAAATCTCCAATAACATAAATTAGAAATTCTCCAAAAACTCGAAAACATCCTCAACTCATCAAAACAAATACTCGAAAAATAAATCAATTTACTAACTACGACCCTCAAATAAGCATTTGTGCCCTCAGGCACTTATTCCACTACGATCATCACACCTTGCTAAACTTTCTACTCTTGTTCTCCAGCTGAATCATCAAAATTATCTGAAAAATATATGGAGATAAGGGGTGAGTTATCAATAACTCAGTAAGCAGAGGACATATACTAGTGTGTAAACATGAGCATTTACAGAAATCAGAATGCAGAACAAAATATTTCCTTTCAGAATGCAGAATCAGAATAATGTTTTCAAAATGCAGCGTCAGAACATGTTATCAAAAATGTCAGAGCGATAGTTCGAAAATATTCATAATCAAAATCCCTTTGGCATAGCATAAACTGAAACATCACATCTTATCTTGTCATATCAGAACAAATACCATGTTTAACCCCCGTGGTAGGGTTGTGCAAATCCCGGTAGCTAACCGAGCAGAAACAGAATGTGAATCTTCCCCTTATTCATTCTCGGAGCCCCGAGTGTGCACATAGGAAAGATCACGCAGAAAACCACTTTGTTTCCAAAGTGGGTGCACCAGAAACAGAAAAGTTGGTACCAACCCGAACAGAGGCCACAGTTTTACACCCGTGGTGAGGTCAGAACGGAACAGAAACAGAAACAGAATGTTATGCCAGAGGTTTTCAGAAATCACATCAGAGTACAGAAAATCTTCAGAACAGAAAAAAAATCATATCACAACATAATTTATGCACAAATTTCATATTCGCTCTATTTTTCAAAGTTCAGAAACAGAATGTCAGAAATAAGCTCATGTCTACACCAGTCATGACAGAAATAATTTATTCTTAAACAGGATCTCATGAGTAATACAGAATAAATAACTGAGGCAGTTCAAATTTCTTTTCAACATCAAATATGTATATTTTCCAAAAATAACCTCAGCTCATTTTATTTTAAATGCAAAGTCTAGCATAGGAACCCCGCTTACCTGAACTTCTTAGCTTTTCAAGAATTTCCTCAAAATGCTGAACAATTATTAATTGTCACCTATAACATAATAACGTAATTCTCATAAATTTCCAATCGAACACAATTTCAATATTTGAGCCTAAAATGTTAAAAAAATCTATTTTAATTCTTCAAAAACCTAACTTCTCGTAACCCTAAACTATCGTCACATTTTCTAAATTCATCAATGTCCCAATAATTAGTCTGATCGAAATACAAACCTAACTTATTTACTAATGAGATCAAATTATAACGTTTAATACTAGCTAATATATTTATAACAAAATATTTTAAAAATCAAACAGTTAAAAACAAAATCATAATACGCAAGGTCATAATAATAAACACAACATTATTGTCTACTCTTTGAAAGAAAACCTTGCTTAATACTAATTTAATTTACTTAAATGGGTTTCTGTAAACATAATAAATTAGAGAGTATTAATAAATAATAAAAGTTATAAAACACGTTAGTACAACAATTAGTAAAGGGGTACTAAGGTACTTTCATAAAATTCCTTGAAGCACAACCATAATATACGTGAAAATAAGACTTTGCATGGCAGGGGCTTACCACGGAGGCAATCCAGCGGCAGCGTGCGACGTAGGCGAGGGACAAGGCAGACGGCGATGATCATGGTGGAGTACTGGACGAGAGAGAGAGAGTGAGAGAGAAACATGAAGTGGGCGGGCAAAACGTGAGGGAGAGGGATGAAACTCACTCTGAGAGGCGACGGACAGGGTGCCGTGAGAGAAAACAAGGCCGTGACTTATCGAGAAGGTCAACGAACGATGGACACGAGATGGCAACGGCCGGTGTTTTCTGGGCAGGTAAAGACGACGCGGAGAGAGTTGGCACTTTGGGTGGCTGGGTTGTGGCTCGACGTGCTCTGTTTCGGTTGCTAAAAACAGGGGACCTGCAGTGGCTATCACACGGTGGTTTCCGTCGAGCGGGATGTGGTTTGTGTGTTTCGGGCTGGGTTCGATCGAGGCAGTGGCTGGGTGCTGCGCGGCTGCTGGTCTTCAAGCGGTAAGAGGACGTGCACAGAACGGTGGGAGTGGTTCACGGTGGTCTGGCTTACAGTGTCGCGTGGGAAGGCAGTGGTCTGGCTTACGGTTTCGCGTGGGAAGTCAGCGGCGCGAGCTTTCTTCGTATGCATATATATAGATGATTGAACATGAAAAGAAAACCCTAGACGAAAACCAAACGGACGCGGAACGCGCATGAGGGACGTGTGTGTGCATGCATGCCGTGAACGAAAGCGTGCGTGTATGCATGCTATGCGACGGAAAATAAGTCGTGCGAAAGAAAAAGAATAAAGTATATGTCAAGCGTATTTTGCGACGTGTAGGCAGCGATGGAAAAATCGTGGCTCCAAGTCATTTTGCCATAGTTTTTGCCCTTTTCACGGTGAGAATAAGGCACCGCAAAAAGCATGCCCTCTTCTAGTGGCAACGAGATATCAAGCAGCTTCTACAATTATTTAGAGATTAAAGGGTCTATTATGAAAGATATTACTTGGTCTACACAGGAATAATTCTACAAAAGTGATTTTACACCTTGACGTGTTAGTCAGTTTTATTCTAATTAAGTTGAATGTTTTGAGTTAATTCGTTACTGAACCAGGATTGGCATTAATTGTCATTGCCAAGTAACGTACGTGTAACTTCCATTTTTATAGAAACTTGTGTAAGAGAAGCAATTCTCCATAATTTAATTGCCATCAAATTGTGAGTCGTAATCTATATTCCAAAAGCTTAAGTTTTGTTTAGATCTCGAGGAAAAAAAAAAAAAGGTTTAATTTTTTAAAAGGAATGAAGACCTTTATCTTAGTGAACTTGGAGTCTTTTAAGTTTAAACATTTCAATCGGTTGCAACAAAATATTTTTGTATTCTGATTAGTATTGGACTCGTTAAGTTTATATTATATATTCAATATTCTTAAGTATTCTGTTACGTACAATCACATTTGTATATTCCTTGCACACTCTAGTAATGTGATGGATTGCGTCAATTTTGCGTCAATTTTTTATAATATGCAGCTAATCACATCAATGGAGTGTACAAAAAAAATACTTAAAAATGACTGTATATAAAATTTTTATATTTTTAATTATGGAACGCATGGTACAAAATTCTAATCTAATTGGTCGCTATTTCTATTATACATGAAACAGTATATTCCAAACTTGGAATTAAGATTAAAAGGGGCCACATCCGTTCCTCTCTCTCCTCTTCCCAGCCCATATGGAAATGGTCTCGGCAATACAGGCTTTATTCCATTATGAGGAAATAAAACTTGGGCTTTAACACATTGTACCCAATGGCACCCATGTCGTGTGGTTTGAAAAGATTTGAATGAATATATAGGCTGACTTCAAACTTCAGCTGTGTGCATTGTTCTATTTATATATTGATTTACGTTAAATGAGATAAGTTAGAATTACAAGTGGATATGTACGATACAAATTTAATCTAAACTGTTATGGTTCCTATATATCAGGAGGGATAGAAGATGGGATTGTTATATCAGATAAACTTTGGGCTGCTGTTGGTGTGTGAGATAAATCCTGAACTTGCAATGGGTGATCTTCGGAAGAGTTTGAATCTTGACTTATCTGTCTAACATGGTTCATTAATAGGATCACAAGAACAACGAATTGAAAACCCGATTTGCAATTCGGTGTGGCATATAATAAAAAAGATATTTATTTAACTCTTGTGAATTAAATCATCCCATATCAATAACATAGATGATGCATTTTGCACACCAACTTGCAAAGTAATATGACTCCAATCGTATTTGAGAAACAATCGTTTAGTTAAAGGGATCATGAGACCTCTAACCTTAATTTATTAAGTTGGTGTCGAGTTTGCAAATTGTAATTAAAAGAATTGTGAGTTCTAAAATGTCGTATGTCGGGTTCAAGTAGTCATGTGAAATCAAATTTTGATGATCAGGTTCATATTGGGTGGAGAGTCATGACATAAAAAACCATCATCCCTACCTAAGTCCAATAGTTTAATCTCAATAGGGGTACTACTACTGAAGTTTAGAGTTGAACTCATTAATTTGCTACAAAATTACTGACATGGCCTGGATTAATTCTCAGGTTGACTAAAATATAAAATTCTTCTACGATCGTGGGGAAAACAAAAGTAAACCCAAATTAAGAAAACCCCAGTACTTGAGAGAGAATCATTATAGAAGTTGTGCCATGCATACTAGCTGTGAAACTTTTCGACCGATTGGTAGTGAGTATATATATATATATATATAAATGGTGTTAGAAGAGACTATTTCTGAAGGTTTTCCACGCTATTCATTGATCAGGTCAGTGTATATTTATACACTGTTTACAGAGAATCAAATCTGTTACAAAGAATATAAAAATAGGAAAATACAATAAATAAGAGAACATGCTAGACTACGTTACAGCAGAGGGTATAAAGGGTATATGGTTAATACGCCCCCTCGAGTCCATAGGGGTATCAACCACTGTGAGACTTGATCTAAGTGCAGCAAATCGCTCAGAAACAATTGGCTTAGTAAGTACATCAGCTATTTGATCTTTGGAAGAGCAGAACAAGACTTTAAGACTGTTTGCAGCTACCCTATCACGTACAAAGTGAAAGTCTATGTCTAAGTGTTTTGTTCTTGAGTGATAGACAGGATTGGCAGATAGGTATGTTGCCCCAATGTTGTCACACCAGAGAGTAGGTGGCTGAGGCAGAAAAAGGCCCAGTTCACGAATAAGAGTTTGTATCCAGATCAATTCCGCAGCTGTGGTGGCAAGGGATTTGTATTCGGCTTCTGTGCTTGATCTGGCCACAGTCTTTTGTTTCTTTGAGCTCCATGATATAAGGTGCTTGCCAAGAAAAATGCAAAAGGCCCCAGTTGAGCGTCTATCATCTGGGCATCCTGCCCAATCTGAGTCTGTATAAGCCTGCAAGGTAAGACTTGAAGAGGTTTTGAAGATCATGCCATAATTTATGGTGGACTTGAGGTATCTAAGAATCCTCTTCACAGCTGACCAGTGTGAAACTTTTGGGCAATGCATAAATTGGCATACTTTATTTACTGAAAAAGCAATGTCAGGCCTAGTCATTGATAAATACTGTAAGCCCCCAACAATGCTTCGAAATAAAGTGTGATCAGTGAATTCAGGGCCATCAAACTGTGACAACTTGAGAGAAGCTGCCATAGGTGAGGTCATTGGCTTAGAATTAAGCATGTTACTTCTTTCCAAGAGATATTTTATATACTTCCTTTGAGACAGAAAAATTCCAGAATCAGAATAATCAACTTCAATCCCAAGGAAGTAAGACAATCGGCCTAGATCCTTCACAGGAAAGGCTCTGGCCAGAGCAGAAATCAGTTTGTCTATAGCGGCAGGTATGGAAGAAGTAATGAGCATATCATCAACGTAAATCAACAGAAACATATGTAAATCACCAGAATTCAAAATGAATAGAGATGGATCAGCACGTGAAGCAGAGAAACCATAATCAGTGAGCCAGGTGCTCAATTGAGCAAACCAGGCCCTTGGTGCCTGTTTAAGACCATAAATGGCCTTGTTGAGTTTGCACACATAGTTAGGATATTGTTTATCAATGAATCCTTGAGGCTGCTGCATAAAGACAGTGTCAGTAAGCTCTCCATGCAAAAACGCATTCTGAATATCTATTTGGCGCAGAGGCCAGTCATGACTCACAGCAATAGACAGAACTAGACAAATGGTGGTGGCCTTAACAACTGGACTAAAGGTCGCACCATAGTCTAAACCAAACTGTTGGTGGTACCCCTTTGCTACTAAACGGGCTTTCCGTCTAGCAAAGGACCCATCGGAATTCAACTTGGTCTTATAGACCCAACGACAGCCAACAACGTTAAAACTAGGGTTTGGAGGAACCAGTATCCAAGTATTGGTTTGAGTTAAAGCATTAAATTCAGAGGACATAGCATCATACCATTCAGAGAATCTGGAGGCAACGGCAAAGCTCGAAGGTTCATCCGGGACCTCCATAGTGGTACTGAGACAATGACGCTGCGGGTACAAGACAGTGCCGTCGAGAAAACTTCGAGGCCGCAGAGAATTCGTGTGGCTCCGAGTGATGATCGGAGACCGAGGAGGAACAAGATTGTGAGATGGGAGTGGACGAGGTGCAGGGGAAGCATTTGTGATGGGAAGCTCGGAGAGATTGGAAGGAAGAGTGACGTCGTGAGAGGGTGAAGTTTCTGGGATGATATTGGAAGGAACCGAAGTATGGGATGAGGAGATGGGAGTTGAAGTGATGAAGGTTGAGTTGAGATTAGGGTTAGTTTCAGTGCGTCGGGTAGGGAAGGTACTCAAGGGAGAGACGGCAGCAGATGTGTGAAAGTTATGAGTGTTCGGGTCATTAGGGTTTTGAGAGTTGGTGTGAGATGGAATGGGCCATGGGCATGGGCCAAGGATAGAAGGTGGTGGGGTGAGTATGGGCAGCGTTGTGTGAGAGGTTGGTTGGGCTGGTGAAATCGTATTGGGCCGGTTGTTTGAGTAAGGGAAGGAATTTTCAGAAAATAGAACATCTCTTGAGATGTAGAGTTTTTTTGAAATGGGCTCAAAGCATTTATAGCCTTTATGAGACAAACTATATCCTAGGAAAATGCAAGAGATGGATCTAAAATTTAATTTGTGTTTGTTGTATGGTCTGAGATTGGGCCAGCATTGGCACCCAAATGTTTTCAAAAAATTATAATCAGGTTCTTTATTGTAAACCAAGAAATGAGGGGATTTATTGCGGAGAATTCTAGAAGGAAGAAGGTTTATGAGATACACAGAAGTTTCAAAGGCCTCAGTCCAAAAGGATAAGGGGAGAGAGGAATGGGCTAGTAGAGCAAGCCCGGTTTCGACAATATGATGATGCTTGCGCTCTACGAGGCCATTTTGCTGATGAGCATAAGGACAAGAGAGACGATGATTGATGCCAAGGTTAATGCATTGAGTGGTGATGGGCTTGAACTCAGCGCCACCGTCGGTTTGTAAATTAATTAATTTAGTGTTAAAGAGACGTTCTATGCGAGCAAGAAAATGGGGAAAAATTTGATGAACATCGGATTTTAATTTTAAAGGAAAGATCCAGGTGTAGCGAGTAAAGTGATCAAGAAAGGAAACATAATATCTATATCCATTATGAGAAACAACAGGTGCTGGGCCCCATAAGTCGGCAGTAACCAATTCTAAAGGCCTTGAGGACTGAAGCCCACGAGATACATAGGGAAGTCTATGGCATTTCGCAAGGGGACAGGAGGCACATTTGGACATAGAGCTGCTGCTGGGAACTATGGGCAAGCAGTTGTTGCGCACAATGGAGGAGACAACTTCAAGTGTTGGGTGACCCATACGGTGATGCCACTGAGAGAGAGAGGTAAGCTCGCCAAGGTAGGAGGAAGCCGAAGCTTGGGCAATAGATGTTATGGCTGGTGGAAAAGCATAGAGGCCATTCTTAGTTGGACCGATGAGGAGGCAATTCTTGGTCCGAGAATCCTTAACACAAAAATGGGAAGAATGGAATTCAAAAAAGCAGTTGTTATGAAGGCAGAATTGTCGAACCGAAACAAGATTTTTAGAGATATTAGGAACATGAAGGAGATTTCGAAGATGGAAAGGAGAAGAGTTAGAGAGAAGAGAAGCATTACCCGAGTTCTGGATAGGGAGGCACGAACCATCACCGATGCGTATTGTCTCAGGACCACCATAAGGTTCACTGGAGAGATTGAGGTTGCCAAGATCGTGAGTTAGATGATGAGTAGCTCCAGAATCTGGGTACCAGGTGGGATCACAGTGTGTATATGGGTTGGTGTTTGATGGACACGGGTTGGTGTTTGGGAATGGATGGGCGTTTGGAGAGGCATAGTTGGCAGAGAAGGAGGATGGTGCTTCATACTGATAGGATTGGTTGAACCTGTGCCTGCATTGAAGAGCAACGTGACCTTGTTTATTGCAAACTTGGCACGTTGGACGTTGGTGGGTGCCAGGTGTTTGAAGAAAGTTTTCAATGGGTCCAAGGCCATTTCTTCCAGTTGGGCGTCCTCTGCCTCTTCCCTGTCGTCCACCACGATTATTGCCATGTCCACCACGTTGATAAGAACTAAAGTTTGCTGAGAACTCAGCAGCAGATCGGGTAGAATGAGTGAGCCGACTTTCATGCACCAACAGAAGCTGATAGAGCTCGGTTGAGGTAACCGGATCAGATCTCGTGGTAATAGAAGTCACAAAAGGCTCATAGGTTGGTCCAAGCCCATTGAGTAAGTAGGTGACAATTTCTTTGTCTGGTAAGGGGTTTCCAGTAGAGGAAAGAGTATCAGCAAGGAGGCGAGCTTTACCAAGGTAGTCTGTTATGGACAGATCTCCTTTAGTTAGATTGGTAAGCTGAAAACGCACTTGGTACTCCTTTGCTTGAGATTGAGAAGATAGAAGAGTAATAAGATAATCCCAGAGACCACGAGCTGTTGTGGCTCGGAGTACATGGCCGAGGATGGAGTCTGATAAAGAAGAAAAAATGATGCTAAGAACTAGCTGATCATTTCTCTTCCAGACATTATAATCAGGGTTGATTTTTGGAACGGATTCAGGGGTAGAAGGAAGAAACTGTGGAGGTGACCGAATAGTTCCATCTACATATCCATAGAGATCTTGTCCTCTAAGGTATGCAGATATCTGAACTTTCCAAAGCAAGAAATTCTCAGTAGTGAGCTTGGTAGTCACTACGTGAGAGAGGCTAGGAGAAAGGGAACCCATGGATCAAGAGAGACTGCTAGTCGAGCAGCTCTGATACCATGTTAGAATAGACTATTTCTGAAGGTTTTCCACGCTATTCATTGATCAAGTCAGTGTATATTTATACACTATTTACAGAGAATCAAATCTGTTACAAAGAATATAAAAATAGGAAAATACAATAAATAAGAGAACATGCTAGACTACGTTACAGCAGAGGGTATAAAGGGTATATGGTTAATAAATGGTACTTATAGTCGTGAGTGTGCAAGCACCGTACAGTCGTTTTGAAAAAAATGAATAAATATGAGACCCACATGAAAAGAAATTAATTTTTTAATAGTTGACCCCACTCTTTTTCAAAGCGACTGCACGACGTTTGCACATCTACGACTGTATGTAGCATTACTTTTATATATATATATATGCTATAGATATTTTTCGAAAACTTTACAAATAAGTTATATATAATGTATAGTATGCTGTAAAAATTGAGAAAAGCTTCAAAACGGTCGGGTGTTTTTTTCTCCATTTACACCGGTCAATAGAATTTTAACACATGAGAGTTGTGTTATTGTGTGTGCCCAGGTTAGTTAATTTTCCCTTTCTCCCTTCATCCCATCGTCCCATCTCAACTTCCCTTCTTCCCATCCCCTCTAACCTTTTTCCATCGTCTCATCTCTACAACCCAAGTCGCTTGGTTCAATCAAGCAAAAAAAAAAAAAAAACCAGTTGATTCAGTAGCACATGAAATTGCAAAAAAAATAAAAAATGGCAATAAAATTCCTGTAGCCCCACATACAAAACTAGCAGAGAACAAAATCATGCTATATAAACTAGAAAGACTGAAAATCGACTATGTTGCTGAATTTGTTATATGCAACATATGAACTAAGAAAGATTGAAAACCGACTATGTTCCATTGGGTTGATGAGAAACTTTAATTGAAGAATATAAACGGCACTCACGCACATGAACTTTATCATAGTTTTTTGGGCAAACTGGAGCCTTTATTCACCTGATGCTAATATAAGGGGAGGCAAAATGAAAACTCAATTAATCTTTCTTTTCCTCGATTTTAAACCACATAGAATTTTAATAAAAGACTCGTGAATTTTTCACATTTTCTCAGTAGCCAAAAAAAAATTACAAGGCTAAAAAATCAGAGTAAAAAGGCTGAGTTTTAACCTCAAAGAGAGCTAAACAAACATTCACAAGCGAACGGTTAAGTGAAGCTATCGGAGAGAGGAGAGGGGGGCTTTTCGTAGGAGAGAGTATTTCAAAGAGAGAGAGAGAGAGGGGGGTGGTTGGGGGGAGCAGGTCGACCGGGGGTTGGGGGGAAAAGAAATTGGGCTGAATAATCAGAAAAGAAAATAGGGAACATGATTTACCATGCAAGCGTTTTGTTTACTTTGATGCAACTCATACGTGCCAGCTCCTCTTTCGCGGGTGTAAAACTGGTATCTTACCTAGCTGGTAGCACCTCTCAAATGTCTAGCAAATGCATGCTACATTATATGTACTCTTTATTATATTGTTCTATATGTGATGTAATTAGTTTTCCAAGAAGCTATAAATACTTCATACTTTACATACCTTTTTTTTTATGAATTGTACATATTTTTTCCCAAAACTGGTTGCTGGATAGTTGAATTATCGATAAGATTAATGGCTTCTATTTTTGCTTATGCTTATTCAGATATGTTAATTCCTATATATTAATGGATCATCTCCCTTAGCTTGCTTTAGATCCACAACAGGTGAGATGATAATGATTTGATCAAGGACTGTTTGGTTCAGGTCTGATGGTGATCGTGTTGTTCGGCTAGGTTAATAGAAATATTGACATCTTTTGTAAGAAGACAACTTTACTTTCGGCTAAGAGTTGTCTTTATGGTTCTTTGACTCTTTCTTCTCTCATATATTCAAATGGCTTGGCCTTGAGTGCAGAAGTGTTATTGTGTTGGGGCATGCATTTTCGCCTTTTGCATGCATGTTTGGTCATTATCTCTCTGTTGACTCTAACAGAGGTTTTGCGTATACTCCAGATATATATGGGCACTTTGCCTCTAACATTGTTGGACATTTGCTGCTAAAAATGGATGGAGGTGTTCTTCATGTCTAGTCCTCACACATCTCTAATCCGTACAGTTGGATCTCCTTCTTTTAGTTGATGCTATACTCACCGCTACAGATGATGACAGCTTGCTAGAGACAGTGTTGATCAGGCATTGCAGTATTAGGCTCGTGTGTTTGGATGCTGAGGTGATCTTAAATTATCTAAATTGATTTGTAAATAGTAGTGTTTTGTGGATCTTATTAAGATGTGTTTAAATATAAATAGGTTGAAATATATGTTTGAATGTATGAAATAGGTTGAGATATATTTAACTTTTTATGAGAAGTTAAAAAGTAGTAGGTCTCATCAATGATTGGTTTGAGATGAGTTGAGGTGATCTTGAGATCCAAACATAAGTGAGTCCATTTGGGAAAATAGAGTAGACTCGGGTCGCCCAATAAATTAGATTAGCATCACACATTTAGATCACGTTTGGATTCGAAAAGTGTTTCGTCTCATCACATTTCATCATTACAACTTTCTCAAATTCTCACACAAAATATAATAAACAATTCAACTTTCTCAAATCTTAAAACAATAATAATATTAAAAAATAATATTCTAACAATATTTTTTTCAACTTTCATCTTATCTTATCTCAGAATTCAAACCATTTATCTCAGATGATCTCTGAATAGTGGCGAGAATAGTAGTGAATAGTTTATAAATAATAATAAAGTAATCTGAAAATATCTAATAACTTTGTTTTCAAACAAACCCTCAATATATTTGTTCCTCCTCTATGTGAACATAACAACAATGAGCTCCAAATTGTCAAATATGTCATGCTATCATCAAGCATGAGAAGTCATGTACATAAGGTACTAAATCTTGGACGTGAGCTACCTAGATGTATCATGTATCTACCTGTTTTGGGTGTTTATAATTAAAACACTGTCTAATATTCTTTATGTATTTCTCTTTATTTAAGGAAAATGATAAATGTAGTTAAGAAAAATTTACAAAAAACTTACTTTTCCACATGTCAGTTCTTAATAAGCTGAAAATCGTAAAATTTAAAATTCAAAATTTAAATTGAAAAAAAAACTAATAGAATGAATCTTGTAAATAAAAATGTAAATAAAAGTAAAAGTACATGTTAGACTACTCTTTATTTAATAACAAAATTATCTTATTTTGACCCGTTACAGAAAATGAGTTTTTTGTTTGCCAGCAGGAAAGCAATAATATACAAATATCGTAATTAAATGATGGTTTGAATGAATCAAATCCCTCTTAGTCATAGGTTGACGAGTCATGACAATTCGTAGAACAATGATGGGTTACAATTAAGAGAAATGATACTTGCAGTCGTGAGTGTGCAAGCGTCGTGCAGTCGCTTTGAAAAAAGTGAATAAATATGAGACCCACATGAAAATAAATTAATTTTTTAATAGTAGACCCCACTCTTTTTTAAAGCGATTGCACGGCGTTTGCGCATTCCACAACTGTATGTAGTATTACTCTACAATTAATACAGAGTTTTAATACCCCTAGCATTAAAAAACAGTATTAAAAGTACTTAAAATATATATTTTTAATAATAATAATTGTGTATAAGTGGTAGTTCTATATTTTTCAATTAGCAAGTGACGCCTCAAGCTTTGACTGATTGGGGCGGCCTTGGGGACAACAGATCCGACTTGCCTATATACTATCGTAAAGGTCCTTCTATCTTTTTTCTTCTTTTCGTCTCTCTTTTTCTCTCAATGCCAAAAAGTCAACATCAGCTGCTTAATTTGCTGCTGCCTTCTAAATATCTTTTTCCATTTTATTATCAATTTTAATGATCAGAATTCTTTTTTCTTTGAAACGCAAACATTCTTCATTGCATCAAACAGTATTATGGCCTTCAACCATTACAAGAGACCTAATTCCTGAGTTTACATAATCTAGATCTAGAATTTCAAAACTCAGTGAGACAGCTTGCTGAGCTAGTTGATGAGCTAGTTGATGTGCTATCTTGTTTGCCTCCTTTACATGTTGAATTTCCCATTTAATATCTACCAAGGCAGCTTTAGCATCCTCCACCAAGTAGCTAAGTATCTCATTTTGATCTTTATTACCACTACAACATAATTTATCTTTTGTGATAGAGAAAACCGTTACAAAAAATTACCAAAACGTCACTAAAGATATTTGGTGACGGTTTGAAACCGTCATCACGACCGTCACAGAAAATAATTGGTAACGGTTTACTGTTGAACCGTCACTAAAAATATTTTTAGTGATGGTTGGAGGTGTTCCGTTTGGTGTAACATTCGAACGTTCCCTTTTTTGTGACGGTTGAGATCTGTCACAGAAAGTAACATTTCGACGTCCAGTTGAACGTTCGAACGTCAACCCGACCGATTGGCGATCGAATGACAGAAGTTGACGTTCGTTGATTCAAGTTTGAACGTATCATATTTACGTTCGAACGTTTATGCATCCGAACGTTAATTGCAATAAAGGTTCGAATTTCCGTTCGAACATTAACAGACCAATGTTCAAACGTAACGGGTTTATCGTTCGGACATTATTTCGAATGTTAACGAAGAAGCATTCGAACGCAAGTGGTACGCTCGAAGATTTGTTCGAACTTTAATCGTTTAATCATTCGAACGTTTTGTTCGTTTGAGGGTGAGTACGTTCGAACGTTGAGGCCTACGTTCGAATGTTACTATATAATTTTGTGTATTCACGTTCGAACGTTGGTTCAAATGTGAACCAAGGTTCGAACGTTTTTAATTTACATTCGAACATACAGATCATAAATACTAATTTCATAAAATTTAAAAACATACCAATTGTATCATATTACACACCATCAATTAACAACTAACAATGTCTTATAAAATTTCAAAATTAGAAATTAAAATTAGTTTTATACCCTGATAAAATTCATTTCTTCTTCTTTCCTCGTCCACCTTGATTCT
The DNA here is from genome assembly GCA_961763995.1 of Juglans cinerea. Classification (NCBI taxonomy): domain Eukaryota; kingdom Viridiplantae; phylum Streptophyta; class Magnoliopsida; order Fagales; family Juglandaceae; genus Juglans; species Juglans cinerea. Next base: position 26,909,986 of record CAUIVZ010000002.1, on the reverse strand, counting down.
GTTGCAATAACATAACACGTTCCATTTGCACTATCATCTCCCGCTGCACTTGCTCTTGGACTTCACTGCGTATTCTTTCCTCCTGATCTCTATGTTGGTCCTGCAACCGCGTCTCTAATTGAGACTGTCGCTCTAAGAGAGACTCTAACTCTTGCTGTCTCGACCTCATATACTCATTCTCACGCCGTATAGCTTCTAAATCTTTGGTAAGATTATTAATTTGTGAAGTGGATGAGGTTGAGGAGGATGAACATCTATGCTTGAAAGATTGTCCCAAACCTCTTGCCATACTAGACTGTGGCCCGAGCACTTACATGAATATGTCTATGTCACTAGGAGAGGATTCCCCAGAAGCTGACTGCATCTCCATCATTTTTTCCTGCAATTTGAAAGAAAACACATCGTTAATAAGTAATGTATTAAAAGAAATAGAAATAAAAAATAAATTATTCACATGTTGCATAATTTATTTAACAAAATTAACACTACTTACATAATTATCTGCAATGGCAGGATCCATCCACTCACTATGCTCATTAGTGTGAGTACCAGCATAGATATGAATGAGAGAAAATTTTTCAGGATCATCACGTTTCCAACGTAAACTTCTGAAGTGGTCATGAAATCGTCCTTTGTGAAGTCGGAATAGTATAGCCATCAACTCATACACGATTCTCAAATCTTCGCTACGGCCAAAGTCGAAGTTAAATTCATCCTAATAAGTGAATCAAATAAAAAAATATGATATACTAATCTAGGTGAGAAAAATGTACTCTCAAAGTTAACTCACCAGCACACGACTTCGAATGTGCTCCTTAATCTCATTCGGAACATCTTGCCATGAGCGTACATAAAATGGAGCATAAGCTCAAACTACTATGCCAATATAGGAGGAAAGCGTTGCTGCACTATCATCCACTCCTCCAGTGGAATTATCAGGAATGGTGATCTTGAGTTTTCTGTGCCTTCTATTTTTCTCAAGAGATATGTTACGTGTATAGTCACGACCGCGACGTGCAGATGCATCAACTATATGATAATAGTATAATTATAGTTATATAGTTATTGAGACAAAAGTATTAACTATATAATTAATTATTAACTACAATATTTCCTTACTGGTAGGTGTTGACTGACTGTTATTCTCTTGCGTGTTAACTTAATCTTCATGAGCGGATTCCTCGGGTGAGGAGTCCTCAATGGGTTCGGGACTTGGACTTGGCGGAGACACATTTCTTCGTTGTCTTTTTGGCGACATCCTTGAAAATGATTAATTATATCAAAGATAATTTATTAGAAGAAATTATGAAAAATATAATTTTTTATAGTCACCTCTATGAATAAAATATTTAGTACTTTTATTCTTCATCTTCCGATGTATCTTCCATACTTGTTTCAAAATCTGCCTCAATAACATCTTCATTATCATCATTAACTTCTTATTCGCCCTCCTTATCCACCTCCTACCCGGATTCTGATTCGTCTTCATCTTCTGATTTTTCTTTTTCTTCTTCCTCCTCACTTACTTGAATTGAATGATCATTTAATACGGATGGGTCAATCAAGTAATAGACTTGTAGCTTGACAAGCCAATACGAATCTTCGTACCATTTAGATGCAGTATTAACACTCGTAAAGTGATTATCCCTATGTATCGAAACGCGACCACTGCCTAGATCCCATTAATCACATTTAAAGACATATGTTACAGACCCACCCAGATATTTCAATCCGATAATATCACATATGACACCATAATAGTCAATATCATATGTTCCATGACTCCCCTCGACCAACACACGAGAGTTTTGAGTATTTCTATTACGTTCACGGTCCGGAGTATGGAAGCTATAACCTCGAATCGTGCATGCAGTGTATCGAAGTGCTCTATTTGAGGGATCAAGGGATAATGCATATAATTCAAGAGAAATTTATCCGGGATCACGAGCACGTTGTTCCAAAATCTAACAATTGAAATAGTATATATTTATTAAAAGTTATCCAAAGTTAAAAGTTTCAAAATGTAACATATATATAATTTTAGTTCATACACGTTCTTCAAACCATTTGGAAAATTCTTCCTCGTGTCTTGCTTCTATATTCTATACGCCTTCCGTCTTAAGTTTGTCCATGTGCTCACTGTATATAAGTGCAAAAGAAGTATATTTTGAGCACAACAGTTATAGTTAAACTTCTCCATGCATGATTTGCTAGTAGATAACGTCGATGACCCATGAAATACAACTTATGAGAATATTTTAACCACTCACTAGCAGTTTCTTTATTACACGTCGGACATGCTAACTTCCCTTTCGTACTCCAGCTGGAAGATTCTCATATGCCAGAAAGTCATTTATCGTCCACATTACCGTAGTATGCCTCTAAAAAGATGTCGACGTGGATGCATCATAAGTTCTAACACCTATTTCCCATAACTACTTCAGCTCTTCAATCAACGGCTGCATGAATACATCAATGTCATTGGGCCAGGGATAAGTAAAGTTAACAAAAAGTTGGACACCTTCATGCACCTCCATGGTGGAAGATTGTACGGAATCAACACTACGGGGTAAGTGCTATAACTTGTACTCATATTCCCAAAAGGGTTGAATCTATCGGTTGTGAGTCCCAGGTGCACGTTCAGAGCTTCTATCCCAAACTCTAGGTATTGATTATCAAAAGATTGCCACGCAAGTGAGTTAGCTGGGTGCCTCATATATGTGTCATCCTTAACTCTTTTCTCCTCATGCCACCTCATACCGTGAGTTGTTTTTTTATCATATATAGTCTTTGCAACCTAGGTCTCAAGGGAAAATACCGCAACACCTTAACCGGCACGTTTTTCTTACCCTTCCACCTCAACTCTTCGCATACAGGACATGCTTGTTTCTCTTCGTTATCCTTCCAGAACAAAACACAATAATTCTTGCGTGCATGTATGGACTTGTACTCAAATCCTAATCCATTTCTCAACTGTTTCGCTTCGTAAAAGTTCTTCGACAATGCAGACCCTTCGGGAAGCACCTCATTAAATAAGTTCAATACCAAATTTATTGCTTTCGTCGACATCCCACACAATGACTTAATGTGAAGCAATCGTACAATAAACGACATTTTGGAATGTTTTGTACAGCCTGGATAAAGCTCGCGATTTGCATCTTCCCACATTGCAGCGAAATTTTCACAATCAGTCCCTCGGCCACTTGAGGCATTGTCGTCAACCTCATCCATAAACATCTCACCTCCAATGTCACCCAACATCTCCTTCATCTTATCCTGCTCATAATCATCATCCATGTGCCGCAAATAATTTAGATGATTGACCAATACATCAGCTGACTATTCATACGGTTCACCATGCAATACCCATCGGGTATACCCCAAATCCATACCGTTCAAAAATATATGACTTTTAACTTCATCTAACCGTGTCGCACACAAATTTTTACACCCTTGACATGGACACTTAATGTAATCATGACTATCAACAGAGGCCAGTGCAAAATCAATGAAGGTTCTTACTCCACGCGCATAGGGTACATAATCCTTTCCAAGTCTATCACCCAGATGCATCCAACTTTTGTCCATTTCTAAAAACATCTATCTATTAATAACGCGTACGTAGAAAATTCACATGCATGTCATGCTCCAATTCTCATTGCTTTTTTGGTAAGGTAGTTGGTCATATCTCATTCGAGATTATATTATCCATATTGCACAAATCTCGTCACTCTACTACTTTCCACGTTAGTAGAAATTTCGGCAACACCTCTTCATAGTTCTCCAAGCCTCATAGTTCTCCAAGTATACATGTTCAAAAAGATGGATTGTGACCCTACGAACAGTATACCCGAAGAACAGTAGAGGAAGACACATAAACTTCATATTAAACGTGGAGGGTAGGAGCAACAAAAATGTGCAATACAGATAATATAATCTCAAACTGTCCACACTGGACAATTCAGGAATTAGTGGACACATAAATGTACACTAATTCTCAAACGGGTCTAAGTTTATTTATACAATGTCACACCATATCTATCAAAAAACACTACAAACATTATCCCCATGTTGTTTGAATTAATAATGTCAAACAAATAGTAATGCATGTTATATTGTTAAACTTGAGAGAGATGAAAGAATATGTTCACAAGTTTCATATCATGAGTAGATAACGAGGGAGAATGATTTTGAAGAAATGTCAAAATTTTAGTCTAATTATTTAACTGTCACAAACTCTCCGGCCTTGACAACTCTCAAGGTCGGAGAGACTACGACAGTCAAATAATTAGACTAAAATTTAATCAATCATATACTATTATTATTCCTAAATTATAATTATAATTTTTATTATATATCTTAGGACATTGTTAATTGATATCTATCTAATTTTAATTGTTATTATATAATTTTAAAGGTTAGTATATAATTTTAATTATTATCATTCCTAAATTATAATTTTAATTATTATACTTAATTGAGTGAGTTATTTATTTATATAGACAATAAGTATATAATTTCTATATAAGCATTTATTTGATCCTTATTTATTTACTCTCTAGTTTATTTTAAATAAGTATATTTATTTATTCCAACTCTCTACTTATTTGGTAGGTTCAAGATTTTTTTCTTGAAGAGTATTTTACTTTCTATATATATATATATATATATATGATAATATAAAATATTAACCCTCTCTCACTCAACTCTCTCTCACTCTAACCCTCTCTCTCTCTAACCCACGACCCTCTCTCACCGTCTCTCTCTCTCGATTATTTGGGCGCACGGGAGAAGCAGCAGAAATGAGTCTGCTTCCTCCCATGTATCTATTCATGCAAAAATAAAATTATTAGATGTAACGTTCGAACGTTTAAGTTGTACGTTCGAACGTTAAAATATCTCGCCCAATTTTCAGATAACGTTTAAACGTTAACAAAAATTCAGCTAAATTTTCTGTAGATAATGTTCGGACGTTAAATATACACGTTTGAAAGTATCTTCATATGACAGAGCCCAAAATCTAGTGGAAAATTTCCCGCACTTTTATTTTCATGTTCGAATGTATGGAAATTTTGAACGTTTATAAATTTCCAGTAAATTTCATTGACTAACGTTCGAACGTTAAATTTTAACTTCCGAACGTTTCAAATTATCACAAAGGTGCCGAAATCAAGCGAGAAATTTTCTACATTTTTCTTCTCGTGTTCGAACGTATTATAATGTAACGTTCGAACGTCAACCACTTTCCACTCATATATCTCGATTCACATTCGCACGTTAAACTGAAACGTTCGAACATGGAAAGATCATCACAGATCTGAGGAAATCGAGCGGGAAAATACCCGCATTTTTTTAAAGTTCAAACGTAAATAATGTACATTCAAACGTTACTTTAGGTCGTTATTCAGTAGTTAGTATTTATTAATATAATAATTATATATATGTATTTTTTTGTAAATACTCATAATATTTTTCTTGAATATAATCTCTTTTTATTTTTGAAAAGTTGAGAAAAATACTAACATTTTGTTACTATTTTCTTATTTCATATAATCTTGTTTGAGATATTCTTTATTAATTTTAAATTCTTCTTTTCTCAATGTGTATATTTGGGCATCATTTCCAATCACTTGTGAATATGTTGGAGAAAAATGTTCATTTTCAAGATTATGAGAGATGGATGCCAATGTGAGTAATCTTGAGAATGAGAGGTGAAATTTGAAAGGTAATGATCCCATCAGCCTTTTAGTTGGCCAGTTGGCGGGCCTGTAACAATAATATGTGATATAACAATAATATAACAAAATAATCGCATATGGCTCTGATACTAAAGACATAAATCCCAGGTAATAATAATAATAATCATAGACAGTATAACCAGCCATATGCATGAAAGCATGTAAAACGGGCGGTATAATCGACCATATACAATACTACTATATGTTAATGTTGTTAGTAATATTCTAACTTATACTCAATAAAATATAGTATACAAAAAGATTATAAGAATGATTGTATGTCTTGTTATAAATGGATACCATCCTTTACTTATACTGTGAATTATTTTTCCATTACATATATAGTAATAGTGTATAGTATTAGGATAAGTACTAATAGTATTAGGATAATGTATAACATTATCCCATATAATATATTAGTATAGTATTAGTTTAATATTATATGTTATATGCTAATAGCATTACTATATATTATTACTACTATTTCTATATAATTACTATACTATATCTCTCCACTAGATATTAGTATATTAGTATTATATATTATGTAATTACTATATTAATATTAATATGTACTAATATAGTAATACTAATATTAATATTAGACAGCTAATCGAGAATTAGGATTTGCTAATGGCGAAAACGGCATAATTAATTATATTAGTGTATAATATTAGTACATATGATATTCAGACATCATTATATATGATACGAAAAGATAATCGTTTCTTAGGAAGTTGCAATCAGCTTCTCATTCCTCTATTGCCGCTTGTCTACTTTGATATATATGTTTAGACATTTTAGAATGTATAGTCTTGTCTCATTAATTGTTGTTTTCTCTTAAAATATTTTATATTATTCATCAAATGTTTTAATTCAAGCCTTAAATTATAATCTAGACATTTTAATGAATTATAATTATTATACATAGTTATTATTCTATTAGACAATAATATATATAATACTTAATATATTATGTTATATATTATAACATTATACCGTATAATATATTAGTATAGTATTTGTTTAATATTATATGCTATATACTAATAACATTACTATATAGTACTACTATACTTACAACAACAATATACTATATATATAGTAGATAGCATTATATATAGTGTATATATAATACTATATATATAGTATAGTATATAAAATATTATCTATATATATAATACACTGTATTCTATATATAGAGTATATATTATAATATATACTATAAAATATAATATTTTATATTATATATTAACAATATATAATATACGTTATATATGTAATATACAATATAATATATTATTAATATATTTTTGGGAATTAAATCGCCAAACATTCAAACGTGACTCAGAATGATGTTCAAACGTTTCGTGTATTCAAGCCCAAAACCGAAACTAGAAACATCATTCAAAGAACTAAACCGTTATCTCTCCACCTTTGCACGCCGCCGTCAAACCGTCGCCTCCGCCTTTAAACCCCGCCACAACCGTCACAAAAAGGTAAGCATCCCTCTTTTGTCCTCTTACATCTTTTTTTTTAAGATTTTGTAGGATTTTGTGTAAACCGAACGTTAGTGGTGGCCGGATTTTCAACTCCATTTTCCGGCCACCACGGGTTGCCATTGGCCAAATGGTCACCATAGAAAACTTTCTTGAAGTGTATACTTCATTTCTATGGTAGCATTTGGCCACTTAGACTCGTGGTACATGATTTTCGATAATGGTTGAGTAAATTCAGCCATTCTGTGTTGAAATGTTCGAACGTTTTGACAGAATGTTCGAACATATGACGTTACAATTGCATAGCCCTTCCACGTTCGAACGTATATTTTCCGCATTTGAACATTACTTTTCGACGCACTTAAGTTTGAACGTTTAATGTTAACGTTCGACATACAACTTTTTAATTTATCCACCATTTTGCCTTTCACGTTGCAGAAGTCAATAATTTACATTCGAATGTAAAAACATACGTGCAAACGCAAAAACATACGTTCGAACTAAAAAACATAAGTTCGAATGTAAAAAAACATACGTGCAAACGTAAAAACATACGTTTGAACTAAAAAACATACGTTCAAACGTAAGTCATTGACGTTCAAACGTAAAAACCATACGGTCGAACTGGAAGGCATAACGTTCGAACGTAACACATTTCAAAATTCTTATCTGTTATGCCCTTAATGTTCAAATGTGTATATTATATTATGTTCGAACGTTAATATGATTTTTATCTAATAAACGTGCGTCTTTAGATAAAACGTTCGAACATATGTTATATAATGTTTGAACATTAATGCAGAGCAGTTTAAAATTAATACGAAAGATGCATGAATAGTACTAATAATTTTTTTTTTCTATTTTTAGGATAGGACTCATTCTTTGCATACCCGGAAACGGGGGAGCGAAGGAGCCACTTCGGACACTGCTCGGATCGGGGCTCATACTGTTATGGTGGAGCGAGAGGTCCTAAACAACGAGTTCGACGAGCTCAGATGGGAGCAGACGAACTTTAGAGATGTGTTCATCAGTAGAGGCTGGGGAAATATCTGCACATTGAGGGGAAGGTATACCCTTCAATGGTTTGGGAGTGAATAAATGAACCAACTGAAACTGAAAAATGAGGTTGCTCAAAAAAGAAAAAGTGAAAATGAGAGTGATTAAAAAAGAAAGAGTGAAAGTGAGAGTGATCAAAAAAGAAAAAATGAAAAAGAGATTGAGCTAAAAAAGTAAGAGTGAAAGTGAAATTGAGCTAAAAAGTGAGAGTGAATGTGAGATTGAGAAAAAAATAAATAGTGAGGTCGAAAAGGACAGATAGAGAAAAATGAAAGAGAAAAAGATGAGAATGAGGCTGAGGCTGAGATCTCAAGGAAAAGAGAGAATGAGTTGAAAAACAATTGTGAGGTCGAGAGTTCAAAAAAAGATAAAGAAAAAAAGAGTCACAGAAAAATAGAGAGTGAAAAGAAAAAAGAGAGTGAAAGGAAAAAAAAAAGACAAAAAGAAAAAGAGAGTGGAAAGAAAGGAGAGAGTGAAGAAAGTTGGAGAAAAATAAAAAGAAAATTGAGTTTTTATGCTAAGATGAGTCTTAATACTAACGAACTTGACGTATCTTTGCCTAGTGTTGCTGTCTCTTTGTTGCAGGGATATGAGGTCGTGTTTCCTAGCGGTGTGTTTAGTGGATTGCCACCTATTAGGGAGATAAAGCACTGCATTGATTTTGTGACAGGTGCGACAATTCCTACCCGACCTTTCTTTGAAGAATATGAGTCATTGACACACTTGAAGGGACAAGGTAAGTTGTTGACTAGAATGCATGCTAAGTGGGAGGATTGTATTGAGACTGTTCCTCATGTAATCAAATGCACACATGGTGAGGAAAATTTTGTGGTTAATGCATTAGCAAGAAGGTATGTGATTATCTTTATTTTAAATGCTAAGTCATTGAGATTTAAATATCATAAAAAATTACATGCTAATGATAATAACTTTGCTAGTGTGTATGGAACATGTGAGAAATCATTGTTTGGTAAGTTTTATTAACTAGATTGATACTTGTTTAGAGATAATAGACTTTGTATGCCTACTAGTTTTATGCGTAAGTTGCTTGTGCGTGATAGACATGGTGGTTTGTTGGGTAACTTTAGTGTAAGGAAGACTTTAGACGTGTTGCATGAACGTTTGTGGGAGTATCATTTGTCATTCATTGACATGTTGCATGAACATTTGTGGGAGTATCATTTGCCCTTCATTAACGTGTTGCATGAACGTTTGTGGGTGTATTGCTTGCCATTCATTGAGTTTGCATATAATTGAAGTGGTCATTTTGGTGTAAGGAAAACTTTAGATGTGTTTCATGAACGTTTGTGGAAGTATCATTTGTCATTCATTGAATTGTTATATAGACGTTTGCAGGAGTATCATTTGCCCTTATTAGAGTGTGCATATAATAAAATCTTGCATACTACTATTTCTTATTCTCCTTTTGAAATTGTTTATGGTTTTAATCCACTTACTCCTTTAGCTTTGATACTTTTACTTGTTGATGACAGGAGTAGCTTGGATGGACCTTTTTAAATTCTTGAGAAAATTAATGATAATGCATATAAAGTGGATCTTCCAGGTAAGTATCATGTTTCCACTATTTTCAATATTACTAACCTTTTTTCATTTGATGCAAGTGGAGATTCAAGATCGAATCCTTTTGATGAGAGGGGGAATGCTGAGCACCAAGATAGACCTAGTCTTAAAGATCATTTAAAAGTTCCAGATTGGCCAATTACAAGGTCAAGAGCCAAGAAGATCAATGAGGCAATGCAAGAATTGGTGCAATCCACTTGGGACGAGTCTAGCAAGAGCCCAACATTCAAGATGGGCTTAAAGGATGAAGACCCAGTTTTGATTCATTTGATACAAGTTATGGAAGAGGGCAACAACATGACTTAAAGGCTTTAACTTGTTTAATTAATTTAAAGGACTTATTTTATTAGTTTCGAATAATTGGGTTTATTATGAGAGGGATTTAAGGGGGGTGCCTATTCAAGGGCATGTTGGGAAAGTTATTATTTTGTTGAACTAGGGTTTCAAGAAGTATTGTAGTCGAGTTACTGTAACTGCGGAACTATTCATTCAAGGGTATTTTTGGAAGAAATGGCTTTATTTTGGCTAGGATTTTATTTAAGTTTTGGTTTAAATACTCTTTGTAACCTCATTTTAATTAGTTTATGAAATTTGATTAATTTATTCATTTTGAGTTGAGTTTATCTCATCTTGTTCTTGATTGAACTTTTGAACTTATCAAAGGTAAATTACAACCTTGTGGCATTCCTACTTGTAATCTGGGTTCTTGAGACAGGTTCTTCAATAATCTAGGTTTTTTAAACGAGTTCTCAACGGGTCTAGGTTTTCCATCCATTGACTTAATTTTAGTTCTCTTGGGTGAGTTTTCAAATTGATTGTGGGTTCAAGGGATTCCATTACCATGGGTTCATATCAACTATGCTTTGGAATTCTCTAACTTTTGACCTTCCAATTAGTGATGGCAATCCCAAATATTTCTCCAAGTTAAAGGAAGCTTTCAATCTAGCTATCTCCATGATATAGTTCCTTATTGATTGCATTGTGTTTGTGCTAAAAAAACAGTGATGTTTTCTCTCTGTTGAGTTCCTGCCCAGATGCCATCTCATAACCATATAGAACTTGATTTAACTCAGCCCATTCTTGCATAGATGCCTTACAAAACACTAGGCTATCATCTGCAAAAAAACATGATTCATCCTGATCACTTCCCTTTGGCGACTGGAACCCCTGAAATGAGACATTTCTGTTCTGCTTGTTGCAATTTGGCGGTTAAGGCTTCAGAACATATAATGAATAACAAAGGAGATAATGGACATCCTTGTCTTAATCCTCTTGAAGGTTTAAACACCTCTTGAGGCACCCCATTAAGTAAAACTGAGAATGAAGAAGAAGTTATGCACATTTGAATCAACTCAATCCACTTCTTGTCAAAACCCCTCTTGAGCATTGCTTCTTTAAGAAAGATCCACTCTACTCTATCATAAGCCTTGTTCATATCCAATTTCATTGCCATATAACCTTCTTTTTCCTTTTATCCTTTTTTTTTATTGTGTGAAGTGTCTCATATGCAGCCAAAATATTGTCTGAAATTAATCTTCTTGGAACAAATGCACACTGGTTTTGTGAAATGATGGCAGGCAGAATTTCCTTCAATCGATTAGCCAACACTTTTGTGGTAATTTTGTAAAGCACATTACAGAAACTTATAGGTCTGTACTCTATGATATTCTTTGGGTTATTGTGCTTTGGAATCAACACTAGATATGTATGATTAATAGTTGGCATGTCTTGTTCAGAGTTTAAAAAGGATAAGATAGCCTCACATAAAAGCAGGCCCCATATCCATCTGGACCAGGATCTTTGTTGGGACCCATTTGGAAAAGTGCCTCTTTGATTTCCTCTCTACAAAATGGAACCATTAATCTGTCATTCATCTGTTGGGTGATTTTCCTTCCAGTTGCATTGAGAAAAGCCTCAATGTTAGTAGGTTTAGAAGTTGTAAACAAGCCCCTATAGAACTGAGTAAAAGCTTTCCCCATCTGGTCTGTGTCTGATATACTTGCACCATTCTCATCCATGATTTGCATAATTGTGTTTCTCTTCTTTTTTTGACTTGCACATAGATGATAATACTATGTGTTTCGATCCCCTTGTTGTAGACATGTCACCTTAGCTCTTTGCTTCCATTTTAAATGGTCCCTTTCAAGCAAATCATCTCTTTCTCTTTGTATCTGTCTCATTTGCTGCATTGAACTTGCTGTGAGTGTTTGCTGCATTTGCTGCAATATTTTGGTTTTCTGAATTAAGCTACCTTTTGCCTCATATTCTTTCTTGTAACTCCATCTTCTCAATTCAGTCATACAATTCTCCAATTTATCCTTTATATTTTGCAATCCACTTGAATTTCCTCTCACTTGCTGCCATGTATTTTTTATCACATCTTCACAATCAAAAAACTTGGACCATCTATCTTCATACCTTCTCACATGATTGGTTATGGTTGTCTTATTATAATGCTGGCCTAGTGACATTAAAATAGGACAATGATCAAATGTGGAAGTAGCCAGCACTTGAACCTCACCTCCACCAAATGTTGCTCACCATTTAGAATTTACAATTGCTCTGTCAAGCCTCTCTTTAGTAAATGATTGATCTGCTCTATTGTTTGCCCATATGTACTTGCCTTTTATTGAGCCCAAATCAGATAACTTGCATTCATGCAACACATTTCTGAATATTTCCATATGTTTTTGCTCTCTTCTAGCCCCTCCATACTTCTCACTTTGATATAGGATCTAATTGAAATCTCTTATACATAGCCACCTTTTGGGATGTTGAAGTTTAAGGTGACTTAGAATACTCCATCCTTTATGCCTATTTTCTGTTTGAGGATGACCATAGAAACATGTCATCATCCATGAGAAGTTTTTTTTATCAACCCAGGAGTTAATATGCCTCTGTGAGTAAGTCTGAATTTTGAGATTAACATCCTCCTTTCAAAACAAAGCCAGGCCTCCACTCATTCCTACTCCTTCAACTGAAAATAAACTATTGTAACCCAACCTGTTTTTAATAGCCTCTAACTTATAATTATGCATATTGATTTCCATAAGAAACAAGATACTAGGCTGATGGGTCTTAACCAAAAGGGTAAGATCCCTAACTGTCTGAGGGTTGCCAAGCCCTCGACAGTTCTAGCTTAGAAGCCTCATTTCTTCCGGCGAGGCTAATTAACAGCCTCTGCCGATATATTCTTTGCAGATGCCATAGCTGGTTTCTTTCCCTTAGCATCCTGATTATTCTCCAAAGCAAAGAGAATGTTTTCATCATCTGTTTTCCTTTTCTTTGTGGCATAAGTATTGGTGGGTTCCATCTCTAGATTAACCTGTCCCCTTGCCCTCATCTTCCATTTATTAACAATTGTCTCTGAAACCTATTGTGATATGCCTTGATTATAATAATCAGTTGTGCCCTCCACAGTATTTGGTATCGGTTTTGAACTGGAATCTTTAACAGGTATATTCACAATGTGATTTTCCATATCCAGAGCTACCATAGGAAAAACATGTTGCACTTGTGTTTCAGTTTTACTCTCCTTTGTGTTTTCATTTGGTGAGAGTTGCATCAAAAGTTTACCACCTTCCTCTCCTATAACACCAGTTTGTAAAAGACTCTTTTCCCCTTTGTCCTTACCTTCAGACCTTAACATATTAATACTTTCAATCTGTTTGCCTAAACTGTTGCCATAGCTTGAACTGGTTCCTAAATTAATAGTACTTATTCCTGAGTTAGTAGCTCTAAGCCATGTTCCATATTGATTTGTACTAGTCAGCTTAGTAGAATCTACTCTAGTATCTTGACCAACACAACCACTAGAAGCATGCTTTATTACTCCACAAGTAAAGCAAAGCTTTGAGAGTTTTTCATATTTGAATTCTACAAAACCTTTATGGCCTAACAGCTCCATCACCTTCCCTCTCACCAAAGGTTTCATCAAATCCACCTCAATCAAGACCCTTAACCATTTTCCCCAACAATTTTCATTGATGTCAGCATCCACCTTTAAAACATTACCAATTGAGGCTCCAATTCTACTCACCCCTTCCTTATTCATGCATCCCAAAGGTAAGTTATGAATTTGAACCCACAGATTGGTGTGTGTAAAGGTCATTTCATATGGTGGAGTATAACTCTCAAATTTTTTTAAAGATATCAAATTCATGTCAAACATCCATGGCTGGCCCTCCCATTTTTAATTCTGTATCAAATTGAAATTCAAAGATGTAAAGATTCTCACCCACTTCTATTATCTTGGTGCCTATACAGAATTTCCAAATCTTAAGCATAGTATTTTTGAAGGCCTCTCTATTAATCTTCTTCTCAGCAATTACTTTCCCAACTAGACAAAACTTACCTTTATCCAAGGTTTCCTTGATATCCTTTCCCGTTATAACAATTTCATCTTTTTGTCCTCTGTTAATGAAAGTTTGTTCCATAACTCAACTATTTCTTCAGACATCTTGTACCCAAACACAGTTTAACTAATCTTGTATGAAGCTAAGTACCAGAATTGTAGTTCTCTTCTATCAGAAATTGCCCTTGGCAAAAAACCTTCCACTAGAGTGAAGGATAAACTTCCACCTCACTAGAGCACTCTAGAACCAAAAGGAAACTAATTTTAATGATCAGATATATATTGATAGAGATGGTATAAATTTTCAAATAAAGATTTATGCCTCGATTATTTTCGTAGATTGAGATTAGATGAGATGAGATGAGTTAAGATAAAAATTAAAAATTAAATAAAATATTGTTAGAATATATTTTTTTAATATTATTTTTATTTTAGAATTTGAAAAAGTTGAATTATTTATTTTATTTTGTATAAAAATTTGAGAAAATTGTAATGATTAGATGAGATGAAAATTTTGTAAAAATGAATAAGGCCTTAATAATCTTAATATCAATTTTACAAAAATTGATAGTTTGAAGGAATAGAATATAATTTCCACCTTCATTAGTCTCTGAAGACTGAAGAGTGTGAACATGATATATGGGTTGTGAATATCAGCTTGACTTTTGAAAAATCTGAAGTAGTACTGTGTGAACATGAAGATCAATCGCTGATACGTACAGCTGTGATTTGTACCCAATCCACATGGGTTCGCATGCTTTCATAAGTCATACTACGACCGACTATATCCATAACGAGTTTGCATGATGATCGATCTGTATATTTAATACGCAATCTGTATAAACACAAACTTCATAAGATTTCTCCAAGGTTGGAGGAATTATTTAGTATATTAAATTAAATTCTTTAATTATGTGAAAAGTAAATTTAAAAAAAAAAAAAGAGTAAGATTTAAGTCCTTTCATTCATATACATAAACGCTTTACAATCAAAGTTCTAAAACTCTATTCTACAATGACAATATTTTACCAAAAATAAAGAGATAAGAGAGAGCAAATATAGTCATGTTATGTAGTATATATTACATAACATCTTATTTATCGTCATTCTATTCTGGTATGATGTAGTTACTATGTTATTGTGGTACTATTTGTTGATGCATTTTTTCAACTGAGTCGAAGCCCAACAATACGATTGAATGGCCTACGATAATAGCTTGAAGGTTGATACAGTGCTCAGATATTCATCCACATGAAACATAATGTAAATAAAACATAGAAATTTTAAATAAAGAGAGACATAAATTTACGTGGTTTGGCATAAACGCTTATGTTCACAAGTCATTTGGGGGGCAAAATCCACTATATTAGATGATTTTACAGTTTTTTATGGCCTCTCATAGCTCTCAATACAATGAAAGAAATAGAGTTCGATGAAATTGAAGAAGATGCCTACCTTCTAGAGCAAGGGTCCCCCGAGATGGTAGAGAAGCCTTTCCTTTTAGAGTTATCTCATTCACACGTTCGTAGTGGTCTTTTCCTTTTATAGAAGTTTCCTTCCTTATTTGGAGTAGCTCGGTCATACTTGCTTTATATCAGTTTCGTCAATCAACTTTTTTTATCTTTATATCTTCCTTTTATTCTTGGCAATGGCCTTCTAGTGGGCTGCACCCTAGTTCATTTCTTATCCAACATATGTATGTGATTCTTAAGATTGACATATCCAACAAGAAGGCTTTGAGAACCTTCAATATAAGTCAATAGTGATAGAGAAAATTCTGAGGACTTGCCTTTGATTTTCTGCTGTCTGTGCGATGCAATGAAGATTTCCAACATAGAACTGCAGCAGGAAAATAAACTCTGGAGATTATCCCTCTTTTTTGTTGATGTGCAATTGAATGAGGATCTCTGAGGGCGAACTTCGAGGAAACTTGTAAAATTCCTTGTAAGACTCTAGGAAGTTTGTTTGTAAGAGCGTAGGACTGCTAATTACTAGCGAAGAAAGTAAAAAATGTGTTTTCCATATTAAAAAAGCGTTCTTGCTTTCATTGGCGCTAGTTGATTTCTTTCCATCTTTAGGCGATTTCACGTTGGTGTTGTTTTATTTGTGTTAAAGTCAGAGTTTGTTTGTTGTAACTCTGCACTACGTGGATGTGAAGCTCGTCGACCTCTGGACCCATCTTAGGCAGTTGCGAAGCCCGTCAACTTGTTCTTCCAAGGGTAACCCACACAAGGCAGTTATGGAACTCAGATGCCCGTTCTCTAAGGTAACCCGTTAGCAGTAGTTATGGCAATGGAGTTAATCCCAGTCACATGTGCACTACCTGTTTCTACTGAGGCAATAGGCAAGTTTCTCGATCACTTGGCTGAGGTAACAGGAGAATTGATTGCTTTGTTAGGGTAGCAGGAGCATTGCTCGGCTGCTATGCTAAGGTAGCGGGAAGTTTTCTCGACCACTTTATTGAGGCGCAAGTGTTAACATTGGTTGCATGCATGTGTGTTAATCTTGGTTTGCCTATTTTGCAGGTTCCCAAGTGCCTGACTTTAAAGTGACTCGGTTGTTCAAAGAAGTTTTCACCAAAAACCAAACTGATTAGGGTAAATAATCCAAACCAAGAGTTTAAGACCTACAAATCTAAGCCAAATGGCCTAATGTTTGGTGAGATTTCGATTTTTGTAGTGTTCAGGTGTGGCTCGAAGATGACCCATTGTTGGAATTTTCCCTTCTCTCTTCTTTTGCTGGAGTGTGGGGCTCAAGGTGCCTAGGTAAGGCTTGAGGGTAGCCTTGTCTTGGTGATAATGAAGATCCGGAAATCTCCAGTGAGTGCTTTAGGGCCTGAGAGGTGCTTGAGAGTGACCCCCTAGTTGGTTCTCTAGGTCAGACATTGTTGCTTGGGAGAGGCTTGTTGCTCAGAACAGACTTTTTGCTCAGTAGAGCCTTGAAACTTGTTCATACATTCATCGATGTATCAATGAGCTTTAATTTGGGCTGTGCAGAACTTCTGACAACTTTGACTCCGACCGACTTTCGCTTTGACTCCGACTCCGATGGGTTCAAAAAATTTAGAGTCTAGAGTCGGAGTCGCTCCGAAAATTTTGGTCGGAGTCAAAGTCGATTGGCTTTGACTAGGGGTGAGCACAGACATAATTGGAATCAGATTCCCCTAAATCTGTCTCCAACTCTGACTTTGTTGGAGTTCAAATCTGAACTCTGACTCCAACTTTGACTTGTGTAGCCTTTGATTCGACTTCGATTTCGACTTGTTGGAGCGGAGTCGGATTTGGACTTTTTTGAGACTTTTTTTTTTAATTTTATATTTAGCCCAATTTTTTTAAAAAATAAATTTGTCAGCTCTAAAATTTAAGTTTTTCCAAAGATTAAAAACCAAAACTAAATCATTCACTGTTGATTTACATGTATATTAATATCTAACTTATTTTTATATGAAACTTATATTATAGTATATAATTACATGTTATCATAGTATAATATTACATATTATTTGTAGCATCTAATTACATGTTATTATACTATAGTATTATGTGCTATTAACTTATTGTATTAGACTTATTTCTATACTAGACTTATACTATAGTGTCCAATTACATATTATTATACTATAGTATTACATGTTATTATATTATACTAATTTCTAATTTATTTATAACTTATTTCTACACTAGACTTATTTCTAGTGTCTAATTACTTGCTATTATATTTTAGTAAATTAGTGTTATGTGTTATTAACGTAATATATTAGACTTAGTAGTTATTTTTATATTAGTGTCTAATTTATTTCAATACAAGACTTATACGATAGTGTCTAATTACATTAGTATTACATGTTATTATACTAATGCCTAACTTATTTCTAACTAAATTATATACTAGACTTTCTAGTATCTAATTACATATTATTATATTTTAGTAAATTAGTATTATGTTTTATTAACTTATTATACTCTGTTTATTTTAATACTAGTATCTAACTTATTTATATTCTTGATTATGTATAGTAGTATTACTATGAAGCTTACATCTACTAAACTATTATTAGTCTACTAATATTATATCATAAGTATATTATTTTATAATAATTAGTTCATACTAGTATATTATTGAATTTAACTATATAAGTTATAATAAATATAGAAATAAGTACATATTTTCATAACATATGTACAATATCGAAATCGGATTCGGAGTTGGAATTGGTCTAATGACACCTTGGACTCCGACTGAAAAACTAAAAATCCGCCTCCGACTTTGTTTAGTCGGAATCGGAGTGCAGCCGGGACGGATTCGGATTCGAATTGAATTTTTGTTCAACCCTAGTTCCGACTTCGATATTTATACTTAAAATATTTAATATTGTAATATAGATAATAAGCAATTTAGTGGATTTGCAGATGATCACATCATGATGATTTTAAATTTGCCATGTACAAAGCCAAAAGATCAGTGGTAAATCTGGAGCTAGGCTGAGAAGTTTGAACAAAAATTCTTAGTACTTCTTGTATTGAGGTATGCAAAATGTAGGTAAATTTAAAAGTTATTTATATAAATTTTTTCTGGCAGACTTTTAGGCAAATGATTCTTATAATTTTGTTTTGTTTTAAACTTTTAAGATTATTTTTTAACCCTTAATTAAATAATTTACCTTTTCCATCCCTTAAAAACAAAGCTTGAATGGGTTGATGGCAAGGCAAGTGATTCTAGGTGGTACATGGGAAGAAGATAATTGTAAATGATACAAAGTGGCACCTATGAAGATCACTTTGACCATTATGCATAAAATATATCCTCTATGTCTATATCAACAAAGGTACCGAT
This sequence comes from Juglans cinerea, assembly GCA_961763995.1. Lineage (NCBI taxonomy): Eukaryota > Viridiplantae > Streptophyta > Magnoliopsida > Fagales > Juglandaceae > Juglans > Juglans cinerea. The sequence continues at coordinate 26,890,925 of CAUIVZ010000002.1, read as the reverse complement.
TGAATCAGATTCTCATCATAAATAACATCAAACCCAACATCCCTTCAAAATACATTTTCATCATTCCTTTCAAAATTCTGCAAAATTCTACTACACACTACTGTAAAATTCTGTAGGTTCTCTATGTATGAATCAGATTCTGCCCCCCCCCCCCCCCCCAATCTAGCTACCAATTGAACAAAATTTGACATTGTGCACTTATTAACATCCCTTCAAATTTTATAGACAACATGTTATCTCAAATTTTATAGTACATTACACAACATGCAATTTCCAATCACACCTCCCAGAAACGAGTTATCTCTAATTCAAAAGTAATGAAGCAAACTTCAAACAGTAGGCAAAAAAGAACAATAAAATGCCTGACTTGCACGCATCCGATACCCAATACATAAATAATCATAAGCTACAAAGAACCAAGGAAAAACCCCTAATTAACATCAAACCCAAACAATAAAATCAAGAGTAAAATCAAGAACAAAGTTTCAAATTTTACCGAGTTGCTTATCGTGCTGGAGAGAAGCTGCTGCGATGCCGTTCTGGAGACAAGATGGAAGCGTTTTTAGCCGCGGGAGAGAAACGGGAAGAAGAAGAGAAAGAAGAGAAAAAAAAAACCTAGAAGAAGAGAAAGAAGGAAGAGGAAGGCAGAGATGCGACAGAGGGAAGACGAAGATGGTGCGAAGAGAAAAAAAAACCCTAGAAGAAGAGAAAGGAGGAAGAGCAAGCCAGAGATGCGAGAGAGGAAAGAAGAAGAGAAAGAAGAGAGCCAAAAAAAAAAGAAGAAGAAATCGCAGGAGAGAAAAAGGGAACAAGAAGGCAGAGACGCGAGAGACCGAGGGAAGAAGAAGAGAAAGAAGAGACGCGGGAGAGAAAGAGGAAAGAAGAAGAAAGAAGGAAATCGCGGGAGTTGAGCCGAAAATAATAAACAATTAGTTTGGACTTGAAACAGTTCTTTTCATCTTTAGAAAAAAAGATGAAAAGACTGTAGATCAGATTTTATTTGAAATGTGCTTAGCTAATTCAATGTAGGTCAACTTTTTATAAAATTATTTAAATTTGAAGATGAAAAGGCATTTGGCTAATCCAATGCCAATGCTCTAACGGTGTAGAGATGCATTTTGCAAACACGCTTACCCGTGTTCGAGCCCCCTGCATACGAGACAGTGTCTTGCAAACGTTTCTTTTAAGAAACTCTTAAAATGACGTCGTTTTCACCTCCTATACATTCGTCTCTTCTTTTCAACTAAAGCCCTATGCATTTCCTCAGCAGACAACAACTTCGTTTTCCCTCTCTTCCTTCATTTTCTCTCTTCCTTTGTTTTCCTAATTTTCGGATGTTGTCTTCGTCAATCCTTTAGCCAAAATGAAGTTCATTCTACACCTTCGTCATCTACTCCTCGGTTCTTAAATCAACCCAATCATATTATCAATCCACCCTCAACACCGTTTTCGTCTTCAAGGACATTGGCGGCTCTCTATTCCTCTATGACCCTCGGTAACGTGCATCTTCCCGATCCACGCGGCCGGTGCAATCGAGTGCTTTTTGGGCTATTTTCTCATTTAGGCCTCCGTCTATGGTGGAACCATTGTCAGCAGCATGAATATAAGTGTATTGAGTTTTGTTTGTTTTATGTTTGTTCTACTCTAATTTATTAGAGCTTAGAGCTCTGATTCTCGGTTTTTAATTTAATTACTTGCATGAGCCAAACACACCCTTAGGAACTTATGAAAAATCTTTTTTTGGAATTTCAACAAGCTTCAATTTTTTGTTAAACGATCTATTTTCGTTTTCATTAAGATTGTGGGTTTGGTTGTTTTGTTTGTTGATTGAATTGTGAGCGCTGATCAATGAATGTTTGGTGGGTTTGGCTGCTTTGTTTGGGATTTCAGATGAATATTTGGTGGAATTTCAACTCTCTCCCTCCCTCTCTCTCTCTCTCTCTCTCTCTCTCTCTCTTTGTGGCTCTGATCCTCCGACATCGACAACTCCGATTCAGAATCCACTCCGATTCAGAGTCGGAGTCGGAGTCAGAGTCGAAGCTCAACTTGGCCTCCGACTTTGGTCAGAGTTGGGCATTTCAACTTCATCAGAGTTGAAGCCCAACCCTAACTTTAATCGAGTCGAGTCGAGCATAGATGATTAGGTCTTAACGACCCGTAGCTGGTCGAGTATAGTTTAATTGTATATGTGTCATTTATTAATCGAGTGTATATCTTTTCATTATCTAGGTTTTTTTTTCTAACGAGTTGAATTCGATTTCAAATTTAACGGAGCAAGTTATCGAACCGACTGATTCATTTACAACCTTAGCAACATCTCATGAGAATACAATAAGTTAAATTAGGTTGCATTTAGACATAGTATAAGGTTTTGCATTTATTGTAATAATAAAACGTTTCCTCCACCTTCGGTGAGGACCTTGCAATAAAAATGGAATAAGTAGGTTTTCTTATAAAATAAGTATATTAAAGAACAAAAATATTAAAAACCAAATGCATGCATGCATACAAGCTTTTCACGTGGTCTCTAGACTCTCTACACCAATTGAGTTAATAAAATTGAGTGAATGAATTTTCCAAGGGAGGTGGGGCTTGCAAGGCCCGAAACAAACAATAATAAATAATGGATATTGGGAGAGTAGGCTCAGGCGTGTTTGGTGGTACCGTTGAGTAGGGGTGTAAATTCAAACCGGAAAACCGATCCGAACCGGACCGGACCGGACCGGTTTTATCGGTTTTGAACCGGTCCGGTCCGGAACCGGTTTTTAAAATCTAAAAACCGGCCGATTCCGGTCCGGTTCTGGTTCTGGGATTTTTTGGACCGGACCGGACCGGTTGATTAAAAAAATAAAAAATAATATTTTTATATATAAGTTTTATACAAAATATTTTATATATATATTAAATATTAATGTATATAAGTTTTATATATAATGTATAATTATAAATTTTCATGTGAAATTTATATATATAATATATATAATTATATATATTCATATATGAAATAATTTCTTATTATAATTTATAAATTATTACATAAAATGTTAATACTAAATCACTAAAAGTTTATAACTAATACTAATATATAACTTATAACTATATCAATAGTCTAATATTAATATTATTATATAGTCTAATATATTAATAAAAGTATAAAACAATTTTTTTAAATCAGTTTTTATTTATTTATTTTTTTTATAAACAAATTTTTAATGACAAATTGTGAAACTTACATTTTAAAAAAACTGGAAAACCGGACCGGACCAGACCGGAAACCGGTAAAACTGGAAGTACCGGTTTAGGAGGATAACCGGTGCGTAATCGGTTTTGAAAAATACAAAACCGGTACATACCGGTTCGGTCCTAGATTTTATCCAAAACCGGACCGGTTACACCCCTACCGTTGAGCATATCTAAGGACAAGTTCAATTAAAAAATTATATTCATCATCTTCACATTACATATTATATATAATTTTTTAATTTTTAATTTTTTTTACTAAATGTATGATATATGGATGATTAAAAAAAGAATTCAATTAATTTAAAAAAAATATAAAAAAACAAAAATAAATGTGATGTGGGGTGTTGAGAATGATGAATAGCAAAGATCATTTTTAGTGTTAGCGGGCCGCCAGCGCTTACCATTGAGCTTATCGCTAGTATAAATTTATAGTTTTTTTATCATTTTATTTTAAGTATTTTTTAACATTTTTAACTATTAAGAAAAAATTAAAAAATATATACAACTTCACTAATAATTACTTCATTTAATTAACCACTAAGTAAAATTAAATTAAATTAAAAAAATTAAAATATTTGAATGAAAACTTTAAACAGTAATATTGATGGGGTTAAATATTATTTTATCTTCTTTTTAACCTTTGTATATCAGAGCATTTAAGGCTCGACATGTCCCGATCTCATATATATGCAAACTCACGTCAATAGGTACATGCAAACTCCCGTCGATAGGTACTAGAAATTAAAAATATAAAACTAGAAATTGAAAATTGGAAAACTGTCTCGTTTTACAGATAAGATGAAATGAGATGAGATAAATTAAGATTAAAAATAAAAGTTAATTAAAATATATTTTTTTTAATATTATTTTTCTTTAGAATTCGAAAATGTTTAATTGTTTATTTTATTTTGTGTGAAAAATTAAAAAAATTAAAAAATAATGAAATGAGATGAGATGAATTGAGAGGAATTATGAAAACAAACGAAACAATAATTAATTAGACATGGTGTTCATTATAAGAGTTATTATATTTTCAAGTCAGTCTTCAAAGTACATTATCCACGTCGCTTAAATAGTAAAACTTGATTTATAAGATTTAAAATTTAAAATTTATTTTTCAAATCAAATTATATCATATAATTAAACATTTTACTCTGCATACTCTTCACATGATTTGAGAATATAATTAAATTAGATAATGATATTTATATCCTAGTACTTCTCTGTTCTCTCTAAATGAGGGACTCTACGGTCTACCGCCTGCGTGACTCAGCGACCGCTTCCACCTCTTTTATTATTACTTTAAAAAGCTAGTTTTATTTTTAACTTTTTTATTTTCTTACTTGCCCACGTTGAATGGGAAAAATATTAAACTAGTATGAATAAAAAAAAAGAGAGAAAATAAAAAAATAAAATAGAAATGAAAAGTGATATCCAAAATAAATTATTTTCAATGAAATAGAAGTGATTGTCATCCAATTGGTCAACGCTTGCCACTTAAAGATTATTGAAAATGGAAATAAATAGAAAAAGATTCCTTTCCAAAAACAAAAACTAAACAAATGGAGGAACTCTAGGGGAATGACTACACATTCGACCAAACAAGGAAAACTCTTTGGATTTTAATTTTCCACCAAAGAAATTGCCAGTAGCAACTGGAAATAGGCAGCGCTATAATTGTTGAAAATATATTTGCTTTTAGATCATCAAACCACAAGAAGTTCTTTTTCTTTTCTATTATTTCTGAAGTTTTCTTTTTTAGATTATCAACTGGTATATGAGTAGATAAAACAAAGCAATTCCAGATTCTCAGAAAAGGTACCAGAATCTCTCTTAGGCCATAAATACGCAGCCAGCTTCTAACTGTGAGTTCCACCTCTGGGTTTCAATTTTTGTCTTGTATGTGCTATTGCTTGTTTCATCTGATTGATGCTTCTTTGATTTCTATTTCTCATTCTAAAGAGTTCATGTTGAATGACTGTAATTTTTCATGTTTGTGAACCGATCATGAATTTATTATATGATGAATGGGTTCTTGTTCTTTTTTTCTTTCTTAATTGATTATTGGTTTCGAAAATTGTAGTTCTGGGTGTTGGAAATATCTCCTTTTTTCCCCATGCCATGAATTTCATCATGAATTGAAGACTACAGGTCAATTTAATTTGTAGCGTAGACGGATTTTCATTCAATTAGTCGGAATAATGCCCTGGAAATTCTGGAATAAGTCCTACTTAGGTACTGGGCCTGAGGTGGGATGGAAAAAAAAAAGCCTTAAATAAAATGAACCAGTTCTTTAATAACTACTCGTTCATACATTGTCGGCATCAGCTGTAGGAGTTCGTTGAAAGGAAAACATTCATTCATGGCAGCCCCTTATGAAAATGTGCCTCCTGCTAATCTAGAGGTTTGTTATAAAGCTTTCTTTTTCTTTTTGTTTTTGTATTTTTTGTTTTTTAGCTTGTGATCAAGACTTTCGTTTTCTTTATTTGTCACTGCTGAAGGATGGTTATCTAAAGATTATTTTTATTTATATCTGCTTTCATTAACAGGGAAAGTATATGGCAATTATAGTATGCTGGCTTCTTGGAAACGGGTGCCTTGTTTCGTGGAACAGTATGCTTACGATTGGAGATTACTATTCTTACTTGTTCCCGGTATATGAAGTCTCTCTCAGGTTTTTTAGTATGCTATTTCAGGTTTTGTAGTTATTATAATGGCTGTAGTTTTGTTAAGGCATGTATTTCATGTCCAACTGGCCTGCAAAGCCACTCCTATGAAAGGAAGCACTTGACGAAGATATCTAACACTTATATGAAAACCTAAATTTAAGGTGTAATGGGTGATCTAACCTCATTGTTTTACTGATAAACGGCAAATAGGAATTGGTTGACCAGAGATTGGTACCACTTAGCTCAGCGGCTTGATCCCACCCTTTTTCCCGATCAATTCACAGAAATTGAAAATAAAGCACAGTTATCGATCCTGTCATTTGCAGAAATTTTGAGATTTTGAACCATTTACTGGCCTGTTGGTTCCCATTTATCCTGATTTTTCTGATTGGTTTCCAAACTGCAATCTCTATGCCCTGAATTAGATTATAGGTTTTGTAACATATCATTTATGGTTTGGTAGGACCCATTTTGCCTCTATTTAGACTTGCTCTGGACTGTTTCCATCACATATATTTTGCATCAATGTGTTAGATCTAGATTTGGTGAATTATAATATATATTTTTTACTCCATTCGTTAGACTTTTTCTGAATCTCAATTATAAGAATGTCAATAGTTGTTTCTGTAGCAAAGGATTGCCTAAGTAATCAAGGTTCTTTCTTTTCTTCTTTTGCAGAAATACCATTCTGCAAGGGTCTTGACTCTTGTATATCAGCCTTTTGCCCTTGGAACACTTGCAATATTGGCATACCATGAGGCAAAAATCAATACTAGACGAAGAAACCTATTTGGCTATATCCTGTTTTTTATAAGCTCTTTTTTGGTTTTAGTTGTAAGTACAATTTGTTCTCCTCATCAAATATTCTCCTTCCTGAATTCTATCAGATCTGGTTACATATACCATTAATTTAGAAACAACTTATTAATCCTTTGAGATAGTGTTTTTATTCCTTTCTTCTCTATCGTTATTCTGCAATAGTTGGATTTAGCTACTTCTGGAAAAGGGGGACTTGGAACTTTTATTGGAATATGTGCCATTAGCAGTGCTTTTGGAGTTGCAGATGCTCATGTACAGGGGGGAATGGTTGGGGATCTCTCCTTCATGCGACCTGAATTCATTCAAGTCAGTATTCATGACCGTCATTTTTTACATAACATGTTCAACAGATTCTCAGCTGTTGAGACTTGAGAAACTTGTCATTAGTTTCTTTGTTTTACTGTTTCTTTTTCTTTTCCCTTTTTTTCAGTCTTTCCTTGCCGGCTTGGCTGCATCAGGGGCTCTAACCTCTGCTTTGAGGTTGATAACAAAAGCAGCTTTTCAAAGTACCAAGGATGGTCTTCGCAAGGGTGCAGGTATGTTCAGATAGCTATTATTTCAGTTTCCTATATATAGAAATATAAGGTCCCTGATGGTGCTATTGTTGCAAAATTAATGCTATGACATAGCAGATTGGTGACTTCTGGAAATTATAGTTACAAATTTCCAATTGCATATTATGAGCCATATCGTCAAATTCCTATTATTTTTGTTTCTTTTAAGGATTCACTTGTTCATCTTAGTAAGTTGTTAACTATAGTTGGATTACTTTGAGATCCTTATCCACTATGAGTTTCTTGCTCTTAATTTGTAGGTTTGTCCAGCTCATTTCAAGTTTGTTTTGGTTACGAGTAACCTGAGACTCATTGTTGACTGCATAAAACTTTCATTGTCCAGTAATATTTATACAAGAGTGACAGAGGACATTAACGTTATTTATTGTAGCACCTGATTATACAAAAGGTCCTAGAAAAACCTGTTCTTTCAGTTTCTGCGTTTTTGTTACTTCCATTTATTCTGGTTCTTCTCAACTTCAATAGTCATCCTTCAGGGAATGGTGGACTTTAGGTGCATGCTATGATTGGATTGGTGTGTAATTGATTTAGTCCATCTTTCTTAATACAACTTTGTGTTTAATCTTCTTCTTGATGCTAAGAAATCATTACATGTTGAAATATTTGAATGCTATGTTCCATTTTTTCTCGGTAAACTATCATAATAGACAGACAAGCATACTCTTGGGCTTTCTGAAAAGATGTTTCTAAAAATTATATTTTATGCTCCAATGCAGTTTTGTTCTTTGCCATTTCCACCTTTTTCGAGCTTCTTTGTGTTCTTCTCTATGCATTTGCCTTTCCGAAACTTGCAATTGTGAAGTATTACCGTTTAAAGGCAGCCTCAGAAGGATCAAAAACCGTTTCAGCTGACCTTGCTGCTGGCGGCATCCAAACCTTACCACAACAAGAGGCATGTCTTTATCTCTCTAATAGCATGCAATAAATTTCCCTAATATTCATCAAGTCAATCATTTGTGAGACACTGGAATTTTGCAGGCTGAGGAAGACCCAAAACAACTTGAGCGGCTAAGCAACAAAGAATTGTTATTTCAGAACATTGATTATGCACTTGATATGTTTCTGATATATGTTCTGACACTATCTATTTTCCCTGGATTCTTATCTGAAGATACTGGATCTCACAGCTTAGGTGCATGGTATGTGCATATCAAATAATACTTCATTGTTTTAGTGCCTTGTTAATCACTTGTGCAAATCAATAATTTATCATGTCCATCTCGCTGTTGTTAGGGATTTGAACCTCCCAAATTCACTTCTAGGATCCACTTTTTGGTGAAATATGAAGAAAAACAGAGAAATAATAACAACACAAGAATTTACGTGGAAACTCCCAAAAACAGGAGAAAAAACCACTAGACCCAGAGAAGAAAATACACTATGTGAAAAATTATTACAATCACATAATTTTTCTCCTCACTCCAAATGACACCCACAAAGCTTTCCCATTAGCAAAACTTTAACTCTCACCTCTTTCTCTTTTACAAGAAAAGGCTAATAGAGGAATTTTCTTAGAGTCATAAGTTACTAATTAAGCTTAAGACTTTGTGTAATTAACTAAGAGGCCAAGCACCCTATTTATAGGCCTTGAGGCCTGCTCCTTACTTTTCACCCACCGGTGTGGGACTCCAAAAGAGCAAACCCAACAGCTGTCCCACAATGACCAATTAGAGAATTGAAGGACAAGGTCTCTCACAGTGTGTTTTTGTGTACGTGTGCGTGCTCATGTTTTAGTGTGATATTCTGATAAGTGGTTAAATTTTCAGGTATGCTCTTGTTTTGATTGCAATGTATAATGCATGGGATCTTATTGGAAGATACATTCCACTCTTGAAATTCCTGAAGTTGGAATCACGGAAAGGTCTCATGATAGCAATTCTCTGTCGGTTTTTACTCATCCCAGCATTCTATTTCACGGCCAAGTATGGTGACCAAGGCTGGATGATACTGCTCACATCCTTCTTGGGGTTAACGAATGGTTACCTCACTGTCTGTGTCCTTACTTCTGCGCCAAAAGGTTACAAGGTTAGTTTGCCAAAAGCTACTCATTATCGGCTTTTTATAAAGGCCAAGAACGTTTATAAGAAAACTTAAATGTGTTTCTAATCCTCTCGTAGGGACCGGAGCAGAATGCCTTGGGAAACCTTTTGGTTTTGTTTCTTCTAGGAGGTATTTTTGCAGGGGTGACACTCGACTGGCTGTGGCTAATAGGCAAAGGCTGGTGAGTAGTTATCTTCTTGTTTTAGATAGTCGAGGAAAACTATATTTCCAATTCTATTGAATAATGATTCATTAAATTCACGTCTAGGCTTTACTTCTAAATTGAAATGTTATGTACAGCTTTCTTTAGGGAACTCATTGATAATTACTCAATTGTTTCTTCATCTTATTTGCATCCGAGTGTTAAATAAATTTGAAGGATGAATGTTCTTGCCCCCATCAAACTTGTGTCCTTTTTCCAAAACTGGTAACTCCTTTTATGTTCTTTTTCTTCTGGAGAAATGAAATTATTCCTAAAGATGATCAATGAGTACAGATACTACAACTAGGGGTGAAAGCCGGTCGGTCTGGACCGGACCGAAGCTTGGACCAGTCAATCTCGGTCCAAGGATTTCTCAACTTTCAGTCTTCGGTCCGGTCCCGGGGTGGGGTTTCCTCGGACCGGACCAACCGAATTGAGAAAATATATATTTTTAATTTTTAAATATATTATATATATTATTGAAAATAGACTTGCCTTCCAATTCGCCTACCCACAAACACACTCTCTCTCTCTCTGAAGCACATAGCCCTGAATATTAAGGGAAATTTCCTCATGCTAATCTTGTGGATTAAACAATACTTGTTATCTCATTATAACAACACTTGTTATCATTGGGCTGGACTAGGCAACATTTAAGGAATACAATATAAGACCCCCAAAACCGGTGTTGCTACCCAACACAATTACGATCCTGCATTCAGGCTACTACCTTACTTCAAATATAAAAAATAGTTTCTTGCAAGGATTTCATGTGAAATGAGAGAATGCAGCAAACATTCAACCTCAATTCTCCCCCCAAACCATGTGAAATTAGAGAATATTGTACCCCTCGACTCTATACACCTCAACTCTCTGCTTTTTATTTCCAGGTTTTTTAAATTCACGCTTTGAAATTGTAGCCCAAAATTATCAAATACACACACAGCCGCACAACGCGACCAACATACTGAGTCATAGGGAGATGGTCCTGTTGCCTCGTGATTCGGTTTTCTCGACGGCTTCCCCCACTTTTGTTAATCCAATCCGCGCAATCTAAGCTGATTTTTCTTGCTTTCTATTATTTTTTCTCCTCTACAAATCCCAAACACAAAAGGTTTGACACTGTAAGTTTATCATTTTCCATTTACTCATACCAAATTCATATTCAGTAGAGAGGCAACTCATTAAACATGGCTCTTTGAATATATGCCATAAAAATATGGTAATAAGATTTGATGTAACACTATGAATATAAATTTAGCAAAATTAAAACAACAACCCATCCCTCCTCCCTCAATACCATACCATACCATACCATACCATACGCCACGCTACATCTACACGTCAATCAAGTCTCGGTACGGGCTGACATTTACAGTGGACAAAAAGACAAAAACATCCCCGGTAGCCCGTTTGTCTACTAGCTTCACGTGACCCGACACAACATAAGACACCCAAAAAATTTCCAGTGAGAGAGAGAGAAGATGGCCACGCCACGGACGGACCCCACCTTTTCTTTTTTTTTTTTTTTTACTTTTTTTTTTACACGAACAGGGAAACCCAAATGATTAGTGGCAAAATGGGAAACCGAAGTATGGACGGCGACGACGAGGACTGGGCTTTCTGGAACTGCAAGGAATCCACGGCGAGTGGCATGTTCTCCTGATCGGGGCTGCACGTGGACTCGTGCGGCGGATGCGCACTGTACATGATGGCCCGTAACACGGCCGAGACCGTAGGAATGTAGGCCGTTTTGTTGCGCGCTAACAGCCAAGTCAGCCCCATGAGCTGGCAGTCCCTGTTGAACATCTTGCTCGCCCTTTCGCTAGTGGCCTTGTCACCTCCCGTCCCATTTTTGTATCCACCCTTGAGCTGTAATTATGGACAGTACCGTATGGGCATTTCAGTCATATTACATTCCAAATAAAAAATAAATAAAAAGGTTTAGGTAAAAAGGAAACAACGATGCAAAACATGGAGAGTCGTTTTCAAAGGGGTCTACCGAAACGACTTTGGTTGTTTTAGAAAACGGCAGGACGAACAACTCCAACTCACTTCCACTTTCAGACACTTCCACACCATCGTGTTCATGTGCCATTATCACTAGGTTTAAATCCATATATATTTATATATATTCATTACACTTTGTCAATCGAAAAAGGAATCTCATTTCCATTCTTTCGGCAAGCAACTATACTCGTACACTTGAAAGAATCATGGTTGGTTTTAGAAAGAAAATGGGGTTGAATCCAATTACTTATTTTTTTACTATCAACTTATATCAGACAACCCTCCCTGTTTCATAGAAGAAAATATGTAGGCTCGGACAAATATATAAAATTTATTATCACACGAAGATGCTTGGAGCTCAACCCAAAACTATCGAGTCAGTTCGCAAGACTAATACCAAAAACCCCTGAACCCAATCTAGATTTCCATACGTCAACACGCACACAAAACAAAAGAAAGTAACCAAATTTAAGCAAAACCGGAGCTAAGCAGATCCGTATATTATCACATCATTTACATAAATTAAACGGTTATATAGTTATATGAATTGAGGGAAACTAACCTTTTGAAGGGCACCAAGGCACTTGGTGCAACCAGAATAAGAAGAATTCCGGCAATTCTTCTCCAAATTCCTGACGGAAACCGTCGGAGTGGCATTGTGAAACCCAGTAACGTTGAAAGCCGCGGGACAGCTCAGCGAGCTAATCTGGTGTAACCGAATCCCACAGAAGCAAAGGATGGCGTCACAGCTCGCGTTCGGCTGTGGAATCCGAATGCCCCGGCTCAACAGCGAGCTTTGCAGTGTGTTCACACACCTCTGCGCGTCGTCCGGCATCATCGGGAGGTCTTCTTCCGCCGCGGGAGCCGGAGCCGATGACACCTGCAGAGCCGACCTGGCGTGAGCAGCGAAGAGCCACGCGGCCAAAACGGGGCAGCAACGGCTTCGGTCGAGGTTCTTACCGCAGGCCTCGCTCACGCCGCCGAAGAGCTCGCTTGAGAGGTCGAGCCGGCAGGTCTGGGTCTGAGTCTGAACCGGGTAGGCCGGGACGGAGTACTCGCCCGGGTTCAACGGCTGGTCATGGCCATTAGCCGGTTCAGAAAGTAAACCGGCACGAGCGTTGTAAACCATAAACCACAAACAAATAAAAGACCGAAAGATGATCGTAAGAGAGAACATCTTAAGCAGTAGCTATGGACTTTCTGGGTTGTAGTTTTAGGCGTTGAGAGACTCAATATGGATGGCGAGGGCTTCGTGGGTCTGTTTGGGAAACGAGAAAATATGATTGAGTGGAAAGTTCTCTCTTTTTATTTTTATGGAGTCACGATTGTGTGGAAAGTTTTGTTGGGGGGGGTAAAGGGATGGAAAAGGAAGAAAAATCACTTGGGAACTTAGAAAAAGAGGGAAAGAGAGGTGGGAGTTGGGATTTAAAGGGGAGAGCTTTGAACTATGAATCTGCTTTATAAAGGAGCTAGACCACTTTATGTTTCTCGTAAAATATGGGATGATATAAAGAGGAAAAGGAAAGATTCAGGAGAGATTCAAAGGTGGTGGCATTTGTAGGAGGATGAAGATTGAGGAGTAAAACTTTTTGTCACTTATCGAGGCTCCCAAGATACAATCTCCTCCTCTGATTCAAAAGCTGTGTTAGAGAAACCTAAAGAAGTAAACGAAAATTGTTAGAAGGGTCTCTCTCTGTCTCTCTCTGGGCCTATGGCTGTCTGTATGAGAAGTGTGATATATGAGGATGAGGGAAGGTTGAAAATCCACATGAAAAAGGAGGGTAGGTTCAGATATCTCTCTCGGTTTATGGGTACAGGCTCAGAGGCTCAAGAGTCACGAAGTAGACAAAGCACTCATTAAATTATGTTATCATATTATTTTGTTTTTATATTTCTTGAGTTTTTAAAAGGATCAAAAGAGAAAAGAGATGTGAGGCAGTGAGGGAGGGGTCCATGAGAAACAGAAAGAGATTCGTTTGGTAGAGAGAGAGACGAAGGAGAAGGATAGTCGAGGAGGCGTTTGATAAGAAAGGCTGTCTGAAATTTGGCAGCTTGTGGTGTCCTTTTCTTTTTCATTCCCTACCTATTTCAGAGTTTGATGTGAAAGCCCTCTCTTTTTTGGTGTGTGATTGCAGACTCTGTTTGTTTGGCCAAGTGCTTGCCCTATTCTCCTCTCACCACTTACTGCACACCTCGTCACGTGGATTTGTAGTCTTTTGGTGTGTAAATCAACATTAATCTAATCTTTTCTTTTGAAAAGAATGGCATGTTAATCAAATGGTACCTGCTAAAGCACAATCGACCAGGAAAACAAAACGAAAGGAAAGGGCTAAACAGCAAGGAACTTTAATTGGGATAGTCTTCATATGGTTAACAATGTTGTACCAAGAAAACAGAAGTTTTTTATTTATTTATTTATTATTATTCAAACTTGGGTGGATCAGACTCCTTTAGTGGCTTACACTATTGCATGTTCACATGTAACAAGTCTTGAGTTATGCTTATTAAACAAAAAGACAAGTCTCGAGTTAACAAGGAAATCTAACAATAGTTCGCACGATAATCAATCTGTAGATCCACTTGCATGGGACCTTGATCTTGATCAAAACATAGATAAATATGAAAAACTGAAATTAAATCATGTTAAATATTAAAATAGTTAACGTGACTTACTTTTTTACATATTTATATCCTTATAATTTAATTTTGAAAATTTCTCCGTTTTGAATTTTAATAATTTTGATATTTAAGTCAATATGTTGTCAATAGAAAATTCTATACACCACACTATCATCTCACTTTTATCATACTATATAAGATGTGACACATTTATCACTATTAGATAATCTTTTATTGAATGATTCTTTATCATTCAATAGTGATAAATGTGTCATATCTTACATAGTAGAATGAGAGTGTAGTATATAGTATTATTCGTTGCCAATAATCTGTCAAATACACCATGTCAACCCAACCATAAATTGCCATGTGTAAAAAAATTAAAAAAAAAAATCATCTAAGAAAAGGTAAAGAGGCTGAGCTCTAGGTCGTGCCACCCTTCTTAACTCTTTAATAGTAAAGTTTACAAATCCTCATGTACAGTAAAATTCTATCTTTAACAACTGGAGTTAATATAGAAGCAATTTAAATACAAACAAAAGAAACATAGGTTGAATTAAAGAATTTTAATTTGTTTTTTCAAAGCAATGATGATTTCAAATCCAAAATTCTTAAATAGTTTAAAAGGTAGTTTGGATTTACTGAAAATCCAAATCTAATATGTATGTGATCATTTGGATTTTAAAGACCCAAACCGATCACTAGCCCCCATGTACAGACGATTTCTCACACGACAAATCAACCATGTCAGCGCCTAATGTCCGCTCTGAGACACGACGACTCACCTCCAATGATAATAGCACCCAAGTGCCATGGTGCCAATGGCGTGTTGGAAGGATTGCCTTTGCTTAGTTCATCCTCATTTTGTATGTTCCAGCTCGTGTATGTATGGACCTGAGTCTTGTTACCAGCAATTTTGATTGCTAGTGAAGATAATTTAAGATGTACGTTCTTGAAGCCTGCTCATGTAATATTAATTTCACCATAAATCACAGTACTATCTGCTTTTACTATCACAACATATATACTTTGATGTAGTGCATGTATAAAAACAGGAAGATTGAGCCTATAATGGTCACGATCGACTGTATAACGATAAAGCAATGCAGGTGGGTTCCCCTTCCCCAAGTCATCTTTACCAAGGGCACTCGTGCTGCTGATGAGTGATGATGTATGTGTGTATATAACTATATAATATGATCATTTGTGTTGGGGGCCAGGAGAGGAGTCTAAAAAGAGATGAATCATTAGCTTAAAAGATACAATTAATAAATAAAAGAGAAGAAACATTAGCTGTAGGAAAGTGGTCATGAAAAGATCAAAAGAGTCAGCTCCTGTTCCTACATATACATATATATATATATATATGGTCCATTAATATTCCAGATGAGAGCACTCAACTGTTATATATATAACATATATGGTCCATTAATATAACATACATATGTATGTATGTATGTATGTTATATATACATACAACGTTACTCATATTTCATATATGTTATACCATATTGTTATTGTAACATTCTTGGATGTATAACTGAATTGTCCCTGATCTCACTAAAAAATTAAATTATGTTGAAAGAGTATATACCCGCCCACTTGATTAAATTAAGCACACCGACAGAATAAAATAGGAATCAATCCAACTGCAAAAAGCAATTAGAATAAATAAATGAAAATGAAAAGCATGAAACGGGGCCGGAAAGTCGGTAGCTAGCTGCATCGGAATGGTTTGGCATCCTAGGGCTGCAACATTTTCTGTGTGGCACTCTTTGAGCAGCCGTATCTGCATGACTTAAGCGTGTGGTTACTGCCTAAATAGTCAGCTTTACAACAGGAGTTGTACTGTGCATGACAACCAACTTTACGTTTCAAAGAACAGTACTTTTATTTTTTTTAAAAAAAATAAAAAAAAAACAGAAGAATTATTGTTCACATGGTTTAACGGTCCACCCTACTTAGTAAATAAACAGTATTAACGTCCTCGCTTGTAGTGTTGCTTCATTGCATATTCCCCTCCTATAGAGAACAAATATTTGCAGCAAACCGGCCTGTTAGGTTCCATCATAGAAGAAAGAGAGTAAGACACCAAATGAAAAGAATAGTCGTATATATATATATAATATATATATAGAGAGAGAGAGAGAGAGAGAGAGAGAGAGAGAGTGAGTGAGAGAGAGAGAGGTACTGGTTTGAGGACAAACAAAAAGGCCCCAACAAAGTAAAATAATTCATACAAATACTCAGCTTTGCAGAAACTTTCTACTTTTTGTTATCTATTATTTGTGTCTTTGGGATTTGGGTTGGGTCTCTCTGTTTCAATAAAGCCAGGGATAAAGAATTAAAGGGCACGGGTCGTTTTTTATTTTTCTTTTTAAAATGGTGGGTCTTACTTTTAGAATTCTGTGGATCAAGGATTATGTTTTAATATAGTTGGATTATGTATAAGGTTGAAAAAGAGACGTTTCAGCAAAGCTAGTACTACTTGGGACCAAGAAAAAAGAAGAAAAGCGAACAAGTGTTTGGGGGATTGATCGCAGAAAAAGTGGAAGGATAGGAAAAAGGTGTAATGATGGCGCTGCAAATCGGGATGACGGACCCATATATACATTATATGATCGTCGATCGTTAGTCGTACGGTTGCCGGTGAGTCCCATACGAGATGGCATGCACGATGCAATGGTGCATGGGCCTCTTTGCTTTCTCTATCTGCTTCTAATTTGTCTGACATTTCGGCTGACCAAAGTTGCACCTTGTTTCCTACTCTCTCTCTCTCTCTCTCTCTCTCTCTCTGGTTGAAGAGACCCAATTATCATCCAAAAACACTCATCATCGAGTAAGAAATGGGAAATTAACTAAATTGAAATATAAATTTTATAACAATTGGACATGGGAATTATATGATGAAAAGCAATCCAAATTAGCTAGCTAATACGGTACCATATATATAATCAACTAAATGGTTGATAGCAAGTGTTATGTGTGCTGCAATGAAAATTAAGAATAATTATAAAAGAGTAATGTTATATCCATAAGTGAATTACACAAAAATAATCTCACAAACCAATGCGGCTTTATCTGATCCGTTAGATTTACTTTACAATAAAAGTAACTTTATAATCTAACGAATCACATCAAGTCACATCAATTTGTGAGACTATTTTGTGTAATCCCTTTGTGGGCTAGAGTATTTCTCATTATAAAAAGATAGTATGATGGCCTCTGTTGCTATCTCTAAGTTATTCCTATTTGTCATGGGCGCTTGTACCACACTCATAAGATCATTGGCGAACGCCAGAGATAATAAATTAAGAAGAGTACTGCTGATTATATAAAAGTAATTTCACAAACTGATATAATTTCATGTGATCTACCAGATTTATTTAAAGTAAAAATAATTTTATAATCTAAAAAATCATGTAAAGCCAAATTAGTTTGTAGGACTATTTTTATTAAATCTTTTTGTAGCTAAAGTATTTCAAATAAATTAAATTGGTGGAATACGACGCGCACAAAGAAGATGTTAGTGGGGTGCACGATAGGGGAGGGCAGTGGGGCCTCACCCCCCGCAACCCCACCTCGCCTCTGCCATGGCGAGGTGGTGCCCTTGTCAGTCAGATGTGGGTGGCAGGGCAATTCGCCAACATTCAGCTTGGGGACAGACCGAGCGTGGCCCCGCTCCGCATATCGCCCGCCCCATAGGATATATGTAATACCCGGACCCAATCATGCCCGATTTTCTCTTCATTTAATTTTTAAAACTCCCCACCTCTACACGTCTCTTTCAGTTACTCATAAGCATGCACGTATCTAATGTAATTTTGTTTTTTCACTCTCTTGCACTTGCACGTCTCCTACGGTTCTAGGGTTTTCTTTTTATGTTCAATCACCTTTATATATTTATACCTACTTTCTGCAAAATAGCAAGCTGCAACACCTCCTCACAATCACCACAAGAGAACCCAGATCAACCATCATTTTTTTCCTTGCCATACACGCGGATCTGCCTTGCACCACCACTAGCCACCGAGACTGCCTCCCCAAACGACCTGGCCGTGAATCAGTAACTCACCACGCATGCCAAACGGTTTTAGCCACCACGTCGCAGTCGCCTCCACCTTACAACGTCAAGATCCTCCACAAGCCGCCCTATGCCACTGTCGCCCAGTCATGGAAAATACCAAGGTAACACCCTGTTCTGCTGCTCCAAAACAGAGTACTCCCACAACTGGAAACCGCCACCACTACATCTCGGGTGAGCCTCTGCACGCCGCCAGCTCCACCCCGACGTCACCACCTGCATAAAAATTTCCGTCAGGCACTTTACGCCACCCCAAACCACTGCCAGCCCTCGATAATATCCCACTTCTCCTCATGCATTGATCACATTTCCCCCCCCCCCCCAATTCTCTCTCGCTCATCTCTCTCTCTCTCTCTGTCTCTCTCTCTCTAAATGTTCCACCGTCATGCTCAGCCATACGAAGCCGTCGGCTAGTCTCCCCGTGGCCAAGCCTTGCCTTCCTCTGTTTTGGTAGCTGAAAATAGAGCAGTTCAGCCCCTCCTTGTGAGGACTCCCCATCACCCAGGTCCGCCGCACGCCGCCTCAGTTTTTCCCTCGGTAAGCTCACGCCACTTCCGGTTGATGGCCCTTTTCTTTTGGTCTCTCTCTCGTTCTCTCTCTGTGTGCCTCTCTCACTCGTCTCTCTCTCTTTCTCTCACAGCCAGTGACCAAGTGCCCCCCATCCGCTGTAGCCAACCGTCAGCTCCACGCCATCGTGCCCCCATCTTTCCGTAAGTGCTTCGGCTGTTTGTGTTGAGTTTGTTTTTTTCTGGTGTATACACATACTTGTATATATGTAACTTATGTTAATCGAATAGTAGGAAGTATTATTACCCTTTTACCCCTTATAGTATTTCCTTCCAGATTTATTGTTCCAGGTGTGTAGTTTAATGAGTTTATATTATGTACTTTGGGTTTGAAATCACGAGTATATTACGTGGGTTGTAGAGTATGTTTTTATTTGGATGTAGACATGTGGATTTATATTGTTAAGTTGATTTATTTATAAGAGATTGATATTTTAACAGAATATTTATTATGTAAATACTGATGAATTTTTTAAGTGAGCGGTAAGTGCAAAATCTTATTTTGAATCCGTTCAAAAGAATATTTTTTATTTAAATACAAGTATGATAGAAAACAAGTATGATTTTCTACTTATGATGATTTCGATATAGTTATATTATTTAGTATTATAATTATAGTAAGATCTCTATCGTAAATAAGTTAGAATTAAATATTTTTAGTTGAAGCTATTAAGTTGGATATTGATGAGTTAGAAAGTGATGTTGGTATTTCAGGAATAATGAGAATTTCAGGTTTAAGGAATTAAAAATGGATTATTTTAGAAGTTTTAGGCTTGAATATCGAAATACGAGATTGATTGAAAATTTATGTAAATTTATGTGATTATCTTATAGGTGAAGATTAATATTTGTTCGGCACTTTTGAGAAAATTTTCGAAAAGCTAAGAAGTCCAGGTAAATGGGGTTCCTATGCTAGGCTTTACTCGAATTATTGAGACTGAGGTTGATTTTCTGAAAATTTTGCATATTTTGTGATGAAATAAGAACTTGGGAAAAACAAAACCAACCTTGGTTAGGGGTGATAAACGGTCCGTCCGCCGATCGGACCGACCGTTTCGGTCCGGACCAGACCGGACCGAGACTTAGACTGGACCGGACCGAGACTTAGACCGGTCCGGACCGAGACTTAGACCGGTCCGGTCCGGTCCACATTTTAGAGGACCGAAAACATTTGGTCCGGTCCACGGTCCACGGTTTTTTCGGACCGGACCGGGCCGAATGAAAAATAAAAAAAAATATTTTTTATATATAATAATTGTACAATTAACAATATAAATTTTTAAATATATTATTAATACTTGTTAATATTCTATAAATTAACAATATTTTATATATATCTTCATCTAACCTATCACTATTAACAATATAAAATTTTAAATATGCTATTAACACTTGTTAATATTCTATGAATTAATAAATATATAATATCAATTAATTAATTATATAGTAATTATATAAATTAATAATATAATTTTCATCTAATTTATTATCATTGACCATATAAAATATTTTTTTATTGAGTTTGTTACATAATCCATATTAATAAGTCACTTAATTTAATTTAGTTTTTAAATAAATTTTTTTATTAATTATTTTAAAAAAAAAAGAAGATAGGCCGGTCCCTTTTAGTGTTCGGTCCGGTCCGGTCCGGAAAAATGATGGACCGAAAATATTCGGTCCATCGCCGGACCGGACCGTTTGCAGCCCTAACCTTGGTCGTTTATTTGCATACTCATGAAATCTGTGTGGAAAAGGGAAAATTATTTTATGACATGCATAGTGTAGACATGAGCTAAATTTTGTTATATGTCTCTGAAATCTGAAAAAGAGCGATATTTGAGGATTCTGAAAAATTGTGCATTTATTTAGAAAGCGGCTCCGACTTTTGTTTTCAGTATAGAGAAAATGATCTAATTATGTTTTGGCACTCTGTTTTATTTTGATATGGCATCTAAAAACCTTTAGCATGGTGTACTGATTTTGAATCTGACTCTGTCTCTGCTCTGCTCTGTTATACTCTGCTTTGTTTGGGTTGGTACCAACTTCTCTGTCTCTGAGTGCACCCACTTTGGAAACAAAGTGGTTTTATTGTGGTATTTCTTGTGTGCACAATCGGGGCTCCGACAAGAATAAATGAAAGATTTCAACTCTATCTCTGCCCGGTTTGGCCACCGGGGTTCCCTACCATGGGGGTGAAACATGGTCTCTGCTCTGTGAGATGCTCTGTTTTGATGTGATGATGATGCTTAGGTTATGTTGTGCCAAAGTACTCTGGGTTTTACTTGTCTTAAAATCATCGCTCTGTTACGTTTGAAAACATGTTTTGTTCTGCATGATAACTCTGTAAAATATTTTGTTATGCATACTATATTTTGTAAATGCTCATGTTTGCACGCTAGCATATGCCCTCTGCTTACTAAGTTGTTGATAACTCGCCCCTTATCTCCACAACATTTTTCAAATATGTTGGATACTTCAGCGAAGGTTCAAAAATAAGAAGCATGGGTAAGGCTTTGTGAGCATAGTCTATTAAATACAGAGAGGGTACTTATTATTGGAGAATTTCATTGAATAGTTTCGTTTTGCTCTATTGACTTAGTACTTTGGGAAGTTGACTTTTATGTTGAGCTTTCGTTGTAATCTTAATTATTTATTTTGGAGTAGATGGTTTAAAGCAATGAGGGCTATGAGTAAATGAGGAATTGGAGGTTACATTTGTACAACGAGATATGATTTTAAGTGTTAAAAGGTAACTCTCCGACCCATCCGAGACCAGGGCGTTACAATATAAGGTTATATATATATATATATGTATAACCTTATACATTAAACAAAACAAAGTCATTTTGTTAATACGTAAATTCACCTCTTACTCGACTCCCCTCTCTCAGACTCCCTCACTCTCAGCTCTCTCTCTCTCTCTCTCACACACTTGTTGCTATTGTCTAAAGCCGTTGTCTTCGCCTCATGCCAATGCCCTCGTCAAGTCCGTTTCTCTCTCCTACGATTTCACCAGATGTAAGTATCCTGACGACCCATTAACTTTTAATTCTCGGATTAGAATTTGGAGGATGGGATTCATGAATGTATTTGGATGATGGGGTTGTGATTTGTGTCCTATGGAAATGTTTGTGTGATTATGATGATGATTTTCATTTGGTGAATTTTTTTTTTTTTAATTATTGTAAATCTAGGGTTTCAATTTGAAATCCTAAACTAGTTAGGGGTTCAGATTGAACCCCAATATGTATTGGGGTTTCAATTTTGAAATCTCTTAAATTAATTGAGGGTTACAAACTGTTAGATGTTTCGATTTTGAAATCTCTAATTTAATTTAGCAATTTGTTTTAGGGGTTTGAATAGCAATCTTTTATAGGGGTTTCAATATTGAAACTCCTTGATGTTCATTGTTCATGACTTTGTATGATTTTATGAAATCGTGTTGTGATTTTTGCATCATGCCATCATGTATGTTAGGTTTGTGTCCATCAACGAGAATGGACAGTAAGGCAAATCCAACTACTAGCCTTAGTGCTAGCTCTCTTGAGCCTACCAATCCCCCTACTACTACCCCAACCCTTGACCCTAAACCCATCCCTACTCATGATAGTAACGGTTGATTTTTTTTTTCATATGTATATATCATTATATTATTTGTAGTTCTAATATTTTTTCCAATTAATGTTTCATGTTTTATAATCTCACGGCTCACTTACCCACCACCTCCAAATCTCAATCTCAAGACTCAAAGTCATCTTGATCTTGCTTGTCAAATTGTCAAATACAATTTCTTATTTTGTAATTTTATTGATTTCAATTTTTTGACAATTTATAATATTTTTAGATTAATTTGTAACAGTCTTAGATTAATTTGTATTGTAATAGCTTAGAATACTTAGATCCTTATGTTTTAAACTTTAAACAACATTTGTTTAATTTTATGTTATATATGAAAATTGTAAAATATAATTTTTCTTTTTTATTAAGACTTATTTTTTAAGAATCTGCATCCAAAATGGCTTAGAAAGAGGTTCTGGACCTAGTGGGCCCTAGGCCCATTTACCTTGGATGAGGGCGGATGGACCAAGGGTCCAAATCTACCCCTCGTCACCCAAACAGGGGGCTTGCGTGAGGACGGATCTCTAGTGGGTCCCCCTGCCAGGGAGGGGGAGTGGTGCGGATGAGGGCTCGGGGGGTGCGAGTAGCACCCCTAGTGCGTGGCAGGGCATGATTGGAAGTTCGGGTTACACTCTTTTGGAAATTAGGAAATCAAAATGAAGGACAAAAGTCGAAAGGGCAATCAAATGTCACGAGAAGAGAATGGAAGAATTGAGGCTTCTCACAAAGAAGTCATGATAACTTTAAGAGAGAAACATTTTCCAATTAAACCAGTTTTTTTATAATAGTTGTGAAAATAGTGATGTGTATATATATATATATATATATATATATATATATATATATATATACTGTTTACAAAGTTGAATATATGCAACTTGGATTAAACTGTCACAAATTACATGTTATACTAAAATCCAATCAAGAGACTCATCATTGTTTATACCCATTGTATATAGAGTGATGCTAGAGCCACCGCTGGTGGCTCCTGCTGGAAGCCACCGCGGGCTCTAGCATGTGTTGTTTTATGTGTTTTTTTTATAATTATTTTTATATAGATGTTTTTAACAATTTTAAATATTTTAAAAAAATAAAATAAATTTATAATATTATTAAAAAAACAATTCCTTAATCATAAAGTAAAAAAAATTATTAAAAAATACTTTCTTAATCACTAAGTAAAATAAAAAAATATTTTTTTTTACTTCATAATTAAGGAAGTATTTTTTAATAATATTATAACTTTTTTATTTTATTTTTTAATATTTAAAATTATTAAAAATATTTATATAAAAATAATTATAAAAAAACACATAGAAAAACACATGATAGAGCCATCGGTGACTCCCAGTGGGAGCCACCAGCGGTGGCTCTATCATTTTCCTTGTATATATAATCATCATCAGCCTTATCCTTATATATCACGAGATTCGATGGCTCTGACTAATGGAATAGTTTAGCAATTAACAATTAATCATCAAATCGTGAAATTAACAATTAACTCCCGTGAACTAATGGTAATAATCATGCATTGTAGAACAGCTGGTAATCACTCGTTTAATTGCGAACCTAGAAAAAGGGGCACCCCTCTCTCTAATCCCCATCCTTGGTTTAAAAAATCATGAAACTTAATATTTATATAATCATTTCCAAAAATCTTAAAATAGTCTCTTAACTAGGAAATAATGAGTTATTCTATTCTTAAATCGGTGTGTAAAGCACACTATGTAATTAATATAAATGACAAGATTTGATTTGTAAAATTTAAATTTTAAAATTTATCTTCCAAATTAAATAATGTCATGTATGCACTTTACAATGTGAGCTATACACATTAACTTGAGAATATAGTTTTTCGTAAATAATATACATAAAAAATTAAAAATCTCTTGAGAATTTTTTGGCGCCAAAACTTCTATTGCTATAAAAGTGACATTATATGTCCCTAAATTGAAAATATATATTGATAATTGTTTTTATATGTTCAATTATGCACGGCACATTTTTTATTATTGATGCAGAGGATCCAAAGTAGATGATACTAAGCTATCAGATTGCATGTTGATGGCGTTGAACAATCTTTAGACAGTAGATCAGTGCAAGTACAACAGGAAACACTGATCTTTCATTGATTTGGGACAATTTTGAGCACGTGTTGATATTTCGACCATAACTATATATGGCTACAAGTATCAGAATCGTGTATATAACCCTAATTCGAAAAGTTTTTTTTGGCGCACATGTTTTGTTAGCCTAGTAATGCTCGATGTGTATCATTTTCAAGACCAAAATTAGTTATTTTCCCCTTCTAATCTCCTTTTTTAGATATTTTTGTCATTTTATAGTAATATTTCATTTTTCATTTAGAAAGTGATTTTGAACTCGATTTTGGCCAAAGTTTTGACAGGCTACTTCTTTATTTACATATATATATTTTGGGTGTGTTTATTTTGATTTTGCTATTTTTGGTAAAAATATGATATTTTCAAATTATAGCTATTACAGCTGACTTGTGGGTTGATTTCGACATTATTGAATTTTGATCGTTTTCAATTGAACATTAGAGTCTTTTTTTGTGTTTTTGGAAAAATCTCTTGTCTTCTCTGTGTTGATTATGGCTGTAAAAAAAAATGGGGAAACCAGACAAGATCAGCCCGAATCGATCAAACTGATATGGTTTTGGACTGGTCCGGTCTGGAACCGGTTTTTGTAATGGCAAAACCGGCCGGTTCTATATAATATATATTTTAAATTATTTTTTTAAAATTATATATAATAATTTTTATATTATATATAATTTTTATATATAGTATATATAATAATATAAATTAATTTAAAACTTTAAACTGAAATTGATAAATCACATTAATTGAAAAAAAATTCTAAATATCAAAAGATTTGAATTTATATACCAAAGTTGTAAATAAGATCACTAAAATATTATTTACCAAAAAAGAAAGAAAATCACTCAAAACCGGACCGGACCGGACCAAACCGGTTATACCCCTAGTGTTGATCATCTATTGGAACTAGCCGCCAGAATTAACTTAAACTCTGTTCGGCTTCAGTTGGCATCAGAGCTTAAGCATCTTTTCTGGGGTTATATCTCATCAGTCTCCATGGCTGGTGGTGGTGGTCATGGTCATCATGGGCAGGTTCTGAACGAGGAAGTCCCTCACTGTGATCGTAGCATTCAGGATGTGATGATTGAGGATTTGCAGAGACAGGTTGCAGGGTTAACCCAGCCTCTAGCAGCGCAGGATATTGGTGGTCGTGAGATGGAAGATCACGATTCTGATTCCAGATTTGAGAACATGTATCACAATCGTGCTCTATTCTGGGAGCACCATGGTCAAGAGGGGAGTCATGGGGACTTTGTTTCAGAGCAGATCATCTCGAGTTTTCTGGTACGTTATAGGCTGAAGGTTTCATTGATTGGCATGAAGTGGAGCGAATTTCTGATTATAAGGAAGTCTCAGGTCGTGTGAAAGTGAAACTGGTCACCATCAAACTAAAGGATAAAGCATCTGCTTGGTGGGAGTAGTTAAGACGATCCGGAGACAAGCAGGCAAGGCTAAGATTACTGACTGGGAGAAGATGAAGAAAAGGATGAAGGTTCACTTCCTTCCTTTCGGCTACACTCGAACCTTGTTTCAGTGACTTCACACGTTGAGGTAAGGCACAAGTTCAGTTGATGATTACACAAAAAAGTTCTATCAATTGATAGCCAGGAATGAACTGCCTGAAACAGAGGAGCAGATGGTGGCACAGTAGTTGGGTAGCTTGCGGCAACCCCTGTGGGATGTCCTCATTGTGGAGAAACAACAATGAAGGAGGTCAATAATTGGAAGCGATCAAAACAGTCGAGTTGTTCACCTTCAAGAATCTTGTCCTACCCTTCAGTCGCAGGGCTAGAGTTCTAACTCCAATATCAGGTGTTTCAAATGTGGCGAACAAGGACACTGATCAACTGAGTGTAGAAAACCTGCTAATCAGAAAGACAAAAATCTCCTGATTGAAAAATAAGTGGTAGAAGAAACTGAGGAGTTGAGGGAGCCTAAGTATGATGACGATGAAGATGTAGATGTGTTGTATGGTGACGGCCATGAGACCCTGGTTGTTTGCAAGAGTCTATTAATCCTAAAGTTGATTCAGGAGACGATTGGTTGATAACCAATATTTTTCACACTACCTGCACATTTGCCAATAAAGTTTGCGAGATGATCATTGACAGTGATAGTTGTAAGAACGTGGTGTCTGAAGAGGTTGTGCGGAAGTAATAGTTGAAGACAGACTGCCATCCAAAGCAGTACAAGTTTTCGTGGCTCAATAAGGGCAGTGAGGTAACAGTAAATAGATGATGCCTAGTATCTTTTTCGATCAACCGAAAATATTTTGATAATGCTAGGTGTGATATCATCTATATGGATGCGTGTTATGTGTTATTAGGCAGACCTTGGTAGTATGATCGCAATGTTATTCACAATGGGCGGAAGAATATATATATTCCCTTAGCATCAAAGGGAAGAATATCATGT
This sequence comes from Juglans cinerea, assembly GCA_961763995.1. Taxonomy (NCBI): domain Eukaryota; kingdom Viridiplantae; phylum Streptophyta; class Magnoliopsida; order Fagales; family Juglandaceae; genus Juglans; species Juglans cinerea. Next base: position 26,863,942 of record CAUIVZ010000002.1, on the reverse strand, counting down.
TGGCACCTTGCCAGGAAGGAACCACTTCTACCCCGATAGCCAAAAGTACTAACCTGCTTTCTATGTCCAGGTTTTTATAGAAGATTGAGCGTGAAGACGTGATTTACATTTTTCTGCCTTGTGAGACTAGTGTAGCAGACATAGGCCTAGATTTGCCACCAGAGGTGCAATAGCTGCTAGCAGAGTTCTTAGATTTGATGCCAAAAGATCTTCTACTGGACTTCCACCAATGAGGGATATTCAGCATCAGATTGACTTTGTTCAGGGGTCGAGTTTGTCAAATCGACTTGCGTATTTCGTTAGTCCCAAAGAATCTAAAGAGTTGCACCGTCAGACTGTGGAGTTATTGGAGAGAGGCTACATCCATGAGAGCATAAGCCCATGTGCGGTTTTTGCCTTTTTGGCATTGAAGAAAGATGGTTCTTGGTGTATATGCGTAGACTGTAGAGCGATCAACAGGATCACAATGAAGTAGAGATTTCCAATTCCCCGCCTGGATGACATGTTGGACCAACTATCTGGTTCTAAGGTCTTTTAAAAAATCAAACTAAAAAGCAAATACCTCCAGATCAGAATAAGGCCTGGAGATGAGTGGAAAACAGCGTTCAAGACGCAATATGGTTTGTATGAGTGGATGGTTATTCCTTTTGGATTGTCCAATGTGCCCAACACGTTCATGAGATTTATGCATCAGGTCTTATAGCCTTTTATAGGGAAATTCATTGTTGTTTATTTCGACGATATCCTCATTTATAGCTCGACATAGGCGTCACATTTAGATCACCTCGAACTATTTTTGAGAAGCTGAGGAAGGAGTGTTTGTTTGTCAATCATAAGAAGTGTTCTTTCTTTACTATTGTCACTCTCCTTGATTTTGTTGTGTCTATTGATGGTGTTCATGCAGATCAATTAAAGGCAGATGCAATTCTGGAGTGGCCCACGTCTAAGACCATGTACGATGTTAGGAGCACACTATCTTTTTCTTCTTTTTTTTTTGTTTTTAAAAAAAGAGAGGCCGGCACCTCCATCCTTGATTGAAAAACAACTCTCACTTATGGCGGAGGAAAATTGTAACAATTAAAACCCAATCTAAACTCAACAAACTATAAAAGAAAACAACAAAACATTCATAAACAAAAAATTAAGGCCTAATACTAGGCAAATCAAGAAGATCCAAATGTAGCAAATGTCTAACACCAAGGGGCAACTCATCGAAAGCCACATATGTACAATTTAACCCCTCCTCGCCCTGCCTTGCTAAAAGATCTGCCACTTTATTTCTCTCTCTAAATTGATGAGACACCCTGTAATTAAAACCAATTATTGCATGCAATAGTTCATCTCAAAAATCCCATAAATATCATATAAATGACACGATTTGATCTGTAAATTTTAAATTTTAAAATTTATATTCCAAATCAAATAATGTCATGTATGCACTCTACAATGTGTACTATATACATTGACTTGAGAATATAGTTTTTCGTAAAGAATATATATAAAAAATTAAAAATCTCTTACCAACTTCAATCTTTTTGGGGCCAAAATTTCTATTACTATAAAAATGACATTATATGTCCCTAAATTGAAAATATATATTGATAATTGTTTTTATATGTTCAATTATACGCGTCACATTTTCTATTATTGATGCAAAAGGATCCGAGTTAGATGATATTGAGCTGTCAGATTACACGTTGATGGCACTGAACTACCTTAAGACGGTAGATAATCGCAATTACAGATTTTTTCAACGCGTACGTCATGGTTACTCAGCTACACTTGGTGTGTATCGTTTTTTAGGCCAAAATTAGTTGTTTTCACCTTCAAATCTCTATTTTTAGATATTGTTTTGCCATTTATAGTAATATTTCATTTTTCGTTTAGGAAGTGATTTTGAGCCTGATTTGAGCCAAATTTTTGGCATATTACTTCATTATTTACGTATTTAGTTTTGGTATATTTATTTTTGGTATGTTTATTGAGATTTTTCTATTTTTGTTAAAAATCTGTTTGTGGGTAAAAAATATGTTAAAAATCAGTGGTTTTTTTTTTTTAATATTTTTGGACAAATCTCTTGTATTCTCAATATTGATCAATTGTTGAAACTAATAGTCAGAATTTATCTAAATTCTTTCCCGCGTCAATTATCTATTTGGCACAATGTCTATGATTACTAAAAAAGCTAATATATTTAATTATTATAATCCTAGCTAGTTTGGGCTTGTTGCCTTAAAGATGAAACTTCTAATTCTTCCACTGGCTACTCATCCATGATCAGCAAATTAGTGATATTCCTGTTGAGTTTTTTTTTTTTTTTTTGTAGGCAATATTCCTGATGAGTTAAGTGAGTCATCATGACGATGTCAAAAAAAAAAAAAAAAAAAGTGAGTGATGACCAATTATATACTTAAAGGTCAGTACTAGCTACTAGTGTTTGGTGGTACGTAATGGCTGTAGCTAAATGTTAAACATCCAGCTCGCAGTGAATTCATAGATTATTACAAGCCAAACCAAGTACGTACGGTACTGTCCGCCCATGCAGGAAAATATAAATGGCAGCTATCTATATAATATATATATATATATATTAATTTGTTGAAATAATAAAAATTACCTTTTAGGTTGTGTTTGGTTCCTAACAATTTAATTTTAACTTGAGTCTAACATCTAAACACCTAACTCTCAAATTATTAAATTCATCCAAACTCATACGTAGAACTCACAACTTTTTTCAATTTCTAGTATTAAATTCATCTAAACACACTTTAAATACAGTTTATATGGGTCCCACATAACTCCTTACATTACTCAACTCATTACTATTAATAAAGAACTCAACTCAGCTCAACATTCAAACGTAATCTTAATCTGTGAATATTGAATTATCAAGTGCTGTTACATGCCTAGCTAGCTCGATCGTGTTCCCCATCTTTCCAACCCTCTACATCATTTGATTATATAATTAATGTGACATTAATTGTCGACTATGATCATTCAGAAACTATTTTTATTTTTTTTCAAAAAAAAAAAAAAGAACTACTTTTATTTGAATTGCCCATTTTGGATTATTAATAATTTGTATGCTATTTATATGCATGCTAGCTAGCACTAATTTGATGAATTAATATTAGTTTGGTAAGATTTTCAACCTAATTAATAATATATATGTACAATATATATAAGTATATGTGTATATATAAAGCTATAAATGTCATTAAGCTATAAATGTTAGTACTTGGGAAACACATGCACATGCATTCAACATTAATATTTGTTCTAAATACAAGAAGTTGGATGATATTTTGACTAGCTAGCTACGCTACTACTCGTGATTCCTTTCCTGTTCATGGGCAAAAACGAAAAGCGTTTAATTATGATCCATCACTTATATTATATAATATATATCTATATGGGACCTAAAAATTTTAGAGCGGTACTATTATGCTGCTCAGAGTCATAGCAGTCAAAATGAATTTTTTTTAATTTTTTTAATTTATATTTTTTTATCATTTTAAAATATTTTTAAAAAATATAAAAAAATATCAATACATTAATAGTCATTTTTTTAATTATTAAATAAAAAAATTAAAATACATAAAATATCAAAATCAGTAGATAAATTAAATAGGTAAAGCAGCATTTTTCAAAATTTTAACCATCTTAAAAGCAACGAACATCATTAGAAAATTATCATACAAAACAAATTAATCATGTCAACAAAATTAAATCGCGTGACGGACAGCCTAGCTGTACGTAGCTTAAAAACAAAAAAACTGTCAACGAACTTTATCAACTACTCCAAATTCCCTGATGTAACCAGACCCGTCCCTCGAAAAATCATTAGAAATATTCAGCGTAGTAGGTTAAAAGGAGAGCATTAATCTTCAAACCCCTTAATTTATATGCGTCGTGACTTTTCTCACATAATATATATAAATCATTTTGGTGATCAAGTACCTTTTCAATTAATTGGAGTAATTATTTGCTCTATCCAAGTACCTAATTATAATCTATTTTAGCTTATTATAAACAGAAAAGGTTTCTAGGTGCAAATAGCACTATCAATATTATTTGAAAAAATCCATTAATTTGTAATCTCGCTTCTGTTACATACAATCACTTTTATATATTTATTGTGCACTTCACTGATGTGATTGGTTAAAACAATTATTTTATATTAAAAAAAGTGACACAACCAATTGTAAGAACTTATAAACTTAATAGAAAATGGTGAAAAAATAGAGAGACCAACTTAGCCTCTACTACAACTTCATTCTCTTTTAAATAGTACAATGTACGTTGAGTTTTACACAGATAAATATGGAAAGAAGAGATTACAGCTTTACAATGATAAATATAGAAACATACAAGATAGAAATAAGACTTTTAGCATGATACAATGGAAAGAGGAAAATCAAGAAAATATTGATCACGTTGGTCACTCTGATTCTGGAGGAGATTGATCTGCAACTACAAGTTTGGAAAGTCCAAGAGTGTCGACTACAAGTGTGGAGTGTCCAGAAGTGATTGGTCTAACACCCCCCTCAAAGTGATGGGAATTAAAATCACCATTAGTTTGGACCGTAGGAAAGTAAACCGAGAGGCAGTGTGGCCCTTGGTGAAAATATCGCCAATTTGATCCTGGGTAGAAATATGCTTCATTTGAATGTCTTTGTTGAGGACTTTTTCCCGGATGAAGTGATAGTCGACTTCGACATGTTTTGTGCAAGCATGAAACACCGGATTGGGGGCTAAAACAATCACTCCAATATTGTCACGCCAAATAGTTGGAGTGGAGGGTAGGAGTACACCATGTTCCTTCATAAGCATATGTATCCAGTACAGTTCCCCAGTTGTAATGGCCAAACTGCGGTATTCCGCTTCGGTGCTACTTTTGGATATGATGGGTTGTTTCTTGGCTATCCAAGTGATGAGATTTGGGCCAAGGAATATGCCATACCCGGTTGTGCTACGACGATCATCCAGATTTCCAGCCCAATCGAAGTCACAATCAGCTTGTAAGTTTATAGCACCCGGAGAAAAATAGAGGCCATAGTCAATACTACCCTTAAGGTATCGAAGGGTAGTATTGACAGCAATCCAATGGGGTTCACGGGAATGATGCATAAATTGGCACAATTGATTGACAGCATACGCAATGTCGGGGCGCGAAATTGTACAATATTGAAGAGCCCCAACTACACGGCGATATTCAGTAGGATCATATAAGAGCTCACCTCGGTGGAAGAGAGTTTCGGTCCAGATGTGGATGGACAGTTGAGAGGTTTAGCACCCACCATCTTGGTGCTCTCAAGCAGATCAGTAATATAACGGGTTTGACGTAGGTGTAGCTCATGTTGATCACGGCTAGTCTGGACACCTAGAAAAAAACTCAGCTCACCCAGATCTTTAACAAGAAATGAATCTGTGAGAGATAAAACAAATGAATCAATAGCATCTTTGCTAGAACCAGTGATGAGGATGTCATCAAAGTAATCTAACACATATAATTTTATTGAATCAGTAGCATAGATAAAAAGTGAGTAACCAGCAGTGGACTCAGTAAACCATATTCCAACAGAGATTGGAAGAGACGGCGAAACCAAGCACGTGGTGCTTGTTTGAGGCCGTACAAAGACTTGTGCAAACGGCACACATAATCTGAGTAATTCTCATCAACAAACCCTTGAGGTTGCTCCATAAATTAGGGGTGGCAACGGGGCCCCGCATAGAGAGGGCCTAGCGGGGGTGGGGGCGGGATGACCCCAGCGGGGCCCCGCCCCGCCCCCCGCCCCCGCTCCACATATAAATTTTTTATTTATTTATATATATAAATAAATATATTGTATATAGATATATACAATTTATTAAAGAGTTAAAATTATATTCAAGTCATTGGATTGCTTTGGCCTCCTAGGCCAACCTTTATATAGGAGGCCAAGACAATACAATAGTCATCTTTAATAAATTGCTTAAGGATGACTATTGTATTGCCTTGGCCTCCTATATAAAGGTTGGTCTAGGAGGCCAAATCAATCCAAAATCTAACTCTAATGAGTTTAAGTTTTTCTATATTTATAAATTTCAATTTATTATTTAAATTATATTATAATTTGGGTCTAAAAAAATATTTTTAGACAATTTTTTTTTAAACACAATATGGTGCCTAGGCGGGGGGCGGGGCGGATTGAATTTTTTGCCCCGCCCCCACCTCCTGGGGGCGGGGGAAAATCCCCATGCAAAAATGCATTTGAAATATTTAACTGACGTATATTCCAATTAAAAGAGACCGCTAAAGCAAGAACCATTCGGACAATTGTGTGTTTCACTACAGGTGAAAAAGTTTCGGCATAGTCAATGCCATATTGTTGATCAAACCTCTTGGCAACTAGACGTGCTTTATAGCGCTCAATACGACCATCAGAGAGCCTTTGATCTTAAAGACCCATTTATTTCTAACAATATGCTTACCAGGTGGATGAGGGCAGAGTGACCAAGTCTCATTCACCAATAACGCGTCAACTCAGAACCCATCGCAGCATGCCATTGAGGAGAAGAGGCAGCTTGTGTGTAAGTGGAGGGCTCAGCGTCGGTGACTACCGTGGAGAGTACTTGCAGGGGATGCCGAGTCGAGTATTGGGAGATGAAATTTGGGAAAAGTTTGGGTTTCGAGTTACCGGTCATGGAGCGGGTTGTGACGAGATTGGGGTTAACGGTTTGGCAGTTGGACAGGGTAGAGGCTGACGGGATGGAGGGAGGTGGTGAAGTCGTGATGGGGGGATAGATTATGGGAATCACAGGATTTTCTGGTGGATGGTTCGAAGATGAAAGGCTAGGAGGAGGATCTGGATTTTCAGGGTAGGGGATAGCGAAATCAGTTTCAGTATTAGGAGAGATTTGGGTTGGCAATGGTTGAAATGAGAACATAGGAGAAGACCTACCTGAGAAGACCGTACTCGTTGAGGCAGGAGAAGAGAAGACTCCATCACGTGTTGCAGGAAATTCTTGTTCATTAAAAATGACATTTCGGGACACATAGACACGGCCAGTGTTGTAGTCAAGGCACCGATATCCACGTTGTTGACTCGCATAGCCTAGAAAAATGCATTCTTTACTGTGGAAAGAGAGTTTGTGAGTGCCATAGGGTCTAAGTAAAGGAAAATATGCAGAACCAAAAATTTTAAGATGTGAGTCTTTTGGAACCTTTTTATGGAGCATGTAGAAATGTATCAAATGATATAAGACTTTGGTGGGAAGGCGATTTATAAGATAAACAGATGTGAGGAAGGCATCTGGCCAATATGTATTTGGTAGGTGGAACCGAGCGAGAAGAGTTAAGCCGGTTTCAACTATGTGACGATGTTTTCATTCGACAATCCCGTTTTGTTGGGAGGTATGAGGGCATGTTAATCGATGGAATATGTCATTTTCTTGTAAAAAGGATTTAAAGATGGTGGAGGTAAATTCATCACCGTTATTAGCTTGTAATTATTGAATTTGATAAGAAAAGACCTTTTCCACTAGAGTTTTGAATTGTTTAAAAATTGCCAAAACCTCATTTTTAAATTTAATGGGATATAGCCAAGTAAAACGAAAAAAGTCGTCAACAAAAATAACATAATATTTCTATCCACCAACTGAATACACAAGAGATGTCCATACATCGGAATGAATAAGTGCTAAAGGATGAGTTGTTTGACAAGTTGAGTCACTAAAAGGTAATTGTTTGGATTTTCCCAAAGGACACGACGAACAAAATCCTATTTTATTTGATGTGGAAACATCTAAATGTTTGGAAGTGACCAATTTATTTAAAATAACTTGAGACGGGTGGCCAAGACGATCATGCCATGTGTCGAGAGTGGTGGACACACCAAGTTTAGCCGCAAAACAAGAAATTTTATTTGAACAAGATTTATTGTCTGCAATTGGATAGAGTCCGTTCTTAACTTGCCCTTGGAGTAGTAGTCGCCCCATGTTGTTCTCCTTCATAGAAAAATCATTTCCAGTCAGTACAAAATAGCAATCATTATCCAAACAAAATTGGTTGATAGAGATTAAATTTGAGGAAGCATTTGGACAATGAAGAACATTGGACAGAGTAAAATTGGAATGATTTGAAATAAAAGATGTGGTACCCATATTTTGAATCACCAAACTTGAGCCATTCCCAACTGTGATAGTCTCTTCTCCTTCATAGGGCTGTGCGGTAGTGAGGTTTGCCGTATTATTGGGGATGTGGGCAATGGCCCCACTGTCTACATACCATACCTGTTGAGCATAAGAAGTATTACCTTCAGCAGCCATAACAGCAAGATGGTGGTAAGCGGCCTTGATAGGAGAAATTAAACCTATTATAGCAATCGAGGGCCATGTGACCCTTTTCATTGCAGATCTGACAAATTGGTCTGTTGTCCCCAGAGTGAGGTGCATCAGGCTTGGTGCTAGAGGGCCCCCATGAGATGGGGGACGTGTAGTTGGTATAGGCGAACGAGTTTGGAAAGTCCAAGAGTGTCGGCTACAAGTGTGGAGTGTCCAGAAGTGATTGGTCTAACACCAATTATATTAGTACAGTATATAATAAATACGTAAAAGTGACTGTATATAAAATTTTTATATCGTGCCAGAATTGTGTGCGAAAGCTAACGTTGGGTAGCTTCAGGATACATGGAGCCAGACCTAATTTATAGGCTAGTTAAACAAAATGCAAGGCTAGTTTGGCCCTTTTATATATATATATGCGCCTGAAGATGGTCGTCGCATCTGATCATGGCCTGTATTAATTTCTTCTTGTTTTTTAGGCCAACCTATGGAAAAAGGGATGCGTGTCCTGAGCATGGAGGTTCGTGTATATATATATATATATATATATATATATATATATCATGAGGTACAAATATGCATCTCATGTTTTCAAATGGGATATGTAAAAGAAGTTGGTCAAGTGGTATCTAGCTAGCCGCCTTATGTTTGAGTGCTTGGGCCTCAACCTCAAACATGAAATATGATTGGGCTTTCGTTTCGGCTGAGTTATTAAAAGAAAATTGATTATTTATAATCAATTATTTCTTATAAAATAATTCGTCACAAATTTTTATTTTTCTTATAATACATCGTACAAGAAAGAATATTTTTGAATTGCCATTAAAGTTCTTCTCTCTAATTAGTAACCTCTGCTCTTATTTTAGGTGTTAACCTTAATTAATATGAGTTGAGCAAGTTTGGATCCTCTTATTTTATTTACTGACTTAGAATCTATAATATTTTAAATCATCCCTGAATAATGCAATTAAGCTTGTATTTTGAGAAAGTTGTTCATCTTCAATATTTTAGTGTCATCGATCGATCGCGTGTACAATTAGCGCGTGACACATTTTTTTTTTGTGTTATTACATAATTAAGTATTAACATTAATATATACTTCTTGATTGATACATGATGAAGATGTTATGTTTATGAACATTAATTACAAACTTTATTTAATACTAATCCTGTTATATATAGTACAATAACTTTAATTAATTACTTGAGAAGAAATCCTGAACAAATATTTCATTTTCAAACCGAAACTTCTTGCTTGGCTGGCTGGCTCTCGCATGCAGTTGGTATAGCACGGCTATTATTTTCCTTCACTTGGAAGCAAGGAAATTAGTATTCATGCCTAAAGAGTATGGCAGAAGGATTTGATCGAGTCTGGCCTCTCTTGATTAATTTCTTTATCCGCGCCTTTCTTTTAATTTTTTTGTTCACCCACTTTTCTATTCCACCACCAGAAGGTGATAAAGGTGGACCACCCAAGGAAATTTCCTTCCGCCAGATCATCATAGAATTAGATAATACGCAAGACAAATTATTAAGAGTAATTTTATATATAATCGTAAAGTGTGTAAACGCTGCGTAATCGCTTTGGAAAAGAGTGGGATCTACTATTAAAAAATTAATTTTTTTCATGTGGGTCCAAGTTTTATTCACTTTTTTCAAAACGATTAAGCGGTGGTTGCACAATTTACAGTTGTAAATATCTTTTCTCAATTATTAAAGTTTTGAACTTTGGAATGATAAAAAAAATTAGCTTAATTTGTAAGATATATTAAGTGTACTCATATTAATCAGTACTGTAATTAGATCCACGTGTTTCTCACCCTTAATGATAATATATTTGTGAGTACTGGAACATCATGAATTGCTCCGATCTGTTCTTATCTGATCTTACCCGCGGCCGAAATGTAATGAGGATATGATTCCTTTTGATGATCAAAACATTGATTGTTAGACAAGAAAGTGGGCATGTAAAGACAACATCACACTTTTTGAGCTTTGAAATTAGAAACATCACTTTATGAAGGAAAGCTGCTGCTTGTGATTGATCATCATCATCATCTAGCTAGTGCTTCGCGGATGCTTCGATGTGTATGTACATGTGTAGATTGTTGAGACTGAAAAGGAAGGTCGAGGGCAGGAGGATTAATGGAAGGCGGTGATGATGTAAACCACTTAATATTTTCTACGTACGAAAAATATATAACAACACATCAAGAGTAATGATAAACACATAATACATTATACAATACATTACACAACAATATTATAAAATGAGAGTATTTTTATAAAATTATGTTATTTTTATAATATGTTTTACAAAAAACTCTCATTTAAAACATAGTTTTGTAAAATGTTGTAAAAAATATTGTGTGTAAATAATTTTTCTTGCAATAAATGGTAGTTGACAATTTTAACTATTGCTAATTATATATTTATAATTTTTTTACAACTATTTTACAATTCATTTTCAATCAACCAATATAATTATGTCATTTTATTAAAAATAAATTTCAATATTAGAAAATTACCCTTCATTTTATGCAGAGTTGTAAAGTAGTTGTAAGTGAATCATTTTCCTATACAAATACCCAACATTAAGACTACAGTTGAATGTTGAGCTGAGTTGAGCTCCCTATAAATAGTAGCGAGTTAAGATTATGGAGTGAGTTCTGTGGGACCCACATAAAATGAGTTTAGATGTGTTTGGATGTTAAGATGAGTTTATATATGTTTGGATGTTAAGATGAGTTTAGATGTATTTATGGAAAGTTGAAAAAAGTTGTGGGTCACACGTGTAAAGATGTATTGAGTCTAAAAAGGTTGTGAGTCCCACGTGTAAAGAGATTTTGAATTGAGGTGAGTTTAGTGATTTGAAAGTTGGGTGTTTTGATGTTAGAAGAAGTCTAAATCTAAACCAAACTCAACTCCGAGTTTGATCAAGGAACCAAATGCAGCCAAATTTTTTACAATTGTGTTCTAACTTTATGTAAAATCATGGAGGAATATTTATATTTCTACTATATATTTATAAGTTGGTGCGTGAGACTTGCTAGAATTATAAAAATAATAAAAATATAATTACATTTTAGAGAAATGATTTTGTACAAGTCTCAAATAGATAATTTCCATATAAATTTGTTAAAAAGTAGATCCCACCTAAAAAGTGTAAAAAAGCTATTTTTTATTAGTGAAATTCATTTTTTTACAAATGACTTATATAGAGTTTGTCTATTTGAGAAATGATTTTATGCTAACCGATGTGACCAAAAGAATGTATTAATTGGATTAGTCAATAATTAAGGAGGCTAGCTTAAAATAAATTTGTTTTTATATATAACCAATCTAATATAGAAGGGACACTATAAGATCATATTGTTAAGCCACATCTCTCTCCCTTGGGCAAGTAAACCACCTATATCGTCATGTTATGAACGAACAATATCCACGCAAATTAGTTTCTTTTTTGAGCAAATTAGTGTTATATTATGTTTGAATAAAACTAATTCGGATCCAAAATTTACTGCATGCGCTTCATTTTGGGGTTAGAAAACAAAGCGATGAAGCCAAGTAAACTCCTAAACTACAGAAGAAAAAATAAATCGCCAAAGAGTTACATTCGGCCAGTGCGAGAATAGCCGAACAAGTCATGATCTCAATTCAATATTTCACGACTAATTTAGAACATTAATATTCCTGGCCTCTAAATTGGAGAAAGTAGTCATTTAACTGATCATGCATGCTAGGATACAGTAGTGGTAAAATTATCTAGTGAAAGCTGCAAAAAATTGAAATATAAATGGATGTATATAGCTTGTGTTTGATTGCTCTCTTTTTCTCATAATTGATTAAACAAAATTTTAGGTGCTTTTAAAACAAAGTGGATAATTCTATTTGATGAAACCATAGGCTTGATAATTTGCGAGCAAAGGGTATATATAATTAATTAATTAATTAATTTGTGGCCAGTTATTTCTTGCGAAAATAATTATTTTTTGTTAAAATGAATATGTTTTCGTCGTAAATAATCATTTTTATCGCAAATAATTCATCACAAATACTCATTTTTCTTATTGATACTGTCTAGTTTTTCCTGCACGAGATTATGATAAACACAGTGAATTTCATTATCAACATCGACAAAACAATACAAACCCGGCCCAAAACTCAATATATCACTTATGTATCCGGCTATTATAGATCCATTACATGAATTCAGCCATGTCCAAACTATCTGGAATTTCAAAATTAAACAAGGCGCTGCTGTTGTAGCTCTCCTTTTCATCTTCAGCGCCGCCGTTGATGAATGTGGATGGAGAGTTTAAGGGAGTAGGGCTTGATATTGGTGTCGATACAACAGACTCAAAGCTGAAGTTCTGATTGCTATTGTATAGTGACTTGAAATTTGAACTCTCTGGTATATCAGGAACCGTTGGATTAGAGCTGCAATACATATAGTTTGGCTGGCAAACAAACTCTTCGTTCAGGCTTGTAGGTATTGAGTTTTCTTGAGAATTTCCAAAAGTTGACACGTTCGAAAAACACCCTTCTACATTGGCTTGCATGAGCTGGTTTGTCATCTCCGATGAAAACCCTTCTTGTAGTGGAGTTTGATATTGATCGTTGGGTTGTAGTACTGGTTGGACTTGGTTTTGCATCAAGTAGTTGAAAAGGTTGTTTTCCTGGAGATTGTTTGTAAAGGGTACTTGGTTTTCCTGTTTTAGTGACAGGATAGCGGTGGCTAGCTTTAAGATATCTGGATTCATGAGGGTTTGAGTGCCTAACAAGTTTGACACATTGAGAATTGATGGGTTGCAGAGAGATGAGCTTAGGATGGAGGAAAGGTCAAGAAGATCAAGGCGAGGAGTATGAGTCACCGGATCAATTCCCATTCGTAGCAGCCTTTTTCTGATGTGGGTGTTCCAGTAATTCTTGATCTCATTATCAGTTCTTCCAGGCAAGCGAGCGGCTATTGCAGACCACCTAAGTTTGGAAGGAGAAAATATTTGTAAGCTCATAATTGTCACAATTTCTCTCATATATAAACATCGATTAGAGTTGTTTAAAAAAAAAAAATCATATAAATTTACAGGCCGGAAGAGCAGAATGATCATCATCGTACTTGTTTCCTAAGATACTGTGCAATTGGATGATGGTCTCTTCTTCTTCAAAAGAAAATCTTCCCCTCTTGATATCAGGCCTCAGATAGTTAGTCCATCGCAAACGACAGCTCTTTCCACATCGTTGCAGCTCTGCACAATTTGTCATAAATTATTATCATTAGTTGCTCAAAAAGTGTATAATGGGTGAACTAAAACATTAAAAAACAATGAAAATTGTGCAACTAGAAGCTTCATGACTTAATTACCAGCATTCTTAGGAAGGGTTCTCCAGTTGCCAGGTCCATGGAGCTGAATATAGTTGATGAGCTTAAGATCTTCCTCTGGAGTCCAAGGACCTTTCTTGAGTCCATCTTTGTCACAACAAGGTGTTCTTCCCATTGGTCCTGTAATCCGGAACGGATGTCAAAGGAGTTTTCAGGGTAGGAGAGATCGATGGTGATGATAATTACTTGCCACAGACAAAAAGTGGTCTCTCTCTGAAACAAACACAAAGGTGTTGTATTTGTTGATGATCCTAAGGGTTGTGGACCGTGACCTTTAGATATAATATTAAAGTCTGAGATATCCATTGAAGTCAAAGGGATTTGGCGCCGGCCTAAATGCCGCGTACGTACTGTCCTTTGATCTGATGATTTATAGCCATGCATACATGTACATATATACATGATGCATGCATGTTTTTATATTTTATACATTAAGCTAGTTAAGGTGATCTATTGCTAGCACATGATTGTGTACATATATATAATACATATGATTGAGAGACATTAATATATATATGATCAAGGTTGAATGCATGCATGCATATATGTATATAAGCTGACACGTGCATGCCCGGCCTGGAATGGGAGCGGGTAATATTAATATTGCGTGAATGCGCAAAAAGGGAAGCTGACTTTTTCCTTGGATGTGTAATCACTGATGTGTAATTGGGTTTGACCTTTTTGTTACATCTCCGGAACGAGAATGATTGGACGGTAAGTATAGTTAGGTCTCCTATCAAGATAGAGAATATTATACATGTGTTGTTGTTTCGTTCCTTAATTCATTTTGTCTTCCTCATCTTGTTTCTCTTTTCCAATAGAGTAATTCTACATACAACCGTGAAATACATAAACACCACGTAATCGCTTTGAGAAATAGTAGGGTCTACTATTAAAAAATTAATTTTTTTTATATGGGTCATATATTTTATTCACTTTTTTCAAAGTGAATACGCGGTGGTTGCACAATTCACAGTTATAAATATATTTTCTCTTTCCAATATAACTAATGCATACATTTGTAATTTGTTGGATTCGTCATACCTATATATATATATATTTGTAAGTATCTGAAATCCTTACATGAGATCATGTGGATATCATGAATTTAATTAACAATTCATGGATCGAGTAGTCTCTTGTCGCATGATAGGAGATATATATATATATATATATATATATATATGTCAGTGAGCCTAATTATTTATGTAAAAAATACTACAAGAAAAATGGGCTTTTGTGGTCATTTAATTGCGGTGAAAATGTTATTTGTGACCAAAACAGACTCATTTTAGCTGTAAATAGTCATTTCGCTGGAATTAAATAGTCACAAATAAGTAGTTTTCTTGTAGTGAAAGAAAGAACATGCACCAGCTTGAAAGAAGATATATAAGAATTCATGACTACGTACCTTAATAGTTATATAATTACTATATCCGTAGACATATTAGTTAATGCACCTCTTAATGGCTATTAATTCTTTTCTAAACCCCTAATTAAGATTTTATAAGATTAATATGTTAATTATTGTTGCGAACCTCTCAATTAAATCCATTCAACAATGTTTCTTTTATGCCTTCATATATATATATATATATATATATATATATATATATCTATATATAACAAGGGAACACGAGAGAATTAATATATATGATGTGATTATTATTGAAAATATTAATATATTTAATATGAGTACAAATAAGCTGATGTTTAATTTTTTTATGCATTTAAAAATTAAAGTATGAGTTTATATTTATTCTATAATATATATTTTTGGAAACTTAAATTATAGATAAAGATCGAATAGCAAGATTTTGGCTCCCCCATCTGTTTGTTTTACCAGTTTTCCTTTCCTCTTCTAGCAATTTTATTAATTAATTTATTTTATTGGGAAAAAAAAGGATGAAAGTGTCACTATTTTTACGAATAATTCTACATACAACCGTGAAGTGAGTAAATGTCGCGTAATCACTTTTAAAAAATAATACGGTCTATTATTAAAGAATTAATTTTTTTTATGTAGGTCCTATATTTTTTTCATTTTTTTTAAAATGATTATATAACGGTTGTACAATTCTCGATTATAAATTTTTTTTTTCCTGCTTTTACATATGTCTACCTATAAGAAGTCGCCAACTTTCCAAGCTGGAACGTATTTTAAATCAGGCCAGCCATTTTTGTTTTTACCTAAAAAATAAAGTCAACCACCCCCTAGCTAGTCTGACAACTAAAGCCATCTCACTTTGACAATTGTCCCTGTTGCTTTATTTTAACACTCGCACTCCATCGCAGGAAAACGAAGTCATAAGGTCCTTGAAAATCAGGTGCTGCATCTCATCCACTTATATCTAACAAACACAGATCAAATTGGTCAAATACTATTATATATATATAATCCACACAATTATTTGATCAAAATCCTACGTAGTGTGATCTCTTGCTTATCCAACATGATTGTAACTGTTCCTAATTTATTGCTTCCAGAAACAGTACTCGAGAAGGTCAAGAACATTGGTTTCGATCTACATGCATGCGTTTCATGTCATTTTTCATATAGACATTGCGCCTTTTTTAAGGCCTACGTACACGACTTCACCTTGGAAACCAAATTCAAAGCCATTGAATATGGAGTGCTGCATCCTATCCACCCCTATCTAATTTAACAAATAGATCAAACTTGTCAATTTATTATTATTATTATTATTATTGTTATTATTAGTAGTAGTAGTAATATATATTATTATTCAGTTTGATCCAAATAAATTTGCCTTGCGTTGAAAAAGATATTGTTAATTTCTTACCCTACCTACATGTTTAAAACTTTAAACGGTCTTTTAACTCATGCTTCCAGAAACAGTCTAAAGAAAATCAGTTTAATTAATTTAATTTGAGCTTCATGTATTTCATTAGTTAGGATTTAGATCTTGCATTCAAAATGTACATAATTATACGCGTGTTTCATCTACACATGCACACACTCGAACATATAATATACACGCATTAGAGATACAATTATTATCATTATTATTTTTTTGATAACCAAGCAACAAACTTCATTCATCAGAAAAAAAAAAACTACAAAGCATCATGCTTGCTCAATGATATGTGAAACCATTTCAGGGAAAGAGTTCCACCAAACCATTAAGTCATGTAGATGACATGAATATTTTGCCAAACAATCAGCAGCAGCATTGGCCATACAGCCTCTATGCTATATTACAACTTTTGGTATTGGAGAATGATGGTGATAATCATCCTCCTCTCCATGATCATGAGCTGGTGTATAATGATGAAGCTGTTTTACATAATAGTCCTCAATTCAGCTCACATGAGAAAGGCTAGCTGAAGAGCTTTTATGTAATTTTGTAGTTAGTTATTTGGTTTTTGTCCTTGGCTGAGGTGTATAGTTTTTAGTGGCTTAGTTAGTTATTTGCAGAGTGTAAATATTCCTTCCAGAATGTGAAGGAAGTATTGTACAGAGCACTACATATATCACCTTTTCTGTAACTGTTTAGTACATCAATTTCAATGAAGAATATACGAAGTCCTTCTTCATTATGATATTTTCTTCTTTCCTTGCTTATTTTACCATTTCTTACATGGTACCAGAGCAGTGATTCATATTAACCATGACTACAGACAATTCTGCTGAAAGTCTCCTCCCCCAAATCGTTTTCTCAACTTCAATGATCTCACAAATCCTTATCGACTTGACCATGGGGACAACCCTTCTGTTCCCTTGTCCCCGAACTCCTCACTGTTGACAACTACACAACTTGGTCTCGGGCTATGCAGAGGGCTCTTTGAGCCAAAAACAAGTTGGGTTTTATCAATGGTGAGATTTCCAAACCCACCAGTACAAATGACCCTTTACTTGAAGCTTGGGAAAGCTGCAATGACCTTGTGACCTCCTGGTTACAAAACTCCATTTCTCCTTCCATCAAGTCTAGCATTGCCCTTGTGGATAAAGCTTCTGTGGTCTGGACTGAACTGCATGAATGTTTTACTCAACAAAATGGTGCACGTATCTTTCAACTTAAGAAGGCACTTGTAGGACTGCAACAAGAACAAGATTCAGTAAGTGTTTATTATGGAAAACTGAAAACTCTTTGGGATGAACTCAATGTGTTTGATCCATTGCCTGATTGTAGTTGTGGCAAATTGAAGATCCTTTCGGATAGGTATCATAGGGACTGTGTAATACAACTTTTGATGGGTCTCAATGATTCATACACCAATTCAAGAGACCAAATCATGTTGCTCGACCCTTTACCTTCTGTTGGTAAGGTTCTTTCCCTGATCCAACAGCAGGAGAGGCAACATCTCATGCTGAGTAGTTGTCCTTCTCCTGATTCAATGGCTCTAGCAACGAAGAAATTCCATCCCAATTTCAAACCAAATGCCAAGTCTGGCCAACCCCTTAAAATCGCTCCTATTGTACTCATTGCCATCAACCAGGCCATTCCCTAGAAACCTGTTTTAAAGCAGGAAATGCTAAGCCACCAACTTGTACACACTGCCATATGAGTGGTCATGTAGCAAAAAAATGCTACAAACTTCATGGGTACCCCCCTGAGCACAAGTTTTTCAGCAAAGGTAAATCATCTACCTCCTTTGCTAACTCTGCTTCTACTGACCAAGATGAGGACTCGAGTTCCAGAATTGGTTTGACTAAGGAGCAGTATCAACAATTGCTCCATTTGCTGCAGCCAAAAGAGACTCCAATGATGCCTTTATCCTCTACCAAGACAGCTTCTCATTCTTTTGCTAATGCAGCAAAGGCATCAACAATGTCTGGTATTTCCACACAGTATTCTATTTTTCTTCAAAACTCCTTAATATCTGCAGAAACTCCTTGGATATTTGACACAGGTGCTACAGACCATATGGTCTGTAGCATTTCCCTTTTAACAAGCATCACAAATAAAGTTTCTTACTCTGTCAAAATGCCAAATGGTGATGAGGCGCCTGTCACACACATAGGCACAGTCAAGCTTGGAAGCCATCTTCTTTTGGAAAATGTCCTATGTGTACCATCTTTTACATTCAACTTGATTTCAACTAAAAGAATTGTAAACTCACTTACTTGGTGTCTTGTTTTCTTTTCTGAGTCATGTTTCCTACAGGACCTTTTGTCTTGGACAACGATTGGGAAGGGTGAAGTGAGGCATGGACTCTACCATCTACAGCAAACTGAAGTGTCTCCAACAGCTCTTGTTGACTACCTTACCAAGTTTTTAGATAAAATTCATTTTGTTTCAGCATCTATGTTTAGCAATTCTTCTCTGCCAAATCTTTGGCACTATAGACTTGGCCACACCTCTTTCTCTAGGATATCTCTAATTAAAGATCCTATTGTAAGTACTGAGATTTCTAATATGAATGAGACTCCTTGTTGCATCTGTCCAATGGCCAAACAACATCAACTCCCTTTTCCCATCAACATACATACAAGTTCTAGAATTTTTGAAATTATTATGTGTGATATATGGGGACCCTATTCTGTTACTGCCCATGATGGATCCAAGTATTTCCTTACTATTGTTGACCATCTTTCTCGAATTACTTGGACTTATCTCCTTAAAACAAAATCTCAAACTCGGCCTTGCATAGAGTCCTTTTGCAATCTTGTTGAGAATCAGTTTAACATTCGAGTTAAGACCCTAAGAAGTGACAATGGTGTAGAATTTGATATGAAAGAATTTTTTAACCAAAAAGGCATTATTCATCAAACAAGTTGCATTGAAACTCCACAACAGAATGCCATTGTAGAACGTAAGCACCAGCACCTCTTAAATATCGCAAGAGCCCTCAGATTTCAAGCTGTCCTTCCTTTGAGATATTGGAATGAATGTGTCTTGACTGCTGCATATATTATCAATAGAATACCTTCTCCTTTGCTGCAAAACAGAACCCCTTATGAGTTACTTTTTAAGAGCAAACCCAGTTATAGTCATATGAAAGTCTTTGGATGTTTGTGCTTTGCATCAACAATTTCACATGGTCGCACCAAATTTGATTCAAGAGCCAGAAAATGTGTTTTTCTTGGCTATCCTTTTGGTATAAAGGGCTATAAATTGCTTGAACTCGATGATGAGATTGTTTTTATCTCAAGAAATGTGGTTTTTCATGAAAGCAATTTTCCTTTTCTCAAGCTACAAACCTCTAACTCCATCTCAGATTTTTTAACTACTGATAATTATAGTTCCTTTCCAGATTCACTACCTCTTCATGTTATTCAACCTGCCATTAACTCCTCATCTCCTTCTCAGTCTCCTAACTCTACTAATTCTGACTTGTCCATTGCTCCTGCTGCTACTCCAAGTTCAACTTCTATTCCTGAGCTGCCTTCACCCTCTCCTTCTTCTGAATCTACACCCATCGCAGTAGAACCTTCTCCATCTCCTTCTTCTTCTGAATCTGCACCCATCACAGCAGAACTTGCTCCATCTCCTTCTCCCATCCGCAAGTCAACAAGAACTCGAAAGGCACCTCAGTACCTGCAGGATTACCACTGTCAATAGGTTCACTTCACCCCTTTAAGTCAATCCTTGACCAAGCAATTCTCCTTTCTTCCAAGTACTGCTTTTCCTTTGAACAAATCTTTGTCCTATCATTGTTTATCCACTACTTTTGCTGCTTTCTCTGCATCTATCTCATCTCAAGTTGATCCTCAAATACATAATCAAGTTGTCAAGGGCTCGGGTTGGTGTGAGGCCATGCAGGCTGAGTTGGATGCTCTTGAGCTAAATCATACATGGACAATGGTTGATTTGCCACCTGGAAAAGAGCCAATTGAGTGCAAGTATGTCTACAAAACTAAATTTAATTTAGATGGTACAATAGAGGGATTAAAGGCCAGGCTAGTGGCCAAAGGTTACACACAACACTACATATATCACCTTTTCTGTAAACGTTGAGTACATCGATTTCAATGAAGAATATATGAAGTCCTTCTTCATTATGATATTTTCTTCTTTCCTTGCTTATTTTACCATTTCTTACATTTGGAAACCTTTCTAACAGATTCCCAATCTCAAAAACCAGATTTCCCCAAATGGACATTGACTCATCTTCTTTTGTAAGCTCTTGTGCAACCAACAAAGCATCATTTTCTACTTGAAGATCATGAATTCAGCGGCAGACATAATAAGAGTGAAGCAAATCGTGATCTCCATGTTTGGCGTCCATAAACGTCTCTTCTGTTAACGATCCCCCAGCCAGCTAGCTAGAAGGTCTCATGCAAGACTGTTATGGCTAGCTACGATGACACATGACCCCATTTCCGCTAAATTAAAAAAATGATTCATATACAAGAGATGATCATCATGATTAATAAACAATGATTCTCCTTTTCCGTTTCCGACCGTACGTGGCGCTCCCTTGCTGCCATGCATACATTCTGATCTAGATATTCATGTGTAATATTTATGGAGTCATGTTTCAACACCATATATATTATATAGTTTCTATTTATAAGTATTCGTTCATGAATTCAAAAGATGCTTACATAGCATTATACCGATTTAGGTAGTCACTTGTTGAAAATGTTGGGTTTGATCGATTGTGCATGGCTCACCCAATATATAAATTAAATATATGTAGTTATCTAGCTAGCTAGCTACGTCTACATATCATGTTGACTTAATATGTTTGCTAATTTGTTGTCGCGTGGTGTCCAAAACTCGAACAAACTTTGAATATTAGTGGGTTTTGTTTAATTTTAACATCGATTGGTACGTAATATCAGTTCAAGAGTTCACAAGCATACCTAAACTCCATACGTAATACGTGATATATATTGGTGTGTGGATCAACTTTTGACCCTAGCTCATTATTATAAGTTCCTCATGCACATTTTATATTACTACGAAGACGGTATACAATCTGTTAAAACATGAAGAGAAAATCGAAATGCATAGGCAGTGTAGAGAAAAATCTCATTCTTATTGATCTCCTTTAAAGACACATAATCTACTGCTATATATACATTACAAAAGCTGAAAGAAAAAAAAACTCTAAAAACTAACTTTAAATCTTCTATACATTCACAAGAAAAAATCTGCAACTTTTTATGGGCAGCATGGTTTAGACAGTGCTTTATATCAAGTTCTTAACACTTAATGTATAGCCATGCTTTTCACAAATCTTTTCAGACCCAAAGCTTTCTTCCTTTTTGCTGCTGCCTTCTGCTTCTTGTGTGCTGCCGTATGCTTTATTTGCTTTTGCTGTTGCATGTATTTCTTGAGTGTTGCAGTGTACTTCATGTTTGCTTTTGCTGCTGCATGTGTTGCTTTGTGTGTTGCAGCTTTGATGTTGAGTGTCCTCATGTCCTTCTTGCTTGCAATTCTTCTCATTACATTTTATTTTGTGAGACTCCCCCTCAAGATGGGCATAGATGTTTAGGATTCCCATCTTGGACAGTAAGAAATGAAAAGTAGAAGATGATAGAGCATTAGTAAAAATGTCTGCCAACTGAAACTTTGAAGCTATGTGGACTGGAGTGATGATTCCAGTTAGGACCTTTTCTCGAACAAAGTGGCAGTCCAGTTCTATGTGCTTAGTTCTTTCATGAAAGATAGGATTACTTGTAATGTGGATGGCTGCTTGGTTATCACAGAACAAGAGAGCAGATTATCCATGATTGATGTTAAATTCTTTTATCAGACCAAGAAGCCAAATGATTTCACAACTTGTGGAAGCTAATGCCCTATATTCTTCCTCAGCTGAAGACCTAGAGACAGTTATTTGTTTCTTTGATTTCCAACTTATCAATGAGTCTCCAATGAATACACAAAAACCTGTAACAGACCTCCTAGTCTCGGGGCAAGCAGCCCAATCAGAGTCACTATATGCCTTTAGGTGCAAGGATGATCTCGATGACAAGAAGATGCCTTGGCCTATGGATCCTTTGAGATATCTCAGAACTCTATAGGCTAACTGCATATGAGTTTGTGAAGACTTATCCATGAATTGACTCAAAACATTCACAGCATAAGTGATATCTGGCCTTGTAATTGTTAAGTAAATGAGCCTTCCAATGAGTCTCCTATAGGCTGTAGGGTCTTGCAGAATTGCATTTGTGGTGTGGCTCAACTTGTGGTTTAACTCAATGGGTGTGGAGACTGTTTTGGTGCCCAGCAGCCCTGCACCTTCCAAAATTTCGAGTGTGTACTTTCTTTGACAGATGTTGATTCCAGAAGATGATCTTGCAACCTCTAGACCTAGGAAATATTTGAGGGGTCCAAGGTCTTTGATTTTGAATTTGCTGTGGAGGTAAGCTTTGAGTGAGTTAACTTCATCTTGAGAATTACTTCCCACTATGATGTCATCCACATACACTAGGAGTGCTGTAAACCCTTTTTGACTAACTTTGGTGAATAAAGAATAGTCAGATTTAGATTGACAAAATCTAATAGAAATGAGGGAGTTAGAAAATCTTGAGAACCATTGCCTTGATGCTTGTTTAAGTCCATAGATGGACTTATTCAGTTTGCACACTAGTTCTCCCCCTCAATCTGCTCTCTGTGTATGTGATAACCTGGTGGCATCTCCATATAAATTTCCTCATTAAGATCCCCATGTAAAAAGGCATTATGGACATTCATTTGAGATAAAGACCAGTTGTGAATAGAAGCTAAGGAAATGAAGACGCGAACTGTGGTGAGTTTAGCCACTGGACTGAATATTTCTTGGAAGTCAAAACCTTTTCTTTGGGTATATCCCTTGGCAACAAGTCTTGCCTTGTGTCTTTCAACAGAGCCATCAGATTTGAGCTTTACTTTGTAGACATATTTACAACCAATGACATTTTTGTTGGGGGGAAGGGCAGTAACAGTCCAAGTGTTATTGTCCTCTAAAACACTGAGTTCAGCTTGCATGGCATCTTGCCAATGTTTTATTTTCACAACTTCACTATAGGAGTTAGGTTCAGAGAGTAAGGAGCGGGAAACATAAAAGGATTGGTGAGATTGGGAGAGGTTGATGCAGGTTGACTATAGGAGTTAGGCAGGTTGATGCCTATCTCTGGTGGATCTTCGAAGAGGTATTGATGGAGGTGAAAAGGGAGGTGAAGCAGAAGAAGTAGCAGGTTGAGATGGTTCAAGATGAGGTGGTTTAGATTGAAGAGTAGAGTGGACTGGTTCAAGATGAGGTGGTTCAAGATGAGGTAGTTCAGAAGAGTGTGAAACCAGATTTTGAGAAGGTGAAAAAGAGTCATCTCGTGGTGGAGGAGGTAAAACCAGATTTTGAGGAAAGGAGGAATGAATGTCTAAAGAGAAATGAGAAGAGGGAGTGGAGGAGTGAAATGGAAAGGTAGACTCATGAAAGATCACACTCATAGAGATGAAGGTGGAATGATTCTCTATGTCATAAAGCTTGTAGCCTTTGATGTTTGCAGGATATCCTAAGAAAATGCAAGGCCTAGCCCGAGGTTCAAACTTTGTTTTGTGGTGCTTAGGAGTGCTAGCATAACTTAGGCAACCAAAAACTCAAAGATCATCATAGGAGGGTGGTGATGAAAAGAGCCTTTCATAGGGTGATTTATTAGAAAGGAGGGGTGTAGGGATCCTATTGATGATGTAGGCTGCTGTCAAGATGGCATCTCCCCAAAAAGGAGTAGGCAATCCAGCTTGAAAGAGGAGTGCTCTTGCTACATTCAAAAGGTGTTGGTGTTTCCTTTCAACAACACCATTCTGTTGAGGGGTATACACACATGATTTTTGGTGAATGATGCCATTGTTTTTATAAAAATCAACCATGTCAAATTCAAGGCCATTGTTAGTTCTGATTTTCTTGATTTTGTTATTGAACTGAGTGTGTATTAGCTGGAAGAATGATTGCAGGATAGGTCTTGTGTCTGATTTCAATTTCATTAAATAAACCCAAGTGGTTCTTGAATAATTATCCACTATGGTTAAAAAATAGTGAAAACCTTGAATTGATGCTTGAGAATATGGGCCCCATATATCACAATGGATTAAGTCAAAAGGAAATGAACTAATGGATACACTTGGAAGAAAAGGAAGATGTTTCTGCTTGGCCAAAGGACAAATTGTACAATGAGGTAGGTCATTGGACTTTACATTAGGAACAAGAGAATAGATTAAACCTATTCTTTGTGAAGATAAATGTCCTAATCTAAAGTGTCATAGATCAAAATCCTGTTGAATAGTTGCTTGGCTGACTCGAGCTTGATTGGAAAGATTTAAAAAAGGTTTGATGTTGCTGTCTCGAGAGGGAGGCATAAGATAATAGAGGCTATCATGAACCTTAGCATGTCCAATCGTCATCCATGAAGAGAGGACCTGAATGAAGCAAAGATCTTTTAAGAAAAACAGACATGTATCTGGTTTTTGAGTGAGCTTGCTAACTGAGATGAGATTAAAGGTGAATTAGGGTACACGTAGGACATCAGTCAGTAACAAAGAACCCGATAGCTTAACAGTTCTTATGTGTGTGACTTGAGCCCTTGTACCATTTGGAAGTTGTACAAATGCTTGTATGCAAGGAGAAAATTTATCAAGGAAAGATGTAGAGCATACCATGTGATCAGTGGCCCCTGTGTCCATGATCCATGGTGTGACATAAACATCAGATTGTTTAAAGTGAGTGGATGAGTTGTGTTTGCAAGGATTCACATCATTGAAATGAGAGTAATTACTGGGCATGGAAAGAGAGGAGAGACAATGGTGATTACCTGCTAGGTTTGAGTAGGATGTGTTTGAGGAATTTGTTATGAAATTGCTGGTTTGATAGGAGCAGGAGTAGGTAGTATAGGTTGGTTCTGTCCTGAGTTGAGCTGAGGAAATCGAGCATTGACAAGATCTATAAGATGTTGTGCTTGTGCTTGTGCTTGAGAGAGGTTCAATTGAGAGACACTTGGAGAAGTTGCTTCATGGCTTGGGGCATTAATCTGAGCAGCAATCTGATTTGCAGAATAAGGTGCAGCAGAGGTGTTTCCAATTCTTGGTTTGGTGAACTTGAAGTTTGGTGGGAATCCCACCAACTTGTAACATTTCTCCTTTGTATGTCCAACCTTGCCACAATGGTGGTAAACCAGGTCTGACTTGTCCTTTTTCTTTGTAAATTTTTGATAGGCAAGTAAGGTAGAAGGTTTTGAGTTGGGCAAAGCTGTATTCCTTGCTTGCCTTTGCCTTTCCTCTTGCAAAATTAGTGAAAAATTTTTATCCAATGAAGGCAAGGGACTTAACAAAATGATTTGTCCCCTCACAGCATCATAGCTGTCATTTAACCCCATTAAAAATTTAAAAACATAATCCCCTTGTTGAACTTCACTAACATTCTTCAAGGCATCACAGGTACACTTCCCACAAGAGCAACATGGAAGAGGTCTATAGCTATGCAACTCTTCCCAAATAACATTAAGTTGAGTGAAATAATCACTTACAGAGAGGTGTCCTTGTACAATGCCACTTAGCTTGTGTTGGAGGTGATAGATCTAAGCCTCATCAGGTTGTGGAAAACGCTTCTTAAGCTTGTCCCATACCTATTTGGCTGAAGTCATGAAAAAGACATTAGATGCAATGTCCTTTGACACAGAGTTTAGGATCCATGCAAGAAGGATGTTGTTACATCTTAGCCATGAAACATAGGAAGAATCTGATAAATCAGGAGTGGTGATCGTGCCATCCAGAAAACCTGATTTGTTTTTTATGGTAATAGAAAGCAGAAATGATCTGCTCCAAGAAATGTAGTTTGAACCAGTTAATGGGGGTGAGATAATGACAGTGTTAGCATTGTCACTGTGATGTAGGAAGAAGGGACTATTTTGATCTTCAAGGGAAGAGGGAGAAGAAGAAGAGGAAGATGTCATGATTATTGAGATGAAGTTTGTTTGCAAGTCAAGGAAACACAACAGGAGAGATGTCCCACTCTGATACCATGTTAAAACATGAAGAGAAACTCGAAATGCATAGACAGTGTAGAGAAAAATCTTATTCTTATTGATCTACTTTAAAGACACATAATCTACTACTATTTATACATTACAAAAGCTGAAAGAAAAAAAAAACTCTAAAAACTAACTTTAAATCTTTTATACATTCACAAGAAATAATCTGCAACTTTTTATGGGCAGCATGGTTTAGAAAGTGCTTTATATCAAGTTCTTGACACTTCATGTGTATAGCCATGCTTTTCACAAATCTTTTCAGACCCAAAGCTTTCTTCCTTTTTGCTGCTGCCTTCTGCTTCTTGTGTGTTGCCGTATGCTTTATTTGCTTTTGTTGCTGCATGTATTTCTTGAGTGTTGCAGTGTACTTCATGTTTGCTTTTGCTGCTGCATGTGTTGCTTTGTGTGTTGCAGCTTTGATGTTTAGTGTCCTCATGTCCTTCTTGCTTGCAATTCTTCTCATTACATTTTATTTTGTGAGACAATCCATAGAGGTGTACTACAAAATCTCGTGTGCGTAAGAGAGAATTATAGTATATATGGAGAAGGAAACCTAACTTAGCTGATCCTGTACTAGAAAATGGATAAATATTAGTGTAAACATCGACATGACGTGGTCATGTGGTCTTGTGGTGCTGGTTTACGGCATATGCATGGCAAAATTACACGTTGAGTTTGCTGTTGAGTGTGTTGGTGCGATCGACACAATGTTTCCTCGGCCATGGCGCTACATTTTGACCAAAACTTCCGGACATGCATATGGTAACTCTAGGCCAGTTATCATGTTAATTATTACACTTATAAGTTAGAAGCATTATTATTAAAACATAAAAATTTTGAACAGAGTTTGCAATGAAAATGCATGAAGATGATGTGTACCTCCAATCATATTTTCCAGATATATCGTAAATCAGAGGTGAAATGAGAATGCGACTAGGAATGCAGATTCTGAGAGATCGGCGGTGACTGTGGAATAGATTGAACCACCGGGAGCCATGAAATCTCTCAATTGGAATGCCCGTGGGCTTGGGAACCCACGTGGCATTTGCAACCTTTGTGATTTAGTCAAGAGGGAAGGGCCCGAGGTAGTGTTCTTGCAAGAAACCAGACTCTCCACTCGTGAATTTGAATCCCTTAAGTACAAATTAGGTTTTCAAAACTGTTTGGCTATTAGTTCGTCTGGTAGAAAAGGGGGAATTGCGTTGCTATCGAGTGCTGATATAGATTTGTCTGTTATTAATTACTTAGCTAATCATATTGATGCTTTTGCTAAAGATTCTAATTTGAATATGGGGCACTTGTTCTTAATTGCTATATATGGCTTCCCTAAAACCCACCTGAGGCATAACACATGGAATTTGATTAGATTTTTATGTAGAGTTAATGGCGACCCTTGGTTAGTGATGGGTGATTTTAATGAGTTGATGTACCATCATGAGAAGAGAGGAGGTAAACCTAGGCCCTAAAGACAACTTTATGCTTTTAGAGAGGTTATTGAAGATTGTAATTTGAGGGATTTGGGGTTTTCAGGTCCTAAGTTTACATGGTGCAATAGGAGGGCTGGGGATCAATGTGTTAGTGAAAGGATTGATAGATTTTTTGTCAATTTTGTTTGGTGGGACATTTTTTCTAATGCACGAGTATCCCATGGTCTGGTAGCTTATTCTAATCATTTACCTATTTGGGTTAAATTGGAGGGTGTAGCTGATTCTCATCATGTTAAAAAGTCTTTTTAAATTTGAGGCCATGTGGGTTGATGAGAAAGACTGTGAGGACATTATTAAAGGTGTTTGGGGAAGGTGTTATGGTAAAGCTAATATGGGTGATGTATTTGCTTTGATAAAAGATAGTGGCACTCAGCTGTAGGTGTGGAATAAACATGGTTTTGGGCATGTTCAGACTCAGCTTAGTAAAGCACAGAGAGCTATGCAAAGTTTGCATGAGATGGGTCCATAAACAGTTTCTATGGAAGATATGAATTTGGCAAGGGATGAGGTGCAACTTTGGTTGGAAAGAAATGAAATCATGTGGAGGCAACGTTATAAGGCTCTATGGATTAAATAGGGTGATAATAATACTATGTATTTTCACACGAAAGCATCTCAGAGGAAAAGAAAGAATACAATTTTAAAGATCCAAGATGACAATGGATATTGGCAAGAAGGGTTTCACAGTGATAGTTATACTTGATTATTTTCAAACCCTTTTTGCAAGTTCAATTCCGACTGCTTCAGTTGACTCTTTGGATTTTTTGGAACCTTTATCCGGGAAAGTTTCCGATTAGATGAATCTAGGCTTGATGAAGGAGTTTAATGCTGATGACGTGAAGGAAGCCTTGAATCAAATGAATCCTACGAGGGCCCTTGGTCCTAATGGCATGTCACCAATACTTTTCCAAAACTATTGGCATGTTGTTGGGGATACTATTACATCAGTAGTGCTTCAAGCCCTCAACTCAGGTTCTTTTCCATCTACGTTGAACCATGCTCATATTACTCTTATTCCTAAAAAGAAGTGTCCTATTAAAATGGGAGACTATAGGCCCATTAGTTTGTGTAATGTGGCCTATAAACTCATTGCAAAGGTCCTTTTCAAATAGACTCAAATTTGTCTTACCTAGTATTATAAGTGAGAGTCAAAGTGCTTTTATTCTTGGGTGACTCATTTATGATAATCTATTGATTGCATATGAGTTGGTTAATTTTCTCAAACAAAAGAAGAAAGGGATAAAGGGCTTTATGTCCTTAAAATTGGATATGAGCAAGGCTTATGATCGAGTTGAGTGGGGCTTTATAAAATTTGTTATAGAGGTGATGGGTTTTCATCAGAGGTTTATTGAGTTGATCGTGTCTTGTATTGGGTCTATTTCATTTTCTGTATTGATCAATGGAGAGCCGAGGGGTCCCATATTACCAACTAGGGGATTAAGATAAGGGAACCTTTTGTCCCCTTACGTATTTCTCATTTTCACTGAAGGTTTTATTTCCCTTTTGAGAAATGCTGGGTTGAGAAAAGACATTTCTGGTATAAAAATTTGTAGAGGGGCACCAAAGTCATATTCTCTTTGCAGATGATAGTGTTATGTTTTGTCATGCTGATGTGGAGGAAAACAGAAGGATTAATGTAACGCCCTGATCCTGGAGGTCTGGAGAGTTAACTTTTAATACTTAATATCAACTTCGATAACACAACTATGAACCCAGAAACTTAAAAATATCAATTCATTTACTCAACCCAAAAATCTATGTTCCTTCATAAGGACAATAAAGAAATTCTCAATAACATAAATTAAAAACTCTCCAAATACTCGAAAATATCCTTAATTCATCAAATCAAAATAACCGAAAATAAATCAATTTACTACTACGACTCTCAAATAAGCACTTGTACCCTAAGACACTTATTCCACTATGATCATCACACCTTGCTAAAATTTCCTACTATTGTTCTCCAGTTGGACCATCAAAATTATCTAAAAAATATTTGGAGATAAGGGGTGAGTTATCAACAACTCAGTAAGTAGAGGACATATACTAGTGTGTAAACATGAGCATTTATAGAGTTCAGAATGCAGAACAAAATATTTTCTTTCAGAATGCAGAATCAGAATATTGTTTTCAAAATGCAGTGTCAGAGCATGTTATCAAAAAATATCAGAGAGAAAGTTTGAAAGCATTCATAATCAAAATTCCTTTGGCATAGCATAAACTGAAACATCACATCTTATCTTATCATATCAGAACAAATACCATGTTTAACCCCCCGTGGTAGGGTTGTGCAAACCCCGGTAGCTAACCGAGCAGAAACAGAATGTGAATCTTCCCCTTATTCATTTTCGAAGCCCCGAGTGTGCACATAGGAAAGACCTTGCAGAAAATCACTTTGTTTCCAAAGTGGGTGCACCAGAAACAGAAAAGTTGGTACCAACCCGAACAGAGGCCACAGTTTTACACCAGTGGTAAGGTCAGACCAGAACAGAGATAGAAACAGAATGTTATGCCAGAGGTTTTCAGAAAATACATCATATCATATCAGAATACTAAACATCTTCAGAACAGAACAAAATCAGATCACAAAACATAATTTTATGCACAAAATTTCATATTCGCTCTCTTTTGCAAGGTTCAAAAATAAAATGTAAAAAAATAAGCTCATGTCTACACCAGTCATGACAGAAAATAATTTTTTCTTAAACAGAATCTCATGAGTGATGCAGAACAAATAACTGAGGTAGTTCAAATTTATTTTCATAACCAAATATGTATATTTTCCAAAAATAACCCCAACTCATTTTATTTTAATGCAAAGTCTAGCATAGAAACCCCGCTTACCTAAACGTTTTAGATTTTTCTGAATTTCTCAAAAATTGTCGAACAATAATTAATCGTTACCTATAAAATAATCACGTAATTCTCGTAAATTTCCAATTAATCTCATATTTCGATATTTAATCCTAAACTTTTAAAATAACATATTTAATTCCTGAAAACCTAAAATTTCATAATCTTAAATATCCTCATTCTCTAAATTTCTTTGATAATACTCAACATTTAAGGTAAGTACTAGGACAAATTTCGTTAAATAAAAATAAACAAATAGCTTTAATCATAATTTAAATGTTTAAAAATAAAATTACACAGTTACTAAAATAATTTGCTACCAATAGTATAGTTTGAAAATCCTATTTATTTTCTGTAAAATTCTTATACATCTCGCATAAACCATGTAAAAACAGATTTAATATCAACAAAATTTCAAATTGAAACCATCTAATAATAAGGGCAAAACTGTAATTCCATATCTAAATAATATGTAGCAAAGGGTATTAATGTAATTTTATTTAATTAAATGACATATTACCAAGTTACATAAACTCATATTAACAAAACTACTTGAGCAAAAGAACTCATGCTACGTAAAAGCAAAACAATGGTTTGTGAGGCAGAGGCTCACCGAGAGATTGAGAGCTCGATTGGCGGTGAGTTGGGCGGTTGTCTACGGTGGTGAGGGTGGTGGTTACGACAGAAAAAGGGTGGCTGAGCTAGTAGGGCAGAAAGAGAGATTAGTGGAAGGAATGGAGTTCGGAGTGAGGTAGGTAGAGGTAGCTCACCGTGAATGGAGGAGTTGCGTGTGGTGCGGAGATGAAGGTGGCTGTCTCGGCGGTGGAGCACTGAGAGAGAAAAAAAAATGACGAGTGAGAGAGAGAGGTATGGGAGCACCGAGAAGGAGACGGAGATGGAGGGGCTCCTTACCGAGAGACTTAAGTGCGGCGACAGCCTGGGTGGCTATCGATGGTGGCACGGCTAGGCGCGGTTGAGATGCTGGACTATGGGTTCCCTTTGCATCGTGGAAGAGACGCCTGAAAGGGTTGGTAGTGCGAAATTGCCGTGCTTGGAGGAGCAACCAAATGCTTTGTTTTTCGAACCCAAAATATAGGAGTTTTGGCTCACTCCGCAGATGGCTGATCTCGGCACTAAGGTGGTGGTGCAGTGGTGTACGGCAGAGGAGCGGAGCTCCAGTGATGGTCAAGTGGAGGTGGCGCACGACGAGGTGGAGCTGCGAACGTACAAGGATGTAGGATACGACAATGCGGTGGTTGAGGCTTACATTCGCGTGGTCTGGGCAACGGCGTCACGGAAAATACAACCGTGTTGTGTTACGGCTTGGCCAATGGTTGGGGTGCTGCACGATTTGGGGTGCGAGAAACCGAGGGGATGGAGGCTGAGGAGAGCAGCAACTGAGTTTCGGTAGTAGGAAAATCGAGAGGAGAGGGAAAAAAAAA
This sequence comes from Juglans cinerea, assembly GCA_961763995.1. Classification (NCBI taxonomy): domain Eukaryota; kingdom Viridiplantae; phylum Streptophyta; class Magnoliopsida; order Fagales; family Juglandaceae; genus Juglans; species Juglans cinerea. The sequence continues at coordinate 26,831,536 of CAUIVZ010000002.1, read as the reverse complement.
AGAACGGCTATACTAGGTTTTTTTCGAAACATGAAGAACGTGTGTATATATATATGTGATGCAAAAACTCTAGAGGGATGAGGGAGACGTGCGTGCGGATGAAAAACTGAGTCGTGCGTGTGTATGCATGTCGTGAACGAGTGGAAGACCTAGGGGTGAAAAAAAATAAAACATACGGGAAAGTTAACGTGTGGAAAAAAATAAAATAAATAAACTAAAACAAAATAAATAAATAAATAAAACTTGAGCTTGATTGGGTCCGGGTGCTACAATTAGTAAACAAAAAACTGCTATTGTGTTTCGTGGTAATGTGAGTGATGACACTAAGAATGAAATCAAGAACCTTTCGAGCAATTGTGAGATACAATAATGTGAGAAATATTTGGGGCTTCCACCTGTTATTGGGAGGTCTAAAAACAGTGCTTTTCAATCTATAAAACAAAGGGTATGGCAAAAAATTCAACTTGGAAAGAGAATTTGTTGTCACAAGGTTGAAAGAAAATTCTTTTAAAAACATTTGCTTTGTCAATTCCAACATTTACAATGAGTTGTCTCCTTCTTCTTTCTAGTTTATGCATTGAATTGGAAGGTATAATGTCAAGGTTTTGGTGGGGTCAAAAAGGAAATGAGAGGAAAATTCATTGGTTGAATTGTAGTAAGTTGTGTCAGATGAAAAGTCATGGAGGGATGGGTTTTAAAGACCTAAGAAGCTTAAATCTTGCTTTATTAGCAAAGCAAGGATGTAGATTATTTCAAGATGAAACTCTTTACTGCATAGGTTATAAAGGCGAAATACTTCCCTCAAACCAGTTTCATGCAAGCAGGGTTGGGCAAATGTCCATCCTATACTTGGAGGGGTATTTGGGAGGCAAGAAAATGGTTAGTGGCAGGTTGTAGGTGGAGAATAGGAGATGGGAGATCTGTTAATATCTGGTAGGACCAGTGGATTCTAGGGCATATTTCTTTGTTATCGAAAGGGGTGATGGGAAGGGATGACACCAGATCTGATTCTGTTTATTTCTTCTGCAGTCCATTACGAAGACCATGGCCCTCAGCCCACGATCGTAACTTAACCCTAACTCATCTTCACGACAGCATCTTCATGACAGA